>JARHVA010000635.1:3157500-4360000 GCA_037957365.1 Torreya grandis | reverse complement strand
AGATAGGTGAGTAAGGCTATTTATTTTTTAGCATGCTAATGTTTTGATTTATAAGGCACCATAAGAGGAGACTTTGCCATGGATAAGATTATAGACTATATTGTAGGCTATCATTTTATAAGTTATGAAATAAGATTTATGGAAAATAGGTATACTTTTATCATAATAACTAAGGAAAGAACCAATTTAATACTAAATTTTTGGATGTTGTCTATGTTATAATAGGGTAGTGTTATAATGGAATGATATGATATGTTACATTCTAAAATTTTCATGTTATTAAAATTATCAACCAAATAATTGATAAACACAACATATGATATTCAAGACATAATGCAAACAATGGAAGGTGAAATACGGTGAGGGAAGTGAGACATGTAAGAACTAAACATAGAAATTTTTAAGGTGTAAAGAATTTAATGATTCACCAAACTCTTATCCCTTTAGAGTGCATAATTGATGGGAAATTTTATTGAAATATTTGGTAATTAGGTAAGGGCCTAAATATTTAGGTCTAAAATTGTGACTTTCTCCTTTATTTTTGTCAATTCAAATATCAATATTAAGGACAAGATCTCCTAGATGTATAGGATATTTGTGAGCATAATTATGAAGATTGTTATACCATTTATAGGGCATGATTAGCTTAGTTTGTTTTGTTGGAATTTTAATGGAAGGCCAATTATTGTGAGCGTTAAATGTTTTATTTTTCATAACATTTTTATTGTATAAGACGTTTATGGTCATATTGGTGAAACTCAAAATAATTTTGGTGAGACATGGTTGACACTATTTTTATCATTGTCATGATTGGGATATTTTGAGAAAGCTTAGTGAATTTATCTATATGGTCCTCTTCTCTTTTAGGAGGGAGAGATGATCCAACATTGGGTATGTTTAGGAAATCATTACAATCGATGTTAATTTTTATGGTATTTATGGTTAATCTATGAATCCTTTCCTCAAGAACTAGCATGGCTAGGAAAGGACAAATGGTTTGGTTATCTATCCTAAAATATAAACTATTATATGAACTAGTACTAACCCATGTTTTATATGACATTAGGTGGTTATGGTGATGAAATAGATCATCAAGATATTTTATGGGGTTGTATTCATGCCCTAATATTTATATCATACCAATCTGGTGGTATCTAATATTAAATTTAAGAACCCCTAATACAAGAGGCATGGAGGAATATAAGTTCCAATCTTATAAGGATTAAAAATAATTTAGATTGGTTTATCCTTTTACAAGATACTGATAATCTTAGCATAGACTTAGTCAAGATGGATGGCACTATCATGAGAGTTTATTTACTTGATTTTTCTACTATTTCAACTCCATTTTATTAAGGTTTTTCATTTGATATAATATTATTAAATTTATAACACTAATTTAAGATAAGTACCTTATTTTGTAAGGGATTTTTGTCTTCAACCAACTTTGGGTGATTTTACATACTATTGGTGAGAAATTGATAATCAATGTGAAGCCTTGGTTGTTTGTGAATGGTCATTTGAATGGAATCAAATGGCTTAGGGTTTCCTTGAGAAATGAATAATTTCCATAAGTATATAAACCTAATATAATGAAATATGGTATAATGGATTTCCCTAATCTTATGGGTCCAAGGTCTACCCAAGATCATGTTGTAATTTGTATCTCTACCAATCATATAAAAAAAAATAGCATGGTATTAGCACCCAAAGTGACTAGAATCATAATTATTTATATTGAGGTAGACTTGAGGCTATTAGTACCTCATAAATTATTCTTATTAGTAGAGTAATTAATTTATCCACATCTAATTGTCTAAATAAATGAAAAGGGGACTATGTTGACAGTCACCCCATCATCATTCATTTCTCAAATTACATTATTTTTATAGATCCATACTTGTAGATACAAGGCCATATCCTATTATGGAAATTTATGTGTTTAGGGGTAGGATCCACAAGTTGAAAAGGTATCCAACATCTCTAAAAAAAAATTCAATACGATTAAATTAAGATTGTAATGTAGGTGTGACACTAGATATATGGCCTAATACTAAGGTGTTGAGTAATGTCGAATAATGGGCAATAGATTTTTAAGAAAAACTTGGAAAGAGATATTGGAAAATTTCTTTATGTAATTGATAATTAAATCATAGCTCTCCATGTGTTTGGGATTGGTATCTATCTTCAATATATTTTTTATGTAAGGGATTGCATGTTGATACTCACATTTTCCAATCACAATCTTCATATCTTTCTCTATTTAAAGTTTCACAACTTATATCATGCATGTTTTTACTTATGGCCCTAGTTAGGGAGCCAAATAAAGGTTGATTATGTCAAAGGTAGAGGCCTCAACATCATGAGTAATAATTTATGGGTGTTGGATAGTCTTATTTCACTATAGCTAGTTTGGGATAATACATTTTTTATGGTATACAAAGAGGTTTTGTTAGATGCCTAAGTTAATATTATGATGTGCTATGAGATCAATTGATTGGTTTTGAGGGATTTTATTAGCATTCCCAAATAACATGTCTATGATTTTTTATCTTTGGTTCTTAGGGAGTATTTGAATGAATTTATTATATTCACTACAAGCATGAGTATCATTTATAATGAATCTATGAAAAAGTTAATAGAAATTAGGATCATATCCCTAAGGCCTTTGATGTTGGCCTTATTTATTATTATCATAATTGGAATGTTTATTTTGATTAGAGTTAGTTTTTTGGTAGTGATTTTGAAATTGTACTTGGTTTTTCCATTAGGCATGATGAGGAAGAAGGAGATTAAAGTCAACCAGGTGAATAATAGGTGGATGGTTTTATTGGTAATACCCATGTTATTATTGATGGAATTTTCATTTTTGTTTATGGGTTGAGGTGGATAATTGTTAACTAAATTCACCATATTATTTTAATCTGTGATGCCATCTATGGCAGTATTACAATTCCTATTGAGAATCTTATAACCTTCATTAATGGATTTTTTTTGGTTAAAATTTTTATAATCTCCATTTTTTTGGTTTAGGATAGCTATCTTGCCATTGATGTGTATTCAAAGAGTTGAAATAACAAAATATAAAAAAATAATAATATATTATGTTATTTAGCTACATAATCTAAAACAATAGAGGTAATAAATAGCCATATAATAGGATAAATAACCTCCTATAAAGGAGGAAAAAATCACCTAGATTAGATAACAACCATATAATAATATATTTCCCATATCATAACCATACCATGTGAATACTATTCTCAATATTCACCCCCTAATGTGAACATGAGGAGAATGTATCCATATACTGTAACTGACCCATACTCATGATACCTCATGAATTTTTTCAATGTGGTAAATGTTCAACCACAACAACATATGGTTTTCAATGTGTTGAACCATCAACCATGACTACAAATGGTTTTTAATGTGGTTAACCACCAACCACAACTATAAATGGTTTTCAATGTGGTTAACCACCAACCATAAAATCATGAGGTTATAGTATTTTTTTATCCTCATCACAAACATGCTAAAATAGTAAAGTCAAGGATATAAGTTCACGTTTTAAACTCTTTGAATAGGTATGTATCAAATGTTCTTATTTTGGAAATACACATAGTTGAAATCAAACACACAACATAGAAAATATCAAACCACACAAATGCTCCACTAAAGTAGAAGTAGCCTCTTTGCTAGTGTCTTATGAGAGTCTTGAATAGCCTCCATCCTCCGGTGCCTTATTATTCTAATGATGCTACTTATTACATTAAATCTTTAGAATTTAACCACTGTATTCAACTAATAATTGATTCTCTCCTTCATATTCTTCTTCAATGATTACATTAGCTTCATTAATATTTCCTTTGAGCAAATTATTAGCTCAAATTTTACAATCTAAGGTTTTATGTCCTTTTTTCTTATAGTAGAAACATTCAAGTTCACCTTTTTTATAAAATTTCTTATAGTTCTTTTTCTTTTTTAGGTACAATGTTTTTTATTCTTCCACATCTTTTGTACTTGTTTTCTCTTCTACTAAGAGTGTAGAAATCATATCTTCTAGGGACTATGAAGGCATTTTTCCAATATTTAATACAACATAGTTATATTTGGTAGACAAGCTATTCAATATAATTACCTTAGCATCTTCATCATCAACTAGGGACTTGATTTATGCTAACTATCTCATGAGAGATTTAAGTTCATTTATGTGACTTGACATTGTGTTTTCTTAATTAATTTTCAATTTGAATAAGTTTAATTTTAAATAAAACCTAGCATTATCAACTTTGGTACCAAATAAATGATTCAAATTTTCTTAAATTTTATTAGATGATTTTTCTAAATACACATAATGCAATTTTGAATTAGAAATTGTGAGGCCAATGATGGATTTGGTCTTATCATCTCTGCTATTCCATTCTAATAATTTTTTTGTATCAATGGGCTATGTTTCTTTCCCACTAACCATTCCCCAAAAATTTCTATTCATTAACTGCATTTGAATTTTTAACTTCCATGTGTGAAAATTAAGACCATTAATATTCTCTAATGGGATCTCCATCATTAGGATGTTGGTTACCCTAAAAATGAATTTATATAAATAATTAATTTTTTTAACCTAGTGATCACCTAAACATGACCCTAAAATTCACCTAAATAGGACTCAATGACAAGACTCATAAACAAATTTGACAAATATGTTGGAAAAACTCTATAGACTTATATTGACACAAAAGACTTAAAGACACTTTTGGATTTTTATAACTATTAAATAGAGACATTTAAATTTGAGTTTAACTCATATCAATATGACATGGACCAAACTACTCTAATAAAATGTAATATTAAATTACTTTTTCTTAAATACCTAGATTATATGGAATATTAATCACAAGATTACTATATAAAAACTTTTCTAAAGGAAAAATACATAATTACATAGACTAGATTTTATAAAAATTTGACATTCACTATTGACATCAACTTTAACATAAACAAAGAGGAATAACTATTGACATCAACTTTAAAATACTTTAACATAATGAAATTATTTATATCTTATTGCCAGGACTCAATCGACCTTGATGGCATGCAGAGAATCACATCTTGCATGAATAAGCTCTATAGGTCTTGATGTCACAATAGTTTTATGATCTAGAATTTGATGCCACATTTGAATGGATCTCATGGTGGAGACACCAAATAAATGATGTGGTTGGATCTTGGCATGGAGTTTTGTAAGATTAGTTGAAGATAATAGATAATCAGTGGAGTTTTGGAGCTTGGCATGGAGTTTTATTTGACAATGAATAAAACTATTGAATATTGTATTGAGAGACCTATAATTCTATCAAAAGTGTGACCAATGGTGCATAGTAAAAACACTTCCTCAGATCTGAATAGTCAATGAAAGCAATGCAGAGAATGGGATAAAAATGGTAGGCATAATGTTTTTAAAATATGTGGTAGACCATATAATGGCTTTTTAACACAAAATAATTAAATAAAATAATTACCACAGCTTTGATACAAGTTGGTGTAAATTCTGACCTGGTGTGATAATCATGGAAATATTCCAAGAACAATTTATGTAGCTACTATGTAACCATTAAATCAAGCATGAAAAATACTGATGTGTGCAACTCTCATCCTTCATCAGGTCTACATCATAGTTCTATGTTATTCCACAAGTTTTCCATGCTTTGATACCACTAATGTGGATTCAAAGAGCTAAACCCATAGAATGTAGGAACACAATAATACATTGTGTTATTTAGCTACATAATCTACAACATTAGAGGCTAATAAATATCCATATAATAAGGATAAAAACCTCATATAAAAGAGGAAAAAATCACCTAGATTAGATAAAAACCATATAGGAATATATTTCCCATATCATAACCATATTACATGAATACTATTCTCAATCTCCATTACTCTCATAGGTATTTTAGCCATTGTCAATGGCCACTTTATCAATTATGAGTGCATTTTCAAGTGCTTATTAATATGACTGATAGGGGAGTTTTTACACATTTTATCTTGTTTCCTTTTTAAGGGAGTAAAATAAGAGATCACACAGTTCCATTTAGTCCATCTGAAATCCATTGAAAAATGTGTATAAGACTTGTCACCATCTCATAATGAAATGGGTAGTTGATTCATCATGTTATTACTTGATGTGCTAGAACTTGAATATGTCAATATTTAGGAATTTTTTCATATTGAATGCTTTGACAAAATCATCCACAAGAAGGAAAAAATAATGTATGAACCCATCAAGGAGGAGATAATACCAATCAAGGGTTATTACTTTAAGGGTCTTTGGGAAAATTTTCACCACCACCCCATCTAAAGGTAAGATTTCTTGAATAGCAATAGCATATGACTTTACATGAGCATTAAGATATCCTTCTCCATTGAATTTTTATGAGCTAGGTAGGGGATGTTTTTTAATAACTCCTTATATATTATGATTGAGGGTTTATTTCAAGTACTTTTATATGTCCCAATGTCATTGAAGTCTATTAAAAGTGTAGTGGAATAGTATTGGATGGGTGGGTTTGGATATGGATTATTTGTGTAATCACCTAAAAGTGGTATTTTTAAGATAAGAGTGTTTCTTGAGTTATCATATTCCTATCTTATCCCTAGACATATCCTAGAGACTTAGACACACTTTTCCAACCATTATGTAGACCACATACATCTACAATCAGCTTAAACATATTCCCAAGATAGCTTTCCTAGATCCCAACCTAGTTTTCCCAATAGTATTCTAGGTGAACATCAACACCACATTTAGGACACTATAGCCACATGGTGTTAATGTCCCAAATTGGGCACTAATTTCCTTTGACCTAATTCTCTTGAATAGATACTTTTTCAAATGTGTACCCTTCCTAAGGTTAGCCTAAGTAAATTTTCTTATCCACACAAGCTACATATCTCTATAAATATAAGTCTAATTGGCCTATATTCACTAGAATGAAAAGAGATGGAAAATCCTATTCATATAATAGACAAGTAAAGAAAAATTAAGGTGTTTGATCCCTATTCTATTTTAATTTTATATACTACCATATAGAACATCACTAAGCACAATTTTAAAGATTTAAAATCTTAAGCACACTCAAGGTATTTGATACCATTCTCATGCTAACATTCACTTGCACTTACACCAAGCACTAGGTGGGAGAAATAAATTGGGATTGATCCCTCCTTATAGTATTAGTATGTAGGCAACTTTATTCACAATAGGGTGTTGAGGATGTCTAGCCTATATTAATAATGAACACACATTTATTGATCATACAATACTTACAATGAGGATTAGGGTTTTCACACTAAATCAAGTTTTTTAAGAACAACATAGAGTGACATATTTTATGTGCATAGGAATAGGACCTAAAAACATAGGTGGATGTGCTCCTAAAAAATAGTAATAGTCTTTAAAAGAAGACAATAGTGTCACTTTGAGGACACTACAATAGTATGACATTACTATTCAAGTGTGGTATTACTATCTAGTGAGCAAATGGATTTTAGGAACCTATTGATGACACTTAGAACCATCAAGAACCTAGATAATCCATGATAATCACATCCTAGATAAGTCTCAATTTATTTAAATTTATTACTATTTTTAGAAATTCAAAGAAGGTCAAAATCCATAAGAAATAAATACTTAATTATTGCATATTATTTAAATAATTTATACATCTCATCCCTTTTTAACAAACATAGGAATTACTTGTATAAAACCCTAAAAGGTTAAATCATTTGGTAAACCTAACTTAATTCTAGTATTACTTAAAACTTTGGCTGGCATTAATCTAAATTTTTGTGTAATAAATTAGGGATGCATACTTTTGATTTTATAATTTTGTATACAACTTATTTAATTAAAATCAATTTCACATTAGTGTTTCAATTTATTTACATTTAATTTAAATTATTAAAAAAAACCCTAGATTCAAAAATCCTTAACCTTATACACACTTAGGGTTCGTATCCTTTTATATCTATACTCATATTTTAATTCCAAACATATCATATTTGTTTTAGTATCTAGATTTTTTCAACCTTTAATAGATTACTATTCTTAAAAGGTTCAAAATTTGACAACAGATTTGATGAAATCAATAAGCAACAAGTACAAGACATTGTGTCAAAACATACAAATATACAAGATGATTTCATAAATGTTATTGGATAAGAACTCCAAAATACAATGGTCAATGTTCAACAACTATAGTTGTTAATGTTTTAGATTAAGGTAAAAACAGGTTTTGAAGGGGCCCCGAAACCCTTTACATCAGATAAGATATGAACCTTAAGCACATCCAGGAACCAAAATAACCTGGAACCTACAAAAGCTAAACCAGATAAACCAGTAATCTGAAAATAGCATACAAGAGCTAGACAAACAATAACTATTAGTTATTATTGTTTTTACAAGACCGAAGTTTCATATCTAGAGGAGGGACCAGAGGCTTAGATTTTTTCCTCTTAACAGTAGTCCAGCCATCCTCTACCTTAGTTGCCTCAGTAGCCCATTCCACAGAAGGCCAAGAATCATGAAACCCAGTGGGCGAAAAAACCTTAGCCAAAACCTTAGGAGAACCAGCCACCAACTAAATCCTAGGAGAAACCTTCAAAATAGGTGGAGGCACCACCACCTCCTCAGAAATTGGTTCAGGTAGATTACATAATCCAATCTCCACCAAACCTTCAACAGGGACCGTCTCCAATTGGGACTCCTGATCCATCGAAATAGATAAGATACTCTTTTCATTCTCATTCTCAGAATCAGTCGAAGCTTCCTCAGGTTGTTCTGCAATATAGTGATCATGATCAGCTTCTGCCCACCAAGAAGGAGATCTTCTGGGTCTTGATTTCCTTGCAGTGCACTGGGCAGCAACATGCCCCGTCAGATGACACTTTCTACATCAAAAAGGTAGCCCTTCAAAATCTAACATTTGCGTCCAAGATCCCCTAGGGGAATCTAGACAAATCACCTCACGAAGGCCCTTAGAAACATCCATCTCAACCATAAGGTGAGCACAGGTCAATCTGAAATACCTCTTGGTTTCTGCGTCCACGAATAAAAATTCCCCTATAGCATTTCTGATGGTTTTAAACACCAAATCATGCCATAGATGCAATGGTAAATTAGAGAGCCGAACCCAGACAGGGATTTTGTTGAAAGTTTTCGTAACAGGATTAAAATGCATATGCCACCATTTGGCGAAGAGAGGGTATTTACCCTGCCAGAAGAAATTTCTATTGGAAAGAATAGTCTTCCTGTCCTCAGCAATGTGAAATAAAGCTATAAAAAAACCTTTACCACAAGGATAAATTTCAACATTTCCATCAATTAGTGGCAGCCATGTCTGGGATATCCAGCCATGTAAATCGGCATGAGATGGCCAAAAGCCCTGAAATCTACAAATAGCCACAGCCTTTAAAAAGTACTCTGCTTGATCAAAGATTTCTTTAACAGTATCAGGATCAAGATTAACCCTGATAGGTTTTAAAGCACTTACAGGTGATTCACTTAGTCTCCCCGTAGAAGCATGGCATTTCTTATCATGAATTTTGGCTTCAAAAGTAGCCACGTCCACATAAGTTCTTCCCTTAGACCCAGGGATAGACCCTAGAATAGGGGAACCATTTGCTGAATCCGTCAATGGAGAAGAACCCCCATCCCTGACCAGAAACCTATCCCCATTCACTGGTAAAGGTTCTACCACACCAGCTGTCAGATCAGTAGCTACCTGGACCAAGCAGGAAGTACACGCTCTTGCCTGTGTGCCCGCTGCTTTCAAAGTCTCCATGCATGCGCAGGGAGCAGGGGGCATGCACGCGCGCTGGGAGCATTCAAAAAATACTATAGTTGTTAATGTTATTACACCTATAGTGGGATAAATGAACTAACTTAGATAACATAACCCAAGATTGTTATTCAACCATTAGTGATAGCTTCACCACTTATGGCTAGTTCCTCAAATCTATATTTAAAATCCCTTATGCATGAGATTCATACCCTATAGTATAAGGTTTTACATCTTGATAAGGGATAAATTAGGCCATCACTTTCTTTGGATTCCAACATTATCTTAAATACACCTTTAGCACATCACAGAGTGGCAACTCCTTTTCCATCTATTTTCATGGCACATAATGTCATAGTATATGATGGCAAGGGTGACCTAGAGCATCACCTCAAAGCTTTTCATGTAACATGATTGGAATATATATCTAAAGATTAGATTATTATGAAGTTATTTCCATGTAATCTTAGGGATTATGCCCTATAATGGTTATATGATTTTCTATTTATCAAGACATTCAATCCTTTATCCAACATGTTCTTAGAACACTTCTCTATCAACATCATTGATAAGATATTATATGCATAAGTGGCATAGTTAAATCAAAATTTAAATGAGACTATCATAGATTATGTCTTATGATATATGATAATATTATCCAAATTGACTAGCCCCATGGTATATTTAGAGATTTAGGATATATTTAAATAAATTTTCCTACCATCACTGCATGAAGCTATATTATTCAAGAAGTTTACTAAATTTATTGATATGTGCTACACAATCAAGGAAATAGTGGTTTGTCTTTTATCAATGGGAAAACTAAAGTAAAAAAATAGATCAAAATCAAAAATTAAGAGTATAAAAAATCCTCCATACAAGTTAAGGGACATAAAAAAATAAAAAGTGATCAAAATTCCATAATTAATTTAGGTTATAAGCCAACTCCTAAGTTGGTTTTATCTACTCCTCAGTGTAGAGTCTTCACTTATCTTTCACAGTCACTAGCATGCATTATACAATAACTCTTGGAATGTAATGCCATATCTCTCCCTCCCATTAAAGAGGTTGATATGACATGGCCTCTTCTAAAGAGTTATTATTTAAATGCATTCTATAAGTATCAGAGGGCACTAGGCCACATGAAAAAAAATGCATTAGCCTAAAGCACAAGATACAAGATCTCATTTAGGCTAATATTATTAATGTGTGCACACCCATAGAGGCACAAAAACAACAAAAAGAGAGGATATTTCACTAAATATATTTTTATATCCTTTCCTAAAGCATAAAATGAATAAGGTAGGGGGTGTAGAGATGGAATCCAAAGTCAGTTAGATCAAGCATTAGTCAATAAAACTAAATAAAATGTATAAGAACATAATTGACTAATTCAACTCCATCAAATGGGTTTTAAAAAGTAAATTAAGAGTTATTTAAATAAGTAATATGCATCAAACCTTTCCAAGAGCACCCCACCTCTAAATGAAGCTTAAAATGGTATTTCCCCTTGATTTGGTGTTCAAGTCTTTAGCAATGATATGTGGCTTGATCCTCCATCATCTCTCATTTACCAATGAAACTAAGATCATGATATTTGATCAACGTTATTACTATAGTGAAACTATCCTATTACAAATTAAACATAATAATACTACACAAATATGACTTATGGAGAGAATTTTGCATAACAAGTTTAAACCAAAAGAGCTTAAAAATGATATTCTTGATCCTCCTATTTATAGATTTTGGAAATGAGTAGAATCAACCATAAACATCAATTTTGAGATCAAAATGTGTGACCATGTATTAATTCAGTTTTGGAGGCTCAATCCATAAACATCCCCATTAATATTTGGAATAAAGGGGCATTAAAGAGGTATGGGAGGCCTTAAACTTGATATTTGTTTCATTTATGGCTTATGAATGCCACCCCATAAATGATGTCACCTAATGATGCATATATTAGAAATCAATTTCCAATTAATAAATCTTCAATAAATTCCATGTATTTTCCACTTAAGCCCTTGATTTGGATTAATTTTATTAAGTGAGGTTAATTAATTTTTATGCAATTCTTTAGAAATTAGTTTCTTAATGAATAAAACTAGTCAAAATGTCAAGTTACTAGGTCATAATTTAATTTAATTATAATTAGAATAAGGTGTCAGTTGCATACAAACCAATACTCTATTTAGAGCAGTTTTGAAATGAAATAACACATGGACATGTCATGTGCTTTAAAATTAGAATAATTTAGTGGCTTAAAGCATCAAATTATGTTTTTGTCATTTTGAATTGAAATTATTTGAGAAAAGTTAATAATCACATAAAATACATTACCCCATTCAGGGATACATTAGCCTAAATTAACAATTGTATATGATAAGCTCAAACCATTTAACATGTTTAAGTGATGTTGGCCCCAATTGTGCATTTGAGTGAATTTTGATTAAGATTGATAATTTCAACATAATGGTGTTAGAAATTAGATGTCTACATTTTCCCCTTATTTGAGAAAGATGGTGAGACATTTGAGTAAAATAATGTCTTTTCAAAGAAAAGAGTTGTCAAGAAGAAGTTGGAAGGAAATGACACATGATGCCCACTTGATAGGACATATGAGGATGAAAGAAAGGGATGGACTCTCAAAAAGAGAGAGAAAGAGTGAAATTAACCCATGAATGAGATTAAATCCATACTGATCTAATTATTGCATGAATTGATTATTAATAATCAAAATATAATAAAATATAATGGACCCCAAAGCAGGGGGAGTAGGAAGAATGCAATCCAAAATATAAGTAACACACTTTGAACACATCCAAAAGAGTATTAAAGCTATGTGCTTAGGGAATGATTTATCTTGAGACAAGTTGCATAATTTAAAACTACTATAATGAGGGGAAATTTTGTAGAGCTTATAATTAGAAAAAAAGGAGAGTGTGGCTCTAGAGAAAGGAAATAATAATGTTCCCTAGTATAGAAAACTTGATCAGTGTATAATCAAATTTTGGCTCAGTAGGGATGATTTTGATCATTGATAATTGATTTTACCCCAGTAGGGATGATTTTGATTGATGATTATTTTAAATGTTGTTCCCTAATAGAGAAAATTGGAAAGCATAGCTCAAGGATATAACCTAACACATAGCTTAAATATGAGTGGGCGTAAATATAGATGTGATGGTTTAATGACTAAAAAAGCCATAACAACTAGGCATATAAGTATGCATAAAGGGATGAAAGAAATGAATAAAATAATGAAGGTGGCTAAGCTAACCTGAGATAAGTCATGCATCCAAGTGATACCTATATAGTCCAAATTGACCTCAATCTAATGTAGTTCACCGAGAAGTGGGAGAAAATGGAATTAAGAATAAAGAATAGATGAATAAAAACTAACCACTATTTGATTAAACTCATAGTTATGATAAGAGATACACTTCTTACATAGACTCAGATATGAAACCTTCTATACATTGAGAGTTGATCTTCGAAGCTAAATTTACTCTAAGACTTGGATCCAAAGCACATAGTGCTTACTTTATCAAAATGAAATTATGCATCATAATTATGAGTGACCTATAATGATATTGCATTTCAATTATGATTATTTGGTTCAAATGTGAATATTTATAACTAAGGATAATGGTAAAAACTACCACTATCATAGTTATAATTATTTATATTTAAACAAAAATAGAGACAAATACAAAGATAAAACATAAATGTAACCTAAATTAAGATCAAGATATGAATAATCAATATTTAAATAGGAACAAGAATGTAGAAAAACAAAGCAAGAATAACTTAATAAACAACATGAAATCAAGATATAAATAATCAAGATCCATGTGTACCATTAAGATGTACCCAAAAAATAAAACAAATAACAAGACAAAATAGTAACACAAAATACCAAAATAACCAAATAAATAAACACACACAAATCTTGAAAGTAAAATCGAAAGAAAGCATCCTAACATTGAATTTGATTTAGTAGGGTAGATTGAAGATGACTAATTAGGCTTAGATAGGACAATTTTTTTTTGATTTTGAAATTTTATAAATGTTTTTTTGAATTTTTTAGGTTTCTTAACTTGTTATATACTAACAAGATATCACTTGAAAAATGGTGAGAACATATGAGAAAGGGGGATTGAGTTGATCACAACATGAATCAAGCATGACCTATGTAGTCCCATTAAGAACTCAAGTCACTATAATTCTACCCACACAAAAGGCAATGAAAGATAGACCAAGTTAAAATAATTTCACTAATTAAAGGTAAATGACAAGGCAAATGTTAATAGTAATGACTAGGTGATGCAACAATGCATGATTAAAAGGCATTGTTCAAAAATTGCCCATAGGTGGTTATAATTAGGAAACAACATCATAACTAATTTTCCCAAAGGTGGTTATAATCAATGGTACCAAATGAAATACTAATCTACCCATATGTAGTTATAATAAGTAGCACTAGATAAGATGTAAATGAAAGATAACTCACCAAATCAACTATCATACTACTTTCATATACTGTTATTTAAACACAAAATTCAAAAAATACTAAAACTAGATCAGAATCCCCTCACAAAAAATGCAGGAAGAATCAAGATCAAAAAGGGTTTGGGTAAGATGGTTAAAAATAAGCTTTGGTTAATAGTAAAGACATGGTATAATAAAATGGTATAAGGGGAAGCATGAAAAAAATGATAATATGACACTCAACTATAACTATAAATAAGGTTTCCCTCAAGTAATTATTATAATCGCTCAAAAAATGGTGAGAGTGTGGGCTTAGTTTATTCACAAAATTATGAGAGAATTCATACTTAAAAGTTTCTCACAAAATGGTGAGAGCATCGCTAAGATGATCAAGATGACCTCAATTGAAATTGAGCACTGCATACATATTCTTAAAGGGACTCAAGTCAATATAATTCAAACAACAAAATAAATGGGACACAATGGTATAAGATGCCTAAAAGGGTCTATAAGGTGGCTCCCAAGAGATGAGTAAAGGGAAATAGAAGGGTAAATGGAAAATGAAAAATGGTTTTACTGATCCTACTAATGTAGAGATGCTCATCCTAATCATCATGTGAGATAACTAGAATTTATAAAAAAATCTGTCTCACACCCTTTTGGAATCATTGCTTTAGGTGACATAGAGATGCACATCTTAGTCAACACATGAGACAACTAGGATAATCAATCATAAAAATTTCTAACCAACACGTCATCTAAATAGTTTCTCTATCAAAAACCCACTACATATTTAGATGCCAAAAATATTTTTGTGATCCTCATTGATCATTGATTCTCCTGCCTTCAAACATCAAGATAAGATATATTTGTATCCTCTATAAAGGAAAGTATAAGTAAGGATGGTAACTAATAATAGGCATATGATAAATTTTATAAGTTGGTAATGGATAAGTGGATGATAGTGGAATGTATAATGGGTGGGAAACAAATGAAGATCAATATTTTAAGGCACACACAATGTTTTTGATTCTAGATTAGACATAATTTTGGTTTTGGTAGGGCTGAAGACTTCTAAATATGCTCTCTATTTGACCACCATATTTTTCTATAATTTGGGCCTAAGAGTAGAAATCATCTAATTATGTTGTATATTATAATCTATATTTATTTGATCTTTGATAATGTCTTCATCAAGAAGTGAATAAAATTTATGCTTATCCATTTTTATCTTAATGAGGTTTTCACCAATAAAATAATATATTTTTTTTCATAGTGCCTCTGAGAATGTTTCCCTAAGGGATGTTAACATTTTACTTTGATTATCTTCTAATACCTTCAAAGAGGTTTCACTAAAAAATACTAAGTTTGAACTTTGATTGTCCCCTAGTGCCTACCAAACGGTTTCCTTAGGATATAATTATTCTTCTAAATTAATTTAATCTTGGCCCCCTAATATCTTATACCTAATATGTCATCATGGATACAGTTCAATAGAGTGTGATACTATCGGTCCTAATCAACATTTGTGGGCAGTGGAATGTTAATATAATGGATATGTTGTGTGGTGGTAATGGAAGCATGAAAGGTAACACAATCCTTGTAGGATATACTAGGAGAACCTATGTTGATGCTTTAGTAATCATCCTCAAAAATTATAGAAAGATCACAAATATATTCAAATTGATCTACAAAACAAGTGTAACCAATGTTGTAATAACCATGATTATATTCTAATTCTAAGTCAAGGGACTCAAAATCTGATGTTGATACTAATGTTGATTATACTTCCTATGCTAAATCTGATGTCAGTTCAGAAAGGGAACCTAACTCTAATTCTAATTATTCATCTGATGTGGATTTTTTTATAATGACATTTTGTTGAATGCTTAATTTCAGACAAATAATGACCTATGATGGTACCATGGGCTATGTAAAAATTGATTCAACTAAGAAGGGTTCAACATATATTGGCTCATCTAGGTGAAGCCCCTTAAATAGAGGGAACCACTCAAGGGGTAACTCAATAGATTATATCCTTTCAAATTAATACCTCTCAATGAGTGGAAAAAGGTCAAGATACAAATCCATAGAGACTGACTTGTCAAAGGTATGAGGCTATTTAAAAATAAGACAATGGTCAAGGTAATCATTTTCCCAAAAGTGGTTATAATAATTAAGAAGTGACTCAAAAAATATGGCTCATAAGAGTGAGACTCCTTGACAATATGTATAATATCAATGGGTGATTCATCACATGTTGACTTGTCACAAATTGGTGTTTCAATAATAACATCATGATATTGGTTTACAAGTGGTTGTAAAATATTAACTTTGAACACACTTTTTTCCTCATAAGATGTCTTTTCAAGAGGCAATGGTTGTTTTTTAGGCTCAAAGGTCAACACAAAATTTTTAAAGTGGGGAATAGTTGGTTCAAGGTGAATAATGGCTCATGGTTTAATAATGGGATCTCCAAAAATTAGACTACTAAATAAGGGATCAATAAAGACTAGTTTGTTTAATTTATGCTTTTCAAAAATAAGCTTAATAAATATAGATGATGGGACTAGAATGGTAATGATGGGATGTTATGGAGATTAATTGATCACACAAGCTAAAGGAGGATAATTAAAAATGGTAACCTTCCTATTTTATGGAATTATTGAGCATGGTCATTGATGTCTTAGTTTGTCACTGATGTCAAATAAAGCATATTATTCTAGTGCATGAATGACAAAGAAGTTGTGTATGATAGCTTGGAGAGATATGGCACATTTGTAGGTCTGTAAGGACAAAGAAGAAGTTGTGAGACATCTATCGATGTCTTGGTAAAGTTTTGGTATGTCACCTAATCATTTGGAAGGAGAAATATGCATCTTCTATTTAAATAGAATCCAGACCATCACTACATGTCATGCATATATGAATGAACCAAAAAGTTTTTGAATTTATTTTAGGTACTCAAAAAGTTAACTAAGGTCAAAATATTTCATGGAGATGTTATCTATAGTGCAAGAAGGTACCATGAAAATTTAGACTCTTTAATTATTTTCTAGATAAAGTTATAAAAATTAAAAGTTTCTCTTTTAGACTGTGATGGGATTGAGAGTGTCAAGTTTAACTACATTGAAGTCTGAGGTCACTAGTCAGTAGATCTAATAGTGACCATTTAACATCTAGATCTTGATCCAATGGTTCATGTAAAGTCAAACTGTAAAAGGTTCCTAAGATTAAATGTTCTTGTGACAAGTGTCTCTATCTCATTAATTTATTAAAAGATAAATGATTCATGAGTGTTTGTATAGATAGATATTAATGGTGCAAGTTGAGTCAAAGAGTCAAATGTGCACAAGGCATGTAGAGTTGCCAAGTGACACAATCATGGAAGATTTGATCTAAAGTTGATGGTGAGTGTTGAAATATAAATAGTAGGATACTTATGATGAGATATATGGTGCATTATTTTTGAAATTTTCCAAGGATTAGGAGATGAGGTCAAAGTGTCTGAAGTTTATTGTTTACACGGTGACCATTGGCATTTGAATTTAACAAAAAGAAAACTACTGCTTAGTATTTTTATCATAATTTTTTATCTAGGATTAATTTTAAATTTATGTGAAAGGAAAAATTGTAAAGGAATCCAAGGTTATTCCATATAATTTAGTTAAAAGGTCTGAATGTTCATACAGTCAAAGATACTGAGCTCCAACATTTACTATATGTTTGACCATGTTTTGCAAGTGATTTGAGAAGGATAATTGAGTTATTATTGATATTATTTTGATGTTTTAAGATGACTAAACTATTTTAAATAATTTTAAATTCCATCAATAATATATATATGGATTTTATAGGTTTTATTAATCCATCTTCATTGTGAACAAAGGCTTATAAGTTGACTATGTTTGTTGAATACACTAGCAAATTGAGTGACTACTTTGTAGAATTGTGTTGGAAGTGTTGTAAGTATAATTGAAGAATAAAATGAGAATTTAGATGTTATATAGGTCTATAATTATTATTATAAGTCATTTTTCATCATATTTCCCCCCTGATTAGATATAGGGAGTCGAAATAGTATAATTGTATTTTGACTATGTATGACCAGTTTGAGTAGTCATTGTGAATGAATTGATTTGAGTGCTTATAGATTGTGTTAAAGTGTATAAGTAAAATTGAGGTTTTGTATAGGTACCTAAGGTTTCATCCATGTGATATAATCATATGGCTATGTGAAATATTTGAGTTATAGGTTCAAAATTTTGAGACTATGTTTTCTATATATGAAGGCCTGAAAAGCAAGGTGACCTAATTGGTAGGTTCAAGTGTTAAGTTGGTATTACAAGTGTAATAGAACCATATGGGAATAATAAATGGGATATTAAAAACATGTTTGATGTGTTTAAATAAATTTTAAAGTATTAAGGTCTCACCAAGACCTAATGGTGGTTTGGGGCTAATGAGGTAATGACTGACTTAAGAAGTGTGTGGTTCTTACATGTAACATTTATGAGTACCTATTTAAAAGGAATAAAAAATATGTAAATCATATTTTCTGACCAATATGGGTTAAAATAATAAAGTGGTATAAGTACAATGTCTAATTAGACTAATTGTGTTAGTTGTGAATGTGTGGATTCAAGCAAAGGAGAGAAACTTTGAAAGAGAAGTTATAGGTTAGTGAGGACCATAGCATAATTAATATTATAATAATTATTTTATAATAAATTTAATGTAATAGGACACATACATCATTGGACCTAATGATCCTAGAAGAGGCAATTTGAGCGAGTTAGCCCTAGAGGTAGTTTGAGAGAGAAGAGTGTAAACAAAGGTGATCATCATCAGTTGAAGAGAAGAAATATGTGGTCAAAGTGATCTATTCAAGGTATATGAGTGGGTGATTTATGATTATGGTGTTATTTCCTCCTTTCAAGGTAAACCTTGCTAAAGGTCTAGTTATTGTGGGTGTTCATCTAGATAGGGGTAGTAACTCCTTGTGGGATTGGTGTCTCACTAAACTAAGGGGTGGGTGTTACTTGACTAGTTGATGATGGTATAAATGTTAGATATTTTATAGGAATATATTACATATTTTAGGGTTTAATGGGTTTTATCCCCCAAGATATTTTCCCACATATATGATTTATTCATGTGATGTATGCTCTTATGTATGCTTTGGATGTATGTGCTTTCACGTGTATGTTACTTGATAAAGTTGATGTATGATTAATTTTTAAGATTTGGGAATTTAATCGTATTATATTACATAATTTATTCACCCCCACACCTCTTAGTGATTGTACTTATAATAGGATCATGGTCACTCACACACGCTGAAGGAGGATAACCTAAAATGGTAACCTTTGCACATTGCAAAACTTGGTCACTCATAAATGTCAAAGCAGTATAACCTAAAATGGTAACATTCACCCATTTTATATATTTTTTCTCATTAAATATGGAGGATAACCTAAAATGGTAACCTTTGAGTGTAGTACACAAATTAAAGGGGAGGGATGGGGATGACATATTAAAATTGACATGGATTAGTTGTTTATTCAAAAAATAAGCCCAAATAGGGTGACATCCTCAAAAAATATGGAGTTCTCATGTCTAAGAAAAAGATGATCTTCCTCAAAATTATGTCCATAAGAGAACCCACTATGAGTATACCTTTGTTTCATGTCTAAAATATTGTTCTCTATGTTTGATAAGATTTGTAAAATGTTTCATAAATGTTTAACAAGGTGTGTTTTGATTTCTTCAAATAAGTGACAAGAAAAAAGAGAATATAATAAAGTGTCATATTACAAAACAATTAAAATAAATGGTCATGAAATTACTCATCTTTTCTAGGTTGGAATAATCAAATTGGAAGAGGGTAAAATAACTTTGAAACCTAAAGTGCAAGAAGCACAACAACTCTAGGTTTAAAGATATGTAAATACCTTAAAATATAGGTACAAATTCTATGAGTTTCTAATATAAAATTAGAATAAAGTATTTCTAATAAGGAATGTAACAATGTGAACTAAGAAGCTCAATATGTGAAGACACACAAGAAATCTTAAGTATAAAACTAAAACCAAATAGGTAACAAAATGCCACCACATGGTAATAGGAAGTAGAATGGTTCTAGGAATTAAATCATGAAAGAAACAGAAGAAAACGTAGGTCCAAAATGATTATAAAAATATGATAAAGATTCTATAAAGTGGCCTTCAACAAAAATGGGAAATCATACCCAAGTTAATTCAAACCAAGTGTAAATGGCAAACTAATTAACACCTTGGCCTAAAACATAGAAAGGTGAGTTTCCAAATTTGATTTAAAAATGAAGGACTTGGAGTTGTTTTTTCAAAATAGTATATACTAAAATATACAACATAAAAATGTTTTTTTAGTAGAAGAAAACATAATGTTTCAAATGAGGATTTGAATAAGTCTAAAATAGGTTTTGATTTGACTAGCATAATGCCTCATTTTTCAAATAAAATGGTGGATAACAAAGGTGTTTAGTTGACATATTTTGTTTTCAAACAATTTTTAGACTCAAATAAGACCAAGTAAAGGAAAAGTGACAAACTACAACTAAGTATGATGTCCAAATCCATATAACTAACAAGGTTGCATCGTATCATTGAATTTAATTTATATACATTCTCTTGGGAGGACTTGATGTGTTAATCTAAAAATAAATGCACATGAATTAGTAGGTTTGTTACACCCCCTTCTCCCAAGATATTGTATGGTGACATGGAACTTTGGTCTACTCATCTTGTATCAACAATATATCTATAGTAAGTGGAGATGTTTTAAAACTAAATTTTTTAATGTCTAGATGGTCACAAGTGTGGTTAAAACTAGAGATGCCTCATGTTAATTGAGTTCATACTAGCTAACTTACTATACACGGGTCTACTCCATTGAATAGTTATTCCATCTATGTAATTCTTAGTGAAATCCCCTAGTTATCTAGTCTTAACTTGGGTCTTCATTATTGTTGGAGAGGCTAGCCACTCAGCCCCCTAGCAATTATAATATATGTGCCTAATTTATATATCCCACTATGGAGTACGGTTGGTATAATGCTTGGAGATGAAATATTAGGTCAAATCACCCCTAAAGAACTTGTGAGGAGGCTATGAACTCTTGCTCACAAGCCAAGATACATAAAAAAGAAAAAGAAAATGAAAAGACTTTAAAGGTTGTGTTTAGATCACCCAAACCATATAGATTTGAGGAGGTCCTTAACAATGTTATTTTCATTTCTTGTATATGGCACAATATGCAAGGAAAGAGTGATTTTGATCACCAAAGTTCCCTAAATTGGATGGGGGAGAGGATACATTCATCCTTCATTTTGTAAAAATTAAACAAGTATAAAATATATAACATAAAACAAACAATTGTTTACTTTAATGCACCAAATGGAAGTGTTTGTGAAATTATTGGCCCTTTGGCCTTAGTTAAAACTTGTAAAACTTTCATAAAATAACAAAACATAAATGCCTAGATTCCTTTTAAGCACAAAATGGAAGTTTTCAAGACTTAAGCATTGTCAAATTTGGTACTTTTCCCAGTATGTGACCTATAATTTTTAGAGGGTTTATGTCTGCCTTAAAGCATAAATATCAATGAAAAAATAAAGATTTGAAAACTTGCTCTTAGGTTTCTCTATTATTATTACATAAAAGCTGATGTCAGTCTAATGTGGTCAATGCCTATTACAAAAATACCAATGGTAAGTTCAACAAAACTGATGTTGATCAATAAAAACTGATACAGGTTACCTGTAAACCTATAGGAAACACACATTTTTTTAAAAATACATTTTTTATCTCGAATAAGTATAAAAACTCAAAAAAACATCTAGATCCTATAAAAAAATGATTAGATAGATACTTTGTAAATGTATAAACCCAAAATAATCACTATAAACTTCAAGAGCACTTAAAACCAAGTTTTTCTATCATTTCTTCCCTACATAAGGATCGATGCTTGTTAGGATAGGACTAATTCCAGTTAGGGTAAATTGATGTCAATATTTGTGTAAATTGTGTGTTAACAAAAACATAAAAACATGAGAAAAATTATGACAAAACTTGATTTTTAGGAACTTTTAAGCACTTTTTAGCAAATCTAACAATTCCAAATTATTCCCCTTGCTTGTACGGGATGCATTATCCTACTAGGAATGCCAAAATGTAGAGATGAAATCCAAAGTGACTTAGATCAAGCATTAGTCAAGAAAGCTCAAGAAAATGCATAAGAACATAATTGACTAATCCAACTCCTTGAATGGGGTTTGGAAAAGAAAATTAAGATCTATTAAAATAAATAATATACATCAAACCTTCCCAAGTGCACCCCACCTCAAAATGAATCTCAAAACATGAATTTCCCCTTGATTTGGTGCTCAAGTCTTTACCAATGATGTGTGGATTTCTCCTCCATCATCTGTCATGCAAAAATGAAACTAGGATCATGATATTTGATCAATGTTATGCCTATAGTGAAGTTATCCTATTGCAAATTAAGCATAAAAATACTATGCATGGATGACTTGTGGAGATAATTATTCATAATAAGTTTAAACCAAAAGAGATTAAAAATGTGGTCTTGGCCCTCCTATCTATATATTTTTGGAAATGATCAAAATCAACCATGACCATCCATATCAAGATGTGTGGCTATGGATCAATTTAATTTTGGAGGTTTAATCCATAAATATCCCCATTAATATTTGGAAGAAAGGGGCATTAAAGAGTCATGTGAGGCCTTAAACCTAATGTTTGTTCCATTTATGGAAAATGGATGGCACCCCAAAAATGATGTCACATGATGATGTAGATATTAGAAATTAATTTACAATTATTAAATATTCAATAAATTCCATGGATTTTCCACTTAAACCCTTAATTTGGATTAATTTTCTTAAGTGAGGTTAATTAATTTTTATACAATTCTTTGGAAATTAGTTTCTCAATTAATAAAACTAGTCAAAATGTCAATTTACTAGGTCATAATTTGACTAGAGTATAATTAAAACAAGGTGTTAGTTACATAGGCACCAATGTTCCATTTAGAGAATTATCAACATGAAATAATACATGCATGTGTCATGTACTTTTGAATTACAAGAATTTAGTGGTTTAGAGCATCAAATTGTGTTTTTTCCATATTAACTCAAAATGATTTGAGAAAAAATTAATAATCACATAAAATTCATGGCCACATTTAGGGATACATTATCCTAAATTTGTACTTGTATATGACAAGCTCAAATCATTTAGTGCATTTAAGTGATTTTGGTCCAAATTGTGTGTTTGAGTGAATTTTGAGTAAGATTGACAATTTCAACACAATGGTGTTACAACATTCAATGTATATAAGGGGCACATAATGTGTTAACTATGCATACTAGGTGCATCCACCACCATATTCCTATCACATAGTTAAAAAAGAGACACATCCATTGCATAACATTATTGGCATGTTTCACACTATAGTGCCACCTACACCACCTTTCACATTTTTAGTGCAAGAAATTGTGGATGATGACACAGATTTAAATACACTCTTCATATGAGAATACATAAACCACCATCCTATTCATAGTGTTATGGTTAATAATGTGTAAAAAATAGTCATCTTCATCATGACACTCTATAACACTGGGGTTACACAGAGCGGGACATATTCTCCATAGATATATTCATTAGTGGTTTTAGTGGCCATGTTTAGAGTTACATAGGGGATATTGTGCTTTCATTACATGTTAGACCAACACACATAGCCAATTAGGTTCCTAGTAGTAACCATTACAACTATATTTAATATATTATTAGGCAGACCATGGTTATAACAACTCCACACCATCTTATCTATAGTACATTAATGGCAAAAGTATATACTTGAAAATCAAGTGGTTAAGGTTGAAGGTGTCCCATATGAGTATCCTCTACCTATTATAGCTATAATTCCATCATAAATACTAATTAAAATTACAACACCATTACTAGATATTACATTGTTAACAAATACAATAGAGAGTACAATTCCTATGTATACATCATAGTGTTCAATAGAGTCATAAGTGTAGGACAAGTCTACTCCTATGGTATCTACATGTACACATACTTGCCCATGGAGACCATTACTAGAGAGACCCCTGCATCAAAGATGTCATATATTCTAGAAGACCATCCTCTACTCAGTTTATATTGAGATCAATTTTATTGGGTTCTAAGCATTCTCAGCATAGGGAATCTACATTACCTATAGATTTTCCTTATAACATATGGTTTCATAAGACCCATAAAGCTCATAGGGAATCATAATCAGTACCATAATGTCATAGCATCATTAATCAAATAGCTTAAAACATAGATTATATAGCATAATAGATATTGGGCTCATAATTTCCCTTTCACACTACATGCATGATCATAGTTCTCCTATTTGACACAGGTCATGGTAATAGTGATTATCCTATGAGACTCATTGGTTAGTATGGTTCCTACCCTTATACATACTTCCTTCTCTCTCTCACTCCTATTACATAGTTTATTTTCATTTTTTTGTACATAACTTATATCTAGAAAGCATAAAAATAATATAAAATATCAAAATACAAAAACATTCAATTATTTTAAAAATACAAATTTTAAAGATTTTATGCATTGATATGTTTACATTTATACTACTTGTCAAATACTACATATTGTTATCTATCCTAGTATAGTCATTTTTATCATACACATGCTTCACTTGTTCTTATTGAGTGCTTGTAGATTATATACAAGTCTACTACACTGATCCAAAATTTCTATCATCTACCCATGAGGGGCATATACACCAATCTAGGTTTAGTCGTTTGATACATCTACCCACTTAGGGGCATCTCATACATAGTTACAACTACCCATTTCTATCTTTACATACTATAAATTATGCTTTATGCATTGATACATCTTGATATTGATCATTGATACTCATTGCTTATATGTTTTTCTAGCTATCACTAGTTACACTTAGCATATGTGCATATTACCATTTACATAGATTTATGCTACATAATTATACATGACTTCATTTCTAGTTTTCCTAGATTACACTTGATTATGTTTCCTATGTTTCTTTCATCTTTGAAGACATTTGAATATGCCATTGTTATTTATCTCTATGCCATTTATTTGTTTATATGTCTTAGACATGTACCCATTTATATAGTGTGTGCTTTCTTGCTTCTATATGTGGACATTTGAACATTTCCTTCTATGTGGATCTAAACTAAATTGTTTGTTGCTTACGTATGTGGATATTATAACATGTCCTTTTATGTCTTCATTCTTAGATTTAGTGACATGTGCCCATGTATTTTTGTATTGTGTCCCCTTAGCCTACAATTTCATGCCTCATGTGCTTGTATATACATTTCTTCACCATGACACTTGTATTTTATTATTACACACACTAGTTTTTTATGCCATGAGGGATCTCATGCATCTACCCCTTCCTAATTGGGTGTCATGATGGACATCATGATCCATCCCCTAGGTATTTACTCAAATTTCCTACTAAACACATTTATTACATATATCTTGACACCCTTGTGCAGTGCTTGATTACAACATACATCTTACATTGCTTAATCATGTTGAAATAATTTTACATTCTGATGTTATATTTATACATTATATTGGAATATCATTCATATGCTTTAGCTAATGAATTTTTAGAGATACTTCTTGTGAGGATAGTTATTACTTAGGTTTCATAACTACCCTAAAAAAAGGGGATATTTACAGGGGTTTGTCACAGAGATTAGGTTCCTAATCTTCAATTCATAAATAAATTTTAGCACATGAACTTAGTTTTAGAAATCAGACATAGGGTAGACACATAAGAGAATACAGACTCAGAAAGTAGTTCAGTCATTGATATTTTAGACTAGATAGACATTAGCACCCATATTGGTACACTAGTGTCACAGGGTGCTAATTTCCACTCTAGGGTGATATTGTCTAGTATCCCCAACTTCATGATAGTCTAGATTAACCAAACTAATACACCAATTATAGTATAAATATATGTAGATACAGTCACAGGTTTGATAGTTATGTTCAAATTTTGCTTAGATATATTCATTTTGGATCAGATTCATATTGGTTTCTTAGATTTAGGGGTATCATGTGTGGTGTGATCAATCCTACATTTAGTTTAGATACATAGATTCAATTATTACATATTCAGTTTAGATTTAGTATACTTAGATATCAAATTGGGAGCATGTGCATGACACATAATTTCCATATACTCAGTTATACAAAATTTGATTAGATGGAATGGAAAACTCCATGTCATTCTCTACACTATATACACTTTCTATCACATTTTAGGCTATCACTAGATTCATGACTTACTCCATTTGTAGTGGTTGACATTCCTGAGTAGCTTAGATCTACCTAATATATGTGAGTGGCTATAGAACTAACATACAAAGTTAAATTTAATTAGTTAGATAATTTTAGTACTTTGAATAGTTCAATTATAGATGCATTTACTTCACATGGGTAAGCAATGATGGAGTAATGGACTACTTGAGTTATTGATCCACCCACATGAGAGGGTTAGACACACTTATATTCTTATCCAAGCTATTCACATATCACGATCCACCAATCAAGGGTGGGCAATGATGGATTCAAAACTAGATTAAGTTATTGAGTCACCCTTATGAGTATTGTGTAAGATATAAGCTCAGTCTAAGATATTCAACAATATGATCACTATGCACACTCACATGCATAGGCTATCACTAGGTTCATGCATTAGTTTACATACCCAATGAGGTGTATTCATTAATTTCCTCTCTCTTTACTTAGATTTATTAGTTACTCTATTAAAACATATTATTTTACCTTTGATCATCTCTTAAGTACTAATTTTTGCATGTTTCATTGTAGGTCATTCCTTTGGATCATGTTTCACATATGCATACCTAGATTTGCAAACTCTGACTCAACTACATGGGCTTCACTTGAAATGTAAGTCTAGGTATGATTCTTTTTACTTTATACTAATCATTTTACTATGTTAAATTTATATCATAAAGGGTGGTGGGAAAATTTAATCACCTAAAAGTGGTATTTGGATGCTAAGAGTGTTGGAGTTAGCATATTCCTAGCTTAGCCCTAGATCTATCCTAGATACTTATACACACTTTTGCATCTATTGTGTAGACTACATACATTTACAGTTAGCTCAAACATAGTCTTAGGATATCATTCTCGGATCCCTACCTAGTTTGTCTATTAGTCTACCAAGTGGACATTAACACCACATTTGGGACACTACAGCCACATGACACTAGTGTCCCCATTTGGGTCCTATTTTCCTTTGCCTTAACTCTCCTTAATGGATACTTTTTCAAATGTATGACCCTTCTAAGGTTGGGATAAGTACATTTTATTATCCACACAAGCTATAGATATATATAAATACAAGTCTAATTGATCTTTACTCACTATATGGAAAAGAGATGTAAAATCCTATTCAAACAAAAGATGAGTTGAGAAAAAATTAGGTATTTGATCCCTATTCTTCCCTATGTATATATACTACCGTATACTATAGACTTAAGCCCATATTTCAAATCTCAATCACACTCAAGGAATTCAAGACCACTCTCATTATATCATTCACTTACACTTTTACCAAGCACTAGGTGGGAGAACTACATTGGGCTTGATTCCTCCTCATAGTATTGGTATATATGAAAATCTCTTCATAGTGGGCTATTGAGGATGTCTAACCCATCTTAATAATGAACACATATTTATTGCTCATATCATACTTGTAAGTAGGATTAGTGTTTTCATACTAAATTAGGTTTTCCAGGCATAACACATAGTTCTAAATTTTATGCATGCAAAAAAATGACCTAAAAATAGAGGTGTAAGTGATCCTAGAGAATAAGAATAGTCTTGAAAAGAGGACACTAGTACCACTTTGAGGAAACTAAAATAGTATGTCACTATTATCTAGGTGATAATCTACTATCTTGTGAGAAAACAAATCGTATGACCCTATTGATGACACTCAGAGCTATCTAGAACCTAGTTTTTAGAACTTAGATCATCTAAGATAGTCACTTTATAAATAAGTCTCTATTTATGCATTCTTATTACTATTTTTAGGAACTCAAAGAAGGTCAAAATCCATTACAAGTCAATACTTAATTATTTCATATTATTTAACTAATTTAGACATCTTATCCCTTTAACCAAACATAGGAATTACTTATGTAAAACCTTAAAAGTTTAAATCATGTAACCACTAGATGGGAAAATAGGGTTCTTGGTAGGGTGGTCTGGAATAGGCTAGGAAATAGTTATATAGCTGAGTTATTTAGAGAAAATAGGATAATAAGGAGTAAGAGTATTATATGAACCATGGATAAGTGTTTATTAGGGAAGAGTATACATGGGTGGCACATAATTATGAGGGATGTAGGGTGGAAAATTATCAGCCACCATATTGTGGGGAATATATTATATTGGTTTGAGGCATGATTAACAAGAGGTGGGTTAGATGGATACAAAAATAATTAGTAATTTTACACTAGGATAAGAATAGGAAATGAATGTCTTTGATTAGAGGTATTGTTTGTCATCCCTTGATTTAGATAGGCTTGGTTACATTTGAAGTCTCAGATACAACACATCAAGGTTGATATGTGTTCATTCCAGGAATAAGGAATAGTGGTTCTTGTGACCTCTTTCAAAGAAACTATATAATGTATGATTTTATGACCACAAATAGATATTTGGGGTTAGATACCTTTTGAGGATTTGTTTGTTGGTGTATAATTTTGTCCCACTAAGTTTTGTCTACATAGTCTAGTCAAGCTTGCTTAGGTTTAATAAATGTCTTTAGTGGAAAATAATCCCACATGCATAATGATGTTGGGACATTCCTATTTTCCACCTATATAATTAACCTTACTATGTAATTTTTAGCTAATTATTTTCTTAATGCTTGAATGGTTAAAGAGATAATGCTCTTTTACATAACTTTCTTTGTGTGAGTGTTTTTTCTTTTAGGTTATAAGATTTCATTATATAGGTTCTTCATGCATATTTCATTATTTAATTGATCGTGGTGAATATTACATGGTATCAAATCCATTTTGATATTCATTTGCTATTAAAATATAGTGAGATCCTTACTGTGCATTCTTGTTGTTTTCTTAATTGAAGTTTTCAAGGGTTTGGTGGGGTTTATCAAAAATCAATGAAGATATTTATAGCTAGTGTCTCCCAAACAATAGATAACTCCATTGGATTAAAATGGTCATAAAACCCTAGGAATGGATATAAATGTGACCTAGTTTTTTGATAGCCATTTTTGACCATTTTAGAAGTTTTTTTGCATTTTTTTTGTTTTTTAATAATTTCCATACCAACAGAGTCTTCAATTAGAAAATGGTTTATGGTTTTATAGGTTTTTTAGATTATCAAGTGGGTTTTTACCAATTTTTTAGATTTGGGTTCTTATTACATGTTTTTTTCCACTTAGGGAATTGTAAAAAAAATCTAAACAAGAATTTTATATAAAATTCCTATAGTCATCCTTCATCCACACTCTACACCTTCATACCCACATAGGCTCTATTACCCATTATTAAACCACATGATGATGCAACTAAATCAACATCCATGACTTCATGCTTTCATGGGCTAGATGGCCAAACACCAAGGACATGATGATGTTGGTGACCTGGTTCCATACGTGATAGATTGGTTATGCTTATCTTACTTTTATGGGCCACTACCATCTTGTGACAATCATATCTAGGCCACAAATTTTTAGGCCCAGGATTCTTCCTTGATGTGTGCATAACTATCAAAATTAACACAATGAAATTTAACACTATTCAATTTCAAAATGGGGTCATTTGGAAGGTGAAGCAACAATAACATTAATTAGACCTTAGACCCTAGTCATATGGTAAATTAGCCTTTGGTCACACCTAACACATAGGGTCTTAAATTTACCTTGAAAATTTTTCTCACAACTATTTGCACACAAAAATTTTATCAAATTTGTGCATCTTACTTTTTTGAACAATATTGCCATCAAATTTTTCATGCGAGTAGATTTTTGAACATGCATAACTTTTGATTAGTAGCTTAGATTTGAGTCTTATTTTCTTCAAAAGTGGTTGTTTGTGTGGTCTACACATTGGAAGTATTTTTGGACCTTATATTACCACATAATTTTTCACATATTATACCTCTTAGACATATTATCATTATATCTTGATGTCTCTCCATTTCCTTATACATATGTACTTACTACTTAAGACACATTTTTACTTGTGCCTGATATCTATATGAGCATGCTTGTATATAAAATATTATGGGGGGTCACTACTAATAATTCTTAGGGTGTATTTTTTTTGTACTGTGCATTCTTTGGTGTCTCTTCTACATATTATTATTTTCTATATTGTGTTTATTTTTACATTTAATACTCATTTAAATGCATTTTTTATTATGCCTAACATCCGCCTTATGATCCTAAATTATTCTTATAACTAGGGTTTATTATAGTTACTTTGTGTAATTCTACAATTATTTGGTGTCTTGTCTTATTCATGTAAAATTCACTTGAGAGACACTCATGTGTGAAGTTGATTCTACACTAGTGATTCTTCTTGTTAAGAGTAACTATGCTTCTTGATGTTCTTACATAGAACATTTTCTAAAAATAAAGAATCATATTCCATTTCTATATGGATAAATTATTTCCCTTTATGACTCAAGAAAATTAAATAAGTGGGATAATACTTGTGACAAGGTTTTTGGCACCTTATTCTTACATGTTATGTGTATGTTTATTACCATGTGGAACATACAACATTTCCATACACTATTTGGATAATTTTATAGTATCTTTTTATAGATCCTATTAATATTTACACAACACCTCCTCCTTTAAGTTTTATCATCCCCTTAGATATTATTTTATCTCTCCTCCTACTCCTGCTTCTTATGATGACACATCTATGGTGGATTGTGCTCTTCATTCTATCAAGCCACCACTACAAGACATGATTGTGCCTAACCTTAGATGTCCCATTATATATTATACTTTCATTCTTTTGCATGATGTTGTTCTTCCATAGCCATCATAGATTGGTACATTGAAGGACTATACTTTTTATAGTGAGATTACACCTTGTGACAGCATTAATGAATCTTATCTTCATGTGGATATTCAATCTATGGATCCATGTGATTTATCTATAGTATTTTATTAAGCTTTGAAGGTTATTAACCCATGTTCTCCACATCCTATGGACATTCTTTCTATGAATGTTCCATGCCCTTCTTCTTCATCAAACTCACATGTACTTGATGGCACTTATGATCCTAAATACATCTCTAAGACTAAAGACCCTTCTTCTAGCATAGATGAGTATAATAGTGATGGAGACACACCTATGTCATATCCTTTTCGCCTTTTAGACATTGAGGAGTTATTTCTTGATCAACCTACCTCTGGTCCACTTTTGACATTATAGGGTGTAGGTATACTAATTTAAGACTTATCAAACATTAGGATTTATATTCCATAGGTACAAGGCATTCTGTAGTCCTTTATTGCCTCTCTCCCATTACACCATCATTACATAGAATATTTTTCCCTCTTACTATGCACAAGGATTACATTTATTTAGCTGGAGTTTTATCAGGCATGTGGTGGACCCATTCACTATTCCAAGGTCATCCAATTTTCATTACACCTTATTTTGATAGGTTTATCAATGGTATTACATTAAATTCTTATGCATTATATTTATATACCTATTATACACTTATATTTTGGACCCTACTCAAAAAAATTTGTATTGTTGCCTCATTTATCTTCCACTATGGAAAGGAGAAAATTCTAGTACACAATTCATGTTGTTCCTTTGGAAAAAGAAAGAAACATTGTAAAATGTGGATGAAGATTCTTTAATATTTAGGTAGATAATCTTGTCAATGGTATTTGTCATTTTTTAATCTCTATTATAGACATCTTTATCATCTTTTATGGGGCTTTCTCAGTTATCCTCTTTCTATGTGGTCTATTGATCTTACTTTTGGATGCATTCTTAGTTGTACCTGACATCCTTAGAGTATGAATTATTTATCTCTTTTGTGGAAGAGTTTTGTTCCAACATTTTTTTGTCATTTATCCACTTTAAGGGATTTGTAATTTGCTTGGGTACCTCATCAAATCTCATTATCAAGACCTAATTATTCTACCCACCTAAGCTATGCTTAAATGGGGGTATTAGTATAGACTTTTATCCCATTGGGTTTTGTCTACATGGTATATTCAATCTTTCTTAGGTTTAATAAAGGTCCTTAGTGGGAAATAATACCATATGCATGACGATGTTGGGACATGTCTATTTTATAAATATATAAGTAACATTCATATGTATTTTTTGGCTAATGTTCTTTTCAATGCTTGAAAAATTAATGAGATAATGCTATTTTACACAACTTTCCTTATGTGAGACTTTTTATTTCAAGTTATGATATTTCACTCTATAGGTTCTTCATGTATGCTTCACTATTTTTTTTTATCATGGTGCAATCTAATTTTTTTGGATGTTACCCTCGTTGGTTGTTAATGTTTGGTTATTAGCAGAATGATGCAAAGGAATTTGTAGACTACTTATCCCATCTTCTAAGTTATATATTATATCAATATATTGGTCATGTATCTTTTTACTTTGGGCATATATAATTTATAGGCTAATTGATGGTCAAATTTCTATATGAATGTTGGTCTCACTTCTATTAGTAAAGGACATGTTGTTTGAGTCAGGGTGATTATTGGAAATTTTTAATGGATCTTATAACTTGTGGATCACTACTCCTAATCTATTTTATGAGTCTAAATGATGATATTGATATTGGGATTCCAATTTCTATGGAGATTTTTTATTCCAAAATATAAAGGAAGACTTCACCACCAGGGTGAAGACTCCTCATATAGGATATAAAGTATATGTTTCTCTTAAATATTTCCTTAATAGACATATTTAGGGGCTAAATTAATACTTTTGGAATATGAATGAAAAAAATGGAGAGAAGAGAAAAAAGAGGGATACGTAAAATGATATGCCTTTCACATGAGGTTCACCAATTTATATGCATGTGAATAACACACACTAAACTATGAAGTCATCTTCTTGAGGTCTAGTTGATACCACTGACATAATGGAAGATAATGGGTAGCCTAAATGAAATATTACAAGGATAGACCTGAGGAAAAAGTAAAGATAATATATAAGTCTCAAATTTGAAGATTGTTCACTTGGTAGGTAAGAATATAGAGGGGTATTATTAAAGGAACTATGGGCATAGATTGTTCATATAAGTCTTCAATATAACTAAGGATAAGATATAAACTATGTGTGAAGTCTGAATCCTAAGATCAAAATTGGTGTCACTCTAAACTCTACTTGTTTGAACAAGAGTAGACACTCTAAGAAATAGACTAACACTATGAGGATAAGGACATTCGGTGAGTGTCATCCAATGATAGAAAAATATTATTTAGTAATAGGTTAAGTGTATAGCTTGTTTTGAATTTTTTATAATGTATGATCTTGATATTTGTTAATGTGTAAGCAAGGCTTTCACTTTCACTCATCTTGGAAAGGATTTGTTTAGTATTTATTTTGGTACTTATGCATGTCTTGAAAATGGTTTTACAAGCAAATTGAGATTGAACTTATTTATTAAATTAGATTGAATTTGAAATTATTGAATGAAATATGAATGTGAGTTAATGTAAATGCTATTAATTTTTTATCTTTTCAAAAGTATTTTAATGCATGCAACACTAATACTTAAAACTAGAGTAAGAGTGAAAATGTTTATTTTTACCCCTTTTTTAGATGTAATATTTTGCATATATTCAATATAAATCAAACTATTTTATAACATACAAATGAAACAAGATCATATACAAACCCTATGTAATATAATCTCTAAGTATCTAGAAATTCTTTTATGCATGCAAGCTAGAAAATAGTTTCTTTTTGGTATTATGGATGATTGAACACTAATTTGAATGGTTTTATATTGAATAAGGATGAAATCAAATTTATTATTTTTATGGTTTAATCATATAAAAATAATTTTCTTGTTTTATGCAAATGAATAAAATCAGGTCTAAGATATCAAATTTCTTCTGCATAGGTTTTTCTAGAGTCTTTTTAAGTGTATGTGTGTTTGTTTACTTGTGAATATAACCTTGTTAAAACTGAAATTTATTTGTTTTGAAAATAAAAAATGATTTTCTTTGTTACTAAAATTTACTTATATGCAAGATAAATCAAATTATTTCTTTATGTGTTTTTATATTATAAATTATAATATTCTATTATGAAAATTTATATTTTATAACATATAAATGAAAAAAGATCATATTAAAACCCTAGGGAATATAATATCTAAGTAGCTAGAATTCATTTTTTGTATCCAATATAGATACTAGTTTTTTTTTTTGGTATGCTAAATGATTGCACACTGAATTGAATGGTTTTCTATTGAATAAGGATGAAATCAAAGTTCTTATTATTATGATTAAAAACAATTTTCTTATTTCACACAAATTAATAAAATTAGGTCCAAGATGTCAACTTTATTCTACATAGGTTTTCTAGAGTCTTTTTAGTTTTATGTGTGATTGTTTACTTGTGAATATAAGCTTGTTAAATGAAATTGATCTATTTTGAAACTATTTTTTATTTTTTTTACTTTGTTCCTAAAATTTACCTAGTGTCCGGATGTAATCTATGTGCTTTTAAAATATCCTAATATGCAAATGCAAAAAATAAATATCTAAGCTATTATTTTTTAGTGTAAGAGAGAAGAGAAAAATAAATATCTATTTTCCTATCTATTCCTTTTTTAAATAAAACCAAACTAGTCAATGAAAAGTAACCTAAACTAATATATTTAATAAATCAATAAATAAAATTGAAATAAAAAACTTCCAACTTGATCAAGGTATTAATCATCTATAATCAAAGATTTTTTACAGTAAATAAGTTATCCTAAGGTACCTCGCTCCTTTATTTATCAATCAAAATTATCAAAAATCTATGACAAAAGGATGAAATAGGAAGAAGAAAATAAATATACAATCTTTGAAAAGAAGAGAAGTTAAATAGTTGTTAGGATAATTCATAAATAACAAAGAACTAGTTATTGATTCATATGAATTATTCTCTCTAAAAACTATGTAGAGTGACCATGAAGATGACCAAAGGTGGAGAAAAATATGTAAACTGAAATAAGGTAGTCCAGGGTTCTATATATTTTGAAAACACCAATCTTAAATGTAAAATTTAGATTAAAAAATAACCTAAAATTAGCTTACTTTTAGAAGATGAATAGGAGTTTCAAGGCTGAGTTCAACTAAGTTAAACTAGGAGCAAATATTAGGAAAGGTTAAAAATTATTGAAAATAGAGGAGGGAGTAATGGTATTTCAATATTTAATAGGAATGAAATAAGTCCAAGTGGCTAGAGATAACCCTACTTTGATCATTCATTGTTAAATCACTACATCATCAATAAACATTTTATCAAACATGTCACACCATATAATTTGAGCAACTAGAGATAACCCTACTTTGATCATTCATTGGTGAATCACTACATCATCAACAAACATTATATCAAACAAGTCACACCATGTAATTTTTGGGTGCATACACTGACCACTATAAGATAGTATAATTTGTTGATACTAACCCAATTTGATGGAAGTGGCCAATAAGAAACATGATAGAATGAATTATACACAAATAATTTACATATTTTATAAATTTAACATTTTTTGGATGGTCGACCCTATCTTATTTGAATTCCTATTCTCCTCCCCCCCCCCCCCACTATGGTCACCATGGGAATATATGGGTAGAACACCCAAAGTGAAAATATTGTGAAAAATGCAATGTAAAATATTGTAATTTCATAGTAAATTTAGACCATTCACTATTAGGTCATAAATTTGATGGTATAAATTATGTTGGTGTATTTTTTCCCTAATATATAACCCTTATTTGATATTAGGGTATTTTAATTATGGTGGTTCACTGTGTGTGAGTGAAGAAGAGATTGTAGTGGATGTGTTTTAGGTCTATCCCTTCATTTGTTGGGTTGAATAAGAGAAGAATTGGTTATTTTTGTGTGGATGTAGCCCATATTGGGTGAATCACATTAAATATATGTCTCTTTTATAGTTTTTTATAAATTTTATTTCCATATTTGTTACATTCATATTCCTCTGCATTCTATATTCCTAACAACATTAAAATAGTCATAATTCATAATAGAAGAGAAAATAATCTAGGAACATTCTTATATTTTATTATAAATCTATTGTTATATCTATCTTATTTGCTTTATCATAGTTCAAATCAGTTTTCATCAATATTTATGTGCATTATACAAATACTAATGAATAATTATTAAACTATTTTCTATCTTATTAGGGTTTATGAAACCAAATAAGGGTATAGAAATTTATGTCTATAAAAACAAAACAAGATTTGAATTCAAATAACAATAACAATAGTACCTAAAACATATATATTTAAGTATAGAAAAGTAAAGTGAGTTAAAATATAATTCAGAATTTATTTTTACCTATTTAGGGTGTTTCTTTACAATGGTCTCTCTATTCCCTTGCCTTCAAGGATAAATCCACTATCTCAGCTCAAGTGTGTCAAACCCCTACCAATATATTGTATTGAAATACCAAGAATTTAATCCCTAATGGATGTAATCCTCCATTGATGGCCCATCAAATCTATTGGGGTGGCTTTGGAATTGTAATAATAATATTGAGACCAGATCTTGTCTACTCTTTCATTCTCTCCTACCACTACCACCTAAATCATCTCCCACCATGTGTGGCATTAATAGATATGAAAACTAAGACATTGTATAGTAATCCTTTCCCATTTTTCTCCATGGATATTTAGTTATATTACCCAATGGTGTGGCATAACTAGTGATGTTGTCAGGTGCACTTACCCAAAACTTCTAGGAACTTATTTTCATGAGTGAGGCTATGAATAGAAGGTGTAATGGCTTGTGATTTATGCTACTTACCATGGTTATTTTGTGGAGGACCATGACATTATGGAATACACCATTCCCTTATATGGTGTCCATATAATATAGTCTCTATAAATGGTCTCTAATTACTACTGCAAATGGATCCATTTCACTACCTGATTCTTATCCCACCTCCTCACCTAGGGTAGGATCTCTTAGATCTAGTTAGGTATTCCCATGGTCTAATACATTAGGAAATATTGACAATTTTGACCTCACAGGTCAAATTATCACCCATACTACTTCAAACTTGTATTGTCATGTTTTTTGCCCTATTAATTGGTATGCCGGTCTTGTAATGTCTCTAAAATGGTCATCCAAAACTCTTATTAATATATTGTAAGGTAGATTTGACGAGATTAAGTTTTTGATCATCAAAACCATGTGATTTTCCACCCACATTTTGACTATTTTTAGGTTATTTCAAGATATTAAAAGAGTATATAATATCTTAAGAGGCCTTATGGATTGTGAGAAAGTTATCTCATGATGTATAATTTATCAAACTAGTTGGTGACATGTTTGACTAAATTCATGATTTAGTTGACTACATTTTGGGTCACTTTATGGATTTTATAGCATTTTTTTCATGTGAATGATAATATAATATTATAATAAGGATATGGTGTACTTTATTAGGCATAAAAAGTATAATCAATACATTTTATAGTATTTTCATCAAGTTTCTCAATTGATTCTAGCAGTTTTAGTGCCAAAAAGCCTACTTTGAGGATATCCATACAATTATCCAAGATAAAATTAAACTTAATACATATTAAAGACCTTATTTTCCATGTCAAGGTTAAATAAATGATTTTGAGGAAGTTCTAGGTGTCAGATTGAAGGAAATTGACTTATCTCGCATATCAACCTCCTTGGTAACTCTAAGAAGGCCATCATTTTTTTATCAATACAAGTAGGAGAGAGATTCAGGTCCAAATATATTGGTAAATTATATTTAATCTAATTTCCTTCAATTTAGTGGCATTGGTTGTCATATTAATCCCCCCATCTTTATGAACAATCACTAAGAGTGTAAGGGGGCCACTATGACTTAGTCATCCAAACATGGTCCAGGTTTGTCTCTATTTCTTCAATTCACATATAAATGGATAAAAATGGGTTTTTGGTATGATTACAAGTTAAAATAATACATATTTAATTATGGTCTCATTATCTAATTTTTCTCAATAAGTAGTTTCTTGACAAGAAATTTGTTGACTATCTTGAACTTGAGATTTGGTCATTTTAAAGCATGTTTGATATGTAAGATGAGTGTATTAATTTTAAAGAGTTTTAAAGATAATTTTTAATGTATAATAAACATCCTTCATATAATCAAATTTTTAAATTAGCTCCATATTGAGGAGGGTCTTGATTGAAGTATCATGAGTGAGATTGGTCATTCCATTTGGTGTAGTTATAGGTCTAATGAGATTCTTAGTGTGTGATAGTATCTTAGTGAGGTTATCATGATTTTGAAGGAATTATAAAAAATTATAAAATATGAATATACTTTGTGAGTACATTCTATTAATGTTCTTAAGACTATGCTCTTTGAGCTCAAAATATCTCTTGTATGACTAATGAGTAGACTAGATGGATCTCATGGGAGGTAATAAAACATTTTGAGGGGTCTTAAAGATGAAGTATTTTTATTGGAGAGTAGGGATTTGTTTCTCAATTATAAATTTGTTTTCATGATTAAGTAATACGAGTTAAAGAGAGTAAGTGGACCTCTTTGGAGCCTCTAATGCCTAATAACATAGTCATGATTATGTATGGTTGCATGACCAACATGTGAGACATTCCAAAGGATTATGTACCTTCATGAATGTGCTCATGAGGTGTCAATATGAATTTTAAAGGTAAAATAAATTATTTATAATTGATAATATTGTAAATAAGTCACCAAAGTGTAGGTTATAAGCAATAAAACTTACCTTAATACATTTTTTAGTAGAGTTTAAAGTAAGTTAGAAGTTTTTAAGACAAATACCAAATGTTAGTCTCCATGTTTATCAATATTTTGATGCTTAGTCAAGATGATATAGGATATATCATACTCTTCAATGGTTTTGGAATCACATTTGTCATGTCACTATCCATCTCACATGGCTATCTATAGTCTGTATAAACTTGAAATGTTGACCTAAAATAGTTCTCCATTTTAAGACTATATTTTTCAAGGAAGCATCTTAAATATAAGATTCATTGAGTTAATGTTTCCATTATGAGATATATAATTATAACATGATGTTATTTGGGTATCTTAATAACATAAAATATGTGCCAATACACTTTCAACCTATAGTCTATACACTGAGTAAATGTTGACCTACATCAATCATCTAAAGTAAGGCTTACCTTAAGGAGTATTATGTTGAATCATAGAGAGGTGGTTTTAAATATTGAAGTCCTAAATATGGTCAATGGGAGTTGATGTTTTGAATTTATTAGTAGATTAAGGTGTAATCAGATGAAAATTTACACCTATAAAAAACTTAGAAATACACACCTATAACTAGTTTGGGAGTCCAATTGATCTTGAAGGACTTAGAAAATGAAAAAACACATAATGGTAAATTTCATAAGGATTTATAGTCATTCCTTAAAGTTTATATTAGTTATACATAATATTTTCAATGAGATTCAATAAAAAATTCTCTCAAAGATCAAACATAGTCAAATCACCAAGCTAAAGCCAAGTAAGAAGAACACATTCAACCTGTCTATGCAATGTGACCTTAATATGTATAAGGTCAAGAGGATGAAAAGTGAGATTGTGAGATGAATAATCAAATTAAAAAAATGTATTAATTCAATACAAAATGAAGTTATCAAAACACCAAGAAGGGAAAAAATAATTACCCACAATAGTCACAGTTATCGAAGGAGACATGTGTGTTACCACATGAGGGTATGGGCAGATGAGGTTGAGGTTGAGTTATCACACATTTATTGAGGTGTTAAGAGGAAATACATGTAAATTCAAAAATTTTAAAGGTCACAATACTTTTCATATTCTACATCCTCAGGCCTAAAAATCTAAAAATCCCCACCTATAATTGATGTTTACCTACAACCAGCTTATGGGGACTTAACAAGAGTTATATGGATAATGGATGCCAAGAGTGAAAAGGCAAGTTTAGGGTATGTTAAATATTAAATCCATTGAATTTGGTAAATTTAAAATAACATAAAAGAGTATTTAGGTAATAAACCTCTCAAAAGGATTCTATAATAATCAAAACTTATAGTTAACAAAGAAAGAGACAGTCAGTTATATGTTGTAATACATGAAAACATTTGTAAATAGGAAAGTTTTGAGGATTTTGTATGTGTTTAAAACATGTAAAATGTTTCAAACCCATGTAATTTACCTATTTAAGGTCTTATTTCAGTCAATATTTCTCTATATACACCTATAGGGAGCTCTAAACACTCACTTACAATCAATACACATCTATAGTTAGTCAAGGTCATGGTGAGATTGTTGGAAAGGTTTATGATAGTGATAATAGGATTTTTGGAAGTTTAATTTCAATTAAATATTTTATTCTTGAGTATGGAATCAATTTACATTTATATAAGTTTCTTTTAAGAGGATAACCATAATGGAATAATGCACAGTCAAGGAAACACAGTCCTTAATGAACCTACATGCCTGCCCTATAGCAAATGTGAAAGGACCAAGTTTGTCTATTTAATATGAATTATTAAGAGTTTAAAACATTTTATATTACCTTGATCATGGAATTTATTTATTCTTGATCATGTGGAATATGATAAAAATTGAGTTTATAGACCTCTAGGATCAATAATGTTCATTTGGAATAAAACCCTTCATGAATAAAGTCAAGGTTTTAGAATTATTAAAGAGGTAAATATCATAAAGAATAATTTAATATCATTCCATGGATTATTAAAAACATGTTTCAGATCTTTATTTTATATGAAGGTAATTTTTGAGGGTTTAAGACATCAAATGGCCTTCCTCAACCTCTATGCACAGTCATCCCAATCGAGTGGTAGTTTTGAAGAGGTGAGAACTTATTATAGGATATGCAGGAATTAATTAAGTTTTAAGGAGGTGTTGAGTGGGGTCCTATTACACAAATTCATGCCATTATTTTGGTCCTTAAGCTTCATAGTTTCATGAACAATTGGTTATAATGCATAAAACCTTGTTTTACTTAATAAGGGGCTTGAAGAGGTAACTTGGTTTGCTCAAAAACTTCATGAGATGTTTCATGGGAAATAAATCCCATATAATATGTTATATGGGTCCCCCTTACAAAAATTATTGGCATTTTTTTTCGGAAAGGAGCCTTATGCTTTATGAACCATCATTAAGAACTTAAACCCTCATACACCCTCTTAAACCCATTCATTTGACCTGATTGGGAGATATAAAAATTGATGCCATAAAATGAAATATTTTGAAATTAAACATATATTTAACATTTTATCAACTCTCTTTATCTCCATTTCTAGGTGTTTGTTCATAGGTGTAGGTATAGTACCATATGATACAATACAAAATATATAGTTTTAAACCTATTTATGAAGGTCTAGACTATGGAATTATCTATAAAAAATTTAAACATGCTTATGGGACTTTATATAGGTTTATTTATCATTAAAAATGTTCTATAGTTATCTCAAAGAGTTACACTACTCCTGAAAGTTGATTACTAGCTCAATAAGTGTGAAGAACTTAGTTTTATAGGCCAACAACTAAGGATGAAGGCTTGAGAGTGACATGGACTTAAATATAAATAATTTAGTTGTGTAAGTTTCATATAGGTATTATAATTCATATTAAATAATTAAAACATGTGACTTTCTTGGAAAACCTCTCAAGCAACCCCTCAAGCACATAAAGGCATTTAAACTTGCAAATGACCATTTCATAGTTTGCCCATATACACAACTTCCCAGAACATGAAATTTGTCATGGAGGATGTTATTAGTATAGGTAAAGTGAATAAAACACATTTTTCCATTTTCACATGTGTGGGTGGTCATTTGGGCCAAATTTCTCTTTCTAGGCTGAGAAGGACTAATTACACCTAATTGGAGAGAGAAGTGAGAAAAAATGAGTACTTACACTTGGTGTTGGATCATGAAATTTCATATTCATATGGAATTTTAATGGTATAAAGCATACTAAAAAATGTGACCAATTTTTTGAGCTAATTCATAGATTATCTTGGACAAGGGGCTTTACCAATTTTTAGGGCTACAAGGAATAGGTGCTTTAGCAAGCAAATGAAAAAAATGGCATATTTTAGAGGGTTTGATGGCTCCAAATGCCTTGTTTTAGATCTAAATTGAGGTGTATAATATATCCATGGATAAAATTTTCTTGGTTAAAATAAAACATCTTTTTCTCTCTCTTACGTCTCTTTGCTCGTGAAGGAATCAAGTGTTCAAAACACTTAATTAAAGTATAGAAGTTTTCCAGAAGATTTATTGATGTTTCTCTCTCCCTCCTACACCTATTAAAGAATGAATAAGTTAAATTTTTATTTATATATATTCACCTTCCAAGTGGTCAAGATTGACCAATCAATGATGAATAAATTGTCAAGTCTCTTTAACACATACTACTCTATGTCTATGCTACCCTATAGACATGAATGAAATGTGAGATTAAATAAATTACTACGTAGCACTTGAGGTAACATCCCTAATGTGGGGATTATTTGTCTCCCCATAATTTAATTTTATATTTTTACTCATTTTTATAGAATGTTATTATCACTTTTTTGATTTGGTTGTTCTAAAAGGCTGCCAAAATTTGTACTCACCTTTTGAAGAAATAAGAAGCTCATTTCCTCCATTTTCAAGTTTTGGTGAATTGTATGGTGATTTCCATTGATATATAATTATGAATAATTTTTTCCCTATCACATTGTCTATTTTTTTTACCTTTATACAACATATTTTAATTTCTACAAGTCATTCTAAGTGTCAAGATCAACTTTATTCTAAGTGTGGATGTCAATTCAAGAACCTTTTTGTATTCCTTACATATAAAGATTGAGTTTATAAATTCCTTATTGTGAAACATTGTTGTATAATTTATTTCTAAATTCAAGATAATGTGTGCAAGATTCTTCCTTTAATAAGAGTGTTAATTGCAAGCATAAGTGGTCATACATATCAGTGCATCACCTTCATTCTTAGTTTTCATTTCAATTCCATTGTAAACAGTAACTATTTCACTCTTTTCATAGTAAAAAATTATTAGTAGTAGGTTTAATATAAATTTTTAGTGAGAGAATAAAGGGAAACAACCCTTAATATAGATATTATCTCCCTTCTAAAGTCACCCATACTCAGGAGAGATTTCATTATTTCATCAAGAGTGAGAAACAACACACTCACAAGGGCACACTCTTGATTGACAATAGTTTTTGGCATGCCAAGTGGGAATAGTTATCCTTATCATAGATGAATTTTTTATCTAAGGTAATTTACATCATTATAGGACACTCATCATCATTTGAACCTAAGGATTCCTTTATGTTGTAGAGTTTTTAGAAGTAGGCTAACACAACTTCCATACCAAAGGTTACCACAAGATTGTCTAACAAAGTTATTAATTTTGAATTCATTGATTTTCCTTCTTAATTTAAAATAAAAATATTTACAAAGACAAAACCCTATCCTAAAAAAATATTTTTATCTCCTAGTCAGCCCATTGTTCTAAATAGTGAAATTCCTACTCTCCAGATGGCCATTAAAAACCAAGTGTTTATCTCATTTAATAGAGGAACCCATTAAATATTTCTGATTATGATGATATAATAGCATCCATTTTTTATAAATATGAGATTAAACCATGCTTATAGAGCACATAAAGGATGTTGTCAACCTTTGTTCAGTCCATAAAGTTGTCCAAGAGAATGTGGCTATTAGACTACTTATTGATTCATTTAAAGGAAAAACACTGTAGTGGTATATAAGCCTCCCACTTAGTTTCATTACTTCATGGGATGAATTAGGTGAATAAATTTGTAGGAAGTTTGATGACAAATATGATCACCTATCCTTTGTTGAATAACTTACCACCATAAAGAGGGCTCCTCATGAGTTCATTATTGACTTTAATGTTATATTTAAAAAAGCATGGACTAAGATACCTATAGAAATTAGGCCATCCCTAGAGTATGCCTTATTATATTATTTGAGATCCCTCAATTTATAAATTAGTGGCATTATACAATCAATGGGTGGTATTACTTTTTTAGATGCATATGAAGTAGTAATAAGAGCTGAGAATAGTCTGATACATGATATAAAATTATAACCTAGACCTCCTATGCCTTTTTTACTATAAAAATATCAAATTCCTCATATGGATCTTATTTTATCCCCATAGGCACCCATTGTAACCCTTCCTAGTCAATCAAATGAGATTATAGAGCTTAAAGGAATGTTTCAGTCTTTTGGGAATGAGATTGTCCAATTGAAAAAGAATCAATACTAGGAAAATAAGACTTAACAATCACCTAATAAACCTACCTATCAAAATTTTAGAGATAATAGACCTCCTTATCAAGGATTTAGAGAATAAAGATAACCTTATCAAGCTCAAGGAGATATCACTCAAACAAATCCATATGCAGTGGTTGATTTTAATGCTCCATCATCATCTAAATATATTTTTCCTATGATAAATTAAAATAACATGATTACAGATTCAATTTGGCATCCATAAAATTATAGTGATATAAATAATTAGGCATTGGTCAACTAATCCATGGTGATACCTCAAATGACTCATTAATAATCTTCTCTTCAAGAGGGGAAACACAGTGAGGGTATGACACAACAAGATAAGATGAATCATGGAGAAGGGAAACTAGATTCCATTTTTGTGAATTGGAAACTTGATGACCATGTAGCCTTGAATCAAATTCTTGAATATAGTACATTAGCTAGTGTGGTTGTAGGTTTAACTAGAGAAAAGAAGAAAAAAATTGAAGATACCAAGAATGTGAATCATGTTCTAAACACATATATTAATGTTCCTAAGAATGTAAATTCTTAGTTTTTTTACCCTACACCACAAAAACATTATATCATAGAGGTTAGTAAGTCTCATCAAGTACCACAAGTTTAGGATCATCCAGCTATGCAAAAAGTGAAACCAAAGGTAATTTTAGCTCCTTACAGTATCATAGATCATATGAAGAGGTATAATTTTATTACGATCATGTGATATTATTTAAAAATCCTAAGGGAAAAATACATGTTACTACAGGAACTTCTAGCTCTTAAGTTATCACCAAAACCTATTGGGAAAGAGAGTATAGTGTTTGAAAATTTAGATTAGCTGATGAGAAAATAGGTTAAAAAAGTAAAAAAATAGGTAAAATTTAGTAAGGATGAGGTAAAATATATAAAACACCTCCCTTTTATCTCTCTTTGATTTTTGGTGACACTTTAGTCCATAATTATATGGTGGATAATGGAGCTAGTAGTACTATCATTCATAAATAAATTATAGATAATCTTGGTTTAGTGTATGAAATATTAGAATTAAAGATAATTATAGGGGTGGGGTGAATTTTTTTATTAAAACATTCCTGCAATTTAACTTAATTATAATGAAGCAATCATTCACTTACATACACCAATTAATATATACACAAGCATCTATGAAAGCAAACACCATAAGGACATCAAATATTTATGGAAAAACCTATAGGGGAATAAAAACCACTAGTTAAAAAATTTAAATACTATCCTATAATAAATTAATCAAAATTATAGTGAGGCACCAACCCCACAAGGATAACCAACCCCTCACTAGTCAAGCACCAACTCAACTAGTCCTTTTAACAAACTTTAACTTACAAGGAGGCTCCAACCCCTACAAAACCAAGCACCAAATTAGATACCTTAAATATATAATCACCCTTGGACACTTTTTTCTTAATAAATTTAATACAACTTCCTATTTTTTCTCATCTCACACTTTTCTCTCTCTTAAATAGCCTATTAGGCCTTCTCGCTCAATTATCCCTGTCTTTGGTAGAATTAGGTCAAATGACCTTGATAAAAACCCTATATAAACATATTTAGATACTAATATAATATTAATATTATATATTTAATTATATTTAATCCCTTAACATATTCTCCAAAAAATATATCCTTTGCTCAATAGCTCAATCCTCTAACTAGTCAAAGTAAGCTTATTAGGCCTTGACTTTATACTTGATTCTTTCTCATACCAATATTGGTTGGAAAAGGAATAAATCATAATTGGATTATGATTTAAATATATCACCACACACTTTTAATATGTTAAAAAATCATTTCATAGGTCTTTCATTACCCTTAAGGGATAAAACCACCATTAGGCCTAATGAGACCTAATGCAATTAGGTCTTCCCTAAGGACACGTTTCACTTAGACATCCTTTGAACACTTTGAGACTTAACCAATTATTAAACACTTAATATGTCACTTAAATAGACCCATAATAATATATTTTTATTTCCCCAATACAATTTATCTCTTTTCACTCCTTGAACCATCTAATTAGGTTTACTCACCATTAGGCCTTCTCACTACCAGAAATTGTCTTATAAATTTGAACCATACACATAACTTTTCCACATAACCCACACATAAAATAGTATTATTAGGATATTTATGAATTAAAATACTTCCAAAAATGATTTGGTATTCACCACATAGGATAAAATTCCATAGTTACACTCTTATAGATGGCTTAATCAGAACCACCAAATATTGTCAATAAACAATCAAAAACATTTGGCTCTCCATACTTTAACAGGGAATTCTAATCAAGAAAAATAAATTAAAATGATCCTATGATACATATATATCACCTTAAATATAATTTTATCTTCAAATGTAGTGAAAAATGACTCAAAAACATCATTTTCACACACACATAAAAAGTTGCCTGTAACACCAGAAACATAGCCAAGAAAATCAGATATTAGAACACCTATGGGAACATTATGTGATTTTCCAATGGGTTTTTATGATCTCATCACTTCACTCTACATAGACTTTGCTATGTTAGATAGACTAGTTTGATGACAAATTTTTGATTAAGTATAGGAATAATCAACACTTATAAACCAAGGGGATAGGAGGAATAGGTCTTGAATAATTACACCATTCATTAGGATCCATACCTAATCCTCTATCACCAATCACTAATCTCATTCTCATTCTCACCTAGTTTTCTCACTATTTTTCTCATTAGGCCTATTTATTGATAGACCATATTCCATATATATTTTACAAAATTTTAGTCTAAAAACTACTTATAAACTTTCATGGTCATAAAATATAAGTCTTACACATCATTATCCATCCATTTTCATGATTTTACCTATAGTATCAAATTCTTTAGAAACAAGGGGCTTCTTATAGCTTCTATTCACTATCATGACAAACAAAAATCAATTGGATAAACATTGAAGAGTATTTTACATGCTACAAACATAAAACTAGCTCAACATGACCATTTTGAGCCATAACCAACTAGATCTATCTTATCATGTCATTATAAGGGTTTTGAGAGGGTTTTGACTAGTTTCAATTCTTAGCAATAATTCATAAAGGATTTACCCTTGTATTCAAAACCAATGCCTTGAAAAAAAATATAGGTGCCTTACCCAACTTTCATGAAGTGATAAAGCTCTCATGCAAAGCTTACACATTCCAATTAGTACAAGAAATATGTTCTCTAGTCTGCAACACCCCATTATGTGCACATAGGGAACCATATCACATGTTTGCATGCTTTCTTCTTTAGGTATTGACTTAAAACTTTGTACACACACTTAAAATGAATTCAACACATGTTTAAATGCTTTATAGATCTCTAACACCTTTGTAAATGATCATGGTCACTTTGCATACTATACCTTACACTGCCAGTCATACTTAGACTATGATCATGCCTTGAAACCTCTTGAACTATATTAAAAAACTCATTCACATGTCATGTGATCTCATATCCTACTCATAAATTTCCAAACTTTCTCACACAATTTTTAATTGGATCAAATCAACATGCTACCAAACCTATCCGTTTTAATAGGTCTTTTAAGTAAAGATTAGGCCTTAAAACTAAACCTTGAAATTCATCATTAAGCTTATTTATTTCTTTGCTAATTATTAACATAGATTAAGACACCTTTTTATTCTTATTCTGACCCAAATAACAAATATTTATCATGCTTCATGAATACATCTTCTTCAAAGGGCTAAACCATGCTACTCAAGATACCTAGTACTTAGATTTTAGACATAATCATTCTATCTCTCAATGATGTCATTATTCAAACATGATTTTTTGAAGACAAGGATACTCTTAGCAGATTTTATGAGCTCTGACACATTATATCCTTGTGATAAGACATCATATAGAATATAAGGACTTATTAACCCATGTGATTATTTTATACAGAAATAATTTTTTCACTCTTTTATCACTTGCTAACACTTTATATCTTACAAGAACCCAATGAGTCTCAATATCTCTAAGTTCACACCATAAGGGGTGTACAAGGAAAGGGGTGGCTAGAAAATTGGTTCTCTATATGATCTTTATCCCTCTTACCACTTATTATCTACACACTTATATCATAAAAACCTTATCCATAAGGTTGTTCATCTCTATGGCACACACCTTAGCCCTTTTCCACTATTCACTGTACTAGGTTGATTGGGTTGACCCTGTATAGTTTTGGGTAAAATTCACTTAGGTTATAGGTCAATGCTATAACATGGAATTTCACCCTTGTGGTGGATTTTTTTAGGCTCTCCCACTTCCAAACATAATCATGGGAATGACCTTAGGATGTGGGTGTCCAATGGTGAGCTTGATCCTCTAATATTTGTAAAGAGGCTAATTCCTCTCAGTGGATCACCTAAACTACTATTGAAATAAAAATTTCATGGGAAAAGGGTTAGAAATGGGAAAATGGATATTAATAAGGATAACCAAGTGATGCACCAATTTAAAATGTTAAATTCCCACAAGCTTGAACCCACACTAATTCTATAGAGGATAATAATGGATTACACAACCTCAAGATCAAGTTGGTTGAAAAAATATTTCATGGAAGAGGTTTAGGGAAGTGATGAATGAAAATAGAGAGGAGTTATAATACTCACTATAATTTCACATTAATGGAAAAAATAACACTCAACCAGACCCATAAATAGCATCAAAAATCCTTAAATAAGGTCAAAAAGGAGGACCATAGATGAGGAAAACTCTCCTTCATGTGATGCCATAGTACATAGCTCAATAGACATAAGTCTAATGCAAGAGATAGGCAAATAAAAATCCATTATTGTATAAGAGCTGGTTCTTACAAAGGTTTGGTAGGGTCAAGCCTAACCTATTGAGCATATCTTGTGATATCTCTAAGAGCATCCCATCTCCCAGGAAGATAAAAAATGTATAAAAACTTGGATCCCTTAAAATGGGAAGTCAATTGATATTTATAGATAATGGGGGAGAGAAAGAGAGAGTTGTATGGCAAAAAGGAAAGAGGCGAAGTTATTGAACTAGGACTACTACTATTGCCATTGCCTTGATCATGAAATGTGTCACCCATGATCATCCCAATCTCTTTGATCCATTTCGACATTCAAGTCTCCCTTTGGAATATTTGAGAAGCCATGTTGTGGGTAGATAGATGTCATTTCTAAGTCTGAGTGTTTTGATCTTTTCATTAAATCTTGTTAAGTTCTTTATTACAACTTAGACTATCCCAATTGGTCCTTACATGTTTGTCACTCCACCTAGATGCATCCAATCCTTGTTTAAACAATTTGTATGTTTTGGAAGTGAGATGTATGTACTTGTGCTACTTATCCTTGACTAATTGGCCCTTTGGATTTATGCTTAGAGAGGACTTGTGTTTTTCAAAACATGAGAGGCAATTCTAAGACCAAATAAATATTTTAATGTCTTATTACTTATTTCAAGTTTTTGAATACTCACAACTTAAGAAGTAATTAAGTAGTGCTCCTTAGAGAACCTAAAATACACTTCCCAGACCAAATTAGGCTTCCATGCCTCACTACTTACTTTAGACTTGTCATTACTTAAAATTTATAAAGTGAAATAATTAGTACACCCCTAGAAACCTAAAATACAAAGCCTAGACCAAATCAAGCTTTCCAATCCTTCTTAATTGCTTTAGGGTTTTGACTACTGATTACTTATAATGTTTTTTTAAGTAGTGTTCCTCTAGAAACCTAAAGTTATCTTTGTCAGAGAAATTGAATCCTTATTTAAAAGAAAGCTTGAATTCATTCACCTTAGAGAATCCAATATTCACTATCCATGAGTAATTTAGTTCTGTAAACCTAGATTACTTCTACTTATAAAACATATAGAAGTGAAGCACCACTGGAAACCTGATTTGTAATGTGCCCTCAAAAACCCAAAGTCTGAATACTTTTCCATTTTCTTCTTGAGTTATGTCCATTTTCTTCAAACTAGAAAAATTATGGTATGTGGGCCAAAAATTTCCAACATTTTTGGTGACTCACAAGGAAGCATGCATGCTATGTTTGGGAACCTAGTTTGGTCAATCAGAGTCTAATCTATTGGGCACAAAGTCTCCATTTGCCTCTATAATTGACCTAGTTTGAATTAGATACAAGGCTATCCCTTGATGGAACTTCCTCTTAAATTAATGAGGGTAGCACAAAAATAATGCAAAGTGCCCAAGGCACCTAGGGAATGGTAAAATAGAATTAAAAAAAATGTGCACAAGGCACTTTGAGGAAAGCATGAAATCTATCCTATTATGTACAAGGTTACACTTTACAAGTAATTCCTCCTAGATCAAATGGGAAGGTATGAGTATCATTCACCTGTAACAAATCAAGATGAAAGATACCTTGCTTTAGAGGTAGCATAATTGTTGAAGCAAGTAGCTTTATGTTTAAACCTTTTGGTGTGCCCTCTAATGGAGGAAATGGAATGAAAATGTCCCTAATGTAGACATACAAGTTCATGTCCTCTGAAATTGGTTCCCATTGGACTGTAGGGGCTATTTGAATATCCACATTTGATAGCTCAATTTTTTTATCTAAATTAAGCACAACATGTGATAGCTCCTTTGATTTGGTGCTTACTTTTATGCCTAGGTCTAAGAAAAATAACTCTAAGTCATCCCAAAAGGTATATTCCTCTAGGTCATCAAAGACAATGCCAACTTTGACTCCATATGTGTTTGTCTTACATTGAAAGGAGTCATATTTTAGTTCATCAATCTATCTAAGGCCTAACATGTCATATCTTTGTGGCTCTAGATCTGACCATTCCCATTCATTCTTAAAGGCATTAGTACTATCTTCAATAGATAACTCATCTTGGGATTGGTCAGCTTCCTCAACCTTATCTTGATCCTCTTACTCATTTGTGCCCTCTCCAACATGGGAAACCAACTAATTAACTATGTCAATCTCTACACTTTGATCATTTTCATTTTTAGCCATGCCAAATGGAAGCTCTTGGGATTAAAAAAAACCCTCTTTTCTCTCAACTACATTCTAAATACATTCCTTCTTAAGAATGAAGCCATCAATATTGCCTTCAAGATCTAATTCCTCGAAGTCAAATCCATGCCATAGTTGGTTCAAACATGATTTATCCTCCTTTGATGGCTCAAACTTGACTGAAATCTCCTCCTTTATTCCTTGTAAAATAGGTTCTTCCTCCAAGATGGAGATGGTGGGAGGGTGAAAATTTTCACCTTGCTTGTATCTTGAGAGAGTAATTTTCTAGGCAAGGAATGGCTTCTTTGGTGGCTCTTGAGGGAGGGAGAAAGAGTCTTAAAACTCTTATAGGGCAAGCTCATTGAGTTGAGCTAACATCTCTTTGTTACTTTATTTAACCACTAACTCCTTCCTTTGACATAGATCTTAGATCACCATATTTAGCATATTCTATTGAAACTTCACTTCTTAAATGGTTTTCCATGGAGGAAATCCTCTAGGATTTTGAATGGAAAGGAGTGGAGGCTACAAGGTTCCTTATCTACCTTCATGAATCACCACCTCCTTCTTTGGCCCACTGCTCTGAATGGATTTACAAGATGAAAAAGATAGAGGATCTTGAGGAGGGAGGGATGGAAGATGAATCACCTTAGATTTACCTAGATACATAACTTAGCTCCAAGATGGGAAAGGTAGCAGTTCTACTTTCATCTTCTAATTCTACCTTTCCTCTTCCTTCCTTGCCTTTAGCTCAAACTCTCTGATTTTCTTTGTTATGTTCTCTTTAAATAAATCCTCCTTAAGGTGGTTAGGAATAGAAGAAGGCTCTTGTAAAGGTATGAAATCTTGGACCAAAATAATTGGCTATTCCATAATAGGCACTTCATTATTTTGATAGCCCCCTTGGATATATTTCCAAAAAGGAAAAGATTGTAGAACATATGAGGAACTTATAATATTTGAAGGAGCACTTGAAAATGGTCACTTTAGGAGGAATGGGTGACACATAAAAATGCCAAGATGATGTATATGTAGGCACCAAAGGTTGGTGAAGCTATCCCTACTATTCTTTAAGTCCCTCTAGCTTGTCCTTAATGCTCTAAATGTAACCACATATATCCATCATGTCATCAGTGAGGTTGTTCCAATTTTCTCTCTCAATAGGGGTCCATTTTTCTTCTATTTGATGTAATGAATCCCTCACATAATGAATCTAGTGAGTAGGGACATTTTGGCTAGAACACTTCTATGAGTGTAACTCTAGTGCATGCTTGTCAAGGCTCACTAAATTTTGCCTAAGTGTTAATATAGATGGCTCATGATAGGGTAGATAGGTCATTTGAGGGCCACTTAGGGGGAACACATAAACATTATTAGCTTGGTATGTGTGCTGCTGATGTAGCGAATATGCATGTTGGTTAAAAGATGGCCAATTATACATACCAAATATGTTAATTAGGAACTTGGACTACTCAAACTAGCTGATAAATACTTAGAGTTGCCATTGATGTTCTTAGAATGCCTCCAAAGGCTGATAAGTAGAAGGAAAACATCAAAAATCCTTCCACTACTTTAGACCTTAGTCCTATGGGCATGCCATAACTATTATAGAGTGTAATTATACCCTTGTGGGAGAGTTTTTTAGGCTCTCCCACTTCCATCCATAAGCATGGGAACAACCTTAGGATGTGGGTGTCCTATGGTGAGGTTGAGCCTCTAGTATTTTTAAAGAGGCTAGTTCATCTTGGTGGATCACCTAAACTATTTTTGAAATAAAACTCTCATAGGAAAAGGGGTAGAAGAGGGAAAAGGGATCTTAAGAAGGCTAACCAAGTGATACACCAATTTAAAATGGGAAACTCCCATAAGCTTGAACCCACACTAATTCTGCAGAGGACAATACTAGATTACATAACCTCAAGATCAATCTGGTTGCATAAATATTTCATGGAGGAGGTTTAGGGAAGTGATGAATGAAAATGGAGAGGAGTTATAAGACTCACTAATAGATCACATTAATGGAAAAAAGAACACTCAACCAGACCCACAAACAACATCAAAAAAATCCTTAAATAAGGTCAGAAAGAAGGACCATGGATGAGGAAGACTCTCCTTCATGTGATGCCATAGTATGTAGCTCAACAGACATAAGTCTAAGGTAAGAGATAGGCAAAGAAAAATACTTTATTTCATAAGAGGTGGTTATCAAAAATGCTTTGTAAGGTCAAGCCTAACTATCTAAGCATATCTTATGATATCTCTAAGAGCATCCCATCTCCCAAGAAGATAAAAAGTATCTAAAAATTGGGATCCCTTAAAATGGCAAATGGTGTGATGTTTATAGAGAATGGGGGGAGAGAGAGAGAGAGAGAGAGAGAGAGAGAGAGAGAGAGAGAGAGAGAGAGAGAGAGAGAGAGAGAGAGAGAGAGAGAGAGAGAGAGAGAGAGAGAGAGAGAGAGAGAGAGAGAGAGAGAGAGAGAGAGAGAGATGGAAAAAAGGAGAGAACAAAGGTCATTAAAATAGGACCATTGTTGTCACCACTACCTTGACCATGAAATATGCCACCTAGCATTGTCCCAATCTCATTGAGCCATTCCTACATTCAAGTCTCCCTTTGGAGTATTTGAAAAGCCATGTCATGGGTAGCTAGATGTTACTACTAAGTTTGAGTTTTTTTATCTTTGAATTAAATATTGGTGAGTTCTTTATTACAACTTGGACTATCCGAATTGATCCTTACATGTCCGTTGCTCCACCAAGATGCACCCAATCCTTGTTTGACCACTTTGCATGTTTTGAAAGTGAGATGTATGTACTTGTGCTACTTGTCCTTGATTGATTGACCCTTTGGATTTATGCTTGGAGAGGACTTGTCTTTTTGAGAACTCTAGAGGCACTTTTAAGACCAAATCAGGGTTTTGATGTCTTATTACTTGTTTTGGATTTCTGACTACTCACAACTTATGAAGTAATTAAGTAGTGATCCTTGGAAAAAATAAAACACACTACCCAGACCAAATCAGGCTTCCAAACCTCACTACTTACTTTAGACTTATCATTACTTGCAAATTATAAAGTGAAATAAGTATTGCACCCCCAAAAACCCAAAATACACTACCTAGACCAAATTAGGCTTTCCAAGCCTTCTTACTTAAGAGTTTCAACTGTTGTTTACTTATAAGGTTTTTTTTTTACGTAGTGCTCCTCTAAAAACTCAAAGTTATCTTCATCAGAGAACCCAAATCATTATTTAAGAGAAATCTTGAAGTCATTCACCTTAGATAATCCAATCTACACTATCCATGAGTAATTTAGGTTTGTAAACTTGAATTAATTATACTTATAAAACATTTAGAAGTCAAGCACTGTTAGAAACTTGACTTGTATTATACCCTTAGAAACTCAAATTCTAAATACTTTGCCATTTTCTTCTTGAGTTATGTCCATTTTTTTTAAACTAGTAAAATTTTGGTATGTGGGCCAAAAATGGCCAATAATCAGCTCTTGACTAGCCTAGCCCATTACCTAATGAATTCTTGTCCAAATATGTTCTGGGTCGACTAGGTCAACCCTTTTGATTGAAACTTTCAAAAGGGATTAAGGGTTAAATTTGCCTATATATACAAGTTTATTTTTCAAAAATTAATAAAAGATAAGTGTAAGTAAGAGTTATTACACATTTTTTTGTCCACCATTCTACTTGAAGAACAAGCTTAAGGTTTCATACTTTATTTGAAGATATGATTTTATCTTATGGAGAAGTCTTTTGGATGCATTGATAGGTTATGTATCCTAGAGATTATTTGTCTTTGTCATCCTTACATACCATAACAACCTCTTGTGAAGCACCTTGGCTAAGGGAGATATTGAGGCTTGATGGGTTTGTATTCAAAGTTATGTATTCCTAACTTTGTTTATCCTTTATAAGAGTAGATAGATATGCATTTTTACTTCTCTTCCATGCACCAAGATTTTATATACATTGATGTGAATATATGTCTCGTATGCATGTTTACTTTTGTTATTTATAACCCCCACTTTGCTCCACAAGCTTTAGTGAGCACTAAATTATATTTTACTTTACTTGTTATTAGTTTAATGAGATATATGAAAACATAGGACTCACTTAGGGTTATTGCATGATTGTTCTTTACTAGATGCTTTAGAACCCTCCCTAGCATATTGTATTGTGGTAAAAGATCCCCTAATCAGGTCTAGTGGATCCCCATATTGGTCATCTTCCTAATTATCTAATGTATCCCCAATTAAAAGTGTATGGTATGATCTATCTTCTCCAAGTTAGGATTGATTTATAGATATGATGCATTTCTAATTGCATACATTTTGGTGAACCTGACATGAATCTAACACTTGTAGGTTTTATCTCACATTTTTTAATTATTTAATTATTATTTTTTTTATATTTATGATACTAGGTTGATAGTGTCAATATAGCTCTAACTTCTATGTGTAGGTTTAACACACAATCACATCAATATGACTCTATTCTATTTTTGCAAGTTTTTTCATCAAGTATAGGATACTAGGTCAACCCTATCAACATAGTACACTTTTAGACTTCCAGATCAAGCTACTTGGTTGACCATGTCAAATCTATATATTTATAGACTTACAAAAAGCATACTAGGTTGACACTATCATCATAGTACATTTTACAAGTTTTAAAAAAATAGGGAATTATAAAACTAGGTCAATCGAGTTAACCTAGTTGGTAGAATTTGCAAATATAAATCTGGGTACTTCACTAGCAATCTCATTTTCCTATGCATCTCTATCCCACCAAGATTCCTTTATATCCTTCTCCATCATTTTTGTTATTCATTATAGTTCTATTTTTCATAGTTTGTAGTCTTTAAAACTACCCCTATACAGTAAACTAGGTTGACCCTGTTGAAATAGTTATGTATTCTATCTATAAAAATATGTTGACATAGTTATTTTTTAAAACATATCTTTTTCAATCCAATAATGACACTATTAACTCTATTTAATGATATCTACATACACTCTCATTTAAAACAACATTATACTATGTTTCAAAGTTAGAATTAACACTTATGTGCTAATAATTATCTCACAATTTCTTTTCTTGTTACTTGCATGCTTAGAATAGATCACATAGAATAATTAGGTGGTTTATCAATATACCATTTAGTTTCACTATTTTTTTCTTTTATGCACATACTACCAAATCAAAAAATCTTAAAATACATATTAACAATTGTCCACCCAAGACATACCTACTTGGATTTCATCATCAAGGGGGAAGCTGACTTGGTTTTATGGCCAAGTATAAACACATGGTTAATGGTATATATTGTCTAGGCACCCAAAACCCTTATTTTTGTGGTGTGTAAAGTGAGGGGGTAGGCCCTAATACCAAGCTAGTATAATTACCAATATAAAACCCTTTTAGCCTAAACATCCTAAAACCATCCTTAGATTATTTTTTTGTACCTTAATTATAGAAAACTCACTATCACATCTAAAATTATAAATTAATAATATAAAAAAAATTCAAGATGACCACTTAGTTAGCTTTTACTTTCTAATTTGATTACTTTCTCCTTATCCAATTGTATGTTATATTGTAAAAACATGCATTGGCCAGTGTTGGTGCAAGGTTTTTTAATGTGTGCCTTAATTGGATCAACCTCACTAACCTAATTGATTATGTTTTTACTTTGATTTCTTAATTTTAAAAGTAATTTCAAAAAAATTTATTGTTTTAATACATAATTATTCTGCTTGACACAATCTCTTATAGACTATCGATTTTCCATACCTACAATACTAGGTTGACCCTATCAACTCTATAGATTTTAGACCATGTTTTCTATACTAGGTTGACCCTATTAACTTTGTAAATTTTTTTGTCACTTTATATTTCATTGTTTTTGCATCACTCTTATCTTATTTATCCCTTCCCATTCATCATTAACTTCTTATTTTAAGATAAAACTGAGTTGAATTCAATAGATATGATGAGCCTTACCAACTCGCATAAGGTCTCCCATAATAATCTTAGGGCTCCTCTCTTGGATGAGATTAATTTTCATATATCCACTCACAAATGAACTATAGGACCCCTCATCATTCGTCTTCACTTTTTAATCCTCTATTCTCACTTGAAGATCAACCCAAATTATAGTATACCCCTAAAATGCTCTTCTTTATCTCTAAATCTTCTCAACATCAAGGAAAGGATCCTTCTACCATTTACCATCTGATGATTAGTGGTCAAGTTGAAGGGCCTCATTCACCTTCTCCCACATTCTCACATGGATTTGGGGATACTAGTTTTTTTTATTCTTAGCCTCTTCCCTCTATTTTAACTCATCCTCAAATCATGACTTCTTCCACCTTCATACCTTGTATCTCCACTAACATGGTAGGTTATACATCTAGTAGGCCTCTTCCAAGACCAAATATCCTTAATTATTCCACTAGTACATCATTTTCTACCCATGGTACTCTTGTTTCTAGTGCTTCCTCTTCTCATCCCTTCACTAGTCCATAATTTGTCACATAAGTAAATTTTACCACTACTTCCTCACATTCTAACAACACTTCTCAAGATCTTACTAATACCAATAGTGGTACCCAAACCACTACTTCCAATTATAATTCTTTAAATGATGCCAACAATACAACACAAAACTATCAACTCTTATTACAAATGCTTAACCAAATGAATAATTTTCAATCTCATAATACAAATCAAATTATAGGAATTCTAAAACACCTTATCCATCTTCAAACCCACCCTTAATAGATGCCATGGGGCATACATAATCAAAATGTTCCCCCACCTCCTCTTCAGTATTCCCATTGTTATATCATCCCTCAACCTCCTCTTAACAACATGATAATAAAATATCTTCAAAATGATCCTCTCAAAACTCAAATTTCTAATATTGATATAGGAGGTATCACCCCTACCATTTCTTACAATGGATCAACTAATCCTACTCTTCATCTAAAAACATCTAGAAATCATTACAAATATTGGGTCAAATTAAATACCTTTGCCACTTCCAATCTATTAGACAAAACCATCATGAGTGATGCTTTATATTTGTATAACCAACTTAAAACACATTCCATTACTATTTTGGAAGATTTAGTAAATGCTCTAGTCTAAGAATACCAAACTAGTGATATTCTTAAGAAAACCTTGGCCCATTTTATAAATTATAATCAACTTGAAAATGAAATGCTCAATCTTTTGTTAAAATGTGGAAAAAATTGTACAATAAATGTGAACATAACATGGATGATGATAACCTTTTCCATCTCTTCACCAATGCTCTTTTTCCTAAGTTACAATATTGGGTCCACATTCTCTCTCCACATAACTTAGAAGAGGCCATTCACTAAGAAAAACATCAATATTTCCTTATGTGTCAATTCAAGCCACCCCAACCTTCTATAGGTACTCGTATCTTACTTAAAAACAAGAATATTCATGCTACCAATGATGGTGTCCTAAATTGTTATGACACCATGAAAACTATTCAAGATGTTGTTCCTAACCAATATTCAGAACCGACTCTCCCTTCTCAACAATTAACCAATCCTCATTTATCCTCACATAGTAACATCAATGTTCACAAAACTTTATCCTCATCCAAATTACTAAAACCTTTACCGAGGCCTCTTCTATGAGAACTTGATCCCACTCATCCTATGAAATATTGGTTTTATCCCAACAAGTTTTGTTGGTTTCACACTAGTTAGGGTCATTCTCATGAGTCCTATAGGAAGTTTCATAATTTAGCTATGGATTTTCTTCTTGGTCCTGATTTTTATCATGATTATATCATTAGGAAATTCTAACAAGCCCATGACATTGCTTTCAAATCCCATGAAACTAATACTAAATCTCAAGCTTTGAATCAAGCTAATGATTATTTGGTCATCTATAAAGACTCTCTTCCAAATCACCAATATAACCAAAACAAGCCCACCCCTTCCATAAATAATGTAGATAGTCTTATTGACCCAAATCCTAAAGAGAATGTGGTTAAAATGACTAATATTTGAAGGGTGGTTGATTTCATTGATCCCCAACGTATCTACACACCTCCATTTTCTTGCACATTTCATGTTATCCAAGATTTTTCTCCAACTCACTTAAATGAGTTTGGGCAAGATGACCTTATAAATTTTGATGATCCAAATCCCACTCCTCCCTTAGATAACACATCCCACTATATTAATGCCATCCCTCCATGTTATTTACCTAACACTAATGATAATCAAGACTCTATTAACACTTCTTCTAATGATTTTCAACCCACACCTACACCAACTAATTCATCTTTTCAACATAATTTACAACCTTATTCTATAACTTCTCCCTCTTATCAACATAAATTCTAATGTACTTCAAATCCTCCTTTTGAGGACCTCCTTCAACACTATTCACCTATTTCTAACAACCTTATTATAGGTTATTATTATTGGGATCCCATCATGGAACTCACTAATATCCCATCCCAAATTCCATTTATTGATCTTATGAGGACCTTTCTACATCATTGAAAACATCTCATGTAACTTTTGTTCAAAATGAACATCCCTCATCCTCCCCTAGAAGGATGTGAAGCACCGTTATGTGGATATGAAGATAGAATATTACAATAATGTGAAGAGATGTTCATCCATGTTGAGTAAATAATGAACACTTCTCTTTCCATAAAGTTTCCCATCACTTCTATGATTCTTGATTAGATTATACTTCATGTGTATGATTTTCCTCTATTCATTAGTGTCCAAATTAGTTATATCCAAGTTAAATATGCCTTGATTGATGAGGTTTCTGACACTTATGTTTCCTCTCTCAATTTCATCAAAACCCTTGGATATTTTAAATGAAATCTCAAATCCACACATAGCATGTCAAAGATATGATCTAAGGCAAATGCCTCCTTTAGGATGTGTGTAGCTTCACATTAACATCCCACCTATCACCATTCATGTGAAGGTGATGATATTTAACTTTCCTCTATCTTCTAACATCTTGTTTGGTAGGCCATAAAATCATTGTATGAGAACAGTTACTTCTTTTACCTACCAATGAGTTAAATTCCCACAAAATAGAGCTATCTATAAAATTCAAGGTGAAACTAACCCTTCAAATTTTGAACAATTTCAAGATCATGGTGTCTTCAAGATTCCTACTCTTGAACCTTTACCTAGTATTCTATTTTTTGAGTCTCAATGATTCAATTTTCCCTATCAATTCTACTCAAGGTTAAAATAGTCATCCCAAACTCATTGTGAATATTCCCCTTAACCTCTTATATTTTGATGATGATGAGACTAACAAGATAAATCTAAAGATTAACATTTTTGATCTCTTACCTCATCTCATGTCTTAGCTTCTTACTTCTTTGCAACCTCATTCTCACAAAACACCTTGTGATGACACCACCAATGTCTTAACTAAGACTCAATAATGCATTCATCACACCTCATCAAATGATAATGTCATATATAATTACGTCATTTATCTTCATACACCTTATTACAATGATGGCTATACCTTAGATGATCCATTCCTAGGTGGTCTTGTTCAGGCCCATGATGTTAAGATTATTTATTATCATTCATATTTACTTTAATATTTTAGTGATTCTTCCCATATTCCATCATATATAGTTCATAATTATAGCATGTTTCCTCTTTATTACAATGTAGAGGTGGTGTACACACCTTTAGTTTTTGAAAAACCTTATAGGAGTATGTTTATGTATCATGCTATGATTGGACCCTATCACTTTACTAGGTACCCAGACCACTATAGCTTTATTATCCATAAAATGTATGTAACTATCCTTATACCTTTTTTATACCCTACCCCTACCTCAGTAGATCTCACTTCAGAGCCAATTCTTACTCCTAATTTAGTTGAGTCTATCCCTATTTCTGATCCTATCACTCCTATCAAGCCTAGTCCAGTTATTTCACCACCACCACCTTTTCTTGGTTATGGTTTGCTTCTTTTACCTTATATGTCTCTATTTCCCACCAAAAGGGTTGATGAGCATTCACAAACTCATTTTGAGTTTGTTACACCTCTTCCTATGATAGCCTCTACTAGTCCTACTCATAGGCATATTAGTTGCTTCCATAACATAGATAATCATTCATCTATATATTATTTCAAGCTACAATGATATATTGACACTTTTCATCCTTTTATCCCTTAGTCCTTATACAAGTACATCCCTATCCCAAATATACTACCTAAGTATATGCCTAAGTATGGAGAGGTGTATTATCTTTGGTACCAATGTGGTACCCATCACATTGATTTTTGTCACATCCTTTAGTATTACCTTAAATATCATATATTAACTATTCCCATACCTTTTATCATTCCTCCCATAGGTCATTTCCCATAAGGCTCCCCCTTATTCTCACATGGTTATACCTCCTATGGTTCCATCCCCTCCTATGGTTCATGCTTTACTTCCTATTACTCCATCCATAAATCTTTGATCTGTGGACCTTCCCCCACCTATGGATCCTTCTCCACATTTGAGTCCCTCACCTATGGATCCTTCTCCACCAGTGATCCCTTTTTCTCCCATAGATTCCACTCCCATGCACCCTTATAAACATCCCTTATTTGATATCTATCATCAACATGATCCATCAATCATTCCTACCTTTTATATTGAGGAGATTACATGTGAATTATTTTCCTAGTTTTTGTTGAAGATAAATGAGACATTAGCTATAGTTCGCATCCAAATTAATAGAGATATATCAGATATTCTATATAATGTGTGTGGGAAAATATATCATTACTTATGATCACATTCATGTTGTTTTTTAAATTTTAATTTGGATTGGATATTTTCTCCAATCTTATCTTTATCTATTTATTATATCATTTGACATTGTATCAATTTTTTATATATCCTACATGGCGAATTTAATTTCATGTTCTATATTACTTACAATGTCATTTATGTTTACTTATAGATGTCTTCTTTATCATTTTTTCATTTTTTCTTATTTTTATTTATTATAAATTTATTTTCTTTTATTTTCATGATTTTTTTGTTTCTTAGCTTTATATACATGCATAATTGTCATTGTGACTTGGATATACACACCTTGCTCCCTTTAGTCATTCCTTATTTACCATGTGATCAATTATCAATCAATTAAATATCATTTTAATATCATTTTATCAGTCCTCTTTGGATCTATTTTATACCCTTTATTCCATTTTCAAACTAATAATGTATGTGGTTGAGACTTGAGATAAAATGCTAGTTCATTGTTAAGCCTAACTTTTCTAGTTAGTCTTGTCTTTAGTCACTTAGCTTCCTTTATCCTAAGCCTAAAAATCATTCATGTGTATCACTATATCTCTCTTTATTGGTCATCTCAAGTCCATATAAAGGAGGAATATAAAAAAAATCCATCAAAACATTCAAAATCTAAATCATTTAATAAAAGGTAATGATCCAAAAGGAAAAAACATTCAAAATTCTTAAAATTCAAATAACACTATAAGACATGATTCAAATCACATCTCCTTCCATTCAAAACCAAAACTCCAAAATTGGACTCATGATATATCTGAGGTCCATTAGGGTGTATTATGCCAATAGATTATAAAAGGATAATTAAAAAAAATCCTTTAGTTCTACCTGCTTTTTCACGTAAGTATCCAATCTTCACAGTAGATCACTGACTCTATAAGGGGTCTTGAGGAATGGGGAACACATCATGGGAAGGTAGGTCCATTTTAATTTTATTTTACCAATCTACCTTCATGAGTTTATCTTAGTATCAATCTTATTTTTCTACATAGCTTTGTGTCTATAGCGAATAGGTTTCCTTTGTACATTATTGGTCACTAGTCACTTGGTGTATTTTCATATCCTTAGTATTCCTCTTATATCATAAGGTATTCTCATAAGACACATATATTATGATTTTTGTATTCCTTATTTCACTCCATATATTCCTCATATTTCCTCTTGAGAATTTTTTTTCACTGATCATTCCCTTGGGGATTCCATTTGTGAGTTGCATTGTAAGACCATGGATAGGAATTGGCCTTCCTCAAAAATTACCATAAATTCACATTCCCATTAACAACATCCCATTTTTACTACATTTTCACATTTATCTCCACCTCTTTAACATTACGTTTATGAGTTGTAGTATAATACCATGGATAAGACCTAGCCTTCCTCACAAAAATTTCTAATAATCCAAGTCACAATAAAAAATTACATGTGTCAAATATGAGATAAGATGTGATTTATTATGAGTTACACATAATTGACATGATTCCCATCTTTATTTAGCATGTTTTATGCTTAATTCATTACCATTTCACTTTTATCTTCCTATTTTTTGAATACATGTAAGAATCCAACCATTTCTTGAATTTTCATACTTCCTAACTTGAATTAGTATGATAAATTTAAGACCATTTTTTCCAAAATATTGTTTTATCTTATACTTTCCAACATGATTTAGTAGTATTGATTAACTTAATTTCTTTGTTTTTATAAAATTTGTTCTTTTATAGATTTTCCACTTTATTACATTATTTTAATACTACCCAATGTGACTTAGTGTGATTTTAGTTGTTTTAATTTGGTACCACTTTTTCTCATGGTTTTAAAACAAAGTTTTTTCCATATTGTTTACCACCCTTTGGTTTCTTATACTTAGTCATTTTTTTCTTATTACACATTTGACAACATGAAATAATGTGTAATACATTTTTATTGATTATATTTTATAGATTTTTTTTTCTAGTTTCTTTTTTTAACCATGCATGTGTCCTACATAATGCTAGAAAAGAAACCAAAACTCATATATTTCCTATATAATATACAATAATAGATAAATACATGTGATAAAAATAAATATATACAAGCATCCACAACCACAACCATAATCCAAACATATAAAATCAGCATCCAACTACTAAAATAACAAATCTATATATATATATATATATATATATATATATATATATCATGAGTTTTGATACAAAATACAATAATTTACATCATCCTAAATCTAAGGCTATGGTCTATCATTTATATCTCGTGGCCTAGCCATGCTTCCAATAGATGTCTTAGATTATCCCCTCTAAATAGTATGTTTTAAAGTGATTGTTTGAGATCTCAAACCTATCACCTATCCTTTTAGGTTAGCCACCTAGGCCTGTAATTTCACTAGTTGGGCATGTACCTCTTTTAGTTAGGTCATATTATCCATATTTAAAACTCTCTCTTGATTTAAGGCTACCATGGGCATGCCTCTCATGTTCCCACCCTTAATGGTGGCTATGGTTCCTCCCTACATGACCATAATCACCTCATTACTTCCCTTGTAAATTTGAACCAACTCCCTAGGGCAGATTCTATCTCAGGATCCTCTAGTGTCATCAAGTCATAGGGTGATAGTGCCTCATCAAAATCCCATGGAGTGATCCCATCACTAAAGATCCCCATTTGGTATCCTCCTTTGAAACATATATAAAAATTAAATTACATAGATATTAAATCACTAATTTACCTCAAAATATATGTATCTATATCTATTTTATCTCAAGTAATCTTAAGAAAAACTTCAAACCATATATGTTTACCTATTTATGTGTCACCTACCATTATCTCACCATCTACAAAACCACCAAGCACGGTATCCCCATTATTACATCCTCCAAGGACCTCATCTATAGGTCACCACCTAAAAGAAAATCCTAGATTCAATACTCATGCCCATCATAAGCTATGCCTAAGTTGTCTCTTTATCACCCAAATTTATCCTATCCCACCTAATGGGTCATTTGGGATGACCACTATCTCTTCTCTCTTTAGTTTTCAATGCTTCTATCAATGATGTGATTGAGGTGGGTACTACTCCTATTATGGTGTTGGTGGTGGTACCTATGAAACTATTACATACACATATATCTCCTCTTTTTTATGTTGACTAGCATGCCTAACCTATCCATGGTCTCTCACACCATGGTTTGATCACTAGCCTAGCATTTGGTGGCCATAATCCTCATCTCCCCGTAAACCCTCTCACATGCTTGACCCAAAATGTGGGCACTAATATTGATACTATTAGGTGAAGGAGTCCTAAATATATTATGGAATTAATTTTAACCCTTGTAGAGAGTTCTTAATACTTCCTCTAACTAATCCATAATATTTGGATGAACCCAAGTTGTGGGTAACTTATGATGGGGCTAAACATTCAAAGAAGGCTAGATTCCTTTTGATGAATCACCTAAACTAATGTTTGCACAAGGAAAAGGGTTAGAAATGGATAAAAGGGATTATAAGAAGGCTAAAAATGTGATGTAATAAAAAAATGGAGACTCCCATACACTTGAAATCACAATAGATCTATAGAATACAATGATAACCCACACAACCTCACAATCTAGCTCAGTAAATAAGTGTTTTATGGACTCTGTTTAGGTAGAACACTAATCTAGACTTCTAATAGCTTGAAAACACACTAAAAGAGGTTAGAAAGGAGGAAAATAGATGAGGAAGATTCTCCTTCACATAATTCCATCATGCACAACTCAATCAACACATATCCAAGGTAAGAGATAGGCAAAGAAAGTGTTTTATTACATCAAGAGGTAGTTCTTACAAATTATTGATAGGTATTAGCCTAATCAAGAGGATAATATCTTGAAATATCTTAGAGAGTCCCTTTCTATTCAAAATCAAAGAGTCTTTGTGATAGTCTAGAATCCAAGAGAGATCGAGAGAACTTGTAATGGAAAGAATGGGTAATATAAAAACAGGGAGAAGAGAGAAGAGGGAACACGTTAACCAAGAATAATAAATGATCTACTACCTTTAAATGAATTCTCAAACACATTTCAGTCTAATCAAGACTAATACTTCATCAATAAATTAGCCTACATTAAATTTAATTAGTATTCAAGTTCTTCTCATTGGTTGAGAAATACACTAGAAGACAAGAGTCTATTTTGTAGATGATGAGTCATGATCCTTTCAAAGAAGAGAGATCCTTAAGATTTTAATAGAATTAAATTCTCCAATGACTTCTCTAACCACTAGATCTCTTTTATTTGATCTTTCATGCCACCTTCTACTTGATTTCACTATTCTTGAGAGGAGAATCCTCATGTCTATAATTATGATAGAGCCATGTCATGTCTACTTCTTAGTAGCTATTTATTGGAGCTATGACTATGTTGAAGGATGAGACACTTCTCTATAATTAGATATCTACTACTATTTTAATATCTAAACATAGGTCTACATAGATGAAAACCAATCTTATTTATTGGTTTTCCTATAGGTATCCTATCAATGAAAAGCCTAAAGGCCACGTAGCTTTGTTCTTGATCTCTATTAGGTTTGAAAAAACCTATTTTACCTATGAACCTTGTGGAATTCAAGGACTAATTATTTACACATATCTTCTTTAAATATAAATGATCATAGTCATAAAATAATACTATGACCCTAGAAAATGGGCTGCATAAGTTCTAAATCTTTGATGGAGAGGTCAAGACTATGCTATAATAGCGATAGGAATTCATCACAACCACCCTAACTATGACTTTGTCTACATGACATATGCTTGACTAAGCTCTAATGGTGATATATCCCTTTGATATATTTTCTCTGTTTTGATCGAAGTCAAAATCATTCTCTATTTGAAGTCTTTTGGCTTTGACTTTTGATATCAATCATCAATCTTGATCTAAGCTCCAAAAATTGTGCCATTTGTTAGCTCCTCATTCATTATACAATATCTTACTATTATCTCCATCTACTTCCATGCTTGCACCATGTGGCATCTTTGCATTTATCCCCAAGATATGTTGACTCTTTGATCTCTTGTTCACCATTCATTTTCTTTTGTATGATGGATCATGCACCATTGTTCAACTTGGGTGCACTAACTTTGTCAATCACAATGCATGATTAGATATTTGTTTAGGTACCTGATATCTTGACACATTTCATCAACATGTTTAATGCTAACCTTTTGACTATAGTCTCATTGTTGATCTTTGATGCATGATTGAATGTGCCCCATTTGATCTTCAAGTCCCACTAACATTATTGATCACCAACATTCCATTATAGTTTATCTTATTTTATGAGTTTTGGATACTTTTTAGCCATGTGTACATCCTTGGAACATTTAAATTCAAATGACTATTTTATTAGGATTAAATTTGATGTCTATGTGCACATATTACTCTATAATTCTAACTTCAAAGGCTTATATATTGAGACATCAATCTCATTAAGGCACCAAATTTGAAGTGAATGATCTTAGCATGAATAAATTCATGTCCATGTGATCTTTTGTCCTAATATACTTTTTAAAAATACTTATAAAATGCACAATCAAACTAGTCTTTTCATTTCTACATTATGTGTCATGACATTCTAGTCTCTCTAGACTTGTGTTTGAAATTTTGTTTGAATCTCTAATGCTTGAATGAACTCTTTAGGATTTTACAAACCTGCTTTATGTTCTTAAATTCTATGATCACCATGAAAACCTACTTTCTTAGATTTGTACAAACTACACTTTATGTTTACTTAAAGTGTTTCAAAAGCTTTGCCAGCTATATATGATCTTTGGACCACTCATTATATCTAGAAATGTATTCATCTCATCCATCCAAGTAAAATCTTTGTATGTGGGCCAAAATTGGCCAACATCTTTGGTGACTCATAGGGAAGCATGCCTTATATGCTTGAGAACCCAAACTCATTACCTTATTTGATCTATTGGGCATGGAGTCATAAGTATTTTATCTTAGCTAACATGGAATGATTCAAGGCTAGCCCTTTGGATAGATTCCGATTGAATTAATAATACATTAAGGAATAAAACAAAGAAAGTTCCCAAGGCACTTTTGAAAAGGAAACACACATGGGAAAAGAATGTGCACAAGGCACCTAAAGGAAAATAAGAAAAATATTCTAATATGTATAGGGTTGTAATTTGCAAGTATCTTCCTCCTTGATCAAATGGATAATATTTATCATCACTCACTTGTGGTGAAATAAGATGGAAAACACCTTGATTTTGAGAGCTCATGATAGGTGAGCTAAGATGCCTGATTGCTCACTCTTTTGGCATGCTCTTAAGAGGATAAAATGGGACAAACATATCTCCAATGTAGACACATTAGTATATTTATTCAAGTATTACTTCAAAATTGACTATAGGATCACTTGAAATGTCCTCATCTAATGGATCCTAAAAACATGAAGGTTGACTTTCTATTCTTAGGTAAAAAATATCTAAGTCATCCCAAAATTTAGCTTCCTCTTGGTCATTTGGGATAATGCCAAATTCAACACCATCCTTTCTTGGATCACTTTAAAATGAGCCATATGGTATCTCATCAACCCATCAAAATTTTGAAATGTCATGTTATTTTGGCTTTGTATCTTACCATTCTACTTCAATCTTGAAGACATTAGTATGACCTTTAATAGATAATTCATCTTGAGATTGGTTAGATTATTCAACCTAATTTTAAAGTTCATTTTCATGCTCTAGAGGAGGCCTAACCTATTTTATAACCTCTTCTTAGTCTATGAAGTCATGGTATAGTTGTTTTAATACTTCATCCTGATCCTCATTTTTATCGATTTATTCCTCATTCTTATTTATGACCTCTTCAACTTAATTAGCTAACTAGTTGACTAATAAAGCCACATCAATTTTTGAACTTTTATCATCCTCATATTTAACCCCACTGAATGGAAATTCTTGGAAAAAATCAATAACCCATTTTATCTTAGATACATATTGAATACACCTCCCTTAAAATATGAAGGCATCAGTGTTGCCTTTAGGCTCTAATTCATCAGTGTTAAATCCACGCCAAGAAGTCTAATTAAAACCTAAATTTTCCTCTCCTAAATGAAGTAGACTTCCTATCATGATATCTTCATCATAGACACTTGAATTGTCCTCTTCATGCTCACCTATGACTACATTTTCCTCCTCTATTCTTTGTAAAATAGGTTCCTCCTCCATGAGGGATATGGTGGGAGGGTGAAAAAGTTCACCTTGCTTGAAACTTATGAAATTATTCTTATAGCTATGGAATTTGAAGGCTTTCTTTGGTGTTTCTTGGGGAAGGGAGATAGATTCATAGAAATTTTATATGTCAATCTCATTAAGCTAAGCTAACACCTCTTTTTCTTGAATTGGTTCCTAGACTACTTCAGCTAGTACTTCCTCTCTCTTCTTTATGCCCTACTTGATCAATGGGAAAGAATAATGCTTGGCCACCTTCCCCATTTAATAAATGGGTGTGGGAGAGGGTGGTTTCATAAGAGAGGGTATGACACAGTTAGGGTCATTGGCATAGGATAAGATCCAAGATGGGATGGATTATATTATTTAGCTAAATGGCCCTTAATGATTGGCCTAATTCTTGATAGAGATGATATTTGAAAAGGTGGGCTAAGAGGTTAGTTTTGAGCATGAATATGAGTATAAGGAGATTATATTCATTACCTAAATAGTCCCATTAAGCATGCCAAAAAATATTATGGCATTAATCTACACTCTTGGAGATATTTCTTCAAGATCCCTTTGACTAATCCATAATGTTAAGACAACCCCAAGATGTGGGTAACCTATGATGGGGATGAAACTTTGGAGAAGGTCACCTTCCTTCTGATGAATCACCTAAAATAATATTTACACTAGGAAAGGGTTAGAAATCAATAAAATGGCTCCTAGGAAGGCTAAAAAGGTGAGACACCAAAGAAAGGGAGACTCCCATAAGATTTAACTCACACTAGATCTATAGAAGACAATGTTATCTCACACAACCTCAAAATCTAGCTCAGTGTATAAGTGTTTCATGGACTAGGTCTAGGTAGAACACTAATCTAGACCTAAAATAACTTTAAAACACCATAGATGAGGTCATAAAAGAGGAAAATAGATTAAAAATATTCTCCTTCACACAATACCATCATGCATAACTCACTCAATATAGATCCAAGGCAAGGGATAGACAAAAAAGGTCTTTTATAATATCAAGAGGTAGTTCTTATAAATGATTGATAGGGTTTAGCCTAATCAAGAGGAGAATATCTTGAAATATCTTAGAGAGTCCCCTCATCTTCAAAGTCAAAGAGTCCTTGTGAGAGTCTATAATTTGAGAGAGACTGAGAGAGCTTCAAATGGAAAGAATGGGTAATATAGAGAAAGGGAAAATAGAGAAGAGGTAACATGTTAACCAAGAACAATAAATAAGCTACCATATTTAAATAAATTCTCCACCACATTTTAGTCAAATTAGGACTAATACTTCATCAAAAAATTAACCTAAATTAGGTCTAATTAGTCTTCAAGTTCTTCTCAATGGCTAAGAAATACACTAGAAGACGAGTCTATTTTGTAGATGATGAGTCATGATCCTTTCAAAAAAGAAGATCATTAAGATTTGAATAGCATTGAATTATCCAACTAATTCTATATCCACTAGATATATTTTCTTTGATCTTCCATGCCACCTTCCACTTTCTTTCAGTATTCATGAGAGGATAATCCTCATGTCTATAATTCGGATAGAATCATGCTATGTCTACTTTTTAGTAGTTATTTTTTGGATCTATGATCATGTCAAAGGATGAGAAACTTATCTATAATCACATATAATTCCCTATTTCAATATCTAAACATAGGTCTACTATAAACAAAAATCAGTCTTATTTATCAGTTTTCCTATTGTTATCCTATCAAAGAAAAGACTACAGGCCATGTAGCTTTTTTTTAATCTCTATTAGGTTTGAACAAACCTATTCTACCTCTGAACCTTGTGGAAGTATATGACTCATTATCTACATATATCTTCTTTAAATATAAATGATCACAATCATGAAATAATACTATAACCTTAGAAAATGGGCCCCATAAGTTTTAAATCTTTAAACTAGAGGTCAAAACTATGCTTTAATAGCAATGGGACTTCATCACAATCATCCTAACTATGACTAAGTTTACTTGATGGATGCTTGATTGAGCTTTAATGATGGCATATCCCTTTTATAAAATTTCTTTGGTTTGACCTAAGTTGAAATCATTGTCCATTTGAAATCTTTTGGCTTCAACTTTTGATATCGACCATCAATCTTGATTTGAGCTCCCAAAATTATGCCATCTATCAGCTCCTCATTCATTCTACAAGATCCTAATATTATCTCCATATAATTATACATTTTTACCATGTGATATATTTGCATTCATCCCATAGATAAGTTAACTCTTTTACCTCTCACTCACCATTGATCTACTTTGGTACGATGGATCATACACCATTTATTAACCTAGACCTACTAACTCTATTAGTCACCACACACCATTATATATTCATTTAGGTACCCAAGATCTTGACACTTGTGATTGATTCATTAAATTATAACCTTTTGACTATGGGCTAATAATTGATCTTTGATGTATAATAAAACATGTGTCATTGGATCTTCAAGACCCACTAACATCACTAATTACCCACTCACCATTAGATTTAATCTTAAATTCTAAATTTTTAACACTTATCATCCTCACATTTATCCTTGGAACATTTTAATTCAAACAAATATTTTATGAGGCTTAAGCTTGACATTTGTTTGCACGTCTTACTTTACTAGTATAAATTTAGAGGCTTATAGCTTGAGATAGCAAGTTTATCAAGACACTAAATTTGTAGAGCATGTTCTAGGAATTAAGAACTTCATGTCCATGTAATATACTAGCCTAAGAGGATTTTTAATCATACTTATATAATGCACAAGAAAAATAGTATATTCATTTCTACATGATGTACCATAATAGTCTGGTCTCTCTAGAGTTATGCTTGAACTTTTGTTTGAATCTCTAAAGCTCAAATGAACTCCTAAAGGTTGTACAAACTTGCTTCATTTTCCTGAATGCTATGATCACCATGGAAACCTACTTTCCTATATTTTGAAAAACTACACTTTAAGTTTAATTAAAGTGTTTCAAAATATTTTCAAGTTGTCTATTATCTTTTGACCACTCATTCCATCCAAAACTCTATTTAGCTCATCCATCTAGGCAGAAGCTTTGTATGTGGGTCAAAATTGGCCAACATATTTTATAAGCTAGTTTTTTCACTAGTAAAAGGGTTATAAATGGATAAAATGTCTCATAATAAGACTAAAAACTTGATGCACCAAAAAAAAGGAGACTCCTATAAGCTTGAACTCACACTAGATACGTACAAGACAATGTTAGCTCTTACAACCTCACAATCTAGCTCAGTGCATAAGTGTTTCTTGGACTAGATTCAGGTATAATACTAATATAAACTTGAAATATCCTAAAAACAACATAAATGAGGTTATAAATTATGATAATGAATGAGTAATATTCTCCTTCACACAATACCATCATGCACAACTCAATCAACATAGATCCAAGGTAAGAGATAGGCAAAGAAAGTCTTTTATTACAACAAGAGTTAGTTCTTACAAGTGTTTGATAAGGTTTAGCCAAATCAAGAGGATAATATCTTACAATATCCTTAGAGATTTCCCTTCTCTTTAAAATTAAATAGTCCTTGTGAGAGTTTAGAATCTAAGAGATACTGAGAGAGATTATAATGGAAAGAATGGGTAATATAAAGAAATGGAGAAGAGAGAAGAGGGGGCACATTAACAAATAAAAATAAATTATCTACCAATTTTTTATGAATTATCCACCATATTTTTATAAAATTAGATCTAATACATCATATATAAGATACCCTTAATTTATCCCAATAGCCTCTGAATCATTTTATTTATAGAGAAACACACTAGAGGATACGAGTTTACTGAAGATTATGAGTCATGATATGATTATGAAGATAAAAACTTAGAGACCCTAAAAATATATTGAATTATCCAAATTATTTCTCCAACTACCAAATCTCCACCTTTGGACTCTATGCCATCTTCCACTTGACTTATTCATAAGGATAAAATCCTCATATCTTGAATCTGACAGAGCCATGATATGTATATTTTGAGCAATGATAAGTACCTACTTGTCAAGGATTTGGATATATCAAATATGAGATACTTATTCATAATCATTCATATCTATCTCTATTTCAATATATGAGCATAGGTTTACTATAGATGAAAACCAATTCCATATATTATTTTTCATATAGCTATAATTGGAACGGAAAACCTACTAGCCATATAACTTTATTTTTGAAATATATTAGGTTTAGACAAACCTACTATATCTCTAAACCATGAGGGAAATGAGAAATCATTGTCTACATATATCTTTAAATCAAAATGATCACAGTCATAAGAAATACTAATACCCTAGAAAATGGGCCTCATAAGCTCTAAATATCTCAACCAAAGGTCAAGACTATGATTTAATAGTGATAAGACTTCATCAAAACCATCCTGACTATGATTTTGTCTACTTGATGGATGCTTAACTAATCTCTAATGGAATCATATCCCTTTGAGATATTTTCTCTAGTTTGACATGAGTCGAAGTCATTCTCCATTTGAAGTATCTTGGCTTTAAATTTTGATATAGATCATCAATCTTGATCTAAGCTCCTAAAACTGTGCCATTTATCATCTCTTCATTTTTTCTATAAGATCTTGATATTAGCTGCATTTACTTCCATACTTGTGTACATGGTAGCTTCACATTCATCCCTAAGATATGTTAACTTTTTGACCTCTTGTTCATCATTAATCTAATATGGTATGATGGATTTTTCACCATTGATCATCCTAGACCCACAGACTCTATCATTCACTACACACTTTTAGATATTCATTTAGGTACCCAAGATATTAACACTTATCATCGACACATTCAATGCTAACCTTTTAACTATGGGCTCATCATTGATATTTGATGCATTATCAAATGCATATTGTTGGATCTTTGAGATCCAATGACATCATTAATCACCCATACACCATTATATTTCATCTTAGATTATAAGATTTGGACATTTGCTAGACATACATTCATCTTTAGAACATTAGAATCCAAAAAAATATTTTATGAGGCTTAAACTTGATGTATGCATGTACTTCTTACTTTATAAGTCTAAATTTAAAGGATTATATATTGAGATATCAAGATCATCAAGATAAAAAATTTGTAGAGAATGATCTAGGCATGAATAACTTCATGTCCATGTGATATTTTGGCCTAAGAGGCTTTCTAAGCATAATTATAAAATTCACAATCAAACTAATATGTTCATTTTTGAGTGACATGCCATGACGGTCTGGTCTGTCTAGACTTGTGCTTGAGATTTTTTTTGAATATCCAAGGATCAAATGAAATATTAAGGCTTGTGCAAACCTGCTTCATGTTCTTGAATGCTATGATCACCATGGAAACCTAGTTTCTAAAATTTTGACAAACTAAACTTAAAGTGTTTCAAAAGATTTGCAGGTTATTTATGATATTTAAACCACTCATTCCATCTATAAATCTATTTATATCATCCATCTAGGAAAAATTTTTGTATGTGGGACAAAATTGGCCAACATCTTTGGTGACTCATAGGGAATCATGCCTTCTATGTTTGAAAACCTAGACTAGTTGCCTTGTCTAATCCATTATGTATGGAGTCATAAGTATTTTCTCTTAAATGACATGAAATTATGTAAGGTTTCCCCTCTAGATAACTTCCTCTTGAAGTAATAGGAACAATAAGAAACAAAACAAACAAAGTGCCCAAGGTACTTTGGAAAAGGAAACACACAATAGGAAAAGAATGTGCACAAAGAACTTAGAGGAAAATAATAAAACTATTCTAATATGTACAGGGTTATAATTTACAAGTATCTTCCTACTAAATCAAATGGAAAAGATTTATCATCACTCAATTTTGGTTAAATGGGATGGAAAACACCTTGCTTTTGAGATCTAGTGATAGGTGAGCGAAGATGCCTAATTGATCACTCTTTTGGCATACTCTTAATAGGATGAAATGTGAAAAATATTTCTCCAATGTAGATATATTAGTCTATTTATTTAGGTTTTGATACAAAAGGGACTACAAGAGCACTTGAAACCTCCTCATCTGATGGCTCCTTTAAACATAAAGGTTGAATATCTAGGATTAGGCAAAAAACCTCTAAGTCATCCCAAAAGGTAACTTCCTCTTGGTCATCTAAGATAATGCAAACTTTAATAGCATCCTTTATTTGATTACTTTGAAAGGATCTATATGGTAGATCATCAACCCATTCAAGGATTGAAATTTCATGTTCTTGTGGATTTATATATGACCATTCTCTTTCATTATTGAAGACATTACTACTACCTTCAATAGACAATTCATCTTAAGACTGGTCAAATTCTTAAAACTAATTTTAAAGTTCATTTTCATGATTTGGAGGAGACATAGGGTGGTTTATAATCTCTAAATATTCCATGAAGTCATGGTAAAACTATTTCCATACTTCATCTCGATCCTTATTTTTCTCTATTTTTTCTTCATGCTCATTTATGACCTCTTCAACACGATCAACTAACTGGTTGACTATGGAAACCACATCAATTTATGCACTTTACTCATCCTCATCATTAACCCCATTGAATGGAAGATCTTGGAGAAAATAAAGATCCCATTTTCTCTTAGCTACATCCTAAATACACCTCCATTCAAATATGAAGTCATTAGTACTATCTTTAGGCTCTAATTCATTAGTGTCAAATCCATGCTAAAAAGTCTCATTAAAACCTAAATTTTCCTTTCCTAAATGAAGTGGACTACCTATCATGATCTCTTCATCATAGACAATTGAATTTTCCTTTTCAAGCTCACCTATGACCATAAGTTCCTCCTCTATTCTTTGTAAAATAGGTTCCTCTTCCATGAGGGAGATGGTGTAAGGGCAAAAAATTCACCTTGATTGTAGCGTAGGAGAATATTCTTCCAACTAGGGAATTTGAAGGATTTATTTGGAAGTTCTTAGGGAAGGAAGATATAATCATTTTGTATGGCAAGCTCATTTTGTTTATCTAACACCTATTTTTCTTGAACTAGTTCCTAGACTACCTTAGCTAGCACTTCCTCTCTCTTTTTTGTGCCCTCCTTGATTGATTTCCATGATTGGAAAGCACAAGGATTGTCCGAATTCTCCTTTTATTGAATGGGTGTGGGAGAGGGTGGTTTCACAAGATAGGGTATGACATAATCAAGGTCATTGATGTAGGAGGAGATAGAAGATGGGATGGCTTGATATTCTTCAGTTGAATGACCCTTAATGATTAAAATAAATCTTAATAGAGATGATCTCTAAAAAGGTGGGATAAGGGGCTAGTTTTTATCATGAACAAGAGTAGGAATGGGTAGTTTGGGTCTATGTTTGGTTGCTCTCTATCTCAAGAATAATTTATAGTCATTTTTTATCTTGTCTTGCTCTTGCCTAACCAAGTTTTCTTCTTGAAACCTCAACTTTTGCTCTTGAACATAAGCATGGTGTTCAAGATTCTATTGTTGCCTATAGTAATCATCTTCCTTATCAACCTCTCTTAATTATTTTTCAATATCAAGCCATATCTCCCTAAGGCTCTTTTTTGGTTGACTAGAGAGAGGCAAGTTCTGACAAGGATGATACATTAAATCTTTAGGGCCTCTTGGGGTGAAGCTATGAACATTGATAACTTGATATAAAGGATAAATAATGAAATAACATGCATTTTGATTAAATGAGTGATAATACATACCAAATTATGGTGATTAGGAACTTGGGCTACTTATACCATTTGATGTTCATAATGGAGTCACCATTGATGTTTTCAAATGTGCCTCCAAAGGTTGATTGTACTTAAAGGTAACATCAAAAACCTTTCATTGAGATGAATAATGTAATAAATTCCCATTAGGTGTGCCAAAAACTATTTTGTAATTAATCTTCACCCTTGGAGAGAGTTCCTTAGGCTCCCTTTGACTATACCATAATATTAGGATAACCTCAGGTTTTGGGAAACCTATGATGGGGTTGAACCTCTATAAAAGGTTGACTTACTTCTACTTAATCACTTAAACTATTGTTTACACTAAGAAAAGGGTTATAAAAGAGAAAAGGGATCCTAATAAGGATAAAAATTTGATACCCCAAAAAAGTGAATATTTTTATAAGCTTTAACTCACACTAGATCTATAGAAGATAATGCTATCTCATACAACCTCATAATCTAGCTTAGTGCATAAGTGTTTCATGGACTAGGTTCAGGAAAAACACTAATCTAGACCTAAAATAACTTGAAAACACCCTAAAGGAGGTCAAAAAGGAGGACAATGGACAATAAATATTCTCCTTCACATAATGCCATCATGCACAACTCACTCAACACAGATCCAAGGCAAGAGATAGGCAACAAAAGTCTTTTATTACATCAAGAGGTAGTTATTACAAATGCTTAATAGGGTTTATCCTAATCAAGATGAGAATATCTAGTAATATCTTAGAAATCCCCTTGCTATTCAAAATCAAATATTCCTTGTGAGATTCTAGAATTTGAGAGAGATCAAGAGATCTTATAATGAAAAGAATGGGTAATATAGAGAAAGGGAGAAGAGAGAAGATGGAGCACATTCACCAAAAAAAATCAATGAGATGATATGTTTTAATGAATAATCCACCATATTTTGATCAAATTAGAGTTAATACATCATAAACAAGATAGCCTTCATTTTCCCAATAGCCTCCAAATCATTTTATTTATTGAGCAACACACTAGAGGATAAGAGTTTGCTGAAGGTGATGAGTTATGATCTTACCATGAAGAGAAACCCTTAGAGACCCTAAAAATCTATTAAATGATCTAACTAATCCAACTACAAAATCTCCCCATTGGGATTATATGACATCTTCTAGTTGACTTGTTCATGAGTATAAAATCCTCATATCTTGAATTTCATAGAGCCATGCTATGTCTATTTTGAGTGGTGGTAAGTACCTTCTTATTGAGGATTTATCCATATCAAATATGAGACACTTGTTCATAACCATTCATATATGTCCCTATTTCAATATTTGAGCATAGGTTTATTATAGATGAAAACAAATTATATTTATTGGTTTTCATATATCTGTAATGTCAATGGAAAACTTGCAAGCCATATAGATTCCTTTTTGAACTATATTAGGTTTGAAAAAACCTATTCTACCTTTAAACCATGAGGGAAATGAGAAATCATTATCTGCATAGATATTATTTAAATAACAATGATCATAATCATGAAGCAATACTATGACCCCAAAAAATGGGCCTTATAATTTATAAATCTTCAAACCAAAAGTATATACTATGATTTAATAGTGGAAGGACTTCCTCACAACCATCTTGACTATGACTATGTCTACTTAATAGATGATTAACTGAGCTATAATGGCATCATATCCCTTTGATAATTTTCTTTGGTTAAACCTTATTCCAATTCATTCTCCATTTTAAGTCTCTTGCTTTCAACTTTTGATATCAATCTTTGATCTTGATCTAATCTCTCAAAATTGTGCCATCTATCATCTCCTCATTCATTCTAAAAGATCTTGCTATTAGCTCAATATTCTTTAACACTTATGCCATGTGGTAGCTTTATATTCATATTCAAGATACACTGACTCTTTGACCTCTCACTCATTATTGATCTACTCTGGTATGATGGATCATGCATCATGGATCAACTTGAAACCACTGACTATGTCAGTCACTGTGTATCATTAGATCTTCATTCAGGTACCCAATATCTTGACACTTATCATCAACATGTTCAATGCTAACATTTTGACTATGGGTTCATCTTTGATCTTTGATACATGATCAAATGCACACCATTATATCTTCAGGAGCCACTGACATCTCTGATCACCAACTCACCATTAGATTTGATCTTAAATTCTAAGATTCGGACACTTGTCAGTCACATGTTTGTCCTTGGAATATTTTAATTCAATTTGATATTTTATGAGGCTTAAACTTGACAACTACGTGTATGTCTTACTCTATAAGTCTAACTTTAAAGTCTTATATCTTGAGATAACAAGCTCATCAAGACACCAAATTTATAGAGAATGATCTAGGCATGAATAACATCTTGTCCATGTGATACTTTAGTTTAAGAGGCTTTTTAAGCATACTTATAAAACACATAAGCAAATTGGTTTTCTCAATTTTGCATGATGTGCCATGATGGTCTGGTTTTTCTAGACTTTTTCTTAAACTTTTATTTGAATCTCCAATGCTTGAATGAACTCTTGAGGCTTGTAAAAACTTGCTTCATATTCCTAAATGATATGATCACCATGGAAACCTACTTTCTCAAAATTTGACAAACTACACTTTAAGTTTTCATAAAGTGTTTAAAAATATTTACAAGCTATGTATAATATTTGGACCACTCATTTCATCCATAACTTTTTTCATCTCATCCTCTAGGCAAAAGCTTTGTATGTGGGCCAAAATTGGCCAATATGTCCTGGTACATGTGCCACTAGATGTGGATCTATCCACTAGGTATAGTGGCCTATAATTTGTGTTCACACCAATGTTGGTGACATTATCTCCTAGCTTTGTCATACCATATAAGTGTACCCATAAGGTTTCCACATAATGTTTACTTGCTTAACTATTTACAACATTGACATATGGGGTATAGCCTACACTACCAAATCCCACCACCACCTGTATACCTAAGGTAACCTATCATCAACCACATGGGGTAACCCAACTAGATAATACATAGGAAACCTCTTATATATCCATGAACTCATCAATACAATATGCCCTATAAAATTCTTCCCTCTAGATAACATCCCGTACATCTCATGTATAAGTTGTACCTAGATGATAGAGCCTAAATCATATAACATCCCATGCTCCAATGTCATTTCACATAATTCTATCACATATAGTGGCACCTTGACATCTAACCTGTTATATAGCACTCATGTTATCACATGTCCTATAATCACTTTATATATATCTAAAATCTAAGACGTATAGATGTATAATAAGCTAACTCTAAATCTAGGATATATACAATTTAATCCCATTACCCATAAGGCTAAGGCTCTCCTCTCATCCTATCCATTAGGTAATCCTATGACCATAGGCATACCTCTTATAGGTAGTCCAAGTATAGAATGGACATCCTCTATGGTGATACCCATCTCAATGGTATCCCCATCCACCTCCCAGAAAAATATGTTAGTCAACCTAGGCTCCTAAGAACATGAATATCATATTTGAACTTAGTGGGATCTTACACATATACACAATGCCTCCTAAACCTAATGTAACTAATTTTGAGTGATCCTCAACTAGAAATTACTCCAAGAGGTCTGGGATCCATGCCACATCCATCAAGAAGTAAAACCTTAGACACCCTTACAACCATAAAATAATAAAAGATGTATTAGATCTTCCATTCCATTTATAATCAAAATACACTCTTTTAAAATTTTAATAAAAATAAGCCTAATTTTATTTAATTTATCCATTTTTAATCAATTCAATCGATTTTTAGCCTACTTGGCCCTTTTATCCCTTAGTCAACCATTCTAGGCCTTTCTAGCACTCTTTGGCCTATTTCGTGCTTTTTTGTACTATTTTCATCACTTAGTCAAACACTAGGTTGACCAAAATTTCCTCATTTTGACCAAGTTAATTTAACAAACTAAGTCAACCCTTTACCTTTTTCCCCATAGTACTAAGTCATCACAGTGGATTTTTCTACTAAGTTGATAGTCATGTACTAAGTCAACACTCTGTTAAACAAATTAGGTTAGCACATACCTATTAGGTTTGTAGTATGAATTTAACCAATTTTTAGCTTGCTAGGTCAACTAGGTTGACCTAGTTATTTCTACCTACCAACTCCTTACATTGAAAATAATAAATGCCTTCTAGTAGTTATTACTCTAATCCCTTCAAACCCATTGCCATATTTGGTTTTTACTGCCCATAACAACTTTCTTGAGTGAATTTTGATTCTTAAACTTTCTCTAAATTACACATTTCTAAAAAACACTTAGTTTAAATAAATTATTTAAAAACTAGTTTGAGATTCTCAATTGCCTACCTATGTTACACCCACTATGGCCATTTGGAGTCCCTCTCATCTAAGCTATCATCTCCTTGCCATCTTAACTCATTTGGTCTCTCAGAGATCTTTTTCTCTCACCCACAAGTCGCAAATAACAAATTACTTCCCTTTCACCCTATTTCAATTTACTTTTCATAATTTTCTATCTTTCATATATTTTCCATCATATTCTTTGTTTTTCTCATATCTTTGTTTTTACTCATCTATTTTTCAAACCATAAAATGTTATGGAATCATGATGATGTAGAGAATATTTTCCACCAATATATGCCTATATTCCAAAATTTTCAATTTTTGGCTATTTTTGGCACTAATCTTTCTAGGTTCACCTAATGTTTTTCACATTAGATGCCTTCACTTCTCTTGTAGTATCCTTATTTATCTACAACACTACCTTAAGTAAAGGTATGTGTTTTTAAATTCTATCCTTTCATTTATCTTATTTTCTCCTTATTGCATTTTAATTAGAATCAACATTATGTGTTATCATGTTCTATTCCTAAATCACCATATCATGTAACACTCACATGACATGTGATGAGATTTGAATGGGGCATATGTATACACATAATATTTTAAAACTTTTATCACTTATTGACACTTCGTATCTTGGAAGAACCTATCGATTCTCAATCTCTCTAAGTAGAAGCCTTAATGGGTGCATTGGGCAAGGGGTGGGTAGACCATTAGTGATTCATAATATTTTTGTCCTTTTATCCACTTATTATCTACACACTTGTCTCCTAAAAACCTTATCCCTAAGCTTGTTCTACTTTATTTCACACTCCTTAGTAATTTCCTATCTTTTGTCCCCCCTTTTCCTAATGTTATCCCATTTTTTATTGTTCACTATACTAGGTTGATTGGGTCAACCCTATAGGGTTTTGGGTAAAATTCACTTAGGGTCTAGGTCAACTCTTGGCTGACCTAGCCCATGACCTAGTGAATTCTTGTTTGAACCTGTGTTAGGTTGACTAGGTCAACCCTATTGGTTGAAAATTTTGTAAGGGCTTAGAGTTAAATTGACATATATATACAAGTTTATTTTTATAATATTTAGATAAGAGAATAATAAGTAATAGCTATTGTGAATTTGTTTATCCACCATTCTACTTTAAGATCAAGCTTAGGGTTTCATACTTTCTTTGGAAATATGGATTTTGTCTTATGGAAAAGTCTTTTGGATGCATGGATAGGTTGTATAGCCTACCGTTGATTTGTATTTATCATCCTTACATACCAAAACAACCTCTTACAAAGCACCTTGGCCAAGGGAATTATTGAGGCTCGATGGGTTCATATTCAAAGGTAAGTATTCGTAACTTTGTTTCTCCTTTGTAAGAGTAAATAAATATGCATTTGTACTTTATTTCATGCATTAGGATTCCATATACATTGATATGAGTATATGTCTCTTATGCATGTTTACTTTTATTTATTTTTAATCCCCACTTTATGCCACAAGATTTGGTGACCAATAGTTTAGATTTTACTTTAATTATTATTAGTTTAGAGAGATATATAAAAACATATGACTCCATTAGGGTTATTATATGATTATGCTTGACTGGAGGATTTGGAACACTCCTTAACTTAGTATATTATGGTAAGATATCCCCTAATTAGGTCTAGTAGATCCTCATATTGGTTATGTTCCCAATTATTTAATGTATCCCCAATCAAAATTTGATGGTATGATCTATCTTCTCTAAGTTAGGATTGATTTATAGACATGATGCATTTTTGATTGCATACACTTACCTTATATGCTCTTTAATACTTATATCTCAATCAAGATGATTCCCTTGTATCTTGAACATGATCTTAGCATGCCATCAAACTATTTTCATCAAAATTATCACCCTAGGATGTTCTATTAAATTCCTTCAATTTGATGAAACATTGAATCATCCCTCAAGTTTGTGGGAATATATAAGAGAGATGAGTCTCTAGGATTGAAAAGGGCTAGCTCCCAAAAATTTTATCTGAGTGTTTGTCACCTAATATAATGCTTGTTCATGAAAAGAGGCAAAATTTTGCATAAAATAGAAAACTATGATAAAGAGGTGATCCGCCAAGAATTTACCTCACTAATTATAAAACTTCTATTGAATAACAATCATTTCAAAGACTAATTCCATGCATTGAAATATACTAACATTGTATTTTAATGTAAAGGTAACATGCTTGAGACAATGAACAAGATCATCAACCTAAAGGGTAGAGTTCACACCATAGATACAATTTCATACTTGAAAGAGAGTTTAATACATTTAAAACACTTCACATGACCTGTTAACATCATAACCTTTATTCAAACATGAAGGATAAAGGGATTAAGGATGATGATATCACTTAGCTCTACTATACATCACTCACATACTCAAATAGAAGCTCACAACTTAGAATTGGTCTTATATTCAATGTTAAAAAATAAATTACAATGTCATATTAATAGGGCTTCACCATACCAAAAATGTGGTCCCTTTATAATAGCCAAAATGGCTCAATTTATAGAGATTTGAGGAAGGGTAAGGGAAGATAACCTAAAAAGGCACAAGGACATGTGTCCACATGTGAGAATCAATTACAAATACATGAGAGAGATGGATGGGGTGATTCATGTCATGATAGGAGGTTTACTTATCTAAAACAAGTCATGATAATGGTGACAAGTGGCATAAAGCCTTCAGGAGTGGCACATGAAACTACTTCTATCGAATATCATCCATGAGTATTCAAAATTAAAAATAGAGAAGCTAACACATATCATTTATAAGAAGAATGGAATGATGATGATTAAAAAAAGTTCTTTCTAACTGATATCTATCCTATAGACACCTATAGTTATCAATTTCATGGAGGTAATGACTCAAACTATCAACCTATCTATTTTGATTGCTCTATCTATACCAGATGCTTCAGATTCACACATTTATTACCTCCATGTTTACTCTTGTGTTCCTATCAATTCTTTTGAATATAAATGACTATTTCTTATAGTTTTAAATTGACATTCTATGGGTCATCACCTTTCGAGTATTTTCTTTAGACTTTTTGTCTTGACCCTTTCTTGCAAATAATTTTACTACAAGAATTTATTAGCTAATCTTTTCAAAAGAATTTATTTCTGAGAGAGCTCCATTTATATTAGACAATATGTCTAAAATAAATGGGCCTTAGCACCTTTTCATGTTTTTTGAAATAATTCTTTGAATAATTTATCTAAAATAATTCCTTTGAAATTTTTGTTTGGCCCTTCAAAAAATTGAAATGATCCTTCGGCTTATTGAAAATGTCCCTTTGGAAGATTTGAAAGTGTCCATTTAGCCTTAGAATGTCCCTTTGGAAAAGTTGCGACATAGCCTTCAAAAAAAATTCAAGGGTCCTTTTTGTCTTGAAAGAGTCCTTCAAAAAAGTTGAAAGTGCCTTTCAAAAAAACTAAAGTTCCCTTCAGAAAAGTTGGAAGGTACCCTTCAAAATTTTTGTTTGGTCCATTTTTCTATAAGAGAACCCTTTAGATTTTTGAAATGTGCCCTTCAAAAAAAGTGAAATTATCCCTTTGGAGAAAGTGAAAATTACCCTTCAGAAGATTTGAAATGTACCCTTTGGACTTTTTGTAAAGGGAACTTTCTCCACAAGAATTCCTTTAGAAAAGTTACAAAGTACCCTTTGGCTTTGAAAAGATTTATTTCAAAGAAAATACGTAGGGTCCAACTTTTTGGAGACTTATCCTTTGGGAAAGTTGAAAATGAAAATACCAAAATAAATACACTTAAGGAAAAATGCTTCAAATAAAAAGTCTGAAATAATTTAGTAAAGGCTTAAAACAAAACCTTGAAGGAATTTGGCATAGGCTTAGGAAAGACCAACATGAACTTTTCAAAAGGAAAAGACTTGCATTTGTTACAGGATTTGTCAAAGAACATTTATTTTAATGAAAATATAAGTACTATACTTGGGCAAATTTTAAAGGTGTAAAACTGGGGATGAATTTGACCAACATTCTTGGTGATTCTTGGGTATGGCATGCTTGTTATTCCTAAGACTAGTTAACTAAATCCTTCCATTGAGAATGAAGTCATGTAAATGAGCACTTATATTGTCATGAATAGACCTTTTATTGAACATAAGATAATTGACATTAAAAAATACAAACATAAAATGAAATGAAGGAAAAAATCTACGCTACAAATAACTTAGGGAACACAACAACAATTAAAAAAAATTTAGACTAAACACACACATCTATGATACTATTTACAAGATATACCTACAAGGAATAATAGTGGAACTTTATATTTATCCCATTCATATGGATAGACAATTATTATATATTTATCTTCATTAAATGAAAGGATTTGCTTTACTTTCACTTGTTGATGATGTAAGGGCCACTCCATAAAGCATCAAACTTTGTATGTTTACCTAGTTTTACTCTATCCTCATCCCATTTCAGAACCAAGTCACCTTCCTGAAACATTCTTGTACTTGATCTTTTTTAAAATGAATTCTTCACGAGTACTTGGTGGTGTTCCATGGTCTTTTATGCATTTTCCCTTGCTTCTTATAGTTACATTAGTTCTATCAATCTAACTTCCATTGGAGTGTTTTCCAATAGTTCTAATTGATATACAAGCCCTAGAGTAGGGAGATCTTAAGAGATGGATAACCTATCTTCTCTCTGATAAATAAGCACAAATGGAGAGTTACCAATTGATCTCTTAGGAGTGATCCTATTAGCACATAAGGCTATCTTCAACTTAGTGTGCCATGTTCTTTGATTATTCTCTAATGTCCTCTTGATGATCTTGATGAGGTTCTTATTAGTAGACTGATCCAATCCATTACCTTGAGGATAATAGTTGGATGAGGTAATCAAGTAAATTCCATTCCTATTTTCCCACTCAAAAGTTTTATCACTCATAAAATCAAGTGCATTATCATAAATGATAGAATAGGGAACCCCAAATCTTGTTGTGATACTCTCATAAAACTCCAAAATTGTATTTTCATTTGCCTCCTTCAATGCAATAGTTTATACCCACCTTGTGAAGTAGTCAGTATTAGTCAATATCCATTTATGTCCAACACTTGATGGAGGGTTGATCATACCAATGAAATCAAGGCCCCATTACATGAAAGGTTGGTCCACCTAGATAGGATTCAATAGAAGGTATATAATTTTATGTTTGCCTAAAAAGAAGGCACATTGAGGACACATCCTAACCCAATATTACAAATACTTGAAAATTATAGGAAAATAATACCCTACCCTCATATCTTTGCATCTGTTGTTTTGGGGGAGAAATTACCTCCATCTACACCATTGTGAAACTTTTCTAGCAAGATGCCAAATTGATCATTATCAACACACCTTAGTTGCACACCATTCACATCCTTCTAAAATAAAATACCATCTACAAGATAATAAGGAATGGTTTTCAATATAAAATAAATTATTTGTGACTTGTTTGAACAATTAGTATAATTACCATTTTGGAGGAAACCAATAATGTCTTGTGTCCAACTTTGAATTAGTATGTGACCCGTTAGTTGAGGATGAGCTTGATTAACCAATAATTATGTTCTTGGCCCTTGAAGATCTGAAGCTAGATGTTCACACAACCCCTTTCCTCTTACCAAGTTTTTTACCTTGATATTAAAATCATACTCCATTACCTTTGTGATCTACGTAGCTCTCTTATCATTGAGATCGTTGCTTAGGAGGAACTCTTTGGTGTTAGGATGAGAGACCATGACATGTATCTTATTATTTGAAACAATGTGCCTAAATTTTTTTAAACATCTTATCATAGCTAGAGCCTACTTTTCAACAAATATGTATTTGACCTCATAAACTTCCAATCATTTACTAAATAATGTAATGGGTTGTTCAACTTCCTCATCATTCTTTTGCATAAGCATAGCTAAGATTGTGTCAAGGTTAAAGTATAAAGTATGAAATCCTTGGAAAATTTTGGGTTCAAGAGAGTAAGAGATTGGGCAATTTCTTGTTCTATTTCCTCAAAACTATTCTTACCCTCCTTTTTCTAAAAAAAACTTGGTTCTTCTTGAGCATGGCTATAATAAGCTTCACCAAAGTAGTAAATTTGAGAATAAACCTTCTTACAAAGTTGATCTTTCCTAAAAAACTTTGCAAACCTTTCTTGTGTAGAGGCTAAGACAAGCCTATAATGGCTTCAATCATCTATGTATCAATATAAAATCCTTATTTTGACATAATATGACACAATAACTTTCCTTCATGAACAAAAAAGATACATTTTTTTAGATTGAGAGAAACTCCAAACACTCTACACTTCTCAAAGACTTGCCTTAGATGTTTCATGTGGTCATTAGCATCCTTGGAAAAAATAGTTATATAATCAAGGTATACAAGAAAAAACTTATTGATCAAACCCTTAAAGTCCATGTCCATTGCCCTTTGGAAGGTAGAACTAGCATTAAACAAACCAAAAGGCATCTTTCTATATGTAAATGTTCCCCATTTTGTGGTGAATGCTATCTTTAACTGATCCTCCTCATTCACCAATATTTGGTTATAACTTTAATATCCATTAAGTAATGAAAAGAATTGAGAACCTAAAACCACTTGAAAAATATACTCCATGGAAGGTAGTGGACAATGGTATTTGAGTGAAACTCTATTCAGATCCCTATAGTCCACACAAAGTCTAATTTATCTACTCTTGTTTCAAATAGGTACAAGGTTAGTTACCCATGTTGAGTGCTTGATAGGAAAGATAATCCTAGACTTAATCAATTTGGTAAGCTCTCTCTTCATGAGTTCCTCTATCTTAGGATTGATAGGCCTTTATTTCTACCTAAATAGTTTATCTCTAGGTTCCAACTCAATGGTGTGATGAGCTAGACTTGGATCAAACCCTTTCAAATCCTTGTATTCCCAAGAAAATATGTCATGAAATTATTTACGTAATTCAATGAAGGCCTACTTTTCAGAAAGAGAACATATCTTACCAATTTTCATAAGTTTGTCCTTAAATATAAAGATTATTTTGTAGTTATCTTCCTTTGTAGACATGATTACCCTTTCTTTCCTTCTTTTATCATCTTCACTGAACACACTATCCAAATTAACCAACCCCTTTAGTATCTTGTTTATCTTTAGCTAGATGACTTGTTCTTCATATTGATTATGAAGATTCTTTTGATTCTTTGATGAAAATTTTGCTTCATTTTGAATGAAGTGTAAAATGTGTTTATCACTCTCAAAAAAATGCCAATACACTTCATTATCTAGAATATAAGGTCTCATAATGAATTTTATGTGAGGTTGGTCCTTCTCTTTACTTACATTAGCAACTATATCAAAGTGTGCTCCTATCACACCTAACCTATCAGCATGTTTATTTGAGTCTCTTGCTATAGGCTAGATATTGAAAGCATCAAAGTCCTTTATTAGACAGGCAAACCCTATACCTATAGGACTTAAGCAAAGGGTTATGGTTGTAGGTTGGTTTCTCACTTGATGTATAATAAATTCACTATCTCCATATACCTTTAGATTCTTGATTCCCTTTTTGTTTTCTCATTGAAGGCCATGAACTAAGCCTTCATATTTTGTTGCATTGCAAGTATAGCTAAAACAGAATCTATATGAAGAGTAATATTGGTTCTTTGAGGGAGAAACCAACATGACACCAGATCCTACCCCTACCTTGCTTTTAGAGCTATCAAAAAACATTTCCCATATCCCTTCAAGTTCATGATCTTCATTAGTGAGTGATGGTATAGAAATGTTCTTATCATACATACAATACATCCCTAATTAAGTATCTTATATGAATACATAGGGGTCATATTTATAAGTTTTAGTACAATACTCATCAATAAAGAGGTAAAAAATATCTTCAAGGGGAAATGATGTTTCACCACCAATAGCACCTTCTTCTTGGTCACTAATTGTACAGTTTTGGTTTTAATTTATCTCCACATATGGTTCAATGTGGAGCCTTGCCAAGGGTTATGTTCTTATAGTCACTTTAGCTCCATTTCTTGTTTTAGATTAAGGTAAAAACAAGTTTTGAAGGGGCCCCGAAACCCTTTTACAGAGACACGAAAGATAAAACGTTAACTAGCACCAGGAAGGACATTCCTGAAACCTACTAAAAAGTAGAAATAGCCAAAGGTTATTCAGGAATAACCTCTAAAAACATAGTACATTCAATGCCCTTATTTCAAAATAATGATTTAAAAACTATTTTTTAGGGGTAAAATCTAGAATTGTTGCCTGCCTTCCATCAACTATATTCTGCTTGCTTTCTAGCTCTCTGATTTTCCTTATAGGTCTTCTTCCAGGTTTATCCAAACAGCCAACATCCGGTTTGAATTTTGAATTATGCTCATCTCTTTTTCCAATATTATCCAGAAAAGAAACAAGGTGTTTTGCCTTCATTAGCTGTTCTTTTTTGCTACGTCTGGTTTCAATTCCTTTAATATTAGTTTTCTTTTCAGCCCTTTTCCTTTGGTTGGGAAGATGTTTTAAGTTTTCTCCATTGCCATTCACATGAAACTCATCCAACAGCGATTCATTAACAGCCTGAATCTCCATTGACTAAGAAAGAGGAGGGTCTCTCACCTCTAATTTATTTCCAGTTTCAGCCGAAATTTCTCCATCCTCTAGCACTACTTTGCCTCCTGCCTCTCTCCATTGATCCTCTACCTTTTGGTAGAGGTCGATTTGCTTTGATAAAACAGTCAATACCAAATGATAGAAAACACCAATTATCAATTTCTTGTTCTAAATGATAGAAAATACCAATTATCTATAAGTTACCCTTCAATCTTAGCCATAAATTCTTTTGACAAGAAAATAGCTAAATGAGCTAGAATCTTAACCACCATGATCTCTTATATGATGTAGAAACTTAGAAAATCATGCAAGAAAACTTTCAAACCTTTAACCAACCCCATAGTTTTGGCTAGAGTTCCATCAAGCTACAATACACACTTACTATCCATCTCATACTTTAGTCCCAACTTGTCAGTAACCACCTTAGGCATAATTGTGGTACTGGCTCCACTATCCATAATGCAATTGTGAACCAATTTGTCTCCCAAAATGAGTGTGATGTAGATAGGTGGAGGATTTTTAGATTTGGTGGATGGTTATAAGACATAATATGTGTGTTGGTAAGAGCTACACCATTGTGTCTTGGAACTTGAGGGGCTACATGAAGGTTTGAGAGTTGTTCTTGTAGAATTTCCTTTTGGCCAAGTATATGTAATACTTCCCAAAGAGAAATGCTTGTCTTGGAATTATTCAAAGAATCAATAATGTTTATAGAGGAAGTATTCACCTTGTCTTGCATTGTTTAAGGTAATGAAGTAGCTTGAACTAGTTGTATTGGAGGTTTGATAGCCTTGCTCACATTGTGACTTTTAGGAGTAGTGTGACTAGTAGGATCTATTATATTGGTACTCACACTTTGTGGAATTAGAGATGCACTACTTGGATTCTCTTGTGCTAGTAGATTATCTCCTAAATCCCTATTTTTAGCCCTTGTGTTAGTTATAACTAATTTATTTTGATCCATAAAATAATTATCTTCTACTTAGAAGTTCATAAAACTAGTACCTTGGTTGCTACCTTCTCTTCGAACATCCCTTTACAAGAGATTCACTTCTTTTGATGTAACATAAGGAGTATCTCCTTATTTATCTACCAAATCTTGATTACCTTCTCCATCATTATGCATAAAATAACCTTGAGATTTCCTCCAATGATCCAAATATTCCTCTCAGACTATATTGGTGTGGAATGCAACAATAACCTTTGTAGATGGAATGGAATTGGGATTATAAGCATTGGGTTTCCCATTGAAACCTTGTTGACCTTGTGCTCTTCCTTTGTTAGTGTATTATGGTGGAGGTCTATATTATTTTTAAGGATAGTATTGAGAATTAGCTAGAGCACTTTCATACATTTATGCTTGCTTGAGCTGGGCTTGCAAAGATCAAATCAACTCATCTTTATCTATAACATCATCCACCTTCTTGGGAACAGTTCTAGGTTGGACATTAATATTGGGGACTTGTGATATGCTTTGGGCTTCACTAAATTATGAGATAAAAAAGGAATAAATACTCTTAGAGGTAGTTTCCTAGCTTGTATCAGACTATTATTAGCTTTAATAGCTATCTCATATGCTTTAGGTAAATAAAATCCTCCCATTTATTTCAACATTATTTCTACATCATTACCAATATCCTTAAGATAGGTGGGGAATAAAAATATTGGAGGAGGATTCATAATAGGTGATAACCTATGCCATTTTATTTGAAATCTCTCATTGAAATTTATCATAGATTCATTAGGATACCTCTTTATCACATTCAGTTGGTGAATTAGTGAAGTATGGTAACTCTTATTTTCAAACCTATTTACCAAAAACTCTCCAAATCCATCCCAATTCATAATAAAACCACCTTCCAAGGTCCTATACCAATCAAGTTCCTTCCCCTTTAGAGACATGGAAATTATTCTAATAGTTATGTTAGCTTAGGTGATATTGTGGAAATTTCAAAAATTTGAAATATCCCTAATATGATCAGATGGTGTAATAAGACCATCTCCATTGAAATTGGGGAGAATTTTGGTAGCATTAGGAGGAACGGGATCATACACAAGAAGTTTAATTTCATTTTAGGTGTTGAAGGTTGGGAAAGGATGTCTTTTAGCCATTTCTTATTCCTCTTAATCTACTAATTCTTCAACCTCCTCTTATTCCTCTTCAAAACCTTCTTGTTCAAGATCTCTAAAGGTTAGGAAAGGTTTAGAGTGTTATTATTCAAGAGGATTTTTAGGTAGAAGAACTTGATTAAAGGCTCTACTAAAAGATGATCTAGTGAAGACCATGAAGTATAATGTGAAGAACTTGATCTAGAACCAAATATTCTCGCCTTTTGGAGTCACCAAATGCTATATTAAGAACACTTCTACAACCTTGGAATTTTTAAGGCCAACTTTCACCTTGACATGGAAATAATTAGGACTAGTTATCCCACTAGGCATGCTAGAACTATTGTCATCAAATTGTGCACCCTAGGATGTTCTATGAAATTCCTTCAATTTGATGCAACATTGAATCATCCCTTAAGTTTTTAGGAATCTATAAGAGATATGAGTCTCTGGGATTGAAAAGGGCTAGCTCCCTAAATATTATTTGAGTGTATATCACCTAATATAATTATTGTTCATAAAAATATTCAAAAGTTTGCATAAAAAAAACTATGCTAAAGAGGTGAGCCACCAATAATTTATCTTATCGATTATCACACCTCTACTAAATAATATTTCTTTCCAAGACTAATTTCATGTATTGAAAGATACTAACATAGTTTTTCAATGTGAAGGTAATGTGCTTGAGATAATCAATAAGATAATCGACCTAAGGGGTAGATTGTACACCATAGATACAATTGCATACTTGAAAGATATTTTAATACATTCAAAACACTTCAAATTACCTATTAACATTAAAACCTTTGTTTAAACATGAAGTATAAAGGGAGTAAGGATGATTCTATCACTTAGATCCACTATACATCAATAACATACTCAACCAAAATTTCACAACTCATAATTAGTCTTGTATTCAATGTTCAAAATTAAAGTGAAATGCCATTTTAGAAAATCTTCACCATAAAAAAATGTGGTCCCTTTGAAATAGCTAAAATGGCTCAATTTATACATGTTTGAGGAAGGGAAAGGGAAGAGAAGGTAAATAGTCATAAGGACATCTATCCACATGTGAGAATTAGTTACAGATGCATGAGAGAGATGGATGGGGTGATCCATGTCATAAAATGAGGTTTAATTGTATAAAATAAGTCATGAGAATGGTGTCAAGTGGAATAAATCCTTCAAGAGTGGCACAAGAAACTTATTATATTGAATATCATCCATGAACATTCAAAATTGAAAATAGAGATGCTGACACATATCATTACTGAGGAGAATGGAATTCATGATGAAAGCTATAAAATTTTCTTTCTAACTACTATCTATCATCCAAACACTTGTAGTTATTGATTTCATGGAAGCAATGACTCAAACCATCAACCTATCCATTTTGCTTGCTCTATCTACACCAAATGCTTAGGATTCACACATTTGTTACTCCATGTCTACTCTTGCATTCCCATCAAGTCTTTTTAATAATAATGGGTATTTCTTGTATACTGAGATTGATGGTCTACAAGTTGTCACCTTTCAGTTATTTATTTTATACTTTTTGTTTTGACCCTTTCTTACAGACAATTTTCCTACAAGAATTCATCAGATAATCTTTTTGAAAGAATTCATTTCTTAGAGAGATCCATTTATTTTAGACAAAATTTCAAAAAGAAAGGGACCTTATCACCTTTTCAAGTTTTTTGAAAGAATTCTTTGGATAATTTCTATAAAAAAATTCCTTCAAACTTTCTATTTGGCCCTTCAAAAAATTAAAATGATCCTTCGGCTTGTTCAAAATGTCCCTTTGGAAGATTTGAAAGTGTCAATTTAGCCTAATAATGTCCCTTCAAAAAAAAATTTAACATACCCTTTGAAAAAGTTGCAAGGGTCCTTTTTGGCTTGAAAGAGTCCTTCAAAAAAGTTTAAAGTGACTTTTAGAAAAAATAAAGTGCCCTTCAAGAAATTTGTAAGGTACCCTTCAAAAATTTTGTTTGGTCCATTTTTATACAAAAGAACCCTTCAGACTTTTTGAAATGTACCCCTTGGATAAAGTGAAATTATCCCTTCAAAAAAAGTGGAAAGTACCCTTCAAAATATTTGAAATGTACCCATCAAACTTTTTGTAAAGGGCATTTTATCCACAATAATTCCTTCGAAAAAGTTACAAATTAGCTTTTAGCTTTGAAAAAAAAAATTGGATAAAATGAGTAAGGTAACTTTTTGGAGACTTATCCTTTGGGAAATTTGAAAATGAAAACTCCAAAATAAATACACTTAAGGAAAAATGCTTTGGACAAAAAGTCAAAGAATTTGGTAAAGGCTTAAAACAAAACCCTGAAGGAATTTGGCATAGGCATAACAAAGACCAAAATGAAATTTCTAAAAGGAAAACACTTGTATTTATTGTGGGCTTTGTCAAAGAACATATGTTTTAAAGAAAATCTATGTACTAGACTTGGGAAATTTTGAAAGGTGTAAACTTGGGGGTGGAATTTGACCAACACAAACCTCAAAAAAATATTATCTTTCCTTCAAAATTTCTCTCAATATAAATACAAAATTTCTGTATCACACACCACTTCACCAAGCATGACATCAACTATGACTTTGACATGAAGCATTTTCAACTTAAATTTGACATCAATGACAACATTAATGCCTTAATACCAACATTAGGAACATACATCAATAATATCCCACTTTTTAATTAATTTCAAACACTCTTAATCATTTCATATAATTTTACTTCCTTTAAGATGGATCTTATTCAATATTTATTCTTTGAAATAGGAAATTTCTCCCCCTTTGACATTAATGACAGAGGTTCATCTTCTTGGAAGATATTTGACCCTTAAACCTATGGAAACATACCTTTTATCTTAAATAAAATCATCAATCCTTTCTCTCAAAAACTTTAGCACATAGTGGGCTCACATACCTACTCTTGAGACATTATTGACTCTCTTTGTCTTCCATGAAAATTTAAGACATTTTCAAAACTATGACTTCATTTGATCAATTCATTAGACAACCTTTTTGTGACATGTTTCTTTTGATCACACTTATAGAATACTTCTTGATTGAACCTTGAATCTAAATATTACCTACCTAAGACCACATAACTTCCCCTATGATGGATCATCCTTCATGTTTATTTCTTACTAGTTGAGTGCCTCCATGAAGCCTAATGGAGTCACCTCTACTCTAGAGAACTAGAACAACATAAATTTAGGAGATTCCTAGATCTCCATGTCCTTATAGGACTAAACATCCTCCATAATCTTCTTATGCTTGATTTGTCCTTATGGCTTGACCCTCTTAATCTTTGTTTGATAAAAATTATGGCTTGATTTATCAGTCTTAACTCCATTAATAATATGAGATGATAGAGAAAATTATTGGCACTCCTTTGCATCTTGATTTTTCTCTACCATGGAAAATAGTCCAGTTAGACTTGCAAGCTAGTTATCAACCTTATCTACCTTAGATTTCCACTTATTATTTTGTCCTCTTTATTTTATTCTAGAAGCCTCAATTTTCTTTTCTTGTCTTGAGAAGTCATGATTACAATATTTTTCAATATGACCAACCTTATGAGAATTGAAACATATTATCCCTCTAGATGGAAAAAAACCATGACCCATGCCTCTTGACTGATGGTTCTCTTCCTAGTTTCATGTAAATTAATACTTTAAGGACCTTCTATAATGCCTTGATCTATGACTAAACTGGTTACAAGAATAATAATATCCATTGAAAGAGTTACCATACTTTATGTTATTATATTTCCTAATAGTATTGACCTTAGTTCTATTAGAAACTTCATTCTTTGGTTGATCTTCAATTTTTTTTTATCACATTAGTGTCCTTCTCTTGATCTCCAATGATCCAAGGCTTGTTTTATCATTGTCATCCTTTTGACTACTTAGAATATTATCTAAATCATTAGCTATATTTTTAAAACTCACAAAGGACATGACCTTAATTGATTCTTGTTTCAATTCAGTTCTTAAGGACTTCACTTTAGCTACATACCTTACACATTCTTCTTCTTTTTCTTCTTAATTTCAAGTTGACTCTCCACTTATTTCACTATTTTCTCTTCTTCCTAGGATTTTTTGCTTAGTCTAGCTTCAAATAAGTTGATTTTATCTTCATAATACTTGATAAGAGATCTCATCACCCTATTTTCCTTCTTTAACAAATTTATTTCTTCTAGAGTATTCATCAATTAAGACAAAATATCCACCTCGTCTCCTTCTTTATCTAAATCACCAACAACACCTGCAATCCATATGAATTCTTCTAGATTTGAAAATATTTCTTCTTTATCCATTAAGATAACCTCACTAAAATTGGGACCATCACCTTAATGATCACTCTCTGAATCACTTCTCTCACTCTTATCATATGAGTTTCAATCTTCCTTGGTGTAAAGACTCCTTTTGTTTTTGAATAACCTTTTCTTGTTATAATATCTTCTAAAGTTTATATTTATCTTATAATAATTATATGACTTTGTATCATCATCATAATCTACATCATCCTTGTATTATTATTATTATTATTATTATTATTATGAGGACATCTATTGGAAAAGTGTCCAAGCTCTCCATAGTTGAATCATTAAAAAGGTAGCTTGCCCTTGTATTTTCTTAAACTTGTCTTCAACTTTCTTGCAAACATAGCTATCAACTCATCATCATCAATATTAGATTTATCATTATCTTTGACTTTCTTACCTCATCAATTCTTCTTTTTTGGATTATTTTCTACATTGAATGTAACTTCCTTCTTTGTAGCTATTCATTCACTTGTCCTCATCTCATATGTTGTTAGGGTTCCATGAATTCCATCCATCACTAGCTTTTCTAGATCTTACATTTCTTCATTGGCACATACCTTGGAATCATGTTTTGGAGTTAGAGACCTTAAAAATTTTTAAACAATAGTAATCTCTTTCATTTATTCTCCTACACCTCTTATTATGTTGACCACCTCATCAACCCTCAATAAGTAGGCTGTAATGGTCTCATCTTCATTCATTTTTAGACTTTGAAATTATCTTATATGAGTTTGTATTTTGGCCAGTTTGACATTAGAGTATCCATAATAAATGGTTTTAAACTTATCCCACATTTATTTTATAAGTATACAATTCATTACCTTTATAATTTCTACCTTTGATATGCCACATACAGTACCATTCATTACTTTTTAATTATTGTCACTAGCTTTCTTACATGTTGCATCTATAGGAGGAATAGGGGATGAAATTTACCCATCCAAGACTAATTTAAAAAAATAATTACCTTGATAAATTATATATGTACTCATCCTAAGATCCAAAATTCATAATTGGATCCATTAAAAAATTAAGTTTTTCTTGTAGAAAAACCAATTTATGTTTAACTAGCCATCTCAGTTTATTTTGAATATCCTTTAGGTTGTAAGACCTCATTTAAAGGAACTAATATAATAAAAAATGTTTTAATTATATATAATAAAAATTGGGTGAATAATTTTTATTAAAATATTACTCCAATTTCACTTAATATTCATGAAGCATTCATTCACTTGCATACACTAATTAATGCATACATAAGCATCTATGAAAGCAAACACCATAGGGTCATGAATTATATGTGGGAAAAAATTTAGGGGAATAAAAAACATTGATTAATAACTTTTAATAATATTATATAATAAATTAATCAAACTTTTAGTGAGGTACAAACCCCACATAGTACCAACCCTTCACTAGTCAAGCACAAACTCAACTAGTGCTTTTAGTAATCTTCAACTTGCAATGAGGTTCCAACCCCCTAGGTAACAAAGAACCAACCCATATAAATTTAATATATGATAAAACTTAAACACATATTTTTTAATCAACTTAATATGACCTCCTCTATTTTCTCTTCTCACACTTCTTTCTCTCTCAAATAGCATATTAGGCATTCTCGTTCAATTATCCCTCTCTTTAGAAGAATTAGGTCAAATAACCTTGATAAAAACCAATACAAACATATTTAGATACTCATTTAATATTCATATATTATATATAATGATATTAAATCTCTTAAACTATTCTCCAAAATACTATATCCTCTACTTAATAGCTAAAATAGGCTTATTAAGCCTTAACTTTATACTTGATTCTTTCTCATACCCATATTGGTTATCAAAGGAATTAAAAATAATTTTATTATTATTTAAATATATAAATAAATACTTTTTATAATTGAAACAAACATTTCATAGGTCATTCATTACCCTTAAGGGCTAAAACCACCATTAGGCCTAATAGAAACATAATGCAATTAGGCCTTCCCTAAGCACATATTTCACTTAGACCTCCTTTGAAATTTTTTATCCGATTAAAAAATTGATGAAAAAATTAATATTTCACTTTAATATACCATCCTAATTTATACTTATGTCCACAACACCATTTTACTCTTTTCACTCATTGAACTATCCAATTAGGGCTACTCGCCATTAGGCCTTCTCACTACCAGAAAGTTTCTCTTAAAAATTTGAACCATATACACAAATTTGAAACATAAATCAAAAATAAAATCATATTAATATGATATATATGAATTAAAATAATTTTAAAAACTCTATGGTACTCACCACATAGGCTAAAAGGCCTCAGGAACACTCTTGCAGATGGTTTACTCAGAACCACCAAACACTATCAATAAATAGTCAAAAACATTTTACTCTTCATACTTGAAAAGGGACTTTTAATGATTATAAATACATTAAAATTATAATATTATACCTATATAAAACCTTAAATAGCATTGGACACTCAAAATTAGTGCAAAATGACTCAAAAACATCATTTTAAACACACAGAAAGTTGCATGTAGCACCAAAAATAGAGTCAAGAAAATCAAATATTTGAACACATATGGGAAAATTATATGATATTAAAATGGGTTTTTTTGAAAATTTATAATCCTTATATCATTTATTAAAACCTATATTTCATGTTTATTTATCAATATTTGTCTTATAGACTAATCTCACTACTTCACTCTACACATACTTCACTATGTTAGATAGACTAGTTTGATGACAATTTTTTTCTTAGGTATAGTCATAATAAAAAATTAAAGACAAATGGGATAAAATTAATATGCATTTAATAATTAACCCATGCATTATTATCTATCCCTAATTCTATAAAACCAATCCCTAATCTCATTCTTATTCTCACCTAGTTTTGTCATTAGGCTTGTTTAGTAATAGGCCAATTTCCATGACCATTTTAGAAAACATTTTGGTCTAAAACCTACTCATAAAATTTCATGGGAATAAAATTTAAGTATTACATATCATACTCAATCCATTTACATGCTTTGACCTAGTCAACCCTACCTGTAGCATCAAATTCTTCAAAAATAAGGGGTTTTCTGTAGCTTCTATTCACTATCATGACAAAAGAAAACCCCCTAGAGAAACCTTGAAGAATGTTTTGCATGTTAAAAACATAAAAATATGTCAAAAATACCATTATAATACATAATAAACTATATCTATCTTATAAAGTCATTATAAGGGTTTTGAGAGGGTTTAAATTGGTTTCACTTCTTAGCAATTATTCATAAAGGATTTCCCCTCATCTTCAAAACCAATGCCAAGAAAAAAAAAATATAGGGACTTCCAAAAATTCCATGAATTTATTTGGCTCTCATTCAAAGGTTACACACATCAATGAGCACAATAATTCTCTTCTTGGGTTTGCGACACCCCATTCTATTCACACATGGAACCTTATCATAGGTTTTCATGCTTTCTCCTTTAGGTATTGACTTCAAGTTTTTTTCCACACACTTAAGATTACCTATAACACCTATGTAAATTATTTTAAGATCTCTTCCACCTTTTTAAATGATATTTAACCCTCATTAGGACACTATAGGTCACTTTGCATACTAGGCCTTACACTACCAATCATACTTAGACTATGATCATGCCATAAAACGTCTTGAACTATCTTCAAAATCTCATTCACATGTCATGTGATCTCATATACTTCTCATACACTACCAAAATTTATTACATAGGTATTAAATGGATTAACTCATTATGGTACTAGACATGTTCCATTTCACCAAGTCTTTCAACTAAAGATTAGGCCTCAAAACTAGACCTTGAGACTCATAGGTAATCTTCTTTGTCTCTTTTCTCATTGTTAACATATATTAGGACAATTTATCATGATTTTTCTAACCCAAATCAAAAATATTTACCATGCTTCATGCATAAATATTCTTCATAGATATAAACCAAGATTCTCAAGATACCTAATACTTAGAGTTTGGACATAAGCAATCTATCTCTCAATTATGTCATTATTTAAACATGATTCTCTAAAGAAAAGGATAATCTCAATAGATTTTATGATCTTTATCACATTACAACCTCATGATAATACCTAATATTTTATACAAGGGATTTTTGAACCATGTGCTTACCTTGTATGCTCCTCAGTACTTAGAGCTCAATCAAGATGCTTCCCTTGTATCTTAAACATGATCTTGACATGTCATCAAACCATAGAAAACTACTAGGTTAAATTCAAATTTTATCTAATAGGTACATTTCATCAAACCATAAAAAATACCAGGTTGAATCAGATTTTATCTTAATAGAGAGATAAAACTTCTTTGTCACACACCACTTTACCAAGCATGACATTAACTCTAACTTTTGATATGAAGGACATTCAACTTAACTTTGACATCAATGACACCATTAATTTATTTATACCAACAATAGAAACATACCTCAACATGAAATAGAGACTAAATGGTTATTTTAGATATATGGATCACTAAAAAATATATTAATAATGATAAATAACCTAAAACTAACATTACATGCTTGCCCAAATGTCACTATTCATTAGGATGTAGTGGTGGTGGATTTACCTCCTTATTTTACCATTTGTTTCTCTAGAGACTTCACCTCAAATATTGGTGGATACCTATCATATTATTGGACATATTTTATTTTTATAAAAAGGTATGGTACAAATTTAAAAATTCATTCTAATCCCATTACATTTTTTCATTTGGATCCTTACATGCCAAATGTGGTGAACCTAAATTATTTTATATCAGATGAGGTGCTAGAAGCTAGTGAAGTGGAGGACAAATCACCTATTGAGGGAGTTACTGATCTATTATTTTATGAATAGGCCTAAAAATTACATGAACATGATCCATAAAAATTTATTTAAGAGGAGGGACTTGGTGTCTATTGTTTTCATGAAAACAATGTAAAAATTCTAGCCATGGTGAAGGAAGATGAGTCAAATGATGGTATTTAGTAGATATACTTTTATGGGTGAAGTAAAAATCATGGTAATATTTATGTAATGATGTTTATATCACCAAAAAAACAAATATATTTTACTTCTATTAAATTTTAGTTTAGCTATTCCAATAATGTGTCAGAATGTGAGGCCTTAGTCCATGTTTTATAGTGGGCTAGGAAGATGGGAACCAATGATTTACAATTTTTTGGTGATAGTGACTTTGTAGTTCACCAGTAAGAGGAATTAATGTATGAAATAATTCCTTTATTATTTCTTATAATCATAGAGTTTGGATCTTTCTTTAATATTTTTAGGCTTTTGACATTCAGACCATGCCAAGAGAAAGAAACAAACATGTAGATAGGTTGGCTGCCATAGGGGCTCAATTTAATATTCTAGCTGATGTAAGGAGTGAAAAAATTAATTTACATATAAAAATGGTTATGATGCCTTCCATTCTTGATAATCATGAGCATTGGTAGGTTTTTGAGGATGACAACTAGATTCTTAGATTCTTGCAAGAGTATGAGGATCAGATTGTTCAACTTAAGTCCAAAAAGCTACACAAATGTGTAGTCACTCTTGAAAACATATTTAGTTGAGATGATGAGACGAGGAGAAATAATTCCTCATTTTTTACCAAGGAAGATCACTATGCTAATGTTGAGATTGCAGTTGGAAAGAGTCTAAAATTGGGTAAAGTATGTACTACCTTAAAAAAAGAATCATCTATTGAGTTATGTATGAGATTTTATAATGTATTTTCATGTAAATATATTTATTTGAAAGGATTTAACCCATGTTTAGCTCAACACACCATTTATCTAGAGGCTAAAAACAAACTTCTTAGATAAAGGCAAAGACCTATTAATCTAGAACTTGAGCCTTTGATGAGGAATGAAATTCATAAGCTCATTGAGTCAACAATCATCTTCCCAATCAAACACTTAACTTGGGTGGGAAACCTTATTCTAATAAAAAACAAGAATGATGAAATTAGACTTTGTGTTGATTTCCAAGATTTGGAAAAGGCTTATCCTAAGTATCATTATCTATTGCCATCCATGGATCAAATATTTCAGTTGGTAGCAACTTCAGAGAGGTTCTCATTATTGGATGGGTATATTGGTTACAATTATTTTTTGGTGAAGGAATAAGATTAGTTAAAGATATCCTTCACTATAAAGTGGGGGATATTTTCCTATAGACATATTCCATTTTGTTTTTTTAATGTTAGATCAACCTTTTAGAGAGAGATGGATATGAAATTATATTGTCTTATCAATAGGTTTATTCTTATCTATTTCAATGACATAACTATGTTTTCAAAGAATTCAAGTTAATATATGGTCCACCTCAAAGAAGAATTTGAAAGATGTAGGAAATTTAGGGTGTTTCTTAAACCCAAGAAATGTGTCTTCTTAGTAAATGATGGTAAGCTTCATGGACATGTGGTTTCAAAACATGGTTTAAGCATATATCTTGAAATGATAGATTGCATTATTTCTCTCTTTTACTAAGCATAAAAAGGCATTAAAAATCTTTCTAGGAAAAATTAATTACATAAGGAGATATATTTTAGATTTTCCAACTTTTATAAAGAAATAAATCAAGCAATAACTAGTGCTCCTACCCTTATAAATCATTATTTCTTAAAATAATTCATCTTGTATACATATGATAATGTGGACACCATTTCATGAATTCTTATGAAACAAAATCAAGAAGCTTTGGAACATCCAATAGCCTTCTTCAGTCAAGGCTTGGAGGAATATGAGACAAATTATTATTATGTTGAGAAACATGTTCTTTCATAAATCATATCTCTTAATAAATTTATAAATTTGTTATCTAACAACAATATACATCTAATAGTTGCATATCCAAGTATTAAGGAGTTCTTATTGAATAAGGATATAAATGAGAAGAGGGTAAGTTGGATACTAAGCATAATGGAGTATGAATTTGAAATTAAGGTCACAAAACTAATTAGAGGTAAAGGATTATGTGAACATATAACCCAAGACTTGTAAGAGAATAAGAAGGCAAGTTTAGTGTTGAAAGATGAAGAAGTTTTAGCTAATCATACTTCATATTTAATATGGTTTCATGACTTGGTAAGGTATCTTCAATATGGTTATTATCCTCTTAACTTAAGTGATTTAAGGAGAAGATATTTTAGATTACATTCCAATCCCTTTCTACTTGTTGATGGTGTTATTTTAAATAAAGACATCAATGGTATGTTATTGAGGTGCATAGTGTGAATAAGGAATATGTAGAGGGGAGGTTAGTCTTGTGTTAGTCCAATAAAAAATAAAAATAACACACTAAAATCCTAACACCTCTAGACTAGGCTCTTGGGAGAGCATAAGTAACAATCATGCATATTAAAACATAACTAAAATAGAAAATAAAATACTCTTTTACCTTACTTGTATCTCTAAATGGCTTGTTGAAGTGGCTTGCTCAATTTGTGTATCAAGAAGTCTTTGACAATGAATCTTTCTTTGCTCCTTCTCTCCTTGGCACTTTGGCATGACTACTTGGCTTAAGAATTTGGCATTGTAATACTACTTCCAACGTTTATTTTCATCTATTTTAGCATTATAACACTACACTATCAAATATTTAAATACATTAAGGCATAATAAATTTAGAACAAAAGATATTAGAAATCAATAGACATGGCATTGTATTTATAGCCTCAAAAGTTAACTCTCACCCAAAGTGAGTTAATGTTGAGTTTAAACATAGAATGGGTTCAAACTAACCCTAGGTAAGTTGAGGCTAACTCCAGTTGAGTTAAGAGTTTTCATGTAATTATGATTTTCAATTACTAGGCATGACTCTATAATTAGATATTTTGGAAGAGCTTGACAACTCATAAAGGCAATGCAGAAAAGACTTTATATTTTGAATTTTGTAATTTAATTTTTTAGATATTTATTAATTGAAAATGGATAATTAAACTAACAATTTAATATTATTTAATTAGGTAAGTCATTTTAATTAAAATTTTAGCTCTTTGATTAAGTGCCCCACTTAATGGGTTTATAAGCTAACTGCCAGTTCTTATGTCACAAGGTGATTAGTAATGAATTCATGAGAGTTTATTGTTACATACAGTCTAATATCCTAAATAGGGATGCCTCAACACAATTATAAGATTTTATGAATGATGTGTGAATGAAATTGGGATGTTTAATGATTCTTGGACTTAATTTTCAATGATTGGTAGAAATCAGTCTAAATTCTGATCTAAAAGCTAGTTATGGATAGAACTGGATTTCTATAGTTTTCCCCTATTTGGGAAGGCATTTAAATCTATAGGAATAGTAACATATTCTCAAATAATGAAAAGGTCATATATTCCTAATGCTCCAAACTATGATGAATAATATCTAGATGTCCCCTTGAGGGAGAATTCATCAAATAAGGTTGGTGATTAGTCCCTCAAAAGAAGGAAACAATGGGACCAAAAGATAAATGGGGTAGAAGAGACTAATTTTTCCTTAGGTGGTTATAATTGATGGCATAGTGAAATTTCCTAATTGGGTAGATAAAATTATGATTTTCTTAAAGGTGGTTATAATCATTACTTAAAGGATAATAGTAATAAGATAATAATTTTCCCAAAGGCAGTTATAGTCATTAAAATGAAAAACAATGATTTGCCCATAGCTTATTATAATCATTGGCATAATGAAAAAAATGTTTTACCCAAATGAATTAATAATTATTGCCATAATAAAAACATGCCCCAATTGGGTGAATAGGGATAATGATTTACCTAAAGGTAGTTATAATCAATAACACAATGATAGATTGAAACATAATTATTTTCCCAAAGGCAGTTATAATCATTGGTACTACAGGTGGGATAATATGGTAATTTGGAAAATGGGGCTTATGAATTTAATCCATACTCATGGGGTAAGAGTAAGTTGGTATAGAAGAAGAAGATGAATTTTAGAAACCTACTAGTATGGATATGCATGTCTTAACTAGTAAGGATTAAAATTCTTTCATGATTTAATTACTATGTGTTTGGGAAATGATTTTTATAGATCATGAATTCATCTGGTAACCAAGGAGAAGTAATGTGGCCTCATTACTTGTAAGATTTTTTGAGATATTTTTATGTATCATGTGATGGTAGAAACCATGATAATGTATTTAAAATATGCATAAGGATGGACACATGATCTAATAAACAAGTGAAAACAATTAACCAATAATAAAAACCATGATGAAAAGATTGACATATGAATATGGATGGAATTAAGTAGAATGTACAAGGGATCACCTGATGAATGCATATATACTAAGTCAAGGCAAAATAATGAAAGAAAAAAAGTATACAAACAAACAAACAAACAAATAAGAAGACAAAACACCAAGAAAATGGAAAACAAAGATAGAACAAAATAACGATAATAAAATGAAACAAAGATCAACAATAGTTAATCAAAATGTTAGTGCAACCAGAGAGCAAACAAGATGATGAATATTTCCCCTAGGTTATAAGAGATAAAAAATAAAAATAAAAAAAATATGGGAATAAAATAAAAGGAAGGGGTAGTCGAGTTGACTCTATATGCACTAGGAAAGTATATGCTACCTACATAGTTCCAAAGATGCAAATTCCAACATAAACTTCAATCAAAATGTATTTCTCCCAAGAGATGGGATAGAAGAAAAATGATGATCAATAAAATATGAGTGATGATATAGAGGAATATTTTAATGGTCTAAAAAAATGGTGAGAGAATGAGATGAATCCTATCAGTCATTAATTTATCAAACTTGAATACATAATGCATAATATGAAAAATCATAAAATGATGAGAGTATAAGGCTTATACCAAATAAGGATTGGGAAATTAAATGACAAATGGTTTCTTATGAAAGAGCTAAGGGTCCTAGAATCCTTAAGGAAAATAAGTGGTTTATTTGGTGATGTTTAGGATTTTATATATCATTTCCCAATGTTTTTGGAAATTTCTAAGCATCTCAACTTGATTGAGGTTAATGAGATACTAAACAGTTCAACACACAAAATGGTGAGAGTGGTAAATATTGAAATTTATCACAAAATGGTGAGAGTGTGGTAAAAGGGTGACTAAACTAACCTCAACATGAATCAATAATTTCATACATAGTCCCATGAGGACCTCAAGTTACTATAATTATACCTTATAGGGGAGAAATCCAATTAGGTATTAACAAGTTCTCAAATTAGGCAAATGGCACAATATGACATAGGAATGGCAAGGTGGGACTTAAAGGCATGATAAAGAGGTTCCTAATGTACCAATAGGTAGTTATAATTAGGAAACAAAGGCACAGGTAAATGATACTAATTTTTCCAAATGTGGTTATAATTAGTAGCATGGGGTGAAAAACTGATTTACCCAAAGGAGGTTATAATCAAGAATACTCAAAATGAAACAAAAAAATAAATGAAGGTTTCCTTTATCTGGAATATTGAATCAACTTCTAAAAGTTGATATGAATCCCCTTGATTAAGGTGCCTGAAGAAACACTGAAATGGAACCAAGGTTAGATGGGTTGGGAAGAGAGGATAAAAACCACTCTAGTCAAAAGGGAAGGTATGTTGAAAGGTATAAGATATGGTACAAAGAAAATGACAATATTATAGTATGATAGAAATGAGCCTCATAGATAATACTTTAAGTCTCTTAATTAAAATAATGTTTGAGGTGTTTAATGTTTATCAGGCTGTCAAGTTCATCTCTATATAGTGTAGAAAGCATATATGATCTAACGTCATAATTTGTAACAATGATATATGGGCCTATCCAATTGGGTTTGAAATTTTCATTCATCTTATTCTTGGTCATGCTTTTATTTATGTTTTCTTTGAGAAAAATATCAAAAATATCAAACTATTTATGTTTGACTCACCATTTATAGTGGACATAAAGTTAGTTCTAATATGCATGAAGGCTATTGACAATGACCATGTTTTTTCATCAAGTAACTTCATCTCTTACAAGTGAGATACTTAGAAATATTCATCATCCAATATTTTATTAAATGATATTCACAAAGAACTTAACTTGACCTTAATGGGAATAATGGCCTTAGTGCCATAAAATAGTGAATAAGAGTGGTTCCTCTTGGAGTATGGTAATTAGTGTGGTATGCCTAAAGGGCATATAATATTTAGAGGTGCCAATCATGACCAACATCATTGAAAATATTTTTAATGATGTTATTAATGGTTTTATTGTATGAGTCTACTTAGATGTTACCTTTTGGGTAATATGGGGTAGAAAAATGTTAAGTAATGTTATACTTAGCATAATACATTTTAACATCCTTATTATTAAATGATCCTCTATTATCAGATACAATGTCAGATAGGATACCATATTGTTATATGAGATGACTGAATATGAACTTGGAAATCTATTTTCTAATCATGTAAGTGAGGGGTATATATTTGATCCACTTATTGAAATATTTGGTAGTGGTAAATATGTGTTTATGTCCATTTAATGAGGTAATATTAATCTTCCCAATGAGATTGAGTCACCATGATAGCCATAAAGTAAGAATTGTATTTAGTTATTTGGCTAGGGCATGAAAAAAATTGGCTTAATTTTTACACTTTTCACACATTTTGACATACATAGATGCATCTGCATCCATAGTTGTCCAATAATAACCAGTACATATGAGTGTTTTGGCTAGGATGGCCCCACTAGTATGGGTTCCACATACTCCATGAACTTATTATAAAGCCAATGTTTCTTCTACCAAATTTTAAAAATGAAACAAAGTTATATCAAATATGTGGTGGTAAAGGGTTGGTACAAGTAATATATATCATGAGGATTTATGGTCAAATACCTTTAATTATTTTCATGGTAGGTTTGGTTGAATGATATGGTCATAAAGGTAGGTAAATAAGTATGAATACCATATATATTTGGGACCAATAATATCACATATCATCATAATGGTTGAAGGCTCATGAGTAAGTTCTAGAATATTTTCAATGAGGAATTGACATTCTTTTATATTTTCTATGTGGTGGATCAAAGATACAATGGTGGATATGACATCTATTATTCTGTTACTAGCCCTTGGTATGTGTTCAAATTATATATTGGTAATCTATTATTTGAGATTATTGATCATGGCCTTGTATGGTAACAACTTGTTATATTTGGTTTGAAAATGGTGTATAACCTAATTGATGATTAATTGATAATCACCATAAACCTTTAGATGTTGAATACTCCATTGTACTACTTGGTGAATCCCTAAAATTAGTGATTCATATTCATAAATTTTGTTATTACAAGGAAAGATAATATGGAGTAATCTAGAGCTAAGATTATCTTATGGTGTAATAAAAAATAGTATTTATTTTAATCCATTTTATGTAAATGATCCATAATAAAAAATAGTCTTGATTTTAATCCATGTTATGTAAATGATCCATAAAAAAATAGCTTCTGCACTTACAACTTCTAGTGCATCTCCTCTAGAGGTTTTTCAATGATGGTCATTATTGTCACTTAATTTTTCAAATTTGGATAGGTTTTTCAAGCCTCCTCCAAATTTAGTGAAATATTGGATTACCTTTAGGTTTGTGGGTTTCCTATAGTATAGGTAAACCTCTATATTGAAGGGCTAGGTCCATAGATTTGTCTTTGATAACTTATCACCTATACTAGTTACTTGCTTATATGGAAAGAGATATAAGGAAACATGTAAGTAACCTATTCTAAAGAGGTGATACACCATATTTATATCCACTAGACTACCATATACTTGCACTATGAAATATGAATCATAATAATAGTTTTAACATCATAGATTACTTTAACATAAGTGTTTCAAACATAGAGGTGATATGCATTACACTTCTCAAGGTGAATGAAAAAGAGTTCTGATTGTAGACACTAATTTTATTCCTTAGACTTAGAGATATAAAAAAACACTAGATACACTTCATGTGACTTGTTAGAGAGCAGACTACTTGCACCAAACATGAAAGAGTAAATAAAACATAAAGATAGATAGTTGTCACTTGTCATTCTATTATACACTAATTAACACACTTAGACAAGAATTTATGAAATCAAAACTATATTGGAAATATTTATTCAAAATCAAATACAATATTAAAACAAGTAGGGATTTTCCATACTAGGTGTGGATTCTTTTACAATGCCAAAATGGCTTGAATATATAGAGCATAGGAGAGGAAAGAGAAGAAGTGAAGTTGAACAATCACAAGGCCAAGTGTCAAGTTTTAGATAATAGAAATAATGAAATAGGAAGATTTAGGTAATAATTCATGAATTTATCTTGGACATATCTCAATCACAAACATGATATATTCCTGTAGTTGGCAAAGGGATACTTTATGTCCTTCTTGAAATTTTCCTTCTCAATGAGTAGTCCAATTAACTTCTTGAAACTTAATTAGAAGATCTTGACACATATCTACTAACCTAATAAGGTGTAAATATGATTATTTTAGGTCCTTATATGTTTCTCCAATTGATGAACTTATCTACACCACTTGTCATTCACTTTATTATAGATGTTCATTAGCCCTTTAGGCCTAAATCTTCACACTTATCATTGTGGTGACTTGAAATTATTTCAAAAATTTCATTTCAAGTATGTAATAAAAATATTAAATACATATTTATCTTATATTCCATCATTTAGACCTCAAAATATTCAACATCATAGTTTTCATAATCACACTCAAGCAGTCACCCTCTTTCCCACTATCTTGTTCAAGATTGCATGTAATGACCAAATTAATAGAGGGGTTTTAAAGCATAAAAAAAATTATAATTGGGCATAAATATTTATAAAATATCTCCACATACCTTTAACAATAGACTTCACCTATCATTTCCCTTCTATATGTGTAAAACACCTCAAATCCTACAAAAAACATAAAATTAGGCCTATCTATACAAGTGATGGTAAAAAATAATTGGGTGGTGAAGATATTAGGAGAGTTATAAATGGATTAAAAACACATTTAATTACAATTAACCACCTATATATTCATCTCCATTCATATCTTCTTTATTAGGTTCTCATAAGATTTTTAGTAGGATTTTAGGTCGTTCAAGTTCTTAGTGATGATTCATAAAAGTTAGATACTTAACTCTTGAACCAATTCCACAAATTTGGATTATATGAAAAAAAAAATATTCCTATCTAATTTTGACACATTTCATCTCATCTGTATATATATGAGCAAATAAAAATGGCTTCTTGAGTCCTACTATGCATTTTGTACACCTTTAAGACCAAATTAGGCCAAAATGACTAGTTATAGACTATTATCTACAAACCAATGATTATTATAAAAAATAAACTATCCCATGAATGATTTAATATTGATTTTAAAGGTCAGATGATCAAATGAGTGCCATTTGGAAGCCATTAGGGTTCATACCTAGTTTTAATCCTAGTAGAACTAAACTATGTTTCTTGAATATGTGACCCTTATGAGTGTTTCCAATGACTATAGGTGCCCTTAAATTTTTTTTACATTAAATAAAAATATACTAAATATCTTAAAATGTCTGAAATTCCTCTCATTTCATCCTTTCAACATCCATTTATTAGGTCTGTAGACTGTCTTGTATGTGGAGTGCCTTTGGTCTAAGACAAAACATAGTACACTTCCCCTATTAGTATAGACAAAATAAGATAATGGAGATTTATTTTATGTCATGAATAAACTATGTATCAATTTCAATATCTATACCATACACATAGATACTTCAATATCATAATATCTCATGACTAGAATTTACGCCTTTGACTATGTGCAGGATTTGGTTAGACTGAGTTTGAAGTTCATGCCTAGTTTGCTTAGCCTCTCTATTTTAATTTGTCTCTAATAATCAAATGTAGTGTAATAATATCAATGAAAGTGATTTTAACATGTTCATTCACTTAATACTTCTATCCACCAATTGAGCTTACATATCTTATTAGCTTAGGCTAGTCTGAGTTGAGATTCTAAAATTAAGGTATTTAATAAGGAATACAATGGATTCCTATAGGTGATGATGGATATTTTAACATTTTACTTCATTCCATTGATTATTATTGAGGTAAATGATACCATTCCACACTTAAATTCATTTATTTATACCTTTATACTATTCTCTCATACTTTTTTATGAATGTACTATAGGTTTGCAAGTTTAAGGTTCATTTTGGCTTCAATGGACTTGTATGTACTGAGTGTTTCTATCAAGATTTTTATTGAGTTTAAAACCCAATCTACCATCATCCACCTTTGATAAAATAATATACTTATTATGCTCAGGTATGACATCTAGGTCTATACTACAAGATTGAACTGATTAGACTTACCTAGACATAAAAAATGTCCACCAATAGTTGACATTATGTGGGGAAGAAAACCTTTTCAGAGAATTTAAGGTAAACTCTCCCATTAAGAAACTTTTATTCAATACTGAGACTATAGTTGTTTCTTGAAGTGATCTAGATTGAGGTGATCTTGAAGATGGTTCTCAAAACTAACCTCCAACCTTTTCTAATGGTTTATTCCTATTTCTATTATCTTGAGAATCTATCCAAAACCTCAAAAATTCTTGCTCCATTAATATTACTATTAAAATATCATTTCAAAATGGTTATAGGTGATAGTCATAAGAAGATCTAACTCTATGTAAGAATTTTTAGGGTTCTTAGGTATCTTTTATCACCTTTCAAACTTCTAATGGTTTTTTTATCATGTTTCTATTGAAGTCTTCAACAAACTTTCAATTTCCTATAATATCCAAACCTATCACTCATTCACTATATAAGGTGCACTTCTAGTACTTAACTGTATCAAGTGTACAAGACCTTTAATTCTATCAATGATCCTTTTGAGACAAAACTTTCAAATGGATAATATTATAAACTATATTTTATGAGGATAAAAAAATCAAGTTATCCTTGATTTTAATCCATTTATAAGAGGGTAAGCTCTGTAACTAATGAAACACTATTCTAGCAAACATTTTTCTACAGATTTCATTGAAGCATAAGGAGATGGTTCTACCTATTCATTAATAACCATGCATGTCAACTAGTTTGAAATAAACATGAAAATGATGAACATACCATACAATTTCTAATATAACACTTTGTTAACATAGATCAATGAAAATAGAGGATAAATTTGAGGTGTTGGGAATGTGCAAGTATTTTAGAGGTGATAAAAATCTTAGTGATTGTTCATATAGTAAAAACTACCAATATAGAAACCATGACCATGAAATGGAAGTGAAAAGGGACCCATAACATCCACCAATTTTATTCATTCTAACTCCTCTTCTCTTGTCCATACTAACAGAAAAGTATTTGACCTTCTTGACCTATCCAAGAGAACAATAGGATAAATAACCTAATTTTCATCAAAATTTTACCTTTCAAAGAGACATGATCATATAAATTACCTATGGATATCTAAATAAACCTCCCTAAATCCTCTACATGTTCTATATGTATCACATTGGTCTGTACAACTACCTAAAACTAACTTTTACAGATGATATCATTTCTTATACATTGAACCTATAGTGTTCTAGTTTTAAAACCTTATATATGAAATTATATAAAATGAAACACATTAGATATAGCCTTGACACACTTTTACTTTGATGATAAACCTTACAACCTCCCTTAGAGTGACCAAAAAGTGGCAAAAAGGACATAAGAAAGAATTGATAAATATGACAAGGGTAAAACATATTGTGTGACTCCATTTAGGACCATGGAAAACATTTCAAACCTAAGTGACCCTATGAAAGTTTTAATATGTAGGGGGGTTGACCAAATTTGACCTAGGGTGAAATTTAGTCATTATTATGGTGATTTTTAAGGGTAACATACATGCTATGCTAAGAACTAGTTACCTTCTCTTATCCTTTGGTAATGGAGTCAATTATATGCTACATTTGACAATTATATACCTTTGAACAAACTAAAAAAATGCACAAAACATAAAAAGAAACAAACACACAAATCAAGACACCAAAACACACTCTTATGTTCTCAACACTAAGGGAAACACACAAAAAACTCAAAGGAAAACACACACCTATCCTAATATGTACAAGACCTCAAAACACTTGAGGTGAAAAACAATTTCTTCATTTCTTCAACCAAGATAAAAAATAATGTTCCTTGAATCATAATTACTCCATGAGATTAAGTCACCATAGGATGGATTCTCGTTAAATTTTGTTTACATGTGAAGATGATCAAAAGACTTACCAATCATAGGACCTCTTCTAGATACAAGTAGACCACTTAAAACTCCATGGAAGGGTACTCTTAGCTCTTCTTTAGGATTGATTAATAGTACATCCTGATTGATCTCCTTGATGTCTATTTTATGTTTTTCATTTTTATTCTTGGGAAACACGAAACCTTGGTCAACCTCACCTTCAATTGGACCATGATGTATTTGATGTCTAGGACCATCCAACTTGTCTTCTTTCTACTAAAACATGTCTAAAAGTGGTTTGAAATTAGACTAAGGTTTGGATTGATCCTCAATCACACACATTTTTGCCTTGGTTTCATTACACTCCTTCATGACTACATCCTTCTTTATAGTGGTTTGATACTCATTCTCATTATCAATAGGACATTATCCTTCATATTTATAAGGTTCATAAATAGCCTTAGTATCAAGTTTATGCTTATTATGAAGGGGAGTTGACTTACTTAGTTGTTTAAAATCTTAAACTATGGCATGGGACTACTACCATAGATCATCTTCTTCTTCATGGTTTTCACATCTATGAACTCCATCTTGGGTAGGTATAATGGCATTGTATTCCTCATTATATTGATCTATCATACTTTAAAAACCATCATCATCATCATCATCATCATCATCATCATGCATACGATTAAGATATTTACCCTCAATAACTTTTTGAAAAGGATCATCAAGGCTTGTGTCAAAATGTTCATCACCTTCACCATGGATTATGTATGTGATAAGATCTATCTCTTTAATGAAATCATATGGATAATGACCATAAATGTCATCACCATACTCATGTATCAAAATTCCATAGATACCTTTAAGCTTAGAATATGTTTCATCATATATAACATGCTCTTCATGATCATTAATAGTAAAATTTATATTAGATCTCGCTTCCACATATGGCTCAATGTGAAACATAGACAAAGGCTATGTTATAATAGTCACCTTTACTCCATACCATATTATAAAGGATAATAAGGAAAAATTAGATGAGAGATACCCTCCTATCTTAGTGGTGAAGTTCCTTGATAGGCAAATATCAAAGTGAGTAGGTAGATCTACCACCACTATGTCTTAAAGGATTAGAAAGCTTGGATAATCATGCAATAAAACTTTAAAACATTTGATGAGACCTAATGACATAGATAGTTCCATCAAGTTATAACATTCCCTTGTTATATGTCTCATATTTCAAGCCTAACTTTTATATAATAAGTTTGGGCATAGCTAAAGTACTTGCTCTACTATCCATAATGCAATTATGAATAAGATTAAACAAGTTTGTCTCTCATAAGGAGGGTGAGATGAAAAGGTGGGGGATTTTAAAATTTTGTGGAGGGTTAAAAAATGTGCGTAGAGTAATTAGTGATGGATACACCACCATGTATTTATGGTTGATGATTGATATGGATTTAGGATAATTGTTCTTGAGAGTAGTTCCTTTTGACTGGGTATGTGGGACACTTCCCAAAGAGATATATTAGTCTTTATACTCTTCAAAGAATCAATGATATTCAAAGAAGCAACACTCACCTTTTATTTCAATATTGAATGAAAAGATGTTACTTGATCTTAATTCAATGTATTAATTTAAGTCACCCTTCCCACATTTTGATTTTGAAGAGGTGTAGGACTTGTATGGGATACCACATTTATATTCACACGTTATGGCCTTGAAGGAAGATTGTTTGAAATTTTATCAACATCTTGAATATCTCAAAAAGATATTATCTTTGATCTTATGTTAGATTAAATTGAAGCACTTTGATTTAGGACAATTGTATCTTCCACTTAAAATTTTGTAAGTATCACTCCTTAAGGCTATCATCCTTCATTTGTTTCTACTTGCATAAAGTTCACAACTTCTATTGTCAATTGAGGATTAGATCCTATTTGATCTACCAAATCTTATCCTTCACCTTAATTCACATTCATATAATATCCTTGAAGGTTCCATTATTCTCCTTGAACCAAGTTATTATGGACCAAAACCATGGCTCTTATTTTGTGAGTAGAGTTTAGATTATAAGAATTGGGTGGCATATTAAAGTTAAGATGACGTTGTCCTCTCCCTTAACCATATTGTTGAGGTGGAAATCTATTTGATTGTAAAGGATAATAGTAAGGGTTTTGGTGAGCTCAAAATTATAGATGTGTTTCCCTAACTTGAGCTTCTAAGGCCTTAGATCTTGCCTCCCAATAAATAGTATATTTTGATTTATTTAAGGCAAATATAGACTTGTTTCTTCAACTTGGAATTGGAGAAATACTTAGAGGAATAAGAAAAATGTTAGACCAAATAGGCATAGAGACTTTTGGGGGAAGCTTACCAGCTTGGATTAAACTATTCTCAGCTCTAATGGATATGTCATATTATTCATGCAAAGTGTACCCACCCATGGGCTACAACATGACATCTATATCAGTCCTAGTAGCTCTAAGGTATGTTGGGAAAACAAAATTTGTAGGGGGTCTAATGGGAAGTGGAATATTATTCTATCTTCTTTTAAACCTTTCATTGAAGTCATGCATAGTTTCTTTGGAACCTATTTTAATGACATTCAATTGATGTATGACTGATGTGTTCTCACTTTTATCTTCAAACCTTTGATTTAACAACTCCCAAAACTCATTCCAAGTAGTGATACATCCTCTTATAAATGTTTTATACCAATCATGGGATTTTTACATAAGAGACATGGCAAGTAATATCACTACATTAATAAATTTAGTGACATTATGGAAATTTTAGAAGTTATAAATGTCCCTAATATGCTCACTTGGGATGATAGGACCTTCCCCATTAAAAGTGGGAACACGTTTTGTGGCATTGGGAGGGATATCATCATAGGTATTAATGTGTATAGGATTTTAAGTATCAAAGTCTAGGAAAGCATGCTACCTAGCCATGTTTTCCTCAAATTCCTCCTCACTCTCTTTATCTTCTTGACCTAAAAAGTCTTCTTTCTCTTCAAATGTCAATATAGGCTCAGGATATTGAACTTCAAGAGGAATTTCAAGTTGAGGGAATGGGTTTATATTATAGTTTCCTCTACTAGTAGTTAAACTAGTAAGGAACATGAAGAATGAATGAAAGTAATAATAAAACTTGGTATACAACTAGATATTACCTTCATTAGAGTCACTAAATGCTGAGTCAAACATAATTATGTAGCTATGGTGTTGTCAAAACTAGCATTCACCTTGACAAGATATGCTTGTGACAATAGTCCCATCAGGCATGATAGAACTATTGCCACTCAATTTTTCACTCTTGGAGATGTTTCTCAATCATCCTAAAAGTTGAGTGAAACATTGTATTACCTTTGGACCTATGGGTTTCCTATATCAGAAGTAAACCTCTAGATTAAAGGGATAACTCCCTATATTTACCTTTAATCACTTATCACCTATACTAATTTCTTACTTAAATGGAAAGAGATAGAAATAAACATGAAATTAACATATTATAAATAAGTGATACACTATATTGATCTCCACTAGACTACCATATACTTGTATTATGAAAGATGACTCACAATATTAGTTTCAACATGCTAGATTGCTCTAACATAAATGCTTCAAATATAAAGGTGATATGAATTAAAATTATTAAGGGGAATGAATAAGAGGTCTAATTTTAAGCACTAATGTTATTCCTTACACTTAGATATACACAAATACACTAGTTATACTTCATGTGACCTGATCAAGAGTAGACTACTTGCACCAAACATAAAAGAATAAAGAGAACACAAGGATATATAATTATCACTTATAACTCCAATATGCAATACTCAACACACTTAAATAATAATTTATGAAATAAAAACTAGATTTGAAATATTTTATAAAATTCAAGTAAAGTATTCAAACTAGCGAGGCTTCACCATAGGAGGTGTGGATTCATTTATAATGCCAAAATGGCTTGAATATATAGAGCATAGGAGAGGAGACAGAAGAATTGAAGTTGAATATTCATAAGGCCAAGTTTGAAGTCTTTGATACTAGTTAAAATGTAATAAGAAGAGTTATGAAAAAATTAATGAATTTATTTTGGACACATTTTAATCACAAACATGATATATTCTTGAAGTTGGTGAAGGGACACTTCATGTCCTTCTTGAAACTTCCCTTTTCAATGAGTATTCCACTTAAATTATTTTAACTACCTTATAATATATTAACACATATATACTTATCTATTTACTGATGAACTTCTCTATACCACTTGTCATTCACTCTCTTATAGCTGTTCATTAGCCATTTAGGCCTTAATCTTCACACTTTTCACTATGATGACTTGAAATTATTTAAGAAATTTAATTAAATTTATGTAATAAAAATTTTAAATACCTATTTTTTTTATATTCCATTATTTATACTCAAAATATTCAACATCACACTTCTCATAATCACACTTAAGCAACACCCTCTTTTTCACTATCTTGTTCATGTTTGCCTGCAATGACCAACTTGTCATAGGGGTTTTCATGTATAAACAAGGTTATAATTATGTATGAATAGTTATAAAAAGTATCCAAACACCTTTAAAAATAGACTTCACCTATCAATTCCATTATGTACCTATAAAACACCTTAAATCCCACAAAAACATGGAACTAGGTATGTTCAAACAAGTGAAAATAAAAAATAAATTGGTGGTGAGGAGATTATGATAGTCTTAAATATATAAAAAAACACTTTCAATTAAAAATTACCACTTTTGGATGCATCTCCCTTCATATCATATTCATTGGGTTCTCTTAAGGGTTTTAAGAAGGTTTTAGGTCATTCAGGTTCTAAGTGAGTATTCGTAAAAGTTAGACACTTAAACCTTGAAAAAATTACAAAAATTTAGAGTATATAAAATTTATAAACTATTAATAGATACTTTATACACCATTAATCTTGTCCATACAAATATGATCAAAATAAAATTGCTTCTTGAGTCCTACTATGCATTATATACACCTTTGATACCAAATTAGGCCAAAATGAACAGTTTTAGATTATTATCTACAAAACAATGATTATTATAAAACCTTAACTCTCCCATGAATTCTCTCACTTTTATTTTAAAATTAATATGATCAAATGAGTTTCATTTGGAAGACATTAGGGTTCATACCTAGTTTTAGGCATAGTAGACCTAAACTATGTTCCCTAAATGTGTGACCCTTTTGAGTGTTACCAATGACTTTAGGTGCCAAAAAAAAATTATTTAAATTAAATTAAACTCTAAATATTATATTAAAATTATTTAAAGACCCTTCATTTTATCCTTTCAACATCCATGTATTATGTCTAGAAACTATCTGGTTCATGGAGTGCCTCTGGTTTGAGATCAAATATAGGACCCTTCCCCTATTAGTACAGAAAAAATGATATAATGAAGGTTTATTTTAGGTCATAACTACCTTATATATAAATTTTAATAGCTATACTATCCCTCAACATCATAATATATCATGACTAGATTTTATGCTTGTGATTATGTGTAGGATTTGGTTAGACTGAGTTTGAAGTTTATGCCCAATTAGATCAACCTCCATATTTTAATTTGTACCTAATTATCACATGTAATGTTAAAATATAATTATTAAATTTATTTTAACATGTTAATTCACTTCATAATTATTTCCACCAACTGATCTTTCATCTTTTATTAGCATAGGCTAGTCTAAGTTGAGAGTCCAAACTATAGGTATTCAATAATGAATACAAGGGATTAATGTAAGTAATGATGGATATTTGAAAATTTTGTTTCATGCCCTTGGTTACTATTGAGGTCACTAAGACCATTACACATTTTAATGCAACAATTTATGCCTTGATACTATGATTTCATACTTTTTTATCACTGTACTACAAGTCTACAAGTTCAAGGTTAATTTTGGATTCAATGACACAATATGTACTGAGTGTTTCTATCATGATTTTGAATAAGTTGAAAACCTAGTATAATACTATCCTCCTTTGATCAAATAATATCATTATTGTGCCCAGGTGTGACCTCTAGGTCTAAACTTCAAGAATGAAGTGATTAGACTTACCTAGACCTCAAAAATGTCCACCAATAGATGACATTATGTTGGGAAAATAAACTTTTTGGTGAATCTAAGGTAAACTCTCCCATTAAACAACTTTTATTAAATTATAATATTGTAGGTGTTGTTTGAAGTGATTTTGATTGATTTAATGTTGAATATGATTCTCACAACCAACCTCCAACCTTTTGTAATGGTTCAATCCCATTGTTTTCATCTTGAGGATCTCTTCAAAACCTAAAAACTCCTTGTTCCATAAATATGACTATTAAGAGCTCATTTAAAACTAACTGTAGGTGATAGCCATAGTAACATCTATCTATGTAAGAATTTTTAGGCTTCTTAAGTCTTCTTTATCACCTTTCAAACTTCCAATGGTTTTGTATCATGTTGCTATTCAAGTCTTCAACACACTTTCATTGTCTTGGAATGTCCAAACCTATCACTTATTCACTATCTGAGGTGCACTTATAGTAATTGAATATATCAAGTGTCCAAGACCTTGAATTTTATCAAAGTTCATTTTGAGACCGAACTTTTAAGTGGATAATATGATCAACCATACTCTATGAGGTTGAAAAAAAATAAGTTAGTTGTGACCTAAATCCATTCAAAAGAGGGTAAGATCTACAACTGATTAAACATTATTTTAGCAAACATTATTCTATAAACTTCATTAAAGCATAAGGATATGGTTCTATATGTTCCTTAATAAATAAACATTCCAACTAGTTTGAAATAAAAATTAAAATGATGGACATACTCTTCAAGTACTCACATAACACTTAGTTCACACATATCAATGCAAATATAGGATAAAATTGAGGTATTGGGAATGTGTAGGCAACTTGGAGGTGCTAACAATCCTAGTGATTGTTCATACATTATGTATCACTAATATGGAAACCATGAACATTAAATTTAACAATAAAGTTGCCCATAATATCCATCAAGTGTATTCACTCCAACTCCTCTTCTTCTATCTATACTAACAAAAAACCATTTGACTTTATTGACCTGTCCAAGAGAGAAATAGGAGAGAGAAACTAATTTTCATCAAATTTGAAGTTTTCAAAGACACTTGAGCCTATAAATAAATTTTTGATATCTCAAAAGACTTCCTTGAATACTCCACATATACCATATGTATCACATCAATCTATATAATTACCTAAAATTGACTTTTATAGGCAATCTCCTTTCTTATACATTGAACCTAGAGTGTTTCAGTTTCAAAACCCTCCATCTAACATTATCTAAAAATAAAAATGTTAGATGGAGTTTTGACACACTTTTCCTTTGATGAGAAATCATACAACCTCCCTTAGAGTGACCAAAATGTGGCAAAAATTACATAAGAAAGAATTGACAAATATGGAAAGGTTAAAACATATTGTATGACCTCATTTAAGACCACGCCAAACATTTCAAACCTAGGGGACCCTATGAAAGTTTGAATATGTAGGGGGGTTGACCAAATTTGACATAGGGATAAATTTAGTCAACAGTCATGATGGAATCATTTGGGAATTGAAAAGTAATGGGTTAGTTATCTATAAAGAGAGCTTCAACAAGCTTATCTGTAAGGACTTATCCCTTGATGGATTTATGGTTGACATATTTGATCTTGAACTCACTCAAAAGCATGATCCATTTAGCCATGAAACCTTGAAAATCTATTTTAGATAATAGATACTTGAGCATATATACTTTGGAAATAACCATGGTCTTGTTATTAATCATGTAATGCCATAACTTTTGGGATGCATAGACCATAGCTAAACAAGATTTTTCTATGGGCATATAATTGTGTTCATACGTGACTAGTGCACAAATTAGATAATACACAACATGTTAATTTCCATTGTTACCTTGCTAAGCTATAAGTTCCCCTACGTATTTGTTCATGGTAGATGTATATAATAGGAATGGCTTTCCTAGTATTGGACATAACAAAACAAGTAGATTAGCAAGATATTCCTTGAGGTGGTGAAAAGCTTTCTATGATTCTTCATCCAAATTAAATGTGACACCCTTCTTTGATAAACATTTAAATGGATGGATTTTATCAACTAACTAATAAATGAAGCATCTGATAGATTGGATCTTGACCTATAAATTGTGGATCTGCTTTAAAATATAAGGTGGAGGCATATTAGTAATGACTAGTACTTTGGAAAGATCAACTTTAATGCCTCTATGAGAGATGATGAATCCTAGTAATTTGCCTAAAGTGACACCAAAAATACACTTATTAGGATTTATTTTGATAATGTATTCATTAATCCTCTCAAATATTTTTTTTAATGTAACTAAATGATCAACATGGGTCTTAGATTTACCCAATATGTCATTGACATAGTCTTCAATAATGTCATGCATCATATCATGAAATATGATGGTCATGGATCTTTGGTATGTGGCCCTAACATTATAGAGACCAAGTGGCATAAATTGATAACCAAATGTTCCCCATGAAGTGGTGAACAATGTCTTATGTTGGTCCTCTGGTACAATCTAGATATGGTTATATCCTAAAAACCCATCCATAAATGAAATAATTTCATACCCCATTATAGATTCAGATATCATGTTAATGTTTGGTAGATTAAATTCATCCTAAGGGCAAGCCTTGTTAATATCTATGAAATCAGTGCATATTTTGATTCTGTATGGCTTCTTGATAATTAGCACAATATTTGAGATCCACTCTAAGTAGTCAATCAATTAGATGCATCTTGATTCTAAGAGTTTTTCCAACTCTTTCCTTACTAATAAAATAATGTGAGGATGCATATTACATAATTTTTGCTTCATAATTTTAGCATCAAGATCTAAAATAGGATAGTGTACAACCAAGGTAGGGTCTAAACCTGATATGTCTAAATAGGGCCAAGAAAATATACTAATAATTTCCTTCAAAAGGGATGTCAATATTTCACATTCCTCATCAATGAGGGATGATCCTAATTTGATCCATTCTAGGTCATCTCAAGTCCCAATGTTGACTTATATAGTGTATTCTATGAAAATATTCAAACCATCCTCCAAAATGGTGGGTAATGATTTGAATTAGATTGCAACTATAAAGTCCTATGTCTGGACTGGATCTTCAAATTTTCATAAACAAGATAAATTAGAATCTCCCAATGGTACGGATGTCTATGTTAAAAATACTATTATAAATTCCTAGGAAATTTGATCAAAGGCATGTTGTTCTATAGAACTAAACTCAAACCCAAAAGCAAGTTCATTTTTGGTGGTCTCTTGATATTTATTTGAGGAAAGGTGAATGCCCCTATCTAATGGCACCTAAAACAAGGTTTTCACCATAAGGCTTGCCTTTCTCTTTACTTTTACCCTGATCTAAAAGTGCATTAGAGAGGTTTTCACTTTGGGACTTAAATATTTTATTTATTTATTTATGGATAAGGGTGTTCACCCACTCTCTAAAATAGGGTGTATGAAAATCACAAAAGGCCTCATCATTCTCAAACTCATCTAAAGGAAATATGGATTATTGCTGATCCCAAGCTATAATTTGAGGGTGATATAGAGGAAGTGGGTTATTATGAATAACTATGGTAATGGTATAAATGACATGGGTGTTAAATATATTAGTATTGGAAAGGTCTTCATAAATGTTATGATTAGAATCTGCTTCACTATCAACATCATTATCACTAGTCATTACCATTGGAACATGAATAAGATATGTGGGGTCACCCCAGGAAATTTAAATCCAAGACCATAATTTTATTTATAGGCTTGGTTATCCATGATTCTATTAGGAATGAGATATTTGTCATTTTTATAACAATTTTTTGATTTGTCATTGTATAACCAAGATTCATCATTGGCAAGTGGGTCTTCTTATTGGATAGTGGCTAGTGTGAAAATGATAGGAGATAGACAATGAATTTTACCATTTCATTTTCATTGGTATTCCATATAAGGTGGCTTAGATTTAGGTATTCCATAGGACTTGGGATTTTTTGGAAGCTTGGAATTGTGAAATGCATCATGAGTCAAATACTCTCTTAGGCAATTGGTTGAGATGGTACAATAATTAGACATTTTTAGTGGTGCCATATGAGAGGATGAATTAAGGCTATCTAGGTCTATGAAATTGGCCTCGAGTAACTTAACAAGTATTTCATTGTCTTTGTCCTTTTTGGGAACCAGATATAGGCTAAAACATAATTGTAAATTCCATACTTAGCCTCCAAATGTTTGTAATGTTGACAAGGTTGTAAATATCCATTGATGGTGACCTCCATGCTTGAATGAGATAACTTGAGACAATGATTAAATTTTGAATAGATTTCCTAAATTTCATGTATCCAAGGTCTTCCCAAATAAAAATTATAAGATAGGTCAAGGTCTAACACAAGGAAAAGTGTATTATGGGTCAAGGGCCCAATGATAACTTGAAAGTTTGTGGTTCAATGAGAATCTTGTTCTTCATTGAGGTAGGCCTTGATAGTGATTATTTCTAGTTAGAGATTGGTTATTTTATATTTGAGATGCTTGATTAATTTAGAGACACAATATTTAGGATTAACCCATTATGTATGAGGATACATTTAAATTTTTGCCTCACTATGATAAATTCAATATACAATAGATATTTATGGAGAGGGCCAAGGGATGATATATCACTTTGATTAAAGGTTAACTCTTGGCTTAGGGATAGATGCCCAACTAAAGCCTAGTATTTGTCTCAAGTTACGTCATTTAGAACTTAGGATTAGCTTAGGAACTCTTCTAATATATTTTTGTGGATAATAGACATACAAAAAAAATCCAAAATGAACATTTGTGTGGGTATATTCTAAAGTTGTTCCACAATATCAAATATATGTTCATTAACAGTGGTATATGGCTTATTTTTAGCTAGGATAGTGGGTTAGATGGGTTCATTAGCAGGTGGTTGTGGGCCATGAATGGTAATATTTAACTGTCAAGTTATGATTGCATAATTTAGATTAAATATAGGACCATTATTGTTATAAAATGATGATAAAGAGGGGATAGATAGGATAAGTCATGATTTATAGTGTACTTATTTATGGTCATGGGTAAATGATGAATTAGCAGTATAAGCTCCCAAAATAGTAATCCCTAGTTGTTGGTACACCTATTTCTGGTCTCTAGTCAATGAAGGATTACTGACATAAGTGGATTGATTGAAATTATTTAACAATGGTCATGCTCTATTAGCACTTGGTATTGGATTAATGGTGATGGTGGAAATGTGACCTCTCAAAATATGACCTACAAATTTTATGTAGTCATGTACAATTGTGTCGTAAGTCTATTAGGTATTAGAATCATTTTGGCCTTGGTTCCTTTCATTCAATTGATGTTATTATTGTTTATTCTAAAATTGTTATTATTTTTATGGCTATTGATATTGTTGTTACTATTATTGGTTGTTATTATTATGTTGTGAAAAAGGGTTTTGGTAGATACCTAGTTTATGATTATATGTATATTCTCTATTATCTAATTTAATCTCTACATTTTCCAACATATTCCCAATGAGGTGATTTATCTTTACATAACAATAAATATTATGTATATGAACATGATGGTATTCACAGAACTCATTCTCTTTATACCAGTCTAGATAAGGAATACCCTCATGATAATATTTTGGTATTAGCCAACTAATCATATTAGTAGTGAAGAGCTTGTGAAACATTGATTCAATATGTTATCCAAGATCACTAAAGACTTGATGAGCATGATCATTTATTCTTGAATGAGGGGTTTGCAAAGGTAATGGTTGTTACATTTATGGAGTGGGTCTAGGTTGTTGTGAAGGCTATGCTTGATGCATGGGTTGTTGATGGGGAGTAAATTTCATTTGTGGAATAGATTGAGTAGATACTATTTTCACTATTTTGAAATGATGTGATTCAAGTACTCCATTTCAAGAAATACTCTTATTATAGTTAAAATTATTGGATTTTTCATTATTACTAGTTTGGCCTGGTGTTGACACTTGGACTTGGTTTTGGTTTTGATTTTGTCATGTGCCTTGGTTTTGGTTTAATGAGGTTAAATTAATAATCCCTTTATTCATAAGGTAATTTTTAATCAATAATACTTTGTCAATTATCTCTTTGAATGTATTTGCACACTAAAGCTCTAGATGATATGATATCTCATTATGTAAATTTTTGGTAAACACAATGACCAATTATTTATTTGGTAAGATATGAGTGAAATAACTAGTAATTTTTATCCATCATTGTAGATATATTTCAAAACTTTCACTAGCATTCTATTTGGACTAAGTAAAATATACCAACAAAATCTTATGTTTGAGATTGTAGGAGAAATGTTGCACAAATTTGTTTGAAAGGTTGTCAAAATTAGATATGAAATTCTTTGGTAATTTTAGGAACCACTCCAAATCTTGTCCTCCTAGACTTTGAGGAAATAAAAAGAGTAGGTAAATGTTGTTATAAGCCAATGGCTATTAAACAACAAATAATTATGTCACATGGGCCTTAGGGTCCCCTTTACCCTTGTATTTATCAAACTTCAATGGTTCATACCCTAGATGAAATGGTGTCTATAGATACTCCATGTTGAATGGGTATGAACACATGTCATCTAATTTGAACTTATTGGTCCAATTATATTTCTAATTTACTATATTTATTGTGCTAAAAAATTAGATGGAACATTGGTCTAAGGTGGAGGCTACGTGGTCAAAGGTGGATTACCTTGACCAAGGTATAATAAAGGAATGGTTTATTATATAATGTTGGTATGATGAGTGAATTGACCAAGAATATGCATCCATATATTAGGATGTGGCTATTGAAATTACACACATTATGGTACAATATTCTAATTTGGGTTTGGTATATAGGTCTAATTTTGAGGGATTGTGTTTGTGATGGAAGGATAAGGATTGGGGTAAAGTATTGTGACTACTGAGGTTGAGTAAGGACTTTATTTTGACTAGTCAAACCTAGGGTATAGTATTTGTGGCATGTTGTAAACAAAAGGTAATTGTTGCCTAATTTGTCCTTGTTATATAGTGGTACCTCTTTATTGTGTAAACATTGATTGTGAACTAGATGATTTTAAGGTGTTCAAAAATTTTCTTTGACCAATGGACATATGTTGATGATTAGACAACATTTTTTATTATGAAGGCATATTAGTCTTTTATTGTTTAAGTATACTTGTCACTACCTAGTGAGGTGGAACATTTGTTACCCCCTATTGAGGTGGAAAGTGTTTATCCTTTGTTACAATGGTAAAATAGTTTGTGCTTATTATTTTTGAATTTTATTCATCAACTATTGAGGCAGAGTAACATTCATCACATTTTTTTGAGGCAAGGCACTAGTTGGTACTTGATTACTTAATACTTGTGGTTTCATGCTTGATGAAGTAGTTCATTCAGTATTAGAGGTATCTTGTTGTGGTTTGGATATAGGAGTTCTTACCCCTTGTTGTTATGAACCACTCATGGTGTTAACTAAAGGTACTTATTTTGAATTAGTTCTTGGTGTATTTGAACCAATTTGTCCTAGATTAGAAGATACTTGCACATTATCCACCATGTTTTTCACATTGCTTGACATGGAAGCCATAGCCACTTCTTAGATAGATAGGATGTTATACATGTAACCTACTAAAGTATTTTGTGCAAATGGGTCTATACCTATATTATCTTATCCTATCATTTTGATTAATACTCTTGTTGAAGGAGATAATTCCATGAGTGGAATATTTGACATGGATATGTTATTTAAATTATGCACTAATTTTAAATAGGTTTGATATGCTTATTGCATTTATATAAAGTGGTCCTCCATGAGGCCCTTTCCTATAAAAATCATATGTTGGTCTTGATATGACATCAACATGAGTACTTTAGGATTGATAGTAGAGGAGTATTTAATTATCTTATTATAAGGTATGTTGAGAGGCACTCTAACTAGTATAGGAAAATTTTCATCGGGGAAATATGCTAGAAACTTATCCCCTACCTAACTCTGACTAAAAATTTGTCCTTATTTTCAATGAAGTTATGATAAAATAAATATGATCATATGCAAATGGCATAGTAATGTAATAGAATTATTGTTACACTTGTTCTACAATTGATGATATGCTAACAAGATAATATGTGGTTTGTTCTTGGTCTAGTTCTAAGTAGGGAGGTGTGTTAACTAAATATTGGGCTAGTAGATCTTGAATTTTTACCCTAAATTGATCAGTTTAAGGAGGATAAACATCCAAATCACAAACTAAATCATCGCCATATGGTTATTTAACAAATTCATCTTGTAAGACCACATTATCATAACCTGGATTATATATGGATCCACTATGAGTGTAAAAAATATATCTAAATCAATGATTAACATTTCAAGAAAAATTACTAGAGTTATACAAACTCTTAAAAACAATGTCCAAAGTACAAACAATCCCAAATTGGTCTAACTTGGGTTAAGGATTAGAGTTGTATATCTAAAAAGGGTTAATGTTAAAACTTGGTCTAAAATAGTCTAATGTTAAATGTGTTACACAAAAGGTCAAGTGGATGAAATAAAACCAAAATGCCAAACATGGATATAAAGTACTCTAAACAAGTCTAAATTAGGTCTAAATAAACAAAGGTTGCTAGGTATTTTATAAAAATAAGGCACAAAATCTAGTTTCAAAATAGGTATTGCTAGGTCTTTTGGGAACAAAGCACAAATGCTAAACTTTTAAATAAACTAGGTCTAAGAGGCGATATATTTAATTCAAAAATTTTGAAACACTTTGACACAAACTAGGCATTTGGATTTAAACACAAACTTGATAATTTGGAAAAAGACATTGAATTTAAGGCATATGGAAGATAGAATACTTCCACAAATCTAGGCACAAAAATAGTTTTTAAATTAAACAAGGAATTAACCTAAGTTACACAATCCAAAAGTGAAAGATAAATGCCTATGAAAAAATTACATGAGTAATAGGCATAAATCAATCAATTTTTGGATCTAAAATTTTCAAGGGTATTTTTGTATTGATTTATAATACTAGGTTCCTCAAAACAAAAAAACAAGCTAGACAAGAATGGACAACATGAAGGTACTAGGCATAGAACTAAAAGGCACATGTGGTTTCAATATTACAATTTTGAACACATGATAACAAGTATTTGAAATGATTCAAGAAATGTAACAAAATTATATATCTCTAAATATAATAATAAATGATTTATTTCAAATAACTTTGAGATATAAGACTTGAACTAAATTGGGTAGTGTAATGACACCCTTTTCAAATAAGTGACACAGAAAAAATTGACAAAAGACTAAGGAAAAGATGTGGTGTCAAATGGATGGAATAAAACCTCTTAAAACAAAGGAGTGATACATAAATAATACTCATTTTTGACATTGTGTGACAAACAAATAGTTTAGATTCAAGACCATGTGAGTAAAAAGGATAAAATGATAAAAACACCTAAGTGTAATGCCTTAGATCCTAAAACTAACAAGGTTTCATCATACTTTCTAATTCCATATATATACTTACTCTTGAGAGGACTTTAAGTTGTTAATATAAAAATTAAAATTTCATGAAAATTAGGGTTTTTAGGCCTCCTCTCTCTTAAGAGTTTATATGGCAACATGTAACTTTGGGCTGCTCACCTTGCATCAATAGTTTGTCTACGATAAGTATGGTTATCTAAAATATCAATTTTTGTTCATTTATATATGGTCCCATATGTATGAAACACACTATGAAATAGTTATGTCATTTGGATTTGTATCAACTAGATTGTTGTTTGAAGGTCTTGTCCTTTTTAAAAACACTGCATCTATCAATTACTCAATGTAGTGTGATGTCTGAGTTTCCCCTAAGTTCTAAGGCTGATTACCACTAATGGAGCTTATTTTAACCACTAAAAATAACCATCCTAGTAGGTCACACTCAATTCATATACCCCATCATGGAATGGGGTTAAAATTATACTAGGAGATGAATTCCTTGGTCAATGTTTTCATAGAGAATTTGTGAGGAGACAATGAAATCCTACCCACAAGCCAAAATACATGAAATAAAGAGAAGTGGAATAAATTTATGGTAATTTTGGGGTCACCCAAATCTTATATATTTGAGGAGGTTCTTAGTGAATTTCTTTCCATGCTTTTGGACCAAAGCAACAAATTCAAAGTGAGCATATTTATCACCCAAGTTCTCTAAATGGGATGAGGGGAGAACATGCATGAAACAGTCATTTTGATAAACAAACACTTTTAATAAACAATCATAAAAATGAAAATATTATGAGTATTTAACTAAATTTAAAGTTCATTTTTATTTCACCAATATGAAATATGTTATGAAGTTTGATCCCCTTGGCTTTGTTGTTGATATTTTCAAAAAATTCAAAAATAACTAAGAGATGAAAATAACTAAGTACAATTTAAGCACCAAATACAATGTGTGTAATATTTAAACATGCTTAAACTTTGCTCCTTCCACCTCAAAACTTGCAATATATTAGAGGGGTTGCCTGATTAGAAGCCCAAAATCAAGTGAGAAAACAACATTTTAAATTTAGCTCTTAGGTTTCTAATTTTATTGTCTTAGAGACCTATTATCATTGATCCACAAAGATCAATGTTGATCATATAAATCAATGTCAATTAATTTATATCATAAATGTTTCTATAAAACACATAAATACAAAGTCTATTTTATCAAAAACTTGTTAATAAATGAGATTGAAACCCAAACATCTAATGGATTCTGCAATAAATGGGTTATATAAAAAATATGTAGATCATCAAACACAAAATGAAGGCAAGAAAAATTTATTAAAACCATTCTTATCCATGTTCCCTACCTTGTTCTATTTTTTACATAGAGATTGGTTGATTCCTGTAATCAACATCAATCTATAAAATTGGCATCAATCCCTAAAAATTATGAATTGATTGAAAATAAAAGACATAAAAAATAAAGCTAAAACTTGAAACTTGAAGATTTATATGCATCCATTATAAAAACTAAAACTAGCATATCAATATCCTTGGTCATACTAGACTCTTGGTCCCACTAGGTGTGACATGATCTAAACAATGAATATGTAGAGGGGAGGTTAGTCTTGTGTTAATCCAATAAAATAAATAAAAATAACACACTAAAATCTTAATACCTCTATTCTAGACACTAGGGAGAGCATAGGTAACAAACATACATATGAAAACACAACTAAAACATAAAATAAAATAATCTTTTACCTTCCTTAGAGGTCTAAATGGCTTGTTAAAGTGGCTTTCTCAATTTTTCATCAAAAAGCATTTGAAAATGAAGCTTTCTTGGCTCCTTCTCTCCTTGGCAACTTGGCTTGATTACTTGGATTAAGAATTTGACATGGTAACACTAATTTTAAGGTTTATTTTCATCTATTTGACCATTATAGCACTACACTATCAAAGCTTTAAAGACATTTAGGAATAATAATGTGACACCAAAAGAGCATAGAAATTAATAAGCATGTCCTTGTATTTATATCCTTAAAAGTTAATTCTCACCCAAGGTGAGTTAAGGTTAAGTTTAAACATGGAATGGGTTAAAAATAACCTTAGATGAGTTGAGTATAACTATAGTCAAGTTAAAATTTTTCATTTAATTATTATTCCAATTAATATGCATGGATTTCAAATTAGATATTTTAGGATAATTTGGAAGAGCTTGACAACTCCTAAAGGCAATATTGCAAAGGCTTGAAATTTTAAATTTTGGAGTTTCTATTTTAAGATATTAAATAATAAAAAATGGATAATTAAACTAATAATTTAATATTTTTAATTAGATAATTAATTTTTATTAGAATTTTATCTCTTTTAATATTTGATCAGGTTGTTTCTATCTAACTTTTGCTTTTTCTTAAGTGTGAAAAGAAGAAACTGGTTAAGAAGGGTGTGTAGTAGAATACCTATTGGATACGCATGTGTTTAATCTAGAATTTATGATAAATACTCTTTGGATAGGGAATACTTACTTGAAATAATAAATCACTATGATAAAACTTGATAGTTAGACAAGTATTTGGGTGGATTGCCTAGCATGAGCTAGATCTTAGAAGTGAAAGCTTTCTAGGAGGTTCTCAATCCACCTTCTTTTAACACTTAATTTTATGAATAAAAAGGAAACATAATTACATTTAAAGTAAAAAATAATTAAAATTAAAGACACTTAAATAACAAAAAATGACTATATTAAGACAATAAAGTTAAGTGCTTTTAAAATAATGACTAAATAAAGCAACTAATGCTAAAAATTAGTCAAGACAAGGCTATGGTTTTGGTTTGTAAATTTAACAAGGGATTAAAGAAAGGTGGTTTTGTTGGTTGATAAATGGTTAAGGTAATAACAAGGTAAATATTCAAATGGGATAATTGGGTGAATGGTTGATTAGGTAACAAGGTAAGTAGTTAAGATGGCAAAAGGGGAAGAGGATAAGGAGGGTAAAAGTGGCATAGGTGTGAATGGATAAAAGATGGCAAGGGAGAAAATGGATTGAGATAATGAAATGACAAAGGGATAAAATGGATAAGTGAGGATGAATATATTAAAAATCCAATGGGATGATAAGATAAAAGTGAAGAAACAAAATCAAATGTAACCTTCTAGGCTTGAAGAAGAATGTTGTTGTTGATGATGTTTTTAGAGATGTCTTGAGGAAATTTCGGTAGAGATTCATAGCTTTGAATTATTTTAATCCAATATGTGTATGAACTCTAAAATTATGACCTCCTTAAAATACCTACAACAATATATTAGTAACCAAAGACTAACTTCTAACTTGACCTTGGGTGAAGGAGAGGGGGGTATTTATAGCATTTGTTATGAAGAATCATGCCAAAAGATGAAATAGTAGAATTATGGCACCATTTTACATGTGGTGCATGAATGAGTCAAAATATTATGTTGGTTGGATTCCCACCTTGATCATGGGTCTCCAATTTGGGTTGGTGTGTCTCTCACCTCGCACATGAATCTAATTTTGAATGGGAATCATGCACATGGGTCTAAATGAGGTCAAAGACTTTTCACCACCCTTTATTGTCTTCATCCAAGAACTTAAATATATTCCCCACAAAATGTGGCACAATTATCTATGTGGTTAATGAATGATTCTAAATATTATGGTGGTGGGATTCCCACCTTGATCATGGGTCTCCCATTTGGGTTAAAAAGTCAAAAATAGGTGCCCTTTATCTTTTTCAAAGAAATAAAGTGGTAGGTATCCCATTTTTAATTCCAATTTCATGTGTGAAGTTAAAATATATGTTAAATAATGTCCCCTTAAATGGAAATTTTCCATATTTCAAGCGGGGACCCTTGTGATTCTTAAATGAGGTCAGTAAGCACCTTGGGAAAGGGTCCTAGGTGAGGTATGATGTCCCACATCAAGCCACCTCACTTATAAGCCATGTCACTTACCATATCACCTCCTAAATCACCTTCCATGTCACTTTACATGCCACTTACCATGTCACTTGTCATGTCTTAATTAATAGTAATAGTGGGTCCCATAATGAATAGTGAATAATACTTTCAAATAGTATTTTTGAATAGTACTATGTGGATAGGAGAATAGTGATTTGGTTAGGTTAAGAGTGGTTGGTTAAGGGTTAATAAGTTTTAGGGGTATTTAGGGGGTCTTGAGGTATTTAGTCATCAAAACTTTTAAGTGTACAGTTTTATAGTGTCTACCTTTTACCCCTTTTTGTTATGTAGCTTTGAATTAACAAGTTGTAAAACAAAAATAAATTGCTTAGTTGAAGGTTAGGGTGCTTCAAGTATGGGAGGAGGTGTTCCCCTTCAAACTAAGAGTTGATGAGGAAAGGTCAAATCAGGTGTAAGTTTGATAAGCAATTGGTGGGGAGGTACTAGGTAGTGTCACAAGTTAATTGGGCATGTGAAATGCCAATGGGTTCACAAAATGTGACTAATCACAATAGTTAATATTTCATAAATACTAAATCTACCAATTTTTATAAAAATAGGGTAAGGTTATAGATGGACATATGATAGGGTAACTAGTCTATAATGTTAGTCATAGTTGATCGAATTAAGCCTATCGATTCATCTAGATAAGGTTGGTGTTGTTCACAGGTATCTAGGGTAAGAATTACTCCTACATAACAATATAAATGGTCTAGTTACACATGAGGTGGGGCATAAAAAGTACAACACAATAAGCATAGTTAGTGTAGTTAGTAGGACCAAGCCAAGGTCATCACAAAACATGCAAAAAGGTTGGGTCAAAAATGGCCAACATCAAGGTGGATGTGGGAAAGTGGGTTGGTTAGTTGGAATGGTGTGATTGAGAAGACTCCATATGTACTAGGTAAGTGGACACTACCTACATAGTTCTATGGACATAATGTCCAAAATAAACATCAGGCCTAATGTTTTTCTTCTAAGGTTGGGAGTGTTGGTTAACTTGGTTTCCCTAATTTAATGTATCATGTAGTTAGGTCTAGTTGAAGGATGTTCGAGAAATGGAAGCACCAAAGGGTGGAAAAGATGGCTATCAAATTGTTGTCTGATTGGTTTGGTAGAGATTGGGGATGAGATTACCTAGGATGTAATGAGATGATTGATTTAAATATGTAAAAGGAATATGAATCCATGGATAAGTAGGTTCAAACATGAATTTTTTTCCACCATTTCTTGTTGTTAACAAAAAAGATAAATATACTTTACCAAGCTTTAGAAAATCTAGCACTACTCAAATTTTCATGGCGACCTAATGGGTTCTTTCATTACCATCCAAATAAGCTGACATTGTGCACACTCCACAATAATGTCATTAACAAGCTATTGAAGTGTATTATTCAATGATTTGGGGAAGAAAAGTAGTAGAGTAGGTAAATGAGAAGTGGCAAAGATTCAAACCCTTGACCTTGGAGCTAGTGGGGCCCCAAAATAAGTAAGCATTAAGTTTTGAGGGAATTCATAGAAAGAATCTGAAGGTTTTTGGAATATAGAGTGAGGTGAATAATATTAATATTAATTAAATGAGGGAGTAGGTTGAAATAAGAAAGAAAATAAATGTTATAAATGGAAAATAGAGAGGGAAATGTTGATGCAGGAAAGTGCACCCAGTGGCAGGAAAACAAACTCCTGCCTTCTCCTCGTAACATGGAAACTCCTCTCTCACCTGTGAGACAGTGAAGCTAGAGAGGAGAGTCTCTAGATAAGGGTTAGATCCCTTTGATGTATCATGTTTGATCCAACAAATGCAAAATACAGGTATAGATAGATAGATATAATGGGGGGGGGGGTGAAAAGGGAGAGAGATTGCCGAAAAACAAGCCTACTCTAAGGAGGTGATACACCAAAACAAGGTGACATTCACACATCCACTCTTGAAATTAGACAAATGCATACGTAATCTACACACTTAGTAGAAGGACCAAATTGCAAGGAATTGGTAGAGAGGTTATAATGGAGAAAACATAATAGAGATTTACCAAGGCACTATGGAATGCACATTATAAGCAACTTCCTCTATTTTGGTCTTCTCAAATACATCTCTTCTCCTTATAGGTCTACTAGTGTTGAACCTATAAGAGCATCAATAAATAATGACTGGACACAAACAAACACTCAAGACATACTCTGAAAATATCTATCCACATGGAGGTAAAAACTGCATTTTATTTGATTCAGGTGAAATTTTGCCAGGGCTGCGCCCTAGCAAAATGTGGAAAGATTATTAAAAAAATGATAAGTATCAAATATATATGAGAAAAAAAGAGAAGCCCATGTGATTTTCCTTCAACAAGTGGCCACCGCATCCCTTCAACAAGTTTCTCATTACATTTATGAGCCATGTGCTTTGTCTACTCAAAGTCTGCATTTTCCAAGTTAGAACATTGTTTGTCCACTAATTAAATGTAAAATGGAGAAAACCAGTTACATTACTTAGTTGTTGTATCTTCTCATGATTAATTCAAAGGAACTATTCCACCTGCTGGAGTCACTTCTCAAATTGGCACCACTTAGACTTAACTGCTTGCTCATTCCATGCATGTCTTCTTGTCTTTTATCAATTTTGTCTCTATCTAGCTTATTCGGCCCCTAGGGGAAAACTTTCAATAGGTTGCTGCATTTTGGGTTCCTTGGTAATATTTTCTCATTTGGAAATGAAGGTCAATTTATTCTACTAAGTTTGATGCTCATCCAACCATTGAGCTTTGAAAACCAATGGATTACCATCCTCTTGAAATTAATGGCCTCTCAAGCATCATTGCTTGAGAATCAATAGCTAAACCACTCTACTAAATTTGATGTCTGCCGAGACGTCATCGGGTCTAGCTAAAATGCCATTGGGTCCATTGCCACATCAATCAGGTCCACGTGGCATCTTCTCAGACACTTCCATGTCTTGTAATTTTCTCGACACATGTCCTTTTGAAAAGTCTTTTCAGCCTAGTCAGAAGTCCCCCGCAAGGGCACCTACCCTTCAAGGTCCTTCAGTGGGCCCTTTATCTTTGTATTATCCTCCTGAGCTCCCACGAGCAAATTGTCTATGGATAATTTCCCTGGGTTAAAACCTTGGGTGGCTTTGCTATGTATTTCCATGGACAAAATGTTTGTATAAATTCTATTTGATAAAACCTTTGACTGTTTGACTGTGCCCAAGTCTTTGAAAAGTTGAAGTGTCTGCCCGCCCTCCAAAAGGGCACTTTGACTTTTGACTGTGCCTTCGGCCAAGGGCAGCCCCTTGAACCGAACCCGTTGAACCAAAATTTGGTTCAATGGTTCAAGGTTCAAAGGAGTGCACAGATGAACCAAAAGGCCAATGAAATCATGCATTGAACTTTTCCGTTGAACCTAGACCATTGAACCAAAAATGGTTCAATGGTTCAACTAAGCGCACCGATGAGCCAAGGAAGGCCGGTGAACCAATATTGAACCGAACATGTGAACTTAAGTCATTGAACCAAGTAAGTTAAACCTAGACTGTTGAACCAAAAATTTGGTTCAACGGTTCAATGGTACGAAGGTTTAACACATATTGTATTGAGATGTTCGAACCGAACAATGAACTCTTTGAACTTAAACCAAGCCTATTGAACCAAAAAAATTGGTTCAATGGTTTGGTACAACCATTATTTAACCAAGATATTGAACTTGAAAATGAACCTTCAAACCAAGGAATTGAACCATTAAACCAGGCCATGAACCAAAAAATGCTAAACCTGAACAATCTGAAATATAGCCAGTATGAACAACAAGGGAGGAAGGAGACCAAAAGTTTTCCCTATGGGTAAAATTTGGTCAACAAATTGGCGACTCCTAGGGGAAGCATGCCTGCTATGCTTAGAGACTAGTTACCTTGCAATCCATTGGGCATGGAGTCAGATGATAACTTTGAAAACTAGCAAGAGCTCTGACAAAACTTAGAACCAGCCACACAGATTACCTCCAAGGAAATGAAAGCACACACAAGACTAAGAAAACCACTACTTGTGCAATATCACTTAGGGAAAAATAGGAAAGAAACAAGGGAAAATATGTACAGCTAAAAAGTGAGTTAATGGCAATGCTTCAAATGTATCCCATTAACTAGGATACACAATTCTTCACCATCCAACCTGGAGAGTTAGAACGCATTATGTTTCTTTCACTGAGTAATTATGTAAGGACCACTCCATAAGGCATCAAATTTTGCATGTTTTCTAGGCTTGGCTTGATCTTCGTCCCACTTTAAGACAAAGTCTCCTTCACTAAAATATTTTGGCAAAGATTTCTTGTCGAAGTGTCTTTTTACTTGTTGTTGGCGACTGGTCATAAAAGCCATAGCCTGATTCCTTACCTCTTGGAGCTCCATTAGCTCACACAACCTGACCTCCATGTTACTTCTTTCTTCTAATTATAGCTGATGAATGAGGTCCAGTGTTGGCAATTTGAGTGAGATGAGAAGCCTAGCTTCCCTTCCATATACAAGCATATATGGAGAGTTTTTGATTGCTCTCTTTGAAGTGATTCGATCAGTGCATAGAGTTGTCTTCAACTTGGCATGCCAAGTCTTCTAATTTTCTTCCATGGTCCTCTTTATAATCCTGATCAATTTTTTATTAGTAGACTCAGCCAGCCATTTCCCTACGAGTAATAATTTGATGAAGTGATGAGATATATACCATACCTTAGCACCCATTCACTTGTTCTAGTCCCCAAGAAAGCCAAGGTATTATCTGAGATTATGGTGGCTGGGACCCTGAATCATGTTACTAGGTCTTCATAGAATTCTAGGAATGCACTTTCATTCACCTCTTTCAGAGCAATGGCTTCCACCCACCTTGTGAAATAGTCTATGGCAGTCGAAACCCACTTGTGTCCAACACTGGAAGGAGGATTGATCATCCCTATGAAGTCCAGGCCCCACTACATGAATGGTTGTTCCACCTGAATAGGCTGTAGAGGCATGGCAACCAGTCATTATTTTCCATTAAAAAGTGCACACTTTTGGCACTTTCTTACCTAGGCATGGGTATCTTTAAACAGAGTAGGCTAAAAATAGCCAGCTCTCATTATCCTTGCTACAGTAGCTCTAGGAGTGAAATGACCACCTGCTAGCCCATCATGGAACTCAACCAATACCTTATCAGCCTGATTTGGGTCAATGCATCTTAGAAGAACCCCAGAGAGATCCTTCCTAAATAATACCTCATGAACCAAAACATAAGGGAGGGACTAGAGTTTAAAATACCTTCTTCCAGTCTTATCAAGACCCTATGGACACTCACCCATGAGAAGGAAACACCTCATGTCCAATGTCTAATCCTTTATGATAGCTAGTTCTTCTATAATGGCTACGTCATAGATTAGCAAGCTATCTTCCCTTTTTTGTTTGAAATCCACAGCCAGCTATTCGCATAGACCTCTGCCCCTCACCAACTTGGTGATTTTAATGTCTACATCATACTCCATCACTTTGGTAATCCACCCTACCCTTTTCTCATTTAAATCTCAATTGGTTAAGAAATCCTTGATGCCAAGATGTGGGACCATAAGGTGAATCCTGCTATTAGACAACATATACCTAAATTTCTTCAAGCTCTACACTACTACCAAGACTTGCTTTTCTACATATGTGTACTTGAATTTGAAGTCCTCTAACCCTTGACTGAAGAAGGTGAGTGGCTGCTCAAGGTCATCACCATTTGCTTGAGTAAGCATCGCAAATATCACTCCTTCATTGCTGAAAGTATAGAGGTTAAAGTCTTTACTAAAGTTGGGGCTGATCAGAGTGGGCGCCTGGGTTAAAGCCTACTTGATGGCTTCAAATCTATCTTTTCTTTGCATTTTCCACTTGAATTCTTCACCTTTCCTTAGCATAAAGGCCAGGGGTTTAACTATCTCAGTGAAATTCAAAATGAATCTCTAAATGAAATTTATCCTACGAAAGAAACTTTGTAGGCCCTTCTTGTGCTTTGGTAGGGACATCTCCAGAATGGAGCAAACTCTCTCAAGGTCAATGGACAAGCCCTCCTTAGACACGATGTGGCCAAGAAGTTTCCCCTCATGAACAATAAACAAACATTTCTTTGGATTAAGAGAGATGCCAAATTTCATGCACCTCTCAAAAATCTGCGTGAGGTGTTTTATGTGCTGGCTCACTTCCTTGGAGAATACCATTATATCATCGAGGTATACCAGCACATTGTTATTTATCAAGCCACCAAAATCCATGTCCATGGCTCGCTAAAAGGTAACACCAGCATTGGATAGCCTGAATGGCATCTTCTTGTAAGCAAACATTCCCCATTTATTGGTGAAGGTTGTTTTGTACTGATCACAGCCTTACACCAAAATATGATTATACCCTGAATAACCATCCAGGAGGGAGAAATGCTTGCTACTAGTTACATTTTAAAGGATCTACTCCATGCTCAAGAGGGGATAATGATCTTTCAAAGAGACTTTATTAAGGCCTCTAAAGTCGACACACAACCTAATCTCCCCATTTTTCTTTCTAACAGGGACAAGGTTGGCTAGCCATGAGGAATGTTTGATTGGAAATATAATTCTAGACTCAATTAATTTGGCCAATTCCCTCTGCATGAGGGGCTCAATTGTAGGATTGATAGGTCTTTACTTTTGTGTGACTAGCTTGGTGCTTTCTTCTAATTCAATGGTGTGCTAGGCAAGCCTTGGGTCGAAACCTTTTAAATCACTGTAATCCCATGCAAAGACATCAGCAAATTCTTGACACAGCAGAATGAAAGCTCACCTCTCTTGAAACGTGTAGACCTTTCCAAGTGCCAACAGCTTGTCCTTGAAGATTTTGACCCTTTCATAATTTTCCTCTTTGGTCATGATGCATGCCTTGTCATTTCTTAGTTGGTCATCCCTGTTGAAAATGCTTTCAAGCATGACCAAAACTTTAGGGAGTTTATTGTTCTTCAACTAAACAATCTAATCTCCATATTGTTGCTACAATTTTTCCTAGTTGTGTATTACAAACTTAGCTTCTTCCTGAAGGAAGAAAGCTATCTACTGGTCACTTTTGAAAACTTACCAATTTGCAATATTGTCTGGGATGGAGGGTCAAACTACCACTTTCAAGTGGCACGAACCATAATCTTGGCTGACTTCCCTTGAAATTTCAAATTGCACACTAATTGCTGCCAGCTTGTTAGCTTGTTTATTTTACTCCCTGGGAATTGAGGTAATGTTAAAAGCAAGAAAAGCCTCCACCAAGTCCCAAACTCTATGCTTGTATGACTTCAATAAGGAGTTCTTTGTTAGATTTTAGCCTTTCACCTGATTTACAATTAACTCGTTGTCTCCCAAAACTTGCAACTCCTTAATCCCTCTTTTCCTTGTAGATTCAAGGCCATGGATCAAAGACTCATATTCTAAAACATTACTCATGCAAGAGAATTAGAAATGGAAGGTTGAAAATTACCTTTATTTTGAAGGGGAAACCAACATCGCCCCACCACTAGTGCCTAGCTTACTTCTGGAACCATCAAAATATAGCTACCATAGGCCAAGGTCTTCTTTGCTTTCCTTCATTAAATTAGGCATGAAGGCACCCTCCTCATGTAAGAAATAGACCCCAAGATCTGCCTCCTCAATAAACTTGTATGGATCATGTTTGAAGTTATAATTTCCCCACTCATCCAAGAGTAAGTCTGTGACTCTTTCAAGAGTAGAGGATGGATATTGGTCTATCTGAGACTCTTCTAGGTTGATGATAGTGTAACTGACATTTGCTACCTTGGGTGAATATGGTTCTAGATGGTCCTTGTAGAGTGGCTCAGACTCAATTTTCACCTTGGTCCTATATTTGGTTCTGAAAACTAGATATGACCAATTTGCTGCTAGATAGCCACCTATCTTTGACGTGAAGTCCTTAGACAAGAAAATTGCAAAATACGGAGGAACATCCACTACCACTATATCATGAAGAATTGAGAAGGTTGGGCAAGTGTGAAATGTTAAGCTTAAAGCCTTCAAAACTCCAACTATTTTTTTAGGCATCCCATCTAGCTGTAGGAATCCTTTATTCATTTCTTCATACTTCAATTCCATCTTATCAACAATGTACTTGGGCATCACTGAGGTGCTAGCCCCACTATTAATTACGTAGTTGTGTACCAAGAAGTACCCAATGACCAAGGATATGTATAAAGGGGAAGTTCTCTCTTCCTTCTCTACCTAACCTGAAGTGGAAGGCTACCCATTTGTCATCAAGACATTATTAGCGCTTGTTGGGGTAGCTTATCGGTCTAGCTCATGCAATTATTTCTTCAACATTTCCTTCTATCCTAGAAGAGACAATGAATCCCATAAAGAGATGCTCACATGCAACTTCTTCATCTGGTCCACTATATTGACTTGGGGACTGCCTCCCTTCACATTTTCTTTTGGGCTGATCCCAACTGGAGTTGCAGGCTGAGGGGCTAAAGGTATAGGTGACTGCCTAAAATTTTGGGCCTTTGAATTGGAGTGTGATGGAAGAGGTGCTACTACCGCTTGGGTGGTAGCTTACACCTCTCCCACTACTCTTCTCTTAAATCTTGTGTTGGCTATAATGCAATTAGCCTGATTGTCTGTAGCACCCCCATGATTGATTGCACAAAACTTGCCCTCTAGGTGATTTATAAGAGTATAATCTAGCTAGGCCTGATTACTACTCATGCTGGGCTGAGTTAGAGCCTCAAAAAATTGGGAATGAGCAGCAGCCTGATTTTATGTATTCTAGAAATAATTCATCATCTCATTTGTGTGAACATCCTATTCTTGACCATATCCCATGGTCGAATAGCTTGGCTGCTCCTGTACTAGATTATTCTGGATAGGCATCATGACCTTAGATGATGAAGGGGGGCCTATATTGTAATTTTGAAATGGCCTGGTTATAGTGAGCTGCCCCTGACCTTTATTATAATTCTTAAAGGGGGGTCTATGGGCTTGACCATAATTTTGGTATCCTTGATTTGGTCTGTTGCCTTGAGCTTGCTACCTTTTAATGGCAATAGGTTTGTTAGACATGTTCTGCAATAGACTCTTAACCTCATGAAGCTCATTTGATGAAACAATAGCTAGTTTTTCAATGATAGGTAGGGGGAAATCATGGGAGCAATAGTTTGAATTGGGGGCAATAATTCTAGGAAAAGTCATTATGAGGCCTAGGGGTGATCTTTCCAGCTTATACCAAGCAATTCTCAGTTGTTATGGCAATGTCATAAGTAGCAGGTAGTATATGCCCTCCCATAGATTGTATCATCACTGTAATGTCACTATTTAATGCTTTTAAATAGTACAAGAAAGCATAGCTGGGAGTCAACCTTACCAAGATGGGAATTCTATCCCAAGTCTTTTGAAATCATATGTTGAAGTCTTGCATATACTCATGTGGAGCTCTCTTTATGGTCATCAGCTACTTAGTAAGTGAGAGGCCATCACTCTTTTCCCTAAAATGATTTGTCAACTGAGTGCCCAATTCATTCTAAGAATGTATGGAATTCACATGCAAGGTCCTGTACCAGTCAAGAGCCTTGCCTTTTAAAGACAATGCTAACAATCTGATGGCAATATTTCCTTCTATTACATTGTGAATATTATAGAGGTTAGCAATATTATTAATATGCTTAATGACTGTAATGGGCCCACTCCATTGAAAGAAGGCACATTTTTTAGAGCTGTTCCCAAAATTGGATCATAGCATGGGAGATTCAAGGGGCTCTCACCACGAAAAGCCACAAAAGGCAATGCCATGGTTGGGACGGGTTGTAACTATGGCTGTGTTGTGTATATGTCCCTTACAATAGGTCTAAGAGGGTCATTTTTTGGATAAGGATGAGTTCTCTCAAACCTTAGCCTTTTGGCAGAGTTCAAAGGTAACTCAATGAAATCAAAAGGAACCCCTCTGGAAGCAGACCTTGTGGTGACTTTAGGCATATAAGATTAAGAAATTGGTCTTGAAATTATAGAAGTGAAGATCTTACCAGTGGAGTCACCAGATGCTGGAAAACTTTAAATGGTTGTATCAGGACCAGCATCAATCCTAAAAACTTACTGAGTTATCAAATTGTGTGTCCCACTGGGCATGCCAAAATTGTTGATAGAGGAAAGTGCACCCAGTGGCAGGAAAACAAACTCCTACCTTCTCCTCGCAACATGGAAACTCCTCTCTCACCTGTGGGACAATGAATTTGGAGAGGAGAGTCTCTAGATAAGGGCTAGCTCCCTTTGATGTATCATGTTTGTTCCAACAAATGCAAAATACAAGTATAGATAGATAGATATAATGGGGGGTGAAAAGGGAGAGAGATTACAGAAAAACAAGCCTACTCTAAGGAGGTGATACACCAAAATAAGGTGACCTTCACACATCCACTCTTGAAATCAAACAAATGCATACATACTCTACACACTTGGTAGAAGGACCAAACTGCAAATAACTGGCAGTGTGGCTATAATGGAGAAAACATAATAGAGATTTACCAAGGCATTGTGGAATGCACACTATAAGCAACTTATTATGTTCTGGTCTTATCAAATATAGCTCTTCTCCTTCCAACTATAGAAATGGCACCTTGTAGACAACATGTCTGCTAGTGTTGAACCTGTGAGAGCATCAAGAAATAATGACTAGACATAGACAAACACTCAAGACATACTCTGAAAATATCTATCCACATGGAGGTAAAAACTACATTTATTTGATTCAGGTGAAATTTTGCCAGGGTTGTGCCTTAGCAAATTTTGGAAAGATTATTACAAAAATGATAAGTATCAAATATATATGAGAAAACAAAGAGAAGCCCATGTGACATTCCTTCAACAAGTGGCCATCGCATCCCTTCAACAAGTTGCTCAAAACATTTATGAGCCATGTGCTTTGTCTACTTGAAGTCTGCATTTTCCAGGTTAGAATGTGGTTTGTCCACTCATTAAATGTAAAATGGAGAAAACTGATTACATTACTTAGCTATTGCATCTTCTCATGATCAATTCGAAGGAACTATTTCACTTACTAGAGTCACTTCTCAAATTGGTGCCACTTAGACTTAACTACTTGTTCATTCCATGCATGTCTTCTTGTCTTTTATCAATTTTGTCTCTATCTGGCTTGTTCAGCCCCCCAAGGGTGAACTTTTAGCAAGTTGCTGCATTCTAGGTTCCTTGGCAATATTTTCTCAGTTGGAAATGAAGGCCAAGTTATTCTACTAAATTTGATGCTCATCCAACCGTCAAGCTTTGAAAACTAATGAATATTCCATCCTCTTGAAATTGATGGCCTCTCGAGCATCATTGCTTGTGAATCAATGGCTAAACCACTCTGCTAAATTTGACATCCATCGGGACATTATCGGGTCTAGCTAAAATGCCATCGGGTCCATTGCCACATTAGTCGGGTCCACATGGCATCCTCTCAAACACTTCCATGTCTTGTAATTTTCTTGGCACCTGTCCCTTTAAAAATTCCTTTCATCCTGGCCAAAAGTTCCCCGCAAGGGTACCTACCCTTCGGGGTCCTTCAGTGGGCCCTTTATCTTTGTATTGTCCTCCCAGACTCCTGCAGGCAAATTATTCACAGATAATTTCCCCAGGTTAAAACCCCAGGTGGATTTGATATGTATTTTTGTAGACAAAATGTCCACAAAAATTCTATTTGATAAACCCTTTGACCATTTGACTATGGCTGAATCTTTGAAAATTTGAAGTGTCTACCTGCCCTCCAAAAGGTCACTTTGACTTTTGACCATGCCTTCAGCCAAGGGCAGTCCTTTGAACCAAACCTGTTGAACCAAAATTTGGTTCAATGGTTCAAGGTTCAAAGGAGTGTGTCAATGAACCAAAAGGCCGATGAACTCATGCATTGAACTTTTCCGTTGAACCTAGACCATTGAACCAAAAATGGTTCAACGGTTCAACTAAGTGCGTCAATGAGCCAAGGAAGGCCAGTGAACCAATATTGAACCAAACATGTAAACTTAAGCTATTGAACCAAGTACGTTGAACCTAGACTGTTGAACCAAAAATTTGGTTCAACGGTTCAATGGTATGAAGGTTCAACACATATTGTATTGAGATGTTTGAACCAAACAATGAACTCTTTGAACTTGAACCAAGCTCGTTGAACCAAAAAAATTATTTCAATGGTTTGGTTCAACCATTATTTAACCAAGATATTGAACTTGAAAATGAACCTTTGAACCAAGGAACTAAACCATTAAACTAGGCCATGAACCAAAAACTGTTGAACTTGAACAATCTGAAATATAGTCGGTATGAATAGCAAGGGAGGAAAGAGACCAAAACATTTCCCTGTGGGTAAAATTTTGTCAACAGGAAAATAGAAGAAGAATGTATGAAGACACACAAATTGGGGAGTTGAAAAGGAAGGTTGGAGAAATAGGTTCAAGGAAAAAATATTATGATGGAAGAAGTGAATTCTATAAAAGCTTACTATGTGGATCATAATTAAAGAGTAGGGATATTATGATGCATAGGAGGATGTAGGTCAGGTAGGGAGAATCAAGGGAAATTATTCGTTAAGAGGTAGGTCACATGAGAGGGTATAGCTAGAATCTACATGTGGATACCCTAAATATTCTAGTTAAAGGTGGTTTTTGTTTTGAATCTAACATATCCAATGGTCAGAGTAAAAGATGTTTAAAATAGGCAAGACCAGAGGGGTGGGAAAGGAATCTTCATCTTGATGGCTTAACAATGCTCAGGCTCACTTGTTCATATGAGCCTATGGGCCTGACCAATTGTGAGATAGAGTTGTAGGATCAGTATATATCTCATAGTAAACCAAAGTCAAAAGGAAGACCTTCAAATTTTTAGCATGTTATACATTATGATCATATAAGATCAAAATGGGTAGAGTTTAAAAGGGAAAAAGTTTATAGGTAAGTTGAAGGGAGTAGATGGAGAGGGACAAAAAAGAGGATCTAGGCTCAACATGTAAAAGCATTAAATGAAGAAAAGGATTCACCTAAAGTAACAAACCTAACTAGAGTTCATGCATTAATGCAAGGGCATAAAGGACATGAGGAAGTAGATAAGGAGATGTAAATAAAAGTGATACAACTAGTGACCTTAATTTGAGGAGTTGGAGGTTGAATGGGAGAAAATAAGGGAGATCCAATAAGAGATGAGGCGAAGGTAGACCAAGATATGGATGAAGCGATAGGTAAAGAAAAAAATGAGGTCCCAGATAAAGATGAAGGTGGAGAAGGATGGAAGGAGCCAGGCATGGACATATAAGAGGGAAAAAAAGAAGGTCAGGAAGAGAAAGGAATGTCATAAATGAAAATGAATAAAATGAAATGAAATAGAGAAAATAAAAGAAAAATAAAAGGTATAAGATGGGGGAGTGAGGGATGTACTAGAGAATGACATATTAGAGAATTGAAAAGAATGGGGAGAGAATTTTAAAAATCATGAAGGGTAAGGGGAGGATGAGAAACATGGGTGGCCATGAAAGGTTTGAAAATAAGTCTAAAAATAAGAATAAGGAAAAAATAATTTGGTGATGAAAATTAAAAACAAGGCAATAAATGGAAGAAAAGGAAATAAGAGTAAAAAGGATTGAAATGAGGACATGGAAAGGATGAAAAGAGAGTGAATAAGTAGGTGGTATCTTGACCAAGTAAACATGGATGATGATAGGGAAGGAGAGGAATAATGAATCAAAGTAGATGGTGGTTTTGGAGATGAGAATGGGATGGAAAATGGGAAAGGGGTGAAGAACAATGAGGGAAAACAAAGGATCGATGGACAAGAAGGTGAAGACATAAGGTAGGTGTAAATCAACTTGTTAGAAGAGATTGACAAGTTATATGGGTGATTATAAGAGATTGACAAGCTAAAGAGGTGGTGAAGAAAAAGGGGAACACAATGACAAGGATTGAGATGAAAGTAAGGGATGACAAAAAAAAGAATGAAGTAGGGATATAAAGCATGAACACTCATATAGATGTAAAAGATAAGTGAGTACCAAGATAGAAAGTGGAAAAAGGGAATGCAAAGTGCAAAATCCAAGAATATATAAGAAGAAAAGGGTAATTATGGAAGGCTTCTCAAAGGATAAATACCCAATTAGAAGCTAGTTGTGGAAAAAAAGTGGAAAAGGTGGGAAGAGTGTCAAATTGAAAAAGAGTGGTGGCACATGTAATAAAAAAATGGGATACTAGAAGAAATAGAAAGCATGTCAGATTGAAAAGATGGGAAAGAGGAAAACAAAAACTAAGAATTGGAATAAAGGTGGTTTTGAATCAGTGGAAGAGCAATAAGAAGGTGGTAACAAATAATATAAAGAGGTAAAAGTGTCCCTCAATGTGTAAGGGAATAAGAAGATGTGGAATTGGTGAGGAAAATATATTTATAAAGAGGGTACAAAAAATATTCAATGGTGAGGGGAGATGATGAGGATGGAGAAAGAAGGCAAAGGGGGTAAAGGGTAAGGTTGGTAATAAGCAGAAAGAGAGAGAAAAAATGCAAAAGGTGGGTGGGGAAATAAGTTGTGAAGCATGCACAAGGAAAGGTGATAGGGAGGCCAATGAAGTAGAGTAGGTGGTGGATTTATGAGAGATAAGGGGAGAAATGAGAAAGGCTATCAATCCTTTTTTTAAACAAGATTGACAAGTTGAAAAAGTGGTTAAAAGAGATTGACAACTTAAAGGGAGGGAGGTGGTGAGGAAAAAGGTAGAGAAGTGGAGGAAGATATTTTAGGTGAGAAGGGAAAATAAAATAAAGGATGTGACCAAGCTAACCTTAGTAACTGAGCACTGCCTACATAGTCCAAAAACACCTCAAGCCAATGTAGTTCTCCTAATAATTAGGGAAAAATAAAGAGGAATTATTAGGTGATGTTAAAGTACAAGGATGATAGGAAAAATCCAAAGATTCCTTGATATAGGATGCCCTAAGCATGAGGGCATTATTATAAAAAAAATTAATGAGAAGAAAAATTGGAGGGTAATTAGCTGTTAGTGGTTGAACTGCCCTTGGAATTTAACCAATGCATACATAGTCGATGGACATTAGGCCAATGTAGGTCAATAAGGGTTGGATGAGTGGTGTTCAAATCAACTACCCTAATTTGATAGAACACATGGGTTGGTTTGGGTTGATGGAGAAGATTTTGTAAAAAAGAGGTTTTGGGTTTTGGTGAAGATGATGATGAAAGTGCATGGTGTAGATTGGTGAATATCTACCATAATGATCCCACATTTAGTAGGATGAGAGACAGGGATGGGTAAGGTGGGATAAATAAGAAGGGAACATAATGATAAACACCATAAATGACCTTCAATGGAGATAATCCAAAGAATAGGTGCCTTTATGAGGAGGTGGAACCTTATAAAATTATGCAAGGGTAAAAGCTTGAAGATAACATCTATTGTTATGAGCTAATTTTTAGGAAATGGGCTTCTATCAGAATCTACATAGTTTCTTTGGCTAGGGTTCATCATCACTATGAGATGATTTTTAAGGTTAGTAGTGAAGTGACTACCTATAAAGAATTTATTTTATGGCTAAGTAGATTCTACAAGGTAGAAAATTGGCAGTGTGGTGAGTGATAGAGGATGGATCGTGCATGACCCAAGAGATTTATGGGTAAGCTAGATAAAAGGCATCCATTTTTTTAGCCTCTATCTTAGTACCTCAGAACTAATGACCTTAGATTCCACTTAGAATAGGGTCTAGTAGCTATGAGATATGTTTTCTAGGATATTGGTTATATATCTAGATTAGATGGGGGCACTTCTACAATGGCAAGCATTTGGGAGTTACCACCACCAAGAATAGTGGTAGTTTTGGAGGTATGGAAATTGTAACAACACATGGTTGGTAACCAATTTATGTCAACTAATGTAAAGGTGATAATTATTAGGCCCACAAGGATCACAAGATGTAAAACAATCAAAGACATTAGGTGCGGATTGGATGACAAACGAAAATCATGACAATGGATGATAAATTTATTGAAATGGATAGGTAGACCGAGGGGTGAGCATCTACACAAAAAGGAAAATAGACATGACCATTTAAAGTGGGAAGAAAATTTAAGGGAATAAATGACATCATATGACTTTCCTCATTGGTGGAATGAAGAATCATGTTATTAAAGAAGAAAGGTCAAGTATTTTTTTTTTTAAGAATCTTGATAAGGAAGAATGTTATTCACTGATTTATTTAGTTTTTCATGTTAGAGAGAGTGAAAATAAATACACAAGGTTCAATATGGTGAACAATGGAAACAATGGTGGAGATAATCAATAACCCCCATGACCCAAAATAATCAATATGGTGAATGTGTATATCTATCAGATACTACAACATGTAATGGTGATAATAGAAGTACTATTAGATCAACAAAAAAAGGAAAGGCACCCATGGCCTAAAATATCACCTCTATAGAAATGAATAAGGCGATAATTTCACTGCATAAGATATAGGGTTGGAGAAAATGACTGTTGACCTATCTATGGATTAAACTCTCACTGTCTAAGGGAATGTGTGCTGAGGAAACAACTAGAGGTACCTATGTGAGTAAAACAACTAGAGTAGAGGAATGTAATGGCTATGATAGGAGAGTAGGGTGAAATACCCAAAGTAGAATATGATTCTCATTCTATGGGGATTAATTCAAAAGAGGAGAATATAGTACACTATTAGCAACTACTGAGACAAGGAATGTTATAGATGTTAGTTCAAGGAGAAATCAAGTAGAAGGATAGATGAACATAAACCCAGAGTCACTAGACAATCAACCTAGTTCTTAGGTAGGAAAATAATGTATGTAGCGGCCTTAGGCAAAGTGTGGATAGTCTAATAACTTTGTATGTATTATGTGACTCCTCACACCCTAAATAAAATATTGCGTAGTTTGTTGTAAACATGTACAAATTGTGTTGGATGTTGTTGGTAAAATGTTATCATGCTTAAGGTTATGTGGATATTTATTAATGTTATGGTTATGTTTATGATTTGTATGATTATGATTTTTTAAATCTTGCTTAATGTAAAAATAACGATTATTGTTTTTGCAACACTGGATTGTAAAAGTCATGATGAAAACAATAACCAAGCACATTAAGATATGACTATGGCATGATATTTTATTTTTGATAAGGATTAAAAATAGACTCAAAGTGGGATTAACTTAATGAATATAAGCCCTTAAAACATTGGACATGAGTGGTCGTGAGTTGATAAAAAAAGGTTTCTTGATCATAGGGTGTCAAGTAAGTTCTAAATCCCTTGATTTATAGATATTCTAAAGGGAAGATGGGTGATAGGTGGTGTGTATGATAACCTCATGTGAATAAGTTTAACCCTTATATAAGTGGTCTAATAATGGTAATAGACAAGTCCATTTCATATGCTATATGTAGACTTATTAATGTGAGAAGTCTATATGTGAAAGCCGATTGTGGCTTCCAACTTATTATGTTTCTTGAGAGTTGATTATGACCTTAGATTTTGTTGTGATAGTTGGTATTTTACTTTATTTATATATATGGGAAGCTAATCAATGTGGGAAGCTTCCATAAAATTACTCTGTTATTGACAAAGTTAACTTAGCCATCATTCAAGGGAGCATTCTTCCTTATATTTAGTATATTTTATTTTATTTTTAGGCAATTGTACTTCAAGGGAACAATGTACAATGCTTAATATATTGACCCAAGTAGTATTTTGGCATACAAATTATTTTTGGATGCAATGTTTTTAGACATGGACAAGTCTAATTAGGTTAAAAGGTTTACCTTTATGAAGGCAAAATTTTAATACAAGAAGGTTAATGATTTGAAAAGGTGTGGTTTTTGAGAGACAATGACAATGGGATTCCATCTTGTTAGAGATGAAAAGTATCCATGAGAACCATGCTACTGGTGAGCCATGGTACCCATATTTAGGATTAGGATATGACTATGATGATTAATCACATGTTCTATGTTGTAATAAATTATCTTAAAAAGGAGAGTAGAAAGATGGGTGAATGTTAAAATCTCATAATCAAGGGATGAGCTTAAGTTAGACAAAAGGAGTGAGTTTGAACCTTATTTAATAAAAAAATAGATGCAAATGTGAAGAATTGAGCGGCTCAAGTTCTAGTTTGCCTTTAAGAGAGGACAAATGATAAGCTCTTGATCCATACTTATGGGTAATGATGTATGGTCCAAGATAATTGAAAGCAAACTTGCCTTGCTTACTCTTCTTCATGTTCATCACATGTTGGTTTTCTTTTAGGATGAGTTCTCTAATATTGAATTCATATTGTTTGAGGTACTTTTTATAAGTGTGTTTGATATTATATTTATATATATAGAGGTTGGTGAGGGATGCTAAATGATGCTCATCAAGTACCTCAAGTTGAGATAAATGGTGTTGACAAAAATCTTCCTAAAAAATAAGCTTTTATAAAGATATGCCAAGATAGGGGACTTGAAATTTAATAGGCAAGACTACCTCTACTATAAATATTATAGAGAAATGGGTAGCACTTATAAAGGTTTAAATTCTAGTGAGATGGCCCATAAATTGAATGGGATGTGCAAGTGCCAATCTCACCTTGAAGCACTAACAACTTTGGTTAGTATTTTGTTGAGGGTTTTGTTGGAGGATTATACATATCCATTTTCTTGTGGATGGTAAGGCAAATAAAATTTTAAATTGATTCCAAATGCATCACATAAGACTTATACTTTATTATTTTTGAAGGATTTTCCATTATCGATGATGATCTTATGAGGAACACCAAAGCAGTAGATGATAGGATGGTTGATAAAGTCAACAATATTTTTTACTTTAGTCAATATAAGAGGAATAAATTCTACCTATTTGGTGAAATATTCAGTGGTTGTGATGATGGAGATATGCCATTGTGAAGAATAGGGGTTAATTTACCTAATGAGATTGAACCCCCATTGATAAAAAGGCCAAAAGTCCGTAGATACTTGGAGGCTATTGGCTAGCACATGATGTAAATTAGTATGTTGTTGACATTTAATACACTTTTTTACATAATCACAATAGTATTGATTGAGGGTGGGTTAATTGTAGTGAAGGTAAAGGATACATTTAGTGACCACTAGGCCACTAAAGTATCCCCCATAGATCCCATCATGTGTTTCCTTGATGGCATGAGAAGTTTTATGGCTATGTAGGAAAAAAACAAGGAAACCATCAAAACCATGATTGTAATGGATTTAACCTAGTATGGTGTAATGAAAGGTACTCTAAACAAAGGCTCTTCAAGCATTCATAGAGAGGTTGGGAGGAATGATGCATGTTGAGGTAGTTAAGATTTTGGTCACACCAAATGTCGAGTGGGGATTACTCCACACTACAAATGGTAGGGAGATTAGATTAGTTATAGGAGGGACTGGTAAAATGATGAATGGTGACAAGGATTTTATAATTGGAAGGTTGAAGAGGGATTTGGGAAGCAAGATATGTCATTATATCCATGAATTTATTGGTAGATCAAGGAACGGATTGGACTAAGTAATGTTTGAATGATGTTAAGAGTTTGTTAACTAAAATTTTATATTTTTTCAAGACATTATTCTTAAATTGATAGGATCCATTGACCTAGTTGACCACAAGCTATAAATCACTAAAGACTTGGATTGTCTTAATTCCCAAGGTTAGAGCAATTCAGAGACCTATCACTAGGGCTTCATACTCAACCATATTATTGGTGCATTCAAAGTCAAGTTTGAAGGAGAGAGTAAGGGGTCCACCATCAAGAGGAATGAGAATAACTCTATCACCCCCTAATTATTACTTTGATCCATCGAAGGACATGGCCATTTGGTAGGTTATGCCATCTTCTTGAAAAAGAGTCATAATAAACTCATTCAAAAAGGCAAGTGGAGGTGGTTGGTTATTTGGTAAAGGAGATTTAGCTAATTGGTCAAAAAGTACCTACCCTTTAATAAATATTTGCTAGATGAATTCAAGGTCAAATTAATCTAAGAACATGAGCCACTTATCCATATTCTGATTTTGGTATGGTTTAGAGAGTATGTACTTGATTGGGTTGGTATTAGTTATGACATAGGTTTTATGGTTAAGAAGGTAGTGGTAGAGTTTGGTGGCCACGAAAGTCAATGCTAAATAGAGTTTCTTAATATGTGTATACTAAGTTTTGTATTCTACAAGCATGCAACTAATGTAGTATATGGCTTGTTCTTTGTGTTGTGCATCTTGGTGAACCAATATTTCCCTTAGGGAATGGTCAGTGGTAGAGACATATAGGTAAAAGGGGTAGTCATCATTAGGAGGGGTGAGGATAGGTGGTGACAAAAGGTACTATTTGAGTGAATCAAAGGACTTTTGAAAATAGATATTGCATTTGAAAGAGACATACTTCTTTAGAAGGTGATGAAAGGGTTGGAACCGATTTGAAAGTTACGAAATGAAATGGTGATTGGATTGAATTTTTCCCTATAGGTTATGGAGTTGCTTAAGGTTGGTTAGAAGAGGCATGTACAAAATTGCTCTAACTTTAGCAGTGTCTAATTTGATTTTTCAAAGAGAGATGATAAAGCCAAGAAGCTTTCCTGAAAGGACCCCAAAAATTCATTTCTTAGGATTAAGGCAAACATGATAATGGATGAGGCATTCAAATATGATTGTAAGAATAGTCAATTGATCTTTTTGGAGTTTGGATTTACCAAGAAGATCATCCACATAGTCTTCTATAATCTTATAGATGGTATCATGGAAGATATAAGTCATGACATGTTAGTAGGTTTCCCCAACCTTATTTAACCCAAAAGGCATGACTCTATATCAAAAATTTCCCCAAGGGGTGGTAAATTTGGTTTTGTATTGATCTTCAGGAGCAATCAAGAATTGATTATAACCCAAAAACTTATCCATGAGAGATAACATGTTGTGGCTAGTTTTAAGATCAACAAGTTAGTCAATGCTAGGTATAGGAAAGTCATCCTTAGGGTAGGAAAGGTTTAGGTCATGAAAGTTTAGACAAATGCATAGACCCCTAGTGACTTTGGTGACATGTAAGATATTCAATACCCATTGGGGGTAGTCAATGGGTTGAATGAAGTTTACAAATAGGAGATGCTAAAGCTCTTCTTTGATGAGAATGGCTATGTGAGGATGCATGCATCAAAGTTTATATTTAACAAGCTTGGCATCATGATGAGTGAATATGTTATGGGTAGAAATGGTGGGTTCAATCCTGGGCATATCATTATAAGACCAAGAAAATTCTATGATATGGTCTTGGAGGAAAGAGGAGAAGTATTGAAGTTCCTCAACATTCAGTGATTAGACCAATTTGACAATGCAAGGGTTGTCCAAAGTGCCCAAATTTATATATGTGGTGGATTAATTCAACATGGTCAAGGCCTTAAGAGGAAGGGATTTGTGGATAGAATAATCCATCACACTAAGGTAGGTAAGAATGGAATCATTGTCTTGATGTTGGATGGTGTTGATGGTAGGAGAATCATTCTCTACCATTTCAAGGTGTATAAGTGGAAGGACTTTTGTTTGGCCACACTTTTAGTAGATGAGAGGGGCAAAAATAATAGTATTGACTAGAAAAAAAAGTTAGGGAGGATGATTTCAAGATATTTAGGTGGGAAAAGTGGTTTGGTTGGTGAGGATGGGATATCTTCCTCCATGGTGGCAATGGGTTTGGGTGAATTGGTTGGTTCTTCAGGTGGTTCATACCCAAGGCCAAATGACTCATGAATTTGTAGAGTTTTGATATGGGGTAACTCATGAGGCCCTTTTTCATAGTGACCAAGGCCAAATCCTTTCCAAACACATATATGAAGATATAACCTAGTAAACTCTAGTTTTTTAAGATAGGAAAAGTTAGAGGTAAATGGTTAGATGGATGAAGTAGTGGTAGGGATTAGAAGTGGCCAATCAAGTCCCCCATAAATGAAATTTATTTAATGGTTAGGGAGCCCAAAGGGGATGATGGTTCTAATGTTAGGGTCATAGGAAGGGTCATATCTGAGATTTCCATATTTTTTGGTAGTAGAGAAGACATCTAAGGCTAAGAGTCTATATTCCTCAAAATTAAGATGTTGGAATGTGGTTGTCATGGGGTCCTCTACTAGATTTTAGGAAGAAGGGATAGATGAGCTAGTGGAAGTTTCATCAACATTTGGTGTGGAAGTGTCATAGGTTTTGGTTGGTGGGGTTGTGTCATTAGTAAATGGTTGTGAGGTGGATGAAGGAAGAAGAAGGATGTCGTTTGGCTGATATGTCATATTTCAAGAAGTGAAAAGACTAGGGTTAGCCTGAATAGTCACAACTTGCCATTCATGCTAAAATTTGACACATTGATGTAGAGTGGAAGGGACACAACTCATGGAATGAATCCAAAGGCACCTAATTAAAAAATTGTATTGGGATTCTCATTATACAACCTAATTTTTTTTGGGAATAGTATGGGGCCCTACATATATATGGAAGAAAATTATGCCCAATGTAGTAGTCATGGTATCATTGAGAGAATGAAGGACCATTGTGCTTTCAAAAATGATGTTCGTGGGTAAGTGTAGTTGGTCATAGGCATGGAAGGAGATAATATTGACATTGGCTCCTTCATCAATAACCACCCTTTTGATGTGGGTTTGATTAATGCATGCCATAATGAAGAGGGGGGATTGAGATCCTCTAGATGAATAGAAGGTATTTCTAAATCTTTTAAGGTGACAAGGTTGCAAGTTTGAAGGGCACCAACAAAAGTGACTAGAGGTTGAGGGTCATTGGGTTAGACCTTTATGGATTTCAAGGATCATATAAGTGCTTAGCAGTGATGGGGAGAGGTAGAGACTAACTCATATAATCTCATTTTTGTTGGATTTTGGTGAAGTTTATTGAGGATAGCTTTTTGGATGTATATTGTATATGGGTTAGGGTATGGAGGGTTAGATGGGAAGGCACCTAAGATAGACACCTTGGGTTTATTTGAAGATAGAGATGGTTGGGTATTGTTTTCTTGAGAGTTTTAGGAGGGGTAAGTCTAAAGAATGGATTCCTTAGCTTTCCCTTTATCCTTTTGTTGGGCCTGAGATCAGGTAACCATGTGAATAGTGTGGATAAGAGGGTTTTCTAGATTTGGTGGTTATTTTGGTTCCTCCTCTTTAATTTTGGGTGAGATTGAAGATTGGATGGGTTGAGTTAGTGGTTGTATTGACATTAGGGATGAAGGAGGTTTTTTTGATAATAGATGATCATCTTCATACATGATATAAACAAGTGCTTGGAGAGCTCTATAGTTTTTTGTATCATGTCTTGTTTTCCTATGGTATGCACATATAAAGTTATCATTGAAACAAGAGAGTTTGGTACATGAAGGGTCAAAGGTTTTTATGGGTGGTAAGCTCAAGGAAGAAGTTTGAAATAAACATTGGAGAATGGTTAAGTAAGATTTGGATAAAGGTGGTGAAGGTTTAGTAATTTTTGTTTGGGTTGTTAAAGTAGAAGGTTATGTGGATGTAGGTTTGGTGGTAGGTGTCTTGGTTATAGTGGTATGATTTGTTGGAAAATTTTGTTTAGGCAAGATAGTTGATGAGCTAGAGGTAGATTAGGGAAAGGTGGGTAACTTAAGAATTGTTAGTGTAGTGAGGAAAGGTGTTTTATAAATAACGTATGAAGGTGTGACCAATAAAAGTGGTGGGGTTTTGGTAAAAATGATGGACTTCATGTTCAAGGTAGAGGGATGAGGACCCAAAATGGAGGGAAAGATTGAGGGAGGTAAAATTTGGGGTTTTGGGCCTTTTGGTGGTTTTACTTCTTTGGTTGTTTTAGTTGTTGGTTTTGAAAGGGATTTGGTTACTTTAGTTGCCTTGTTGGGTAAGGGTCAATTAATTTGGAGGATGTTTTGGTTGGTTGGGTGGAGGTTTTAGTTGGTTTAGAATGGCTAAGTTTTTTTGGCAAAGAACGTGTTAGAAGTTCTAGTTTGGTTCCATTACCTATAATTAAATTACTTATATGTTCACACATAATGATTTTATATCATACAGAATAGTAAAATATGAGATATCACTTAATAATAGTTGATATTAGAGCAAAATATTGGATAATATATCAAATCTAATTTGAGGGGAAAACCTCTACAATAATATACTAATAGAATAATACTTAACTTGATGCTCAAAGACTAACCACTACCTCCTATATATAGTTTACTTAGCCATGGTTATTCCATAGGCTAACCTAACTAAGAACATAGAGAAATGTAACAATAATATGCAAGAGGTATTTAAACCACAAGTCAACCACACATATCCCAAGACATGTAAAAGGTAAAGGGCATAGCATACTACTCCCCTTCAAAATTACATAGTCCTCAATGTTGAGTCAACTCTAGATGTTGCTACACACAAGATTCATCCTCCTAAGGAGCATCTTCATAGGGTAAATTCTTTCATTTTATTAGGTACTCCTTAATCACTGAATACTACAACTACTTAGTGTGCATTTAAAGGATCACATGAGGATCAAAAATAAATATTCCTTCATCATCCAATTATGGTAACTCATTTTGGGTAGCCACTTTATGTCCAATGACTTTATTTAGGGATGCTACATGAAATAATGGATGTATGTGAGTGGAGGAAGGAAAATCTAACTTGTAGGCCACACTACCGATTTTATTCAAGATCTAATAAGGCCCATAATATTTAGGGGACAACTTGTTATCCTTTTTATATTACTTTAAGGACATCTGATTATATGGTTGTAAGCAAAAAAAAACCCAACCACCAATGTCTAAGTTCCTCTCATTCCTATGTTGATATGCCTATTATTTCATAAAATTATGGACCATGGCTAAATTTTCATGAAAACTAGTAAAGACCTCCTATTGATGGTGAATATTTTCTTCAATTATATGAACCTGAGGATGGGTCTTCAAGGTTGAAGTGATGGATGGTGGGTGGTATCCATATAGTGCAAGAAAAAGCTATATTTTGGAATAAATATGAACATAAGTATTATACCACCATTAAGCAAGTGGCAAACCAATGAACCCATTTATCATGTTTATCAGAAACAAAGTAATGTAGATATCCTTCCAAACATTTTTTGACTACCTTAGTTTGTCCATATGATTGAGGATGATATGATGAACTATGATCCAACTGGGTACCCAAACGTTCAAATAAATTAGTCCCAAAATTACTAGTGAAGATGGGATCTTGATCACTGATAATGATTAGAGGATACCATACAATTTATAAATTATATTAATAAAAGAATAAACTATTATACTAGAAATAAATGGATGTGATATAGAATAGAAATGAGCATACTTACTAAGACAATCTACCACAACCATAATAACATTTTAACTATTACATCTCGGTAATCCTATAATGGAATACATAGACATCTCTTCCCAATGATGGATCAGGATGGATAAAGGTTGCAAACGACCTAGGATTTTGATGGTTTCTCTTTTATTTTTTTGATGGATCATAAATTAATCCAGATATTTTTGGACATCCCCCTTTATTCCTTCCCCAAAAAAAATCCTACTTGATTCTATCATAGTTTATCAAAAATCTTGAATGACCCCCAATTAGAGTTGCATGAAGTTCTTGAAGGATTTTTTGTTGAAGAAGAGAATTCTTACATAGGTATAATCTATCTTTATACCATAATGCATCACCCTTCCATGTGAATTTTTAAAATCCACCTAAACTTTGTGAAGATTATGAATCAACTCATGGGTAGAACTATCCTTGTCCCATTCTGATCATGCTTCCTCTATCCAATCTGCCTACAAAATGGTCATAGGATATAGCAAGGCCTTAACTAATTCATCCTTCCTAGATAGTTCTTCTACCACTACATTTTCCTTACCCTTCTTGTAAACTATTTCAAAATCATAGCCTAACATCTTAGTTACCCATATCTATTATTCTTTTGGTGATAACCTTTTTTCTAAAAAATATTTGAGACTATCATGATCAATATTTATCTAAAAGTGATGACCCATCAAATAAGGCCTCCATTATTTGACTACATATAAAATAGCCATAATTTCCTTCTCATAAATGGGGTTGTGATGATTTTTATCCTTTAGTTGATGAATTTCAAATGCAAGTGGTCTACCTTATTGCATGAGTACAACACTTATACCATACCTAGATGCATCACATTCAACCACAAAAGTATTTGAAAAATTAGGAGTAACCAACACTGGAGTGGTGCACATCACCAATTTAAATTGTTCAAATGCCCTGGTAGTTATATAAATTCATTGAAAGGAGTCTTTCTTCAACAAAGATGTAAGTGGGGTTACAATGCTACCATAATTTTTGACAAACCTATGATAGTAACTAGTGAGCCCCATAAATCTCCTTAGTTACTTGAGTGTCTTAGGAATCAACTAGTCCATCATTACTTGGATATTTTTAAGATCCATTTTTATTCCTATATGTGAAATTAGATGACCCAAATACTCAACCTCACAAGCTCCAAAAGTACCTTTGGATGGTTTGGCATACAACTAATGTTGTTCTAAAATTAAGAGTACCTATTTCACATGGTGTAAATGGTCTTCCCAATTTTTACTATAAATGAGGATATCATCAAAAAATACCAAAACAAATTTCCTTGAAAATGGCCTAAAAATAGTATTCATCAAATTCTGAAAGGTATATGGTGCATTTTTTAGCCCAAAAGGCATAACAAAAAACTCATAATGGACCTCATGAGTCTTGAAAGTAGTTTTGGGTATGTCTTCATCATAGATCTAGATTTGATGATTCCCAAAACATATATCTAACTTGGTAAAATAAAGAGCACCATTTAATTCATCTATCAAATTATCAATGATGGGAATAGAAAACTTATCTTTGATAGTGTACTTGTCAAGTTCCTTGTAGTTAGGGCACATCCTCTCAGTGTCATATTTCTTTTCCACCATGACAACTAGTGAAGACTATTCAGTTTGGCTATGGTAAATGATTCTTACATCCAAAATTTCTTGTACCATCTTTTCAATTTCACTTTTTTAAGCATAGGGATACCTATATGGCCTAATGTTGAGTGGTGTAATACTAAGAATAAATTTGATATCATGATCATGCATGTGGCTAGGTTGAATTCCTTTCAACATGTCATAAAAAATAATCGAATGGGCATCAATCACTTATTATAGATTAGGAGGTATAGATGGTTGAGTTGGATGAAATTCCATGAAAAAGTGAGCTATAAATCTTTTATCACTCTTTCAAATAATATTTGTCACTTGATGGGAGCTAACAAGTTATGGAGATTTAGCCCTTAGTCCCCTTAAATCTAATGTCCTTACCTTAGAATGAAAATTCATGAATAATTCTTAAAAATTCATCTCAATAGTGCCCAAAGTGGTGAGCCACTATACTCTTAGAATAATGTCAGCTCCCCCCATAGGAATAACAAACATAGGAGAATCCAATAAGTAGTTTCCCATGGCTAGCTTAATACTATGGCATTTTCCTGAGTAGCTGATAGCACCACCATCTACAATCATGACATAAATTTTGGAGTGAGATAAATTAAACAATTTTAGTGAGCATCCAACTTATTGTTTATGAAGTTATGTGTGCTCCAAAAATCAATCAGAATAGTGACCTTCTAGTTTTTTAAGAAACCCACCACCTTAAGATTTTAGGGAGTAATAATACCTAAATGGGCATGACAATAAATAGTAGGTTGAGAGTCTTTGGGTTCCTCCTTAGGACCTTCGTCATCCTCACCAAGTTCCTCCTCATCACCGTCATCCTCATTGGCGCTTTCGATGTAAAATAACTTATTTTCATCATAATGATGGTCTTTGCTCCATTTACTATCACAACTATAACACAACCCTTTGGCTCACTTCTCAATTTTTCAAAGTGTCAGTTTGGTGGGTTGATGATATGATGGTGGTGGAAAGGTGCAATCATGACTAGTAGTGAAGATTATTTATTTGACCATCTCTTTTTCCTCTACCATGCATGCCCATGGGATAGCTTCTGATACAAATGATGGGTTAAAAATTCTAACCTCTAATTGGATGCTATCTTTGAGACCACCCAAAAATAGATCATTCAAATTTTCCTTAGTTATTTATTACACCCATAAGGATAGATTTTGAAACTGATGAATATAATCCTTCACAGTTCCCATTTACTATAATTTGGCTAACTAGATGAAGTAGTTCTCAGATATATTATTTTGATAATGAGCTAATAACTCATCACTAAAAATATACCATGTAATAGGATAACCATTCTATTTATTTTGAGCACATAACAAGTGATACCAAATAAATTGCTCAAGTTCTAGATATAGAGATGCCATGATTACCTTATAAGAACTAGGTGTTTGATGTAGATCAAATAAATTCTCAAGTTGGGTAATCCAAGTGAGAGGATCCTTATAATAAAAATTATTCATGTCCACTTTGGTCAACATTAGTTTCATACTAGAATTGAAGTTGTTAGTGTTAAGATGAAGAGGACCTAAATGTTGATGTGGAGGGGTGTTTTAATGTAATAGAGATGAAATATTAGCCAATGAAGCAGTGACTTGATTCAACTGATTGTGAACTCCATTAATCTCTCTATGCATCCCTAAAACATTATTTTAAAATGAAATAAATTCATCATGCCACATAAATCAATGGATCTAGATTTCTAGATTACATGTCACCAAAAAAAGGATTCTTAAGAGTTTCTTTCCCCCCTTTTCATACCCATGTAGAAATATCATCCATATTCAAACCCTAGGAGGGTCTTTACCTCAAAAAAGTGTACCAAAGGATGGTACCATTGTGGTTGCCTCACCAAGATGAATCTAATTACTTCTTTTGTGCACTAGGGTAAAAAATGTTTGGCACAAAAAATTGTATCAACAGACTATACCACTATGATTTTTTCATTGAAATGAATCCAATGACTACAAATATGGAAGAAGAAAAAAAATTATAGATTTTATTTATTTTTTATCAAAAAAATGTTTCAAACAATATTGTTTTGATAGAAAAAATTAATTCTTCTCAGATTACAAGTTATGATTTTTTACTTCTTCCCCTCACAGAAGTCACACCTCTCCTAATCCAAAAAAACAACACCATATAAATCTTGCCCAAATTAAATATCTGATACCACTTGTAATGAAATTAATTATTTGTTTACATATGATGATTTTATATCACACATAATAATTATATATGAGAGATCACAAAATAATAATTGACAACAAAGTAGAATACTAGATAATATAACAAAGCCAATTCAAGGGGGCAACCTCCACAATAATGCACTAATAGTAGAATACTTAACCTAATGCTCAAAGACTAACCACTACCTCCTCTATATAGTCTAATTATACATGGTTATTCCATAAGATAACCTAACTAGGAACATCAATAAATGTAATAATAATATAAAAGAAGTATGTAAGCCACAAGTCAACCACACATATCCCAAGACATGCCAAAGGTTAAGGGCATAACATTTCCTTTGTCTTGACCTCTAACAAAAGCTTCTATAATTAGAGGTTAGGTGGATGAAGTCATCTTCTCTTGTGAGATGATTTTAAAGAGGGGGTGGATGGTTCTATTATAGGGGAGGTAGGTGTTGTATCCTCCAATGGAGGTGTGGGTACAATGGATTCCTTTGTTTAGGTGTTCAAAGGAATAGAAGGTAAATTTTTTTCATCTATTAGGGGAATGCAGAAAGAGGAGATTAAGGTAATATTTTATTCAATAATGGGTTTGTCAGTAACCACATTAATAGTATGTGCCTCATGATATGGGTTTAGTTCATTGTCATGGTAAGGAGAAGGAGAATGATTAGGAAAAGTCTTGTGAAATATGTCAAGGGCCTAGTTAAGTAGTGCATTAGGATTTTCCAACATAATCTCCCCATTGTTAATGAGGGATTGGATAAGGTATTTGAAGGTGTTACAACTATTGATGTCATGTCCTATGATTTAATGAAAGGCACAATGGTCATTCTCATTATACCAACCCAATATGGGGTGATAAGCATCAAACTATTGGGTTGGTTTAATTGGTAGAAGTTGGATGATAATTGGATTTTAGAAAATTTTCTAAAATAGAAGGATAGGGATCCCCAAGTGGAGTTAATTTCTTATGATTATTCTAAGTTTGGTTACTTTTGTTTTGATTTGAATAATTAGAGGAGTCAGAGTTTTGGTTCTTTAGGTTCTATTCGTTGGTAGATAGTGGTGGTGTAGCTTTGAGGATAATGGAATTGGTGGTTACTTTATTTCTATTGTTGGGATTGGTTTGGTTGGTTGGTTTGGAATAAAATGGATCATTGGGTTTGTAAGTTGAGTTCTTACTCTTCAACTTTAACCTTCCTTCATCAATGGCTCTATTATCTAGTTTGTGAGCCATGGTAAAATCTTCATCAAAGGTCCAAAAGCTTTGGACATGCAATGTGGATGAAATATGTTTTATATATGCCCAAGTGAAGATCTATATAAGCTCAAGTTGAGGTAATGAAAAAGAAAGTGGGATGATTAGGCTCTTCCAATGATCCATAAAATATGTAGTATATTCATCTTTAATTTGTCGAGTGGAGTAGAGGTTGGTAATATAATTTTTTTTGGATATATTGATTGAAAAGTGATCCAAAAAGTTTTGGGGTAATTGGGTGAAAGAGAGGATGCAATTTTTGGATATGACACTATACCAATCCAATCCTAGTCTAGATAATGACATAAGAAAGGTATGGAAGAGGAGAGCATCATCATGGGAAATCAAGTAGTATGAATTCCTAAATGCTCTTAAATATTGTTGAGGGTATTTTTTACTATTAAACATGGTAAATTTTTTAAGTTCCCACAAGGTCAGATTAGGTCTGATGGGGTTCAAAGGGTGAATAGGCTCATTAAAAATTTGATCATAGGATAAGAGATTATGGGCTTAGGAGATGGATGACTCAAGGGTAGTCATCTTTTTCATGATCAAATTCATGAATTATACTTGAGGTTGTTCTGATGTGTAGTTATATGGTGTGTTTTTTTGAGATTGACCAATGCGTTAAGAGCTAGTAGATGGTTGGGATGACTACATGTATTGGTATGTGGTTTTTGGAGGTTAGGTGGAAGATATATATTAGTATGTAGATGTTAATGGTTGGGTAGATGTGGGTGTTTGGATAGTGGGCATATGCCCTTGTGGGTTATGAAGATAGCTAAAGGTTGCATGTTGGGTCAGAGTGGTGGTTGGGTTAGTAGTCAATGGAAGTGTGGTGAATCTTGTGTTGATTGGTGGTAACATGAAAGGTATAGAAACCATAAGGATTGGAATTGGAATAATTTTTGATGAATTGGAGGTAACTAAAGGAATATGGGTAGCACTAGAGGTAGGCACTCCTATTGTGGGGGAGTGATTAGTAAGAGGTATAATGGTAGTGGTAGTTTGGGTTAGTGAGTTAATTTTGAGGGAGTTGTTGGTTGATGATCATGTTTGGGTAAATAAAGGTTGATTAGTTCCAATGGTAGTGGAGGTGTTACTCATTAGATGGAGAGGCATGCCATAATGCAGATCTATGGGTGGGGTTGAAACCAAGATTTGGTAAGATGTGGTTCTCAAGTAGTGTTGTAAGGATGCATGATTGTTGTTTAAGAAAGAAGAAAAATATACATCTCCTAAGAATACCTTAGCAGGACCTCTTAGAGAGTGAATGGAGTCTACAAGTTTATAAATGTGTTCCATTGATGAGGAGGTGGAAGTTGATGATGGTTGATTTGGTGGTGGGTTTTATTCCTTGAGGTATTTTTGATGTTGGTGAGTGAGAACCATATGAGAAGATAATAAAAGGATGATACATTCTCACACCTAAAATAAAGATAAATAAAAAGACTCAAAGAAAATAATGCATTCACTAAGAGTGCATTAAATCCTAGGATTCTTTTTAATCTCTCTTTTGGCTTATGTCTTAGAAAAGTGTGAAGGGGAAATTGGCTTGAATGGGTCATAAACAAGATATTCTATATTTGGTTTTGGGTTATGTTTAGGAACTCAATAAAAGTATATATTAGTTTTAGTATGTGTCCTTGTATTTGGGAATTATTTCCCTCACATCACAATCCCACATCCAGTGCGGGTGCTTATTTAATATGTATCAATTTCCAAAGTTTATACTCAGCTAGAGAACTGAATTGGATATCCCTTTGATGATTAAATCAAAGTAAGATAATTAAGAAAGGGTAAGGTGATCCACTAGGTGATGAAATACTAGTTAGGCCTTGTATCAAGTGTGTTATGATGTTTTTTTTGTGTAAATGGTTTGGTTTGTGTAAAATTTTTGAACTACAATTAATTCATAATGCTTTTAATTAAACTATGTGAGCTAAAATCAAGCAAGTAATCAATGGATGCACTCAATTTTAATTGAAAGATATTTTTTAAAATTTATTTGAATGAATACAAGAAAAAATAAAATGAACCTAAATTTAACATGAAAATGTAATCCTAATCCTAGTATGAATTCTCTTTTCTTTCTTTTTAGAAATGCAATAAAATTTAATTTTCTAAAAAAATGCAACTAATACTTTTTTTTCTTTTCTTTGTAAGGAAAGAAGCTTAATTTTCTAAGAATTAAACTAAATAAATTTTAATAATTCAATTACAAAATTCCTAAAACATCTAATAACTCAATAAAACTCAAGGGTCCCATCGAGCATGCCAAAATGTTTCTATATAATTTTCACTTTTTTTTAAGTATAAAAAGAAGAAACTAGTTAAGAAGGGTGTGAAGAAGAATACTTGTTGAATGCATGCATTTTTAATAAATAATTTTTGAGAAATAATTTTTGATAAATCATTTTTGGATATGAAATACTTACCTACAATAAAAAAAACTAATACCACAAATTTTTTTGGTTAGACAAATAGTTGGGTGGATTGCGTAGTGTGTGTTAGATCCTAGAAGTGAAAGCTTTCTAGGAGGCTGTCAATCCACCTAATTTTAAAAATTATGTTTGTGAATAAAAAAAAATATACTTTAATTTAAAATATTAAATAAATACAAGTAAATAATAAAAAATATATACATTAAGACAAGAAATTTAAGTGATTTTAAAACAATGACTAAATAGGGCAACTAATGCTGAAAATTAATCAAGACATGCCTATGGTTTTGGTTCAGAAATTTAACAAGGGATTAAAGAAAGGTATTATTGTTGGTTGATGAAATTTTAAGGTAATAAAAAGGTAAATATTCAAATGGGATAAGTGGGTGAATGGTTGATGAGGTAAGAAGGTAAGTAGTTAATATGGCAAAAGGGGAAGAGAATAAGGAGGGTAAAAGTGGTAAAGGTGTGAATCGATAAAAGATGGAAAGGGAGAAAATCGATTGAGATAATGAAATGAAAAAGGAATAAAATGGATAAGTTGGTATGAATATATTAAAAATCCAAGGTGATGATAAGATAACATTGAATAAACAAAATCAAATGTTACCTTCCAAGCTTGAAGAAGAATGTTGTTGTTGTTGATGATGTTATTGAAGATGTCTTGAGGCAATTTCAGTAGATCTTCATTTCTTTGAATTATTTTCCTAAAAAATGTGGATGACCTTGAAAATTTTAAACCTCATTCAAAGACATGAAACAAGATGTTAATAACCAAATACTAACTTCTAACTTAACCTTGGGTGAAAGAGAGGGGGGTATTTATATCATTTATTGTGAAGAATCATGTCAAAAGTGAGAATACTAGAAATATGGTGTCATTTTCCATGTGGTACATGAATTATTCAAAATATTAGGTTTTTGGGATTCCCACCTTGATCATGGGTCTCCCATTTGGATGGGTGTGTCTCTCACCTTTCATATGAATCCAATTTTTAATGGGAATCATGTGCATAGGTCTAAATAAGGCCAAAGACTTTTCATTACCCTTTATTGTCTTCATACAAGAACTTAAAGAGATTCCTCACAAAATTTGTTTCCATTTTCCATGTGGTACATTAATGAGTCAAAATATGAGGGTGGCGGGATTCCCACCTTGATCACGGGTCTCCCATTTGGGTTAAAAAGTAAAAAATGGGTGCCCTTTATCTTTTCCAAAATAGTAAATAGGTAGGTATATCATTTTGAAGGCCACTTTCATGTGCGAAGGAAAAATATATGTTGAATGATGGCCCCTTAAATGGAAATTTTCCATATTTTAAGGGGGGGACCCTTGTTATGCTTAAATGATGTCATTAAGCACCTTAGAAAAGGGTCCTATGTGGGGTATGATGTACCACATCAAGCTACCTCACTTATAAGCCATGTCACTTACCATATCAGCTCCCAAATCACCTTCCATGTCACTTTCCATGTCATCATGAATAGTGATAGTGGGTCTCACAATAAATAGTGATAGTGAATAGTACTTTTGAATACTACTTTCAAATAGTGTTTTTGAATAGTACTATGTGGATAGGATAATAGTGATTTTGTTAGGTTAAGAGGGGTTGGTTAAGGGTTAAGAAGGTTTAGGGGGTATTTAGGGGGTCCTGAGGTATTTAGTCATCAAAAAATTTAAGTGTATAGTTTTCTAGTGTCTACACAAGTGCCCTATATATTGGATCTATAGACCAATTTCTAGTTGGTATGTTGTAAAGTGATTAGGGATGCATCCATGAGAGGTTATTATTGCATATAGGCTAGTATACCTAATATGTATGCCTTAACATCATTATTAAATTTGATGAATGATGCATGAACAAAATTGGGATGTTCAGTAATTCCTAGGCTTAATTTGCAATAGTTGGTATGAATTAGTCTGAAGTCTAGTTTGAAATATAGTTGTGGCTAGAATTTGATGTCTACACATAGAGCCTAGCGAAATGAAAAAAATTCTTGAAGATTTCCATGATGAACATTGTGGAGGACATTTATTAGTAATAAATGCATCACTTAATATCATGAGAGTTGGGTACTATTGGCTAATAATATTTAATGATTTTCATGTTTAGGATAAGAATTATAATCAATGTGCTATGTTTGAAGGAATAGTAAGACTTGAAAGCTTGCCTCTCCAACCAATTTTTGTGGATCAGCCTTTTGTCTAATGGGGTTTGGACTTCATTGGCCTCATTAATCCACCTTCAATCTTGGATCATAATTAAATCATTATTTCCATGAATTACTTCATACAATGGGAAGAGATAGTATTTTTGAATGAAGCAAACTAATATAGTGTACTAGATTTTTATGAAGGTTTGATTACAATATTTAAGGTTCCATCCACAATAATTTCAAAAAATTACATCAATTTTATGGGATCTAATATCATTTAATGGGTTGTTCAACATGGTGTTTACCTCAGCACTTCATCAAACTACTACCCACAAGGCAATGGCCTTGTTGATTTCACCAATAAGAACCTACTGAAGATCATAAAAATGACTATTGAGGATAATCAAAGATCATGGAATTTGAAGTTTAAGTCAAATATATGGGTTTATGGGATCACATATAAAATATCTATATCTAACTCAACATACAATCTAGTATATGGTAATGAAGTAAGATTACCCATTTCTCTTGAGTTTCTTGCTTTAGAAATAATGAATCAACTATATTTATTGGAGAATGAAACCATAGAGGTAAGGTATGCTAAGATTATGGATCTATAAGAGATTATAAATCAATCCATGTTATCCATGAAAATTCACCAAACACAAGTGAAGAAAGCCTTTGACAAAGAAAATTCTTCAAGGAGTTTTAAAGAAGGAAATTTGGCTCTCAAGTGGGATGAGGACAGGGTTGAACTAGGAAGGCACACTAGATTTGACTCCCTTTAGAGTGGCATGTTGAAATTTTGGCCTCCTATGCCAAATGACAACCACTACAGTAAAATACTTTCATGAGAACCCCTCTAGGTTTGTACATGGTGATTAAAACTTGTCATGGTCTCATAAATGTCTCTTGAAAATATTTCAACCTTGTTAAGAGTGTCATATATTGTGTTAAAACTTGCCTACAAAGATCATCATATGTCATGGCTATCCTAAATCCTTAAGTGATGTACTAGGTCTTCATGATGGTCCTTGAGTGAGGGAAAGAGTGTCAATATTCCTTTTTAAGTCTAAATAATGGTCTAAACCTTGTTTGATAAGATTAAAGATCTTTACAAAAAGGTAACCTAGTTTGAATATTTTAAGGTTTTTAGTTCTTATGATATATGGGAATATTTAAAGCCATTCCTTGTGAGAGAGACTTTTTAAAGCAATTTGAAAGGTGCCTAATCTATGTTTTGGTTCTAATGTGAAACCTATTGAGGTGTTCAAATCCATTTTCCATGGTATTTTTATTCAAGTCTATATCAAACTTTGATTAGCCCTTTCAAGACCCTCAAACATGCCACATGAGTCTATTTTCCTTATACAATTTTGAAAATGGGGAGTACTTAAATGTAAATTTTCCTAGAGGGGTCCCAAAGTGTCCCATTTTAATCACATTGTCACTTTCAAGGCATTTCATACTTAATAGGGTCCATTTTGGAGCTCAAATCCACCTTTTACTAACCAAATAGACCCCACATATAGGAAAAATGTGTCTCTTCAACTATTCCAACCATACCACCATGTTTGAAATGGTTTTGAATTAATTTTCCCTCCTTCCATCCTCTAATGGCATTTTAGAGTCTAAACCATGAGAAAATGAATAAAAATAAGTTGTTTTGTAAGAGTTTATGACTTGAACAGATATGTAAATTATGGGTTTGGATAGATTAAGTTTGGAAGTTGAAGAGGGGGTTTATTGCATGCATAAATTTAAGATATTTATGATTTTTTAGGTAAAATATGCCTAAAACTGACCTCTCTCTTCCATTGAGCTCCTTTGCAATCTAGACAAGCTTTCAAGATTTTGATCATTCTATATAGGAGAGATAAAATTAAAATTTGAGACTTTGGTCAAAGGAAATGGGTATATTTACCTTCTTATTCATGTCATTTTTATACACATTCATGGCCTATGATCTATGAAAAAATGTTAATAATATGCACACTCAAATGGTCTTCTTCATATATACAAGTGATTAGAAGTGCAATGGTTTTGGTGCCTCCTTAAAGTGTTTCTTAAAATCAATGCTTGATGGTGGTTCTAAAAATACTTAAGTCATATTTACATCACTCTCCACCCTTGGTTCACATATTTTAGGGTGTGGGAGAAAGTAAATCTTCATGTTTTCTCCATTTGTAGACTTCAGATAGAGTTTATCATGTTGTATAGTCTTTGGTACATAATATGAAGGTGTTTGATGATGTTTCAGGTTTGGTAATTATTTAATTAAATCCATTTGATCCTACCTTCTCTCAAAACATATCTAATTTACCATAATATGGTCAAGTAACCCCTTTAAGGTCCTATTTCCAGTATGACTATCATGTTTATCTTGTTATCCCATTTACAAAGTGGAAATTAGGTAGGTGTAGACAATCATCAAGTTGTTTTAGGATACATATCTTCCTCATTAATTATTTATTTTATACATTATGTACCTTAATACCTATATCCTCAAATACCATCCTCACCCACTGCCTATTCTTTAATGTCAAACCCTTACTCAGTCACTAAAAACCTTTCAAAGTAGACTAAGTAAATAGGGTAGTCATTATTAAAATGGGGTATATAAGGGTGAGAGACTTCAAAGAGATTAAAAGGGTATAAAAAGATATGGATATGGATAAATCATATTTATATAAGGATGATCATTTCCAACTCAGTCCTAAAATCATAAACAGAATTAAGCCTCCTATTAAGCATACATAGGAATGTAACTCCCATATTGGAGGAGTATTAAAGGTCCAGTGAGGTTAAGGAGATTAAGAGGGGAAAATGAATAGGAATAGACCACAAAAATTATAATATTACCCAAAGGAAACAATTTATTATAATAACCACCTTCTCAATGGACACACATATTAGATAGACCTCATTCATCACCTATAGTCAGAGTTATGAGAGGAAGAACTAAGTGTCTTGAAGTTTTCATAAGTAACTAAGAGTAAATAGAGAGTGAGTACTTTTTTATTCTAAAACCTTAGTATACACATAATTATGTGGTCCTTTGAGATTAATAAAATGCCTTAAGGCCTAAGATAGGCATACACAGACCCACATATGGGAATCAGAGATAGTTGTACCTCATGAGTGCATGATAAGGTGGAAATATTGAAGGAACTAAGTTGTAAAGGTTATAAAATCCAAAAATTCATAAATGGATGATAACCTATGTATTTAAAGGTCATAATAACTTAAATATACCAAGAAGGAAGTTATTTACACCCACAACATAGTCAAGGTCCTAGTTACCACTTATAGGCATGGTTGTAGGTAGGGAGCAAGTTGATCATAAGATATCACTTCAAGGAGAATTTAATGTATGTGACATATAATAGATTATATATCCCATAGTTTAAGTAATATTTATTCTTAATCATGTATATTAGTCCCTTCAAAATATAACCCACCTCTTACCCCTTACACAAATAAGCAGGCTATGACAATATCCTATAGACAATCAGGGTCCAAGTGATTGAATTGAAGATGGAAGAGTTTCATAAGGTATTTTTTAAGTATATTTAATTTTATTAATGATATAATACTTAGGATGACCTCAAATTCCTATCAAATAAGATAATTCACACTCAAAGTCCTAACAAGCTTAAAATCACCTACAAATAGGGTCACTAGTAGAAGGGTATAAGTGTGGACATGTAGATAACTGTAACACAATGATGAATAAAGGTATATTAATTATCATCTTAAGATTATTAACCTTCATTAGAAACTTTAGTTCAATTATTATAGGCAAAACAGAGCTTGAGGGCCTATTAAGCCTAAGTAAGCCTAAACAGGTCTGTACAGATAAGTTAGATATGAATGCATGATTTAGGGTTGTCTAAGGACTATATGGGAAAAAATTTAGAGGATGTAGTAAAATTATCTAATTAATATGAGTCTAATAATGGTAAGGAGAACCTAATGGCCTACTTGGCCCACTAGGCCTAAAACTAATGCAAATAGGCCTATACTAAAGTTGAAGGAATTTTCATATTTCTAGGAATCCCTGAGAGTTGAAACCATCTGAGGAGGGAAGTGGAAAATTCATATCAATGTTTCATGATGGTATAAGTCTCATACTAAATAAATAAATCACTATACTAAATAATTAGGCATATATAGGCCTAATTACCCTCAAACCCTAAGAAAGAATTTTGTAGGCATATAAACAACTATTGTATAAAAGTAGACTTTCTGATAATGGGTTTAGTCACATGCTTACCTAGTTATCCATGTCAGATTTAGGATTTTTATAATGGGGAATAGGCCTTGAATAATATTATTGCACTCAACATCTATCACTTGACTATAGTGGCATCACTTTATATGAGGTGCAAGCCTTATGTTCTCATCTTAAGCACAACAGAGAAGGGGACAGGGTTTATGTTGGGATAATTATGCCATGGTGAAAATATATTCTTCAAGGACTTGGGTAATTTCAATGATAGTGGTGAATTCATGGGTTCAAGTCTTGGGTTTCATATGATTAATGGCATTAAGGCACTTGAGGTCTAACTGGTTATCTTGTTAGGGAGCTTAGGCATGGTCTTGCACTTAGGCATGAGTATCATTCAGGGCACAGGTTCTTAAACACACTTAACACATTTCCTAACATGATCACATGGTTCATTTATATATATATTTCCACCATGAATGAGTCAAGTTATAAACTTGAAAGAGCTCAATATACATCTCACAAAACCAAGCATGAAATCAATAAACATTCAAATAATATTATTAATTAATAGACATCAACAACAATGCATGTATATCAATATAAAGTGAGAAAATTCTTGACATAAACTTCTAAAGCCCAAGCTCAAAGGAAATCTTTGGAATTATAAAGGGGATCATCAATAATCATCCTAAACTAAGTTCTAATGCAAATGAAAACTATGTAAAAAAAATTCACCATAGGTTTACTACTCTAGTTGACCTCTTCTCTTCAATTTAACTTAGCTTCCTTTTATAAGCTTCAAAGCATATTAGGATCATAGGGAATGGATCATGCTAACCACTGATTTGGAACTATAGGTACAAACCCTACCATCTCTAATACACCTTTTTTTAATGACCCATCGCTATCTCATGCACCCACTTCCCAATGATGCTTGATTTAAAAGGATCCACTTGTCTTTAATGATTGATCATTATCCTATGCACCCAATTCATAATGTTGATTGGAGTTGCTAGCTACCAGCTAGGTGGTACCTTTAGAAGACAAAATAATAATCATCCTCCATGATTGTCTCATGCTTAGGTGTTTGATGAGATGGCATCAATCCATTACTTAGCATGAAAAGGGGCCCAAAATTACCCCATAGAAAAATGTTAGCCGACCCTCAAAACACCATTCTAGCACCTTAGCTATGAAAAATTTGGGCACGCTCTACTACAATTCTACCTTGGAATCTTTAAAGCCCTAGATTTTGAGCTTGATTTATTAAATATAACTATCAATCTCCATATAGGTAGCCTTGAGCATGAACACGTTAGTGTTGTCTAGATGTTTTTGGAATGCCTTTAGCCTTTCCTTAATTTTTTAGACCCTATCATCTAGGATGAATCCTTACTCCCTCACCTTTATCTAGAAGGCATGGAAGTGTTCTTCTAGTTTTTTGTCTTGGGTCTTCAACTAATCACTCAAAGTGTTGACCTATGCCATAATCTATGTACACTTGGCCCTAATAATAGTGAATGCTTTATTCATCAATGCATCATTCTACCCTTTCACCATTTGGAGCCATGCATTGATGAATGATTCTTGGGTGGAAATTTTTTAGAAGATAACATCAACATCATTTATGTGCTCTTTTATCCTTACAAATAGGTGTTTTGCCTCATCAAACTTTTTTTTAAACTCTTGATTGATGGCTTCTCAAGGGTCTTATTATTATATCACTAGATTCATCTAAGGGAGCATCTTTTCTACCATCATACACACCTTATCAACCTATGAAAAATGAGAAGTGTCAATACCATCCAAAAGGGATACCTCTGCTTCTTCCATGCACTAGGTCAACTGCTAGAGATTGAGATTTATGGAGTTAAGTTCTTCCTTTGCCTTAAGCATTTAAACCTTCCATTTTTTCACACCCACATCATTAAAAATGTTCTTTCACACTACCTCAAAGGCCATTTTAATGAGGCAATTATCTAACCTTACTAGATTCATATCCCAATGGTTTATAAGTTGGTAATCATGCCCCTCTTCTAGTTTTTCAATGATCTGGATTTATTTCAATGTCACCTCAAAGTGAGGCTCATCCACATAGAAATAAAGTGAAAAGGAAAATTGGTGATGCATTAACATTGTTGTAGCTCTGGAGGGCATACACTCTAACATGTAGAAATCCTCATCTTGGTTATACCCCTTTTACACCTTCTCCATGTAGCTTGGCTCAAACTCTTCTTTTTTAATAGCTAGTTATATCTACTCCTATTCCTCTCTACTAGTTTTGTTACCTTTTTAAATTCTTTCTTCTTCTTCTCTTTCTTGTAGGGGTTCTTTGGATTTAGACTTTTCCCCTTCATTCACTTATTATTATTATGGATCCTTGGCACAAACCTCTATAAGTTCCTTCTCAGTGATATCCTACTTTTTCCTTTCCCTCTCTATTTATTTCTTTAAGGTTCCAACATTACCTTCTTTGTCTCTAGGCACCCTTTTATTATTAGGGCATGCATGTTCTACAAGTTCCTTTGCTAGAATAGTGTGAGCACTAATAACCTCTACTATTTTATCTTTTATGGGTTCCATGATTGTGGTAACCCTATTTTCTTCTCTCAATTTTATGGCCTTCTCCTCTTTTAGCTTATTTATTTATACCTTCCTCTTCTTCAAAATCACGGTGGTTTTTTGTTCCTTAACCTTTATCTCCTCAACCTCAACTTTGTTAATTTCTACTTGGGTCATGCCCTTGGCCCTCATGGCCTCTTATTTATGATGTATCTCCAATTTTACTTTAATATGATCCTGATTAAGGCTTATTTTTGTCTATTTATGCCTCAACTCCTCTTTGTCTTATGGAGGCTATATTGCAGTTTCTTTGGTTGGTATGCTTGATGGTTCTACTTCTCCAAGTGGGTAAGTAGTGACACCTTGGAGAGCCTCATATATTTTTACTACACTATAATTTTACTTAGTTTCTCCTTTTACCTTGTGATTTTTAGCCTCAAATCTCTCAACCCCTTCCTCTAACATGTCATCCCTCCTCGTATATTATTTTTTCTTCTACAAATCCTACACCTTTTAAATATCCACATCATTGAGGCTAAGCTTCTTTCATGCTTATTCCTTCCTCACCTCTTCACTTTGGGGTGGTGGGGTAGTTTCCTCACTAGGTGAGGAGTCTTCTTTTGGAATAATGTGCATGCCCTTTCCTAATTATACCTCCTTTTTCATCTCTTTTTGTGCCTTTATGTCTATCAGGGTGATGGTGGGTATCGTAGATGGAAACTTTGGCTTCTTTTTCTTGTCCTTTAATATAGGATAAGTCTTTGGTATGAAATTCACATGCTTATTTATAGGGGCTAATGGAGAGGCTTCATCACCTGAGGATATTTTAACCTGTGTTGAATCCTCTATCTCCTCAAGTGTTTCCCCCTTCTTCTTGGGAGACTTCTTTTCAGTTAACATCAATGTTCCTTCATCACCAATCCTAATGGGGGGTCATTAGTCTGCTCAACATTAGGGCCCTTTATCGTTGGTTTCATCTCATAGTATATCCTATGGATGTTCTTGAGTATGGTTAATTATTAAAGAGGGTGGATATTTATGCAATCCAAATCATCGCCTTCATCCCTTGTCACTTTTCCATTTGGGTGTACGATCTAGCACTATAACCTATTCCTTTCCATGTATATTTACCTCATTATATTATCTAATCATTATGCATTTTAGATCCTTCTAATCACATCTCTAAAATACTTAGTCAATAAAGTGTATGGGAACTTCAACTAGTTAGACTTATTTGCATCGATTAGAACCAAATGGACTACACAAAAATGCTACATAATGATAAAATTTTCCATCCCATACATGCTCTTGGGGAGCTCCTAGGGTATGTACCACTCTAGCTTGAATGCCTCTGTATACTTCTTTCACCACCCCAATACTCAATTTTTATACTTTGTACTAAAAGAATTAGGGAAAGTGAAGTCATATTTCTATGCTAGGGAGTCATTATGTTCTGGAGAAATTTCCTTATTTATCCTCCTCCCCATCTGGTATCCCAATTTCCTCTATGACCATAAGAATTAGAATGGACCCCAACTTGAAGGTCCCTTTCTCATGTGGTACTCTAGTGCATTCTTTACAAGCTCCTCAATAATAAATGTAGCAATATTAAACTTCATGCCCTACACCATATGGTAGGCAATGTAGAGGTAAATTCTTATGACATTGGTTCATCAACCATTAAGGCAAAGTTTTGAGCTTACAAGGTATGATGTCACCCTCATGTTGGGGTCCTTATATCATTTGATGTGGAATGCAAAGTTCTCCTTGTAATAACTCAAGAGATTCGCTAGATGTTCCATCTCTTCATCATCACTCTTCATTTCATGGATATCATTTCTAACATTTAAAAGCTTAGTTATCCTTCTTATGAGTTGTACTTATATCCTCATGCTCATCCCTATAAAATATTTCCAATCTCCATGGAATTGTCAAATAAGTAATTAAACAATTTCTTCTAACTTTTCAAAGCATGATAGTTCATGAACTGAGTTACACTAGTAGCTATCAACCTATCTCAAATAGAGACATCAAACAATGTTACACCTTACTTTCTCTTATTCCATTTATCGAACATCTAATATAATTCTAGGTATTAGACATGGATAGAGATATGATGGTTTTATTCCTTCAGTTGGTAGGGGTGCATAAAAGAATGCTAATTTTCCACTACTAAGACTTCTAGGGGAAATTACATCACTTGATAGGACATCTTTGTTAGTGCCTTAGTGTTAACTTATATGACATTAACCCCTTATACTAGTAGTGTTGTTATTCTTGTAAGGGATGATTCTACCATTACACATGCTCACTTTGGATCTTGTTGTTATGGACTTGACACTTTCCACTTCTTGCCCATCCTAAGCTTGTTGGTGTTGAAACTTGGTAGGTTAGGTATACCAAAACCTCAAATTATTAATGGAACTTCATATTCATGAGATATATGACTATATATTTAGCTTTTATCTTCATGGGTTGTTAATGGTGGCCTCCATGGTAACTCACATTTATACCAATTGGTTTTTATATAAATCTATTCCCACACCTATCTACAACAATCTCAATATGAGCAAAATTTACAATACTTGACAATCATTCACTTTAGGTGCCTAAGGGTGCTCAAATTCTTTGTCTAGTAAGGTTTATGTGCTTCAGCTCTCTATCTTGCTAGGTCACTCTTATTTGTTCTATGCCTCATTCTCACACAAAGTTTGTAATAAAAACTAGTCTATCATGTGACATTTAAACCCTAATTTCATCTACCATCTTTAATGTAGGTGTGTTAATGGTGTGGTGGCATCTAGATTTATTGAAATTTGCAAAATTCCATGAAATCTATGAAAATACTCTACCACCAACTCATTTAATGTGGATATTTATACCTCTACCATCACCTCATTCAATGCTCCTAACTATATTTTGTTGAAGTGAATTGTGGTTCAAATGATAAATTCCTACTCAAATTTGGGTGGATGCTAGCTATCTATGATGATTCCCCTTCTACACTTTATTCTCTTGTAATGACCTTCACCTTCAATATGGTAACCTGAGTGTAGCACCTCACATGTACATGATTCATCCTCTTCGGTTCTATTTTATTTTCTTTCTATGATTTTATTTCAAGTGCACTTATCTATATTGGTCATTTTCTTGTACTTTATCTTAACTTGGCATGTCCTACCCCATAAAAATCCTTTTCACTAGCCCTCTAGTGCTTGAATATCCTTTTCTTGGTTCTCTTGTATATGATCATATTGTGCATCTTCACTTTCTCTCTTGTGTACTATCATTTTATGCATCTTTGCTTGGATCTTATTTTGTCTAAGTTTGGTAACCTATTTGTACCTAAAAAAATTAGGTGTCTAACCCTAGGTACTTATAAAGTAAAGGTGTTTGACTCACTCAATTGTAATTATGCATGGAAGCAAAAGAGTAGTTCTTCCTTGAACCTCCAAGGCCCTATGATCTACCTCTTACACACCTAGATTTTGTGTGTCTTCATCTTGAGTCTAGTGAGTTTCACATCCCCATCACTTAGATGTCTAGTCTCAAGCACTTTAGTAATCTCAAGGGATAGACTCACCCAATTGGATTTATATGTGAAAGGCTAGTTGAATGTCTACTCAAGGGCTTGAAAGTGCCCTACATCTAGGATCCAACACATAGTGGTCTAGTGTGCTTCCCTTTTCTGATGTTATAAATCATCACTCATCTATAACTTAGGTTTTTGGCCTTAAACACTTAAGAAGTACAAGTGATGAACTCACTTAGTTGTAATTGTGAGTGATGTGTTAGAAAATTTTCCTAGCAGGCTTTAAGACACTACTTCACAATTTTAAACTACTACACAAAGAACAAAATAAAATAAAAATGAACTATTGGGCTTGCACCAAATTTTATTTGATAATATTAACTCAAACTAAATAGTGACTAAAATTTTGTTGTCCTCATGGTGAAAGTGACATCCTATTATTGATATGGATTTAGTCTATTTCCATTGAAATGCCAAGGGAACATTTCACTAGTCAACATTTGAAAATTACACACACTTATGTACAATATGTGGTGAATGATATAGGGGCCCCTTCACCTTATTTAAAATTTGCCTCGATACTTGAAATACTTAGAGTCATACAGAAAAATGAATGTTGCTTCTGCTAGCTCCTTGTGTTTTATATGCTTATCATGCTAGAAAATCTAGCATGGCTTTTTTATTTGTTAGGTCCACTATGCTTGCGTACATGTCTCATGTAAGCACTCCAAGTCCTCTAGCCTTACATTTAATGATTATTGGTCATATAAATAACTAATGCACATAATGCATAATGATTTTACCAAGAATTCCATCAACAATATCACCTCAACACCAAACACCAATTGAAATGGTGTAGCCTTGTTCAAGCACTTGTAGGTTGTATGATATGACCATAGCACTGCCAACACTTGATCATCCCAATATTTACTTCCAAAATTGTATATATTCATGAGGTATGTTCCTAGTATTTTTTAAAATGCCTCATCTATATTATTTTCTTATAAATGATAATGGGTCATTTTGTGGTGCACCACTATATACTTAGTTAATAATATGCAGACCCTTTCATTGATAAAGTGAGTGCCCCTATTTCTAGTTAGACTAAGTGGGCAACCATATCATCATAATATATTTTCCCAAATGAAGCACATGACTATGGAAACTATGTAGTCTTTTATCAATGTGACCTTGAACTACTTGGTGAAATAATCTATGTCTCTAAGAATATACCTCACACATATGCATCATGTTGTAGGATTTATAATCCTAAAAAAATCAATGGCCCATTTATCAAATGGTGCTTAGGTAAGAATGGGGATGAGGGGAATCTCATCCCAATGGTTAGGCTTCCATATGCACTAACATATATCACATGCCTTGGTGTAGTTCTTTACATATTAGAACAAGCTTAGCCACCATAAGCCTAACTACATCACTTTTTGTGCCATTGCGTCTCCTATTTAATGTCATCCTATTATCCCATCATTCACCTCATGAAGCATGGATTATATTTCATGGTCCATGACACATAAATAGAAAACTTAATCTCTACTTAGTTTATATAGTTCTCTATTAATGAGATAAAATGGGGTAGCATAAACTGCTAGCTATTTCTTCTCCTTATTTGTCAAAGTTTGGGGTGTAACTCTAGACCTTAGAAATGTAGTGATCTCCACCAAATCCTTAAGGATGTGTTATAATTTCTATAGTTGTGAATCCAAAATGTAATACTCAATAGACACTATTGCATCACTTGAATTGATGCAGGATAAATGGTTTGGTCCCATGTTCTACTTTCTAGGCTTAATAATAATAGAGAACTAGAACTCCTAGAATATAAATATCCATATGCATATGTACCCATGTAAAATATGCTTATTCATGAGGTACTTGAGTGATTTTTTAATACTAAAAAATATGAATGAATTTTCCAAAAATTATTATTTGAATTTTTGCAAGGCATAGACCATAGTGATCACCTTAGGCTCTATTGTTATGTAATTCTACTCTACTTAGGTTATTTTTATATTAGTGACACAGATGAGATGATATATTTTACCTTTTCTATGATGCACCAAGATTTCATGAATCATAGAGTTATAAGTGTTGACATGGAGATGAAAATGTGTTGTCTAATTAGGGAACTATAAGATAGGTATGTTAGCTATTTTAAGATTTAAGGTCTTGAAGGTATCCTTTTGTGCTTTGCCCTAGTATAAAAGTCCATCTTTACAAAAAATATCTTCTATTAGAACCAAAATCTTCACATAAATCCTTATAAATTTTCTATAATATCCATAATGGCCAAGAGAGGAATGAATGTCTTTCTTTGTGGAAGGAGTTTATAGCTAAATGATGATGGTGATATTCATTAGATTGATGAGAAAATCATCCTTATGGATGATGTACCTGAGTAGGGTTCCAAATAGCATTTCAAAGATGTAATTTTTTAGGTTCAAAGACATTTGAATCTACCTACACATCTCAAACATTAGGTGAAGGTTATTGTAATGGTCCTTGATGAGGATATATACCATCCAATCATCAAGATAGACTTAGAGGAACCTGTGGATGAAATATTTAAACATGGTGATCACCACTCTAGAGAACATGATTGGTGCATTCTTGACTCCAAAGCGAATCATATTATAATAAAAATAACCCCATTCCATCATAAAGATTATGTTAGGTTTGTCATCCTCCTCCATTTGGACTTGGTTGTAGCTAGAGAACCCATCAATAAAGTGTAGATCATGTAGCCTATGATTCCCTTTAGGACATCATCGATGAATGGATTCTAGAAGGGGTCATTGATATAGGTGATTTTCAACATTATATAATTGATGAAAATGTGAATTCACCTATATTTATTGATGCTTATTACCATAGGTCTTACCCACTCAAACTATTACATAGGGGTAAATGACCCCTATAGTCAACATAGCATTGATTTCTATTTTGACCTTGGCATGGAGTTTGAGATTTACTATAGGGATGATTTTTGACCAGTCTTATGCCAAAAATTATCTTTATTCTCATATTACTAAGGCATGGGTTGGTTCCCTTGATATCCTAATAAGTCATGGGGAATAAGTGTTGAAACTCTTTTATAAGGTCTATGATGTGTGTCATTTCTACATCAGACTAATAGCCATCTAGAGTATCTATCTTTGGCTATCTTTATGCACTAATTCCCACCTTGATGATCTTAAATAGTGCATGGTATATCTCATTCTTCTCTTGGTGAGAGTCCTCAACTTGTCTATTTCCCTCCATTATCTCTATGTTTAGATGAATTGGGTCTTCTTCATCAAGAGTGTTGTCATCTACTTGGTGCATGAGCTTTATTTTGGTGTTCAGTGTTATCCAATAGAATTCCTTCTAAGTTTCATCATCTTATTTGTTTGAGTCACTATTGATCATCTATTCTTTAGATAATGTTGGGAGTGCTAGCCTTTTTCTGTAAACATGTATTTCAAGTGTTATTCAAGGATTACATTATCCTCTAACACTACCCTTTTAATTACTTGTAGTGGCTTGACCAACTCCAACTTATATGAGGAAAATGAGAAGGTGTGGACAAAATTATCCTTAAGGAAATCGTAATTGGTTATCTCTTAGTGCATCTCATTGACCATGTACCATGATCATGCCCATGTCTTTAGATTCATATAAAAGGCATACACCCATAAGTTCTTTGGGGAAGTCATGCCACAATTAGTTCATGTCTCTTTATATAGGTACACATGTGTCATGGGGTTAGAGTCACCAAAGTACACCAAGATATCTAGTTTCTCATTAATCTTCATGAATCTAGTGCACATGGTCACTTTTACCTCTATCCAATCTGGAAAGTTAGACCTTTGCATTTCCCAACACCACGTGATAGTGCTCTATAAGGTGTACATATGTATGCCTATTTTGTCTACCTCTCTGGGAATTCAAAATTCAAGGTCATTGACATACCTTTCCACTAGGTTCCTCCCTTCAACTTTTGTAAGTACTACAATCTTTCCTTTGCTCAGGTGTAATACCCTATTTCCTTTTTTATCTTGGCATGGGACCCATCATTTTAGAGTGTGATCAATTTAGACCCAGCGAGTACTCATAGGATTTGGTACCTTTGTGTGCACCAAGTGGAATCTATTACTAGTGGCCTCATAATCCTCTACAACCCATCATTTTTAATTTTCATCAATGGTTTTTGAGGATAACTATCCATCCTCATAATAAAGTATTCCTTGATTAGAAAGATGGATATTCTTGATGCCTTGTACTATGATGTTATAAATATGGTTGATCTCATCCTCAAGATCAATTGTCTCTACATATGGGGTCCTTGGTCACTTTAAAGGGGGATTAATACCCTTTCCTTTCCATTTTCAAATGTCATGTATCACTTATTTAAGTGCATATCTTCATTGTTGGTATAACATGAAGGCCTTTCAAGAAGCACTAGGTAGTTATCATATTCAGTAAACTCAATAACCTTAAAGTTAACATGGAATTTGGCACCCATAATATCTACAATAACACCCTATATAACTCTAATAAAATGTACTTGTGTTTTTTTGGCCATGAAAATTACATGGAGAGAAGGCCTTAAGGTTGGCCTGCCCATCTTCTCCCATTCAATCTTGTTTAGGATATTAACCTTTGTACTAGTGTCGATCAACACCTCATAGATGTACCATCTATTGATGGTGGAATCTATGAGTAACTCTTGGTCATACTCTATATTATGAGTATGATTTACCTCATGCCTCTACTCCATATGTGGTGTAACAAAGTCAATTATGTGGGGCTCAACAACTTTACTTAACTTTCTCCCTGTGTTCTCTAAGAGTAATTTTTTTAGGAGGGGAACATCCCATCTATTTGTAAGAGGCAAAATATCTCTATCAGCTCCTATACTTCAACCTCATATCTATATTTATTTTTTCATGAGGTCGTAACTTATGCTTCTATATCTCTAGCCAACTGGAGTTCTCCTTGAAAATTTTGTATTACACTCATGGCTTATTGTACGATGTCCTTTTGATGCACTAATTTAGGGTATGGTTTAACTTTTTCATAATGATTCATGATGCATGTTGTGTATATTGGTTCACCATATTCTATGTTTAATTCTTGTGTTGGTTTATTTGGTAGCTGAGTGGTGAACCCACTCTATGAAGTTGCCTACACCTTGATTAATTATGTGCATGCTAATTATGCCTTTAGATCCCATTTCATATATTTAGGCTCATACCTGATCATCTCTATGCCCCTATTGATGACCATTTTTCCTTGGGTTATATTTTTGTATAAGTTAGGGTACTCTTCGACCACATGCGATCCTTGATAATACCTATATGTTAGATGCATTAAGAAATTGCAATGATAGTGCTCGATTAACCTACACTAGTAAGAAGATTATGGTGGGGAAATTCCTCTAGTACATCCTCCAACTCACCCTTTGGTTCCTATATCTATCATTCTATTTGACATATCCTTCATTTCCTTGGTTTATCTACCCTTTGGCTATTGTAGTTGTATATCATGTACCTTTCTCCATATTCTAGAAAATTTCATCAATTACTCAACTGTCAACTATGTTGAGAGTGTAAGAATCATATAACTTAAATTATATGGTTGTGTTAACCTAACTATCACATTGTAATAAGGATAAGTTCTGAACATCATGTACCTCATGAAAAACTTCACAACTAAGAAGCAGTGGGTGCACATTCCTTTGAGGGTATTTGTGTTTATTATGACCCTTTGTCTCATAGTTGGTGCACCAAAACCTATTTCAAGCATATTGAAATTAACTAGAGGTTATCTTCTATATTTGGGAGGTAATATATGTAATATTTTCCTCCATGAATGGGCTAATGCTTATATCAACACTCTCAACCACCTCAACCCTGAGCACAACTTCAAGCAGTTCTTGAGGGTCTATGAATGTTTTCATGGATATTTCCCTTCTAAAAGGAACAAATAGTCTTCTAATTAACCATTGTGTATACTATAAGGGGTGAATTTTGTAATGGATATTGTAAAGGATCATCTTTAATCTAGAATCATATAAGCACACACTCTCTGGTAATCCTTGGTTGATCTCCTTAAGTTTGATGATATTCTACTACTTAAACTAAGATATATCGAATTGCTTTAGGAAGGATCCTTTCAAGATGTCATAATCAACTATAACTTGGTTAGGATCAAACTTCCTATGTCAAGTATGGGCACAATCAATGTAGGTTACCATAAACTGGGTTGTCTTGCACTTAGAATAAGTTATTCTTTGAGCATGTCATTATAACTCACACTTGAGCACATAATCTACAACATTATCTATGCCTCGATACTCTAATAGGTGTGTGTCCATCTCATAATAGATATGAATTTTGGGAGAAACCAATTCTTGAGGTTGTTTTCTTCTAGGTACTTTTCCTAGCATTGGTCCTCGTAGACCTCCAGTCACTAGGCCAAGTGATGGTCTTGTGGTTACTACTAGTGTCATAGAAGATGATGATGCCATATTATTGACTAATGTCATAGGGTCACATCTTATGGGATATTTTATAGGTTGTGTAGCTAACATTGGCTAAATTGGATTGATTTCACTCATGTTCTATTTAGTTGGGCTAGCACTTCAAGGTCTAGAGGTATCTTCACTTACCTCCTCATATAAGATAACTTGTTTAATAATTAATTTATAATCCAAATTTTGAAAACAATCAAATTCTATGTTGATAATGAGATCAATTATCAATCTCCTATTTTTATTGGGGAATTTGGTAGATGATCTCGTACCATAGGTTTAAAGGGGATATGTGCCTCTAGTGCATTTCTAATGGCCAAGTTCTAAAGGGACCTCAAGAATTCACTCGTTAACTATGGAGCTTATTCAATGACTTCAAGGGTTCCTTCCTATGGACATGGATATAATTCAAAATATCCTTTCCCATGCCCTTCTCACTCACTATGGGTCTTTTTGACAGTTTTAGGATATATATCTTTTATCAGTTCTTACCTCTTCTTTCTATAAGCCTATCTTCTAAGATCTTTTTTGTCAATATGCTCATCTCCTTCCATTGTGCCTCACCTACATGTCCCCTTATCTATTTCATTACTCATAAAAAAGAGTAATTTCACCTTCCATCCTCACTATTTCAAAGCCAAAATCTACCATTATCTTATTAAGTTCAGTGTCGAGTTCTTTCATAAATATGCATTTGGGCTCATGCAAGAACTAGTACTCTACTTCTTTAGGAAAATATTATGTTGATATCATGAACTCAAACATATATATTTTTAGCACCCCTTTCACCATTTGTCCATGTCTCTATTCCAAGTGGTGTATAATTTCTCAAGCCTCTCTAGGTGCTCTTTCATCCGCTTGAGGCACTGCCAATAGATTTAGCTTATAAAGGTTTCATAAGTAGCCAACTAGTGGTATATTTTCTTTGGTAGTTTAAAAAAAAACATCATACAAGGCATCATATAAGTAGTTTTGGACCTAATTCCTTGAGTTATACCCCTTATAAGTTATATGCCTCAGTGAAAATATATCTTCCACTTGTTTTAGATAGCGCTCGATGTTATCGAGGGTGATTTTAAGCATTATCCTAGTACATAATTATAGCAATAAAATTCAAGAGTCTTATCAATGGAACCAAAAAAATTTTAAAAAGAAGAATTTATATTTATAAGTCTAGTCATACACTTACCTAGTTGTATAAGTGAGATTTAGGCCTGTTATGACAAGGTTCAATCCTTGACTAATATTATGGAACATAAAATTTATCACTTGACTACACTGAGATCACTTTATATGAGGCACAAACCATATGTTCTCACCCAAAGCACAATAGAGAAGGGACTAGGGTTTGTGTTGGGTTAGTCATGCCATAGTGTAACTCTATTATTCAAGGACTTGGGTTAGTGAAATGATAATGATGCATTCATGGGTATAATTCTTGGGTTTAATAGGCTCAATGGCATTCATGTAATTGAGGGCCAACTAATTATCTAGTTAGGGGACTTAAACATGGTTTTCGCTTAAGCCAAGGTATCATTTAGGGCATAGCGTCTTAACCACACTTAAACAATTTATTATCATGGGTACAGGGTTCATTTCCAACTATATTTCTACTATGAATTAGTCAAGTTAGAAACTTATAAGATCTCAATATACATCTGATAGAACCAAGCATGTAATCAATAAATATTCAAATAGTATTCTTCATTAATAGAGTTTAAAAACAATGCATGTATATCAATATAAAGTGAGAAAATTATTGAGATAAATTTATAAATTCCCAAGCTCATAGTAAATCTTGGGAATTACAAAGGGTATCATCATAAAACATCACAAAATAAGTTCTAATGCTAATGGCAACTATCTAACAATAATTTTTTAGAGCTTCACTACTTTAGTTCATCTCTTCTCTTCAACTAAACTAAAATTCCTTTTATAGGATTTGGATCATCTTAATATCATGGGTAATGTAACATGTTGACTAATGAACTAGCACTAGAGGTACACATCTCATCATCTCTACCATGCTTATCTTTAATGTCTTGTCACTATCTCATGCACTCACTTCCCAATCCTACTTGATTCAAAAGGAGTCACTTATCTTTAATGGTTGGTTATTGTCCTATGTGATTTATTCCTAATGTTTATTGGAGTTTTTATCCACCATCCAACTATCACTTCTAGAAGATAAAACAACAATTATCCTCTATGATTGCCTCATGACTAGGTGATTGTTGTGTTGGCACATATCCACTACTTAGCATGAAAAGGGGCCCAACAACAACAATACATAAGGAAAACCTATTAAAAGGGATATTTATAGATCTTATAAGAATATTACATTAGTTACACATCCTCATAAAAATGATATAAAGAGACATGAAACCACTCAGGCCTTTAGCACCTATTATTAGGTACTCAAGCTTGATAGCCATGACACTCAAGGCAAGCTTATATGAAAGAATGGAGATAGAGGGGATTTAAATCAACTAGACATAAATGATAAGGTTGGAAATAGGTGGTAAATATGGTTTTATGATGATTTTGAATCCCTAAACTACCTACAAAGGACTCAAATCTCTATAACTTAGTCTAGGCATATTAGACCTAAAACTAATCATGGGTCTTAAGACCCCACCTTGAGTTGCCTATCAAAATGATCATATATTTAATAGTATAGAGGCTCAAGGAAAATTAGATTTGGGAACCCTAATACACTTTAAATCCATGAAGGATTGAGTGGACTTTAGGGACCTAGCTCTACAAATGAATGCTAGGACTATAGACATGTCCAGAAGGTTTGTAGAGAGATCAAAGTTAACCAACTTGAATTCATATCTCCACACACAAGGTTCATGGGAAAAAAATATTTTAAATACATTTAGGGTGGTTTATGGACCAAAAATCTATGACCATAGGTTTTTAATTGTATGTCTAATCTTTATGAACCATCGTTAAGATGGTAGACCTCTAAAACCATGTTTAAACCTTAAGACATAACCAATTTTGGAAAAATTGATATATTTGAAATAAAATTCCCTAAATTGACCTAAAAATCACTTGGATCACCTAGTACACTTAAAGGAGACCCTGATCATGGTACTAAGTTTTATAGACTATTATATGAACTTATAATAAATGGTACTTTTTAGGGTTTTATGATGTTTTTAGGGTGCATAATTGTTTGAAAGGATGAAAATATTAGAGGGGGTGGATTGGGACTTTTTATACCTTATTATATCATAAATTTCACACACTCCTTGGAAACACTTTTTCAAGTCTAATCCAAATAGGCAGTCTAGGAAGAGTAATGGAAGGTGACCTATTCACCTAATTTGCAAGGTTATAGGTGTCTATTACATAAAAATGATTATGTTATGGTATAAGACATTGATTAAGACCTAATATTAGCTTATTAACATGTTCTTAAGGTCTCACACAATTTTTCATGACCACCAAGCACAAATAGTCAAGTAACTAAGCCTAATTTCCGTAGTACGCCTACTTGGGTCAATAAAGGGAGATGAAAATTAACACTAAGGGATTGTTAAGATGGTAAACATAGAGTTATTACACCATATAAATATATATAAATGTGATCAAGACACTTCTCCATGGTCATTATGAAGGAAAGGGTAGTTTTTTATCCTAGTCAATATGCAAGGAGAAGGGTGGACTGCTCAATGCCTCATAGAGGCCCAATTACACCTCATTCACACTTTTTAACTACCATAAAAAGATATATTGACCATTTTGGGAATTTTAATGCCTTAGATGAGGTAAAATAAAGTTGAATCATCCCACACCACTTCATCTCAGTACCCAATAGCTTATTCAAGACCATCAATTTAAAGTCCAATACATGGAGGGAGTTTGAGGGACTATTATGACTATTATAACTGATGATGGAGTTGAATATGGTCATTTATGACCTCTTATCTACACAACCAAGCCAATTTACCTCTATTTATCTCTTCATGATTTTATAAATTTAGGTCTTAAGGCATTTATATACATATTTCACTTGGGTCTGAGAAAACTTGGAATATATCTGTACTATGTAAGCCTCTTGGACTGTTAATTTGTGACTTCTCCATGATTGGGCTCTATTATTTGTATTCTTGTTTTAATGTTCATAAGTGGTATAAAATATCCCTTGGTATGTCCTTACCACATGTACATGATGATAAGTTGTCTTATGAAAGTTATATGATGTGTCAAAGGTTGATGATCATATTTGGAGTGTAACCTTGGTTGAAAGTGTCTCAAGGTAGGCCTCTTAGCCATCACCTCCAAGTTTTAGACATTTACCATGGCCTTTAAGTAAAAATGATTGCATATAATTTTTTGATATAGTGCTTTAGTTCATGATTTTTTTAATAGTATTGTGAAGAATTCAAACTGAGTGGATGAATGATATTTGTGCATCACCATCTTTAGACTAGGTTTTTTTTATAAAATTACTATCCCTTTTTACCCCAACAGTATTAGATATTAGTTAATTGAGCCTAATATATGCACTAGGGGAGTTATCCCCATAATATATAGGTTTAGAGCAGTCATAGGTTACCCATAGCCTTGGGATATTCCCAAGTTGATCTAAATTTGAAGGTAGCTTTGAATAACCTCCTTATAGGGTGAAAATTAGAGATATAACATGGCCCATACACAATATCTAGCTACTAATCCCATAATGATTTCCAACTTACAAATATGGGTGGTGAAGAGCTTCTAATCCTAGTCAATGGGATACATTTTAAACACTACTATTGAGAGATTAGTCCTTTGTACATAGTTTATTTATTTTTCTCCAAATGTTGTCCTATCACATTACATTTCTTAGTTTATTTCAAATAAGTGCTTTTTCTTGCAAATTTTTCTTTTTAGTCAATTTCCCTATTTTGGTGTGTTTTTTTCCTTATTTTAGATGAGAAAATTTGTCTTATTTCAAGTTTATATCTTTTTAGTCATTGATAAAAAATTTTACTACTCATTTTAGAATGTAAGAGTGGTCCTGTGAGTCTATAATAGATTTCAATGGTCTATCTCTCAAGCATAGTAGACATGCTTCCCATCTGAGTCACTAAAATGTTGACAATGTTGACATCATGGGTCAAATTATCATGCATAATACTTCAAAATTTTATTTTCATGTCATTTGACCTATAAATTGGTATGTTGGTCTTATAATGTCTCTAAAATGGTAATCCAAAACCTTGATTAGGAGAGTTTAAGGCAGATTTGATGAGTTTAAGGATTTGATCATCATGACCATGTGCTTGTCTATCTAGCTTTTAACCAGTTTTAAGTTATTTCAAGAGATGAAAATAGTATATAACATCCTAAGAGGCCTTATGGCTTATCTCAAAGTCATATCATGTTGTATAATTGATCAAAATAGTTGGTGGCATGTTTGAATAACTTCATGACCCAATTGATTGCATTTTAGGTCACTTTATGGTTATTGGAGTAGGTTTTGATTGTGAATGATAGTCTAATATTAGAATCAGGACATGGTGTAATTTTTCATGCATGACAAGTACAATAAATGCATTTTTAGTAGTTTCGTCAAGTTTCTCAAGTGATTTTAGCATTTTAGTGCTAAAAAGACCTATTTTGAGTCTATCTATATAGTTTTCCAAGGTGCAATTGACCTTAAGGCACCTTCAAGACTTTATTTATTAATTTAAAGGTAAAATCAATGGTTTTAATGAATTTTAGGTGTCATAATGAATGAAACTGACTTATCTCCCATATTGACCTCATTGGCAACTCTAAGAAGGCCATCAATTTTTGCTTAGTATAGGTGAGAGAGAGAGAGAGAGAGAGAGAGTCAAGTCCAAATTTATTGAGAAATGATATGTACAATAATTAAAATAAAGTTAGTGTCATTTTTTTTAGATTCACTCCCCCATAATTATTAATAATTTCCAAGAGTGTAAGGGGGTCACTATGACCTAGTCATTCAAATAGGGTCCAAGTTTGATTACATTTATTCACTTCATAGCTTGTTGGAGAAAAAATGTTTTTGGTGGATGATTATAGGGTCAAATAGGAACTTTTTCATGAGTTAATCATTATATACTTTGTATTTACAAGTATTCTTTTGACAAAAAATTGGTTGGTTGTCTTGAACTATAAATTTGGTAGTTTTCAAGCATGTTTCATATGTAGGATAAGTTTATTCCTTTTCAAGGGTTTTTAAGCTCATTTTTCACATAAAATACACCTCCTTAATCCATGCATAAGTTTTATGTACCTTCACCTTGAGGAGGGTATTCCTTGAAGTATCATGAGTGAGATTGGTCCTTCAACAAGGTATAGTTTCAGGTCTAATGATATTATCAGTGTGTGAGAGTATCTTAATGAGGCTATCATGATTTTTAATGGATTATAATATATTATAAATTATTAATTTACCTTGGTATGAAATTCCATGGATGGTCTTAATAATATTATCCTTGAGCTCAAAATCCCTCTTGTAGGCCTAAAGAGCATACTAGATGGATCTCATAGTAGGTAATAGAACATTTTGAGGAGTCTTAAAGATGAAGGATTTTTCTTGAAAATTAGGGAGTTGTTTATCAATGTTTATAATTTTTTCATGGTGAAGGAATATGATTTAAATATATTATGTGGACCTCTTTGGAGCCTCTAATGCCTAATAACACAATCATGACTATGTATGATTATATGACCAACTTGTGAGACCTTCCAAAGGACTGTGCACCTTCATGAGGTGTCATGATGAATTTTAAAGGTGAAATATGTCACTTATAATGGATAATAATTCAAATAATTTCAACAAAGTGCACATTAGAAGAAAAAAAACCTACCTTAAGATACTATTTAGTAGAGTTTAAGATAAGTTGGTGGTTTTTAAGGTAAAGACTAAATGTTTATCTCCATGTTTATCAAGATTTTGATTCTTATTCAAGTTCATAGATGATATATAAAAATATTAAAAAGTTTTGGCATCATATTTTTAATTTAATCAACCATACCACATGCCTATCTACAATCCATACAAACTTGAAATGTTAACCTACAATAGTTCTCTATTTTAATACTATATTTTTCAAAGAAGCATCTTGAATATAAGTCATTGAGGTAATGTTTCCATTAAGAGTTTATAAAATGAGACCATGATGGTTTTTGGGTATATTAAGATCATAAAACAAGTACCAAGACACTTTCAACCTATAGTATATACACTAAGCAAATATTGACCTACAACAATCATCTAAAGTAAGGCTTACATTAAGGAGTATTATGTTCAATCATGGAGAGGTGGTTTTTAATTTTGAAGTCCTAAATATGATAAATGGAAGTCATAAGTATGATAAATGATGTTTTTTTTCCCTAGGATATTAAGGTGGAATAATATGACAATATACACCTATATAAAACTCATAAATACACAACTACATCTAGCTTGGGAGTCTAATTGAGATTTAAGGACATAGAACTTGAAATAAATAGTGGTGAATTTTTTTGTGATATATAGTTATATTAATTTATTAAATTTTGTATTAGTTATACATAATATTTTTAAGGATATTTAATAAAAAATCCTCTCAAAGATAATACATAGTCGAGTCATAAAGCTACAGTCAAGTAAGGAGAACACAGTTAAGTTATCTATACAATGTGAACTTATTATGTATAAGTTCAAGAGGATGCAAAGTGAGTTTGTGAGATGAGTATTAAAATTAAAATAATGACTTAATTAAATACTAAAATATGTTATAAAAACACCAATAATGGAAAAAATAATCACCTACAACATTCATAGTTAGCTGAGGAGACCCATGTGTTACCACATGAGGGTATGGGTAGATGAGGATGAGGTTGAGTTGTCACACATTTATTGAGGTGTTCGGAGGAGATATAGGTAAATTAATACATTTTAAAGGATAAAATTATTTTAATATTATACATCTTCAGGCCTAAAACTCTAAAAAACTCCACCTATAACCAATGTTTACCTACAACCAACTTATGTTGACTTAACAAGAGTTCTATGGGCAATGGATGCTAAGAGTGAAAAGGTAAGGTTGAGGGTTTTTTAATATTAAATTAATTTAATATTTTAACTTTAACATAATATCAAAGAGTATTTAGGAAATAAATCTCTCAAAAGGATTCTAAAAGAATCAAAACTTATAGTTAATAAAGAAAGAGATAATAAGATGTGTGTTGTAATGCATGAAGTTTGTAAGAAGAAAAGTCTTGAGGAGTTTTAATGTGTTCAAAATATTATATATGTTTCAAACCCATGTCAATAACCTCTTTAAGGGGACATTTTATTGAATATTCCTCCATATACACCTATAGTGATCTCTAAATATCCACCTATAGTGATCTCTAAATATCCACCTATAGTTAATGAAGGACATGGTGAGATTATTGGCAAAGTTTATGACAATGATGATAGGCATGTTGGAAGGTTGAGTTGAATGAAATATTTTAGTCTTGAGTATTTAATCCAATTTAATTTATATAAGTGTCTTTTAATATCACAAACATAAAAAAAATACACAGTCAAGGAAACGTAGTCCTTCAAGAACTTATAGGCCTACCCTATAGCAAGTGTGAAAGGATCACATTTGTCTCGTTAAGTTGAATTCCTAACAAATTAAAATAATTTAAATGACCTTGATCATATTTGTTATCAAGTTTTGATCATGTGGAATAAGAGAAAAATTGAGTTTATAGACATCTAGGGTTAATAATGTTTATTTGGCATAAAACCCTTAATGAAGAAAATCAAGGTTTTAGAATTGTCACAAAGGATATTATGGTTAATAATAATTCTAGATAATTATATAAATTATTAAAAAAAAAAAAATTGAAACATTATTTGATATGAAGATAAGTTTTGAGGGTTTAAGACACAAAATGGCCTTCCTCAGCCTTTATGCACAGTCAAGCCAACTAAGTGGTTATTTTGAAGAGGTTAAAACTTATTTAAGTAGATGCATGAATGCATGAATTTGAATTAATTGTTGAGGGGGTTACTATTCTATAAATTTATGCCATTATTTTGGTCCTTAAGCTTCACAATTGTATGAATAATCAGTTAGAATACACATAACCCTATTTTACTTAAGAAGGAACTTAAAAAGGTAACTTAATTTTATCATAAATTTAATAATAATTTTCATGGTGAATCAATCCCATAGGATATTTTATATGGCTCCCCATACCCTAAATTATAGGAATTATTTTTTGTAAATGATCCCTGTCCTTTACGAAGCATCTTTAAGAACTTAAACCCTCATAAACCCTCCTAAAACCCTTCAATTAACCCAATTTGAAAGATATACAAATTTATTCCCTAAAATGAAATGTTTTGTCTTAAAAATGATCCTAACCATGTTAAAAACTCTCTTAAGATCCATTTCTAGGTGTTCTTTTAGATGTGCAGGTATAATACCATATAATATAATGAAAAATAAGTGGTTTTATGCCTATTTGTGAAGGTGTACACTGCAGACTGATTTCCAACGTTTAAATATATACATAATAATTAAAAATGTTATATATTTCTCTCAAAGAGTTACATAGCTATTGTAATTTCACCACTAGCTCAACAAGTGTGGCGAACTTAGTTTTGTAGGCCAAAAATAAAGGATGAAGGATTAAGAGTGTCATGAAGGACTGAAATATCAAGGAGTGAGTTGTTTAAGGGTCCTAAATGTATTATCAGGTCACATTAAATCATCATAACCTAAAAATTTATTTAAAAAACTCTCAAACTACCCCTCAAGCACATAAAGTCATGTAGCCTTGTAAATGACCATTTCATGGTCTACCCATCTACACAACTTCCTAGATCATGAAATTTAACATGGAGGATGGTATTAATATATATATATATATATATATATATATATATATATATATATATATATATATATATTTAATAAAACACTTTTATCCATTTTCACACATGTGGGTGGTCATTTGGGCCAAATTTCTCTTTCTAAGCCTAAGAGGTCTAATTAGGCCTAATTAGAGAGAGAAATGATAGAAAAGGTGTACTTCCACATGGATCTAGATCATTATATTTTGTATTAAGTTGTAAGGAGATAGAGGATACTCAAAAAAGTGCCCATTTTTCTGATGTGATTCATACATTCTCTTGGATAAGGAGATTTACAAATTTTTAGGGTTACAAAGAATGGGTGTTTTAACAAGAAAATGGAGCAAAATGGGATATTTTGGAGGGTATGATGGATCTAAATTTATTATTTCAGATTTTAATATATGTGTGTAATATATCCATGGATAAAATATTCCTAGTTCAAAGCAAAAGCCTTTTTTCTCTCTCCTATAACTCTTTACTCATGTGAAGGAATTAAGTGTTTAAATCACTTAATGGATGCATCAAATTTTTCCAAAGGATTTATTTATGTTTCTCTCTCCCTCATAAGCATATTAAAGAATGAATAAATCAATGTTTTATTGGGATAAGGTTTCAAATGTAGAAAAGGTCTCAATAATTCCTAACTACACCTTCCTTCCTTCCTATGCCTAACATGTTGAAGGAGTCAAACAATCATCAAAGAGATTATAACAGACCATGTAAGGTGGATATACCCCATTAATGTCTTATATTAATATTTTATTAAATAATTAATGAATACATGATCTTCTTTTTTCAAGGAAAATGACTTATTCTTCAACAAAGACATATGAGCTAGTATATAGGGGTCAAACAAGGATTAGACACCTTCTAAGTGGTCAAGCTTGACAAATCAATGATGAATAAAATTTTAAGTATATTTAACACATTATAATATAACTCTACACCACCATAATGACATGAATTAAATGAGAGATTAAAGTAAATACTATGTAGCACTTGAGGGGTTAGGAAGACCAAGTTGACAATCCTACTTTGGGGCTGATTTGTCTCCCCGTAATTTGATTTTTTATTTGTACTCATTTTTACAAAATTTTATTATCACTTTTTTAATTTGTTTTTGATAAAAAAATTTCCAAATTTTATACTAAACTTTTGAATAAATAATAATCTATTTTCCTCCATTTTCAAGTTTTGGTGAAGTGTATGGTGATTATCATTGATATACAATTGTGAATCATTTATCTTCCTTTGATATTATCTAGTTTTTGTACCTTCATACAACATATTTTAATTTATACAATTCATTATAAGTTTCAAGATAAACTTGAGTCTAAGTGTGGATGTGAATTTAGTACCTTTTTTATTCTTTCCATATAAATATTGAATTTGTCAAGTCTTTATAAAACACTATTGTAGAAGTCATTCTTGAAGTGAAGAGAATGTGTGTAATCTTATTAATTTCATAAGAGTGTAAATTAAAAGCATAAGTGGTCATAAATGTTGTTTCATCACCCTTATTCCCTTTTTTCATTTCAATTCCATTGTAAATAGTAACTCTTTCAGCCTTTTCATAGTCAAAAATCAATATTAGTAGGTTTAAGATCAAGGTTTAGTGAGTGCATCTAGGGAGATATCCCTCAATCTAGCTCCATCTAGAGATTCTCTCCCTTAAAAAGTCACTCATACTTATGAGATATTTTATTTTTTTAGTAGGAGTGGGAAATAGCACACATTCTCACAAGGGTACACTCCTGATTGACAACATGAACTATTTATATGTCTAGTAGGATAATAGTGATTGGTACCATGGTTTGTTATCTCCTATTAAACATACCATAAAAATCATGTAAATATTGTACCCATATAAAACTCCCATATCATACATATTTCACTTATCTAAGGATAATCAAGATAAATAAATATTATACATTGGCATGGACCCATATGACTTGTGATATAACACTTGCATAGTCACAAGCTTAACGATGGCCTCTTAGATGTTCAAAATACTAGAGACATATACATTAAAAAGTTATATAAATAATTTATATTGATCATAATCATTAGGAATAGTATATAATTTATCTATCTACCAACATTCTAACATAGATAGTAGTGTGTCACACATAATCATTGTGTCCTCAATTGGTAGCCACAATTTCTTATGTGCATCCTCAATGGTGATGGTGACCTCCACTATGTCCCCATCTAATTTCCACTTGAATTTAATTTTAATCCTCTCATAACACCCATGAAACATATTTATAATCTCATCATTAATAAAATTATCACATATTCATGATATTACTAAATTTTAGACTACTTAACCATGCTCTATCCATATTTCTCACCATGACCAGTAGATATGGTATCTAAATTGCATCTACCATCCTCTAGAGTCACATCCATCTCTACAAAATATAAAACAACAATAGATAGCTATATTTTTTTATAATAAAGATATAAATAAAATTAAAATTTAACTAAAATTTTGCATCAAAATTAAAAATAGTATTTATCTATATTGTGTTGGTCATTTTTTATCTTTTCTTACTAGATCGGTCAGTTATAATTTATAATGTGCCATCCATGTATTTTTAACTCAAATATATCTATTATTTTATCTAATTTTTCATTTGAAAACAATAATTGTTGATTATTATATATATGTATTACTAAACAATATCAAAATTCTAAAGATATATAATATCCAATAATTCTAGTTTTGATAAATATCTAGATTTAGAAGACAACTATTTGTGGAAAGATTTAGGATGAAAAAAACTTTTATTTAACACATATTTACATTTATTAATATGATCTATTGAAACTGGAAATAATTAAATGATATGATCATGCGTGCTCAAAATTAGGAACAAATAAAAAAATATTTATGGATATGTCTGTTGTAAGTGGACATCATTATAGGACATTTGAGTCTATTGAATGTAAACTTACCCTAGTTGATTGTGACAAGTGTCTACTAGGAAAATAAAAATAAAATAGAGTTATAAAATTTTCAAATAAGCAATATGATAAAAATTTACTTATAGATAGGACCACTACAGGAGGACTAGAATGCAATCTACTCAAATTAATTGAACATAAACTTGTCCTAGTTTAGTTAAATTTACAATCTACTAAAATTTAATTGATCTAACACTCCCCCTTAATGCTAAGTGGGGAAAAATATAATAGTCACCTCAAAAAGGAATTATATTATGTACATGCTTTATCATTTTAGGGTTTAGCTATGTAAATCATATGTTTGATTAAATGGTTGAGTAGTCTAAATAAGTGAAATAATATGGAATAAATTACCACTAATTTGTTGTAGAATTTGACTTGCTTTGACTTTCTAAAAAAAGTAATAAATATGTGAAAATAAATACTTATCTATAAAACACTTGATGTAGAATATCTAAGTGCTAAAAATTGGGATACAAATATTTTGGAGTTGCATTAATAGGATCCCTGTGTCAGATCCTCTACTATAAATTAGCACCACACTTGGATAGTAACATTGTATGGCTCTAGTGTCCTAAGAATGGTGCTAATGTCTTCTATGTAGGACTATTCCTAAATTTTGGGTGCACCTACACCCATGTTTTTGGGTTATATTCCTACACACATGAAGTCTAAATATATATATTATGCCTATAATATCTAATTTATGATGCAAAACCTAATCCTCCTTGCAATTAAAGCATGAGCTAAAAATGTGTGTTCATTAGTAGGATAGGTTGGACATCCTCAATAACTCATTATGAAGAGAGTTGCCTACATACCAATAATATAAGGAGGGATCAATCCTGATGTAGTTCTCCCCACACAAGTGTTGGTGCAAGTGCAATTAATTCTATAATGATAGTGGTCTTGAATGCCTTGAGTGTACTTGAGATTGAATATCTTGAAAATTTAGGATTAATGAATAAAATATGTTTCTTAACTTATTTCATGTTTGAATAAGTCTTTTTTATATATTTTCTGTCTAGTGGATATAAAATATGTTTCTCAACTTATTTCATGTTTGAATAAGTCAAATATTTATAGTGTTTTTTAACTTGCATGAAAAATAAAAGATGTTTAGGCTAACCTTAGATGGTTTTAATTTTAAAAATATATCTATTTAGGAGAGTTAAGACAAGGAACATTAGTTCCATGTTTTGAAAAATAACACCATGTGGCTCTAGTGTCTTTAATGTGGTTCTGATGTCCAACTAGTAGGATGTTGAGCACAAAGGGTCAAGATCTAGGAATGAAGGTTTGAGACTCTGTTTTAGCTAACTATGGATGTCTGTGGTCCACACAAAAGCTATAAAAGTGTCATAAAATTCTCTAGGATAAGATAGGAATAGGTTGTTTCAAGTAGAACTCAAATGCCACTTTTAGGTGATTACATTCCCCCCATTTATAATAGAAATGTAGTAAAGCAAAATGACTAGTATAAAGGAAAAAAAGTGTATCTAGGCTTACCTAAGAAGTAAATCCTAAGTAGCTAAGTATGAGTATGTGATGTTGGATCTATGTATGTGAAACATGATCCAAAACATGACCTATAATGAAATGTGAATAAACTAGTCCTTAATAAATATTAAAAGTGAAAGATTATGTTGAATAAAGAATTAACTAAGTAAAGTTAAGTAAAGAAATGGGAAAGAGGAAAAGAAAAAAAACACCTCATTGGGTATGCAAACCAATTCATGATCTTGGTGATAACATGTGTGCGTATGTATACATAGTGATTAAGTCATTGAATAAATTTGATTGAGTTGATATTTTTCTCAATCCACAAATGTGGGTGGCTCAATAACTCAATCTAATTTTGACTCCATCATTTCCCACCCCTACTTGGTGGATTGTGACCTATGAATAACTTGTATTAGATTGAAAATGTTTCTAAACCTCTCATGTGGGTGGCTCAAGAACTCAAGTAGGATATGAATCCATCATTTCCCACCCATGTGTAGTAGATGCATCTAAAATTGAACTATGTAAAGTGATTGAAATATCTAATTGGGTATATTTGACTATGTATGTTAGCTCTAAATACAATTAGGTACATTACATGGATTTGGGCCACTTGAGAATGCTAACCACTATATATGGATCAATGCATGAAACTAGTGATAATATAGAATTAGCTGTCAAGTGTATATAGTGTAGAAAATGACATGGATTTTGTCATTATATTTGATCAACCTATGTGTAATTGAACATATGGAAAAAATGTGTCATGCACATGCCCCCAATCTGATATCTAAGTATGATAATTATGGATTGAGTTGTAATGAGTGTATCTAAGTATTTGAACTGAATATGGGAATGATTATGCAACACATGCATCACCTAGTTTGAGAAAATGATATGAATATGAGCTAAACTAGTGTGAATATGAGTTGAATCTGATCATAACTATCAAACTTGTAGCTATGTCTATGCAAATTTTTATTATAACCAGTATACTATTTTAGCTAATCTAAAATTCACTAAAACTAGGGTTGTTAGATAATAGCGACATGTATTCAACAGTAGCTCTATGTGGAATTAGTGACCCTATTTAGGTGTTAATGTTTATCTAGTATGAAATCTAAGTCACTCTAATGTTTTATGATTCCTTATTTTTCTTATGTTTTTTTTGTGTCTAATTTTCTAAAACTAAGCCTATGTGATGAATAATGTTCTATGAATGTAATGTAGGAGCCTGATCTCTATGACAAACCCTTATGAATTCCCCATCTTTTGAGGGTAATTATTAACTTATGCAATAAATATCCTCAAAATAAATATCTCTACAAAATGTGTTAGCTAGAGCATATATGATAACTATGTGATAATCCAATACAATGTGCAAACATAACATCAAAATGTAAGAGGATATGAGCATAAGTATGTAATGTAATATGCATGTTGTATCTATCATTACACAAGGGTATCAAGATATATGTAATCAATGTGTATATTAAAAAATCTGAGTAGCTACCTATGGTATGGGGCATGATGTCCATCATGACACCCAATAGGGAGAATATATATATGAGGTCCCTCATGGCATCAAAAACTAGTATGTGTAAAAATCAAAGACAAGGGTCATGTCCATGATACATATAATAAATAATACATATAAAACACATGAGGTACTCAAAATAGTCCAAGGGGACATAATATAATGGATATAGGCACATGTCACTAAATTTGAGAAAAGAAAACATACAAAGACATGTTCAAATGTCCACATATGAAAGCAAAAATAAAGTTGTATTAGATCCCCATAGAATCACATGTTCAAATGTTTGCATAAACAATCAATAAAGTGCACACAAATGACATGGGCATATGTCTAAGGTATATATGTATAGAAGTGGTCTAGAGCCAAAGCACAATGGCATATTAAAATGCCTTCAAATAAAAGAAGCATAGAGAATATAATCAAGTCTAAACTAGGAAAGCTAGAAATGAAATAATGTATGAATGTAGTACAAATATATTAAGATCTAAGATGTATATATACATTATAGTCAAAAAAAATATAAATATGAATAGAAATGATTAATATCAAGATATAATAATCTATAAATTGGAACATAAGGAAAGAAAGCATAGAACCTAGTAATAAAAATTATGTATGAGATGCCCCCAAGCGGGTGGATGTATCAATTGAATAAACCTAGATCAGTGTATATACCCCCCATTGGGTAGATGATAATAAGTTTGGATTAGTGTATTGGACCTGAGTCTTATAATCAAGTTGTAAGCACTCCATAAGAATAAGTGAAACATGTATGTATGATAAAAATAACTATACTAAGATTGCTAGCATATGTAGTGTCTATAAAATATAAGTGTAAACATATCAATACATACAATCTATAATTTTTGTGTTTTTTAAGTAATATTTGAATATTTTTGTGTTTTAGCATGTTATATTATTTTTGTATTATTTGGATATAATCTATGTACAAGAAAATGAAAATAAACAATGTAAAAGAAATAAAAGAGAATAAAGTATGTACAAGAGGGTAGGAACCATACTAACTGATGAGTCTCATGGGAAACTCACTACCACTATGACCTATGTCAAATTAGGTAAATTTGATCATGTGTGCTATGTGAAATCCCAACTATGATCCCATAATCTACTGTATTGAGAAATTTATGTTTGTGTCTACCTTTGTAGTGGTGATATGAATATGTGTCCCTGATTGTGATGCCATATTAATTATAGGGGTCTTATGAACCCATATAATATAATAAGCTATAGGTGACATAGGTTTCCTATGTTGAGAACCCAAAAAAATAATAATACTTATCTTAGCATAAGCTAAGTGGAGGAAGGTCCTCTAAAATATGTGACATATATTTGATGTGGGGGTCTCTCTAATAATGGCCTCCATGGGAGAGTATGCCTATATGTAAATATCATAGGAATAGACCTCATTTGTACTAGTGACTTTAATTAAATCTATGATGTATGAATAAGAATTATACTCTAAGTTATAATTGATAACTATGTTATATCTGATAATAATGCTAGAACTACAATTGGTGAATATATTATAACTACCTATGGGATAGGTAAAAGATACTCATATGGAAGACCCTTAACTTTGACCACTTGATTTTCATGTACATATTTTATGCATTTGTGTACTATATATGGGATGGATTGAAGTTGCTATTACCATGGCCTACCCAATAACATACCAAACATGCCTATACTAGGTACTACCTAGAACTGAGTGGCTATATGTGTTGGTCTAACATGTAATGAAAGTAAAATCTCCCCAATGGAGTTATCAATGTGACCATTGAAACCACTAATGACTATGTTTATGGGAAATATATCCTACTCTAATTACCCCAAAAGTTAAAAAAGTGTCATAGTTCACATGTTAATGCTTGACCCATTGTAAACCATAACACTTTGGATGGGATGATTATCTATGTATGATCATATAAAGAGTTCATGTAAATATGTATCATCATCAACAATCTCCTACTCTAAGAATGTGATGAGTGGTCTAGGTGGAATTTCAGTATGGTACATGCCAATAATGTTGTGAAATCAGTGTGCCTCCTCTATAATATTATGATATTAAGCTTGTGGTGGATGTGCCTAATATGCATAATGAACACTTGATGTGCTTCCACCTCATTAATTATGTGCTTCAGAAGTGGATTTGAGAATATCTTTAGTTCCTTATCTTCTTATTTTTGGATTTTGGTGCCTCTGTGTGTGTGCCCACATCAATAGTATTATCCTCAATTATCTTATACTTTAGGATTATACATATGTTTATTGTATGGATTGGTGCCATTTTATACTCATATAATTAATTAGAATCATAGTTATTTAGAATAATCCATGTTGTATCAACATATTTAATGAGAGGGAGAGATATGACATTGCATTTCAAGAGCTGATGTAAAACCCATGTTGGTGGTTGTGGAAGGTTGATAAAGATTCGACACTAAGAAGTAGATAAAACCAATCTAGGAAATGTCTTTGAAGCTACGTTAACAATTGGCCTTTTGATCACTCTTATTGTTTTGTCCCTTACCTTGTATTGAGGATTATTTTAACTCTTAATAGTTGATTCTAATCCATTGGTATACTTGATTTTTCCCATTGATAGAAGCTTGACCTCTCCCTCTTTTACCTTGTGGCACAAATATGTGAATTTAGGAAACTTCATGAAAAATAAATATTTATGTAATGATAGTAAAATACTTTGTTAAAATTTGTCTTCAAGCTCTTTGTCTACCACGGGGATAGTCAATTTGGCTAATATAGTCTTGTATCATAAGACATAATCTATGATAAGCTTGTTTGACTTTTTTTTTTAACTATGCCACTTACACACATGATATATTGTCACTAATATTGATGGAAAAGTGTATTAAAAACATGTTATAAAAAATTTCACTAATAATTACATTTCCAACCAAGTTGATTAAACATGCAAAAAAACTTTAAATAATTGTAGAAAACTAATTAAAGTCACTTAAGCAAAACAAAATCAAATTAGGAACCTAAGTGGAAATTTCATGAAAGTTATTAAATATTTATTTACTATAAATTAATTATTCAATTGTGCATAATCCCATGACATCATCATAGGGGTGTCATCTATATGTCATTAATGGAATAAATATCAATATTAAGCTCTCCCATGCCTCATCAATGCTCCATTTTTCCAAATATTGATGACAATATCTATTGCTTGACCCTTCAAATTGAATCAGTCTATGGCCACACATCTTGATCTCGAGATGGACAATCATCATTGATCCTAAAAATTTCATAACAGGTAAAAATAAGTGAGCCATGACCATAAAATTTAAGCTTGAATTGTGTAAACTTATTATGTAGATATACTTTCAAAGCTTCAATTGAGTAATGTTATTATGCAAGAATATTGCTAGAGAAAGCTTTACTCATTCACCCAATCAGACCAAATTGAAGAACCAAATCCATTTTTGAACTAAGAGATGATGGAGGATCATACTACATCTCTTATCATACTACATGTCATTGATGAAGACTTGGATCACCAAATCTAGGGAAAAACACAATTATTGACCATTTTTAAGGGAGGGATGCTACTTTAATAGAATTTATTTTAGGCTTATTTAAATATTATCTAAATATTTCAAATAACATGTATATTTTATGAGGATATCATGATCCTATCCATGGTCATACATTACAACTCAAAAAAAAACCCAAATACGTGTAAAATGTGAAAAATGGTATTTTTGACAAATGCTTGGTCCTATCCATAGTTTTACACTCCAAATGACAAAAGAAAAAAGATAATGAAAAAGGGTTATATTTTCCATCATCAACCTCTTTAATTATAGGGAGATATATGGCATTGAATTCCAAGAGCTGATGTAAAACCCATGTTGGTGGCTATGGAAGATTGGTGAAGATTTGACATTAAGGAGTGGATAAAACCAATCTAGTAGATGGATCTAAAGTCATGTTGACTATGGCCTTTTGATCACTCTTATTTTTTATTGACCTGACCTTGTATTTAGGATTATTTTAACTCTTAATATCTAATTTTGATCCATTAGTATAATTGATTTTTATAACTGTTAGAAGCTTGACCTCTCTCTTTTACTATGTGGCACAAATTTTTGAATGTAGGAAACTTCTTTAATAATATAGCTTCATGTAATGTTGGTAAGAGAATTTGTTTAAATATATCTTGAAGCTCTTTATCTACCATTGGGTGAGTTAGTTTGACTAATATATTCTTGTATAATTAGAAATAATCTATGATAAGCTTGTTTTAATTTTGTTTCAATTGTGCCACTTGGGCATATGATATTTTATCACTAATATTGATGGATAAGTGTGCTAAAAACATGTCAAAAATTTTCACTAATAATGACATTTATGACTAGGTTTATTAAATGTGAAACAAATTTCTAAATAATTATATAAAACTAATTAAAGTCACTTAATTAAATCAAAACCAAATTAGGATATTAAGTGGAAATTCCATGAAAGGTGTTTAATATTTATTAACTAAAAAAACATTATTTGATTATGCATCATCCAATGACATCATCATAGGGGTGTCATCCATATGCTATTAATGGGATAAATATTAGGTTTAAGATCTCCCATGCCTCATCAATTCTCTATTATTCAAATATTGATTACAATATTTTTTTCTTAACCCTCTAAAATTGAATCATCCTATGGCCACACATCTTGATCTCAAGATGGATAGTCATGGTTGATCTTGAACATTTCATAAAATCTATAAATATGTGACCCAAGACCATAAAATTTAATCCTGAATTGTGTAAACTTAATTTTGGGCCCCTTTTTACTTAAATATGGACCCGTGTAAACTCAATGCAAAATTAGAAGATACTTCAATATGAGGTAATCATTCAAGATGATTACTATTTTGATATATTTGCACTAGCTGGAAGAATCAATACAATCCTTACACTAACTAGTAGGTGGCTAACAAATCCTATGATGTTTTGGGCATCTTCAAATAATGGAAGCATGTGGTGATGACACTGTGAAGGGAGTAAAGTAATGGAGATGGTAGAATGATTGACTAAATTTTTAGCCTTAAAACTAGCATGCATATCTCCACCTTGGTAGAAGGTGCTCTTGTAGGCTATAAAACCAAGATCAAACCAGTATGTAAGGAAATGATTTGGAGATAGTAAATCTTTACATAATTAGTTTTAAAAATAGAGAAAAGACTACCACTAAACCTTAATACTAGCATGGAGGTCCTTAAGGATCCATATTGTAGTGCCCAAGCTTGCCTGTGAGCCTCTGGGCCTTTAGTAGTTTAGATAAGCTATTAATCTATTTTTATATATGAATTTTACTCAGTCTTTGGATCTTTAGTATATGAAGATTGGTTGAAGTAATACATAATGTTTCTAGGTTAATATATTAGCTTTATTATTTAAATGTGCAATGAATTATATGATTTTATTAATATAAATTTAATTTGAATGATGTTTTCAATATTTTATTCAAGGCATTCATGGAATCTCTATGCTAAATAATGATTTCAACCTAAACTATAAAGTAGGCCTAGTTTAGGAAAGGTCATGCACCCAAGCTTTAACACCTTCATCAAGAGTGTTATCTTGAGCATGAACCCTTGATCTAAGATATTCCATTAAACCTTTTAGGAGCCTAAATGATGCTAAGCATGATAAATCATAAACTTACACCTATAAGATTATAAAATAACCCAATATAGACTCACACCTATATGACTGAAAGTAGCTACCTAAATAGGATTTACACCAATAGACCCTCAACCTATCCTAAAATGGCTTTCATTGATGAACTTACAAAATCCATTATTAAAAATGACCAAGCCCCTTGAAGATTAATTTACACCATGGTATGACTAGCCTAATACAAGCCTTGATTCTTTATCTATTGTGCTTCAGTACATAAGGCTTGTGATGTATTTGAATTTATGATGTCATAATAGAGTGACAAATGTTGAGTGACATGGGTTTATTCTATGATTGTTCCAAGTTTTAACTAATCTAGAACCAACTTATATAACTAGATAAGCACTTGATAGAGTAAATGATTTAAAAACTTATCCTTTTTTACAACATTTTGTTTCCATTACAAGGACCCATGTTAAATTTTATTACTATAATGGTGCAAAATAATGATGCTCTGACTCTCCCTCGAGAACATCAAGCACTAGCTATAATAGGTATAAGGTATATTTGTGATAAAGCATCCATCCTATAAGGAAGAAAAGCTGGGGAAGTGGGTCTAAAACAACATGTATGATTTTCTATATGATGTCTTCTTTTAAAAACTAATTGAGTAGGTGTATCGATGGTTAGATGCCTATCTAACCCAACTAAGATGAAGTTATAGATAATGCCTTCAGTGGATGAAGGAGTTCTTAGAAAATCTTGAGAATCTTGATGCCACTTGGACTAGAGCTATAGAAAAATGGTGGAAAGGAGTTGTGAATAGTTATGTGCTTGATTTTATAGTATCGACATACTATTACCCTGAAGAAGTAGAGTATCAATTCTTGAATGAAATTAGAGGCACATTTATGAGATAATTAAACATAGATATTAAGAATATGATGGTGGATTATGGCTATAAAATCATAAGAATATAAGGCTAAAGTCATTTCACCTATGAGCAACATAATAAAGAAGAAGGGGATGTGTAGGTGAAGCACAATGGAAATGGATAAGTATACTTACACCTAAGAGCTTAGGTGATAGGATTATAATAAGAGGTGTAGGATGAAATAATATCTAGAACTTGGATGTGCTAAAAGAACCCATAGTGATTGGGAAGGGCATGGGGAAATATCTCTTGAATTGTAGTAACACCAAGAAGAGAGAAACACTAAATCCATAGATCAAGCTCATCAATTGGTGGGTACTGAATGATTTGTGTTCCTATCAAATTTGACCATTAAAGATGGACTAGAAGTGCCTAACCACTTTTAACCTATAACACAAGATCATGTGTTAGATCCCCCTTAGAAATACATAAGAGTGATAATTGACCCTCTTATCAATATTGAATTTGGTTGGTTTATAGACTTAGATTATAATTTAATAATTAAACAAGTTTTTCTTTATAAGGAGCTAAGTGAGGATACCTTGAGACCTCTACGCACAAACTCAATAACATAAAATATAATTGAAAGTTTTCCAATTTGAGAAATGTCAGCTTCATAGACTAGTCACTAGCCCATAAGAAGTGGCCTAGTTATAAAAGTTAGTAGTATTTTACCTTCATCATCTTTGGTACCAAAAATCACCATAGGGCCAATGCCTAACCAAATATATGGAGGCTTGGGAAAGCCACTACCAAGTCAAGTACTAAGGGGACAAACACCTCAAATGCCAACACCACCCATAAAAGATATATTATGAGATGGTAATGCACCTACTAGAATAACATGACATAAAAAATTCCATATATCATATGTTAAAATGAGAGATTAAATATTTTACTTAGGGCATAACCCAATTAGAGCATAAGACAACATAGTTTGTGATAGCTCTACTTGACCGTGCTCATACTTGGTATAGTAAATTTGATCCTAACTTGGCCATGACTGATTATGACATTTTGAAGGAAACATTAATGAAGGAACTTGATATTATTGAGTTTGAATAGCATAGCATTGTCATGCTCAGATAAATAATCCAAGGGATATCAATGAGTGTGTGCTTATATGATGTTACATTTACAACTCTTGATTCTAAACGTCCATATGACTTTCACCCCTCCTAGCATGTGTAATGGTTCATTGGAGGATTTTGACTACCATTTACAAGAGCACTCTCTATGAATAAATTCACATATCCTTGAGAATAACTTGAAGCTACACTTAGAGATAAGGTAGTTATAAGTGTTTACACTAGGATCAACCCATTAATGGAAGCACATATTGTATCCATGGCCAACCAACTCCAAAAATTAACCACTAGTTCATTATAAGATGCTTGAAGTGGATTATGGTTCATTTACTTTTAATTGGAAGTCCATAAAAATAATAACTTTTATCAAAGGAATGTACACACATTATTTCAAAGTTATGAGATTTTTCATGAGGTGCATGATGTTCCCATCTTCCCTTTATTTCAATACACCAGTCAAGTTAACACAACTATATATTATCAATTATATTATGAATACACTCATACTATAGTTGATTTCCATGTGATCAATGAGTTATACAAAAAAATGGAGAGAGGTGCATGGTAAGCAACTCCAGTAGTCCAAGGGTAGGAAATCTAAGGAAATAAAGGATATGGTCAACATAATATAGGTTATGTCCAAAAAAATGTAGGCTATAGGATATAAAGAGGTACTAGAAGGCAAGGTGGAGGATGAGGTAGAGGAATATTCCCATCATGATCATGTTACAAGTATGGTTTGACTGAGTATTATTAACATGACTTCCCTACACATCCAATGTGCAGGTATTATTAAGGAAAACACAAGGTTGATGAATGCCTTGAATTATATAAAAATCTAACCCAAGGCTAGCCTAGCATAGACAAAAGTGTAAGAATAATCTAGTATGAGCCAAAAATAGTGAAATGGACTCCAAAGGTATAATCAACCCACATGGGTCTACTCAAAGTGTAGGAAACTACTCATAGTGGATCCACCACTCAACCATCAATTATGTCAGTACCAAAATTATGCCTAGAATATGGGGAAATGAGTTTCATTATGTGTATTATGTGGCTAGAACCCAAAGTTGTGACTTACCTTGACCCTACATTTTATAAGGATGTCCTACAATAGGCCATGAGTGTTATTCAAAACTTATAAGGAAAACTCAAAGTAGCCTGAGATCTAGAGGCATAAGTTACTACCTCCTAAAAGAAGTAAGATAACTAGGAGGTTGAGCTACAAGAGATAATAAAGATCATGTGCCTCTTATAGATAGAAGGGATGGTGCCCCTGTTTAAATTTTTTCTTTTAAAACATGTTAGGCAAAAGCCAGTTGAAATTATTGTGCCACACATAGTTTAAATTATTGTGCCATGTGTTAGTGCCCAAAATTACACTAAAGAAATTGGGCCTTTGTCAAATGCAAATCCTAAGTCTTTATCCCAAATTCCTATTTTCAAAGTGTTCCTTCAAAGGTCAAGTTCATTTTAAATCAAGTAGGTGATTTAACTTGGTCTTTACTTAGCTTATTTCCTTTGGGAATTTTACATTGAGTCTTTCGTTATGTTAATATGGTCTTTGTTTGGTACAAAGTGCTTATAGTATTTCAAAAAAAGTGTTCACATAAGTTACTTTAAGGCCATGTTATTTTGGTTATTGTGTCTACATAAAAATCTCGAAGGGTTATTTCTTGTAGGCATTTTGTCAACACAAAATTACTAAAGGGCTATTTCCATTATTTTGAGTAAATTATAAGAACTTATTTATTTTGATCAAAGTGTTTACAAAAATTCCAAAGGATTATTGTTTCAAGTATTTTGTCTACACAAAAATCCCAAAGGGATAATTCCTTTTGGCATTTTTTCCACACAAAAAGCCTAAAGGGGTATTTCCTTCAGCTATTTTTCCTTTATAAAATCCTTGAAGGGTCATTTCTTTAGAGCATTTTGTCCTTACAAAATTTTTAAGGTGCACTTTGAGAATTTCTAAGGGACACTTTTGATAAGTCTGAAGGGAATTTTAAAAATATATAAAGGAATATTCTAAAAGGCCAAAGGGAAATTCCATAGAGTAGGTGCCCTTGTCAAAAAAATTAAAGGGCTATTTTCTTTGGGAATTTGGCCCATGCGAAAAGTTTGAAAGAACTACATTTTTTTAGGGAAAGTTTAAAGTTAGATTTATTTGGGTAAAATGTAGAGCTTATTTATTTCAAGGAAAAATTTTCAGACATTTTATCTAAGACAATTATCTTGACATGCAAAAGCTTTGAAATAATGCTCAATGCTTCATAGATATTACTGCAGGAAAATGCCTAAAATAATTCTCTTGAAGATCAAGATGTTTTAGACCACAAAATCTAAAGACCAAATTACTATGCATAAATTTCCTATAATAGAAATACTTGATCTAAAAAGGCCACATGAAAACAAAATTTGCAAAGACAAATGTCTCAATGAGCAAAGTCCTAAAGAAATTTTCCCAAATTGTAGGTATGATGGTCTCATGGACATCTTTTGACAAGCATGCAGACATTAATTTTAATCCAAAACAAGTAGCCATTGGGATTAAAATATTCCAAAATGGGTGCACCAGCATCAAATTTGTGCCTTGTGAAGTAACTATTTAAGTTCAAATGGAGGTATATCTAACAGCATGAATTTTCATGGAGAAAGATGATTCGACGGTACATAATCAAAGATAAATAGTTAGAAGAACCCAAGACAAGCATAGGCATGACAATTGTTGAGACTGTAGGGCATGATTTAAATTTTGAGAATGTTTTAAAGATTTGAAGATGCAAACTAGATGTTGACAATTTAATAGGACTCAAGATCAAGCAAGATTCTTCCACATGGCATGAGTGCATCCAAAACAATAAAGGCTATTTTCAAGGTACATAGGAAGCCTATGATACTACCAAGTGGCCTATTTTAGGGGTCAAAAATAAGTAATATCTAATCATACCCCACCCCTCAGATCATGATCTAATGGAATGCATTATCTCATCCTATCCAAATATGGCAGTGCATAGACAATGTTGAAAAGTGAATGACCCTATGAGCAAACACAAAGATGATAAATGGCACAATTGCATGCCACAAATTATAACTCTATCATATCACATAAGATCTACATCTTGAATTTGCTTGGGAAAGGATAATTCAATGATGTGAGTTAAGGTGGAATTTTCAAAGGGCTCAAATTACATGAGGAAGAGATAAGTGTCTATATTAGATCTAATAAATTGACTTAGTCACTCTTAAGCCCCATGAATGCCTAATTACATCTGATGTGGCATGCTAAATCAAGATATTTCTAATTGTAATCATTACAAGGTAATGGGCTTTCCTTAACATCCATAAAGAAGATAATTTCTATCTAAATTTTTTGAAGATTTGTAAAGCAATCAACAAGAAAGCATTTCCAAATATTTGCACATGAGGAAAAAATATGTTTATCTATTCAAATGATTCTCCCTCCAACTATGTAGGTGAGTGGTCAAGATCATCTCCAAGAGGTTGCATATAGTTGTTCGGGCCTCCACTATGAAGTTCACCATCTAGATCATGAATTCACCAGCATATTTAGTCAAAATATCAAAGGTTAATTGCAAATCTTCATCATTACTTGAAAAGGAAATTACAACAATGATTATTTTCTTTTAAGTAGATGTGAATCTCATGCATGGGAAAGGGCATATTCCAGCTAGAAGTATCTTGGAAGATTTAAGGGGCTATTGTGTAATTATGAAAATTGTAACCCATAGTTTTAAAATTAATAAGGCTAAAAAATGTATAAAAATAAGGCTTGTCTTCTATTTGAGAGGTTGTTTGTCCATTATGTCAGTCATTATGTTTATCTGTGCCTTCCTTAGTATAGGATCTTCCACATTTTGGGATCATTACTATATGCATTTTGTATATCTTGATAAGTTGTTCATAGTTTTCCAACCATTATCAAGCTTAGAGAGAATATCTATATGTCTCACCTATCTAACACAGAGCAAATCCACCATGCTTTTCCCCATAGCAACATTTTGAAATGTTGATGTATGTAATATTTTCTTGAAATTTTGATGAAAATGTTTATGGTTATATGCTATTTCCTATTGATGAATTACAATAATGTTTTTTAAAAATTATGTTAATTGGATATTTGGGCCTGTGTTATTTATTGGTTATTATTTTGAGCATATATCTAGAGCATAAACCCTCTCTACATTAGTCTATGATATATTGTTGAATAAATTGTTAGGGCACCCTAGGTTTATGTAGTTAATAGGGAAAAGTATTTTGAGATTCTAGTTTTAGTGTATGTTCTAGGTTTTCAAGATCATTTAGGTATTTTCATTTCATTGGCACCAATAAGTGAAAGTCACTCTTGGTAGTTACATTAGCTTCTAGTTAAATTTTCTACATATTTACCATAAATGATGTCATGAATATTTGAAAGAATCCCTACTAATTAAAGACCTCCATCACACCACCCTCCCCTTTTTATAACTATCAACTTATCCTACCTTGTTCTACCCTACATATAATATGCCCTTTGTATATTATGAGTGTTATTTACCAACATATGCATAGACACTATATATTTAGCATGTGTCTACATTTTTTGCTTTGAGGCCCAACATCACAATATTTTATTCAGCCCCTATGTTGTTAAATATTATTTTATAATGAAGGTTAAAATCACTTTTATATCTATCTTCAGTAGCTTCTATCTGGAATAGAACATTTTATCATGACAAACCTTTCTAGGTGGAGCAAACAAGTTTGGTTATGCTCTAGTTATATTTTTTCTCCTTTATGTCAATAATCCCATGGAAGTTGAATTGCATAATTTCTCCATGTGAGTAAGCTAACCTATAGGACCCCATGTGAGTAAGCTAACCTATAGGTCCTCTCACCTTGGTTCAAGTAGAGCTAAACATAGCAGGGGGCTGACCATACCCTCTATAAGTGCCTCTTAATCATTTTTTACATCCAGTCCATTCTAGATGATAAACCCTTCCCCAAATACAATGAAATTCTAGTAGGTTTTTCATCTTTATTTTTATTTGCTTCAAGTTTGCAAGGCCTAGTGTATGAGGTGTACAACTACTCACCAACACTCTTTCTAGTGCCATTACTAGGGTTAATTCTTATCACCTATGTTATCAGGGACTCTTGTAGAGATCTAGAGCTATAGATATCTTATGTTGTGAAGTTCTCTATTGATATATTCTTTGTATCTTGGCCATTAATGTTATAGCACTCCACTAGGGATGTGCCATGAACTTTTGATATTTGATAATTGACATCTACTATTTGTTTCAAAAAGCTATCAATTTATCATGTTTTGAGGAAGTTTCCCCTTTCTAAACATGAATTTGAAAATTTCATTATCTTTGCTTTTATATATCATCACTAACTTTAGAAATATATGGTTTTAGTATGTATCACTTCAAGTTTGTAAATGGTTATATTATATAACTTTGCTTTTAGTGGTGACTCCAAAAAATCATTTGGTTTCAAAGAAAGATCAATGCATATCTTCAATATCTTTATCTTTGAGATTTATCTTCCTTATGAAGCTAAAAAGACTGAGGTCATCCTTTAAAGATGACTCATCTAAGAAACTTGTCTTGCCTCTAAGTGTTCATTAAAAAAGGAGACAAGTTTGCAAGCCTATTAAATAACTAAGTGTAGCTGCTAGAGATTGTGTGGGCTATCAAAATTTTAGTAATATTAAGATTCTATTTTTTGAAATTAATATTTCTAAATATTATCATAATTCTTTTTATCGTAGATCTTCTAGTGATTCATAACCTTATATCCCTATTTACTATCCAACTCCTTCTTAACTAGTTGAATCCCCTCCCAAGTTTGATCCACTAAGTCCACCTCATTCATCCCCTCATATCCCATTTCCATTTATTTCTAAACCTAAAAATAAATCAATCATGAGGCATATGGATCAAAATGAGAATGAGAATACTATATTTAGAATTCATAGATTTAGACCTATAAATTTTAATGAAATAGAAGGTTATCCTAATGATGTCCCGAATGAACTAAGGAAATGCCTTCCAAGATTCTAATGGAACCATGCAGTTAGTGGTGATCAACATTTGAGAGTTTTTCACAATATCATTGAATAATATGAGGTTGAGCATGATTATGTGTGCATTAAGCTATTTGTGCACATGTTGGAGGAAAACACTCATGAATAGTTTAATTCCCTTCTTGTTAGATGCATTGATTCATGAGAAGAGATGTTGAATGTTTTTAGAATTAAGTATGGTGATAGAGTTGATCCCAAGTTCCTTTTAGATGAATTTAAAAATATCAAAAGGAATCCTAATGTGTGTGTGGGACTTCAACATAATGTTTAGCAAAGTTATGATGTAGATGCCTAAAAATATTAGGCCTAGGGAGATAACATGCTTGATCAAATACTATGACCCATTTGACCAGAGGTCTACATATTAATTGATAGACAAGGATCCCACAAACCTACAGTTGGCATTCAATATGGCCATCTAAATTAAAAGTAACATAAAGCTTATGGGCATGCCCCTGATCAAATAGGCTGATGCAAAGTTGGTTGATCTAGAAAATACATAGTTTAAGGCATCTAAGCTTGAGGAAAATGTTAAGACTTTGGCCTCCATTGTCAATGGGATGTCTTATATGTTGGTTAGAGTTGAGAAGGGGTTTCCTCATAAGAATACACATGATGTTATATGTCATAATAGATGGGTTGTAAAGGAAGTGCCTAAATCATTACACACCAAGGTAAATGCTATGAATTATGATTTAGACATTGATTGGTGTGACAAGTGATTCCTTCGACATTCCCCATGTGATAAAACTAAACCCAATAAGGAAGATGTAGCTGATCCTGAGTCTACATCTACGTCTAATGGTGACATTGAGATTATGATGTTTAGTTATCAAAACTCCCCATGTAATTTTTCTACCTCCATGGAAATGATGAGTGTTATAACTGCATAATAATTTTAGAATGAAATCAATAAGGTGTGTGTCCTAACATATGAATCTCCTTGTGATGATAGTATAACACAAGCATATGAATTAACTAATCATGATGTAATTGAAGATCTAGAGTGTGCTCTAATAAAAATTTTAGACATGGATGTAGAATTGGGTGACTTTGTTGGGAATGTGGATGTTATTGAGAAACTAGTAGTTCTTGATGTTAGGGTTTACAACAAGGGTGTTATTTAGAAGATGTCATTCAATGAAGATGGGGTTACCTTTTATGACTCTAAAGATGAAAATTTCCAAACCCATATCCAGAAGTAGTTTGAATGCATGAAAGACATTATTGATTTTGGTGTAGTCTTGCTTGGTACTCACCTAATTGTAGTTGAGAAGCAAGTATATTTATAGCTACTAAAAAGGTACTAAGATATTTTAGCTTGGTCTTATCCAAATTTGAGATCATGTAAAAAGGATTTGTTTCAACTTGTCATACTATCAAATCCTAGAAGTAGACCTTTCAGGAAACTATAGAGATTGGTTTACTTCATCTTAGCCACCAAAATATTAGAAAAGTTAAAGAGATTAAGGGATGGTAAAATTCTAGATCCACTAGTTAATGGAAAATATTAGAATAATTTCCTTAAGTGAGCATGTAATAATATACATAATTGTATAGTCTTATTGATTTGTTGTTTTTTCCCCCATTTTATTTGGGCCTTGTTTGTAAAGTTATTTTCCATTCCTTTTGTTGTGTGTTCATTTCCAGATCTTCCTGATCTATTTTTGTTAAGTCTACCTTGTTTTACTGGGCCTTCATGAGTGTTTACTAAAAATTATTAAGTCTTAGCTCTGTAGTCTAATGGATTGGCACCTAATCTTATTTTCTAGGGTTCTTTGCACACCCATATGGGGTATACATCCCTGGGAAAGATCTAGTGTTAGTGTCCAAAATTGTACTAAATTAATTGGTCCCTTATCAAATGCAAAGCCTAAGTCCTTAGCCCAAATTCATGTTTTAAAAGTTTTCCTTCAAAGTTCAAGTTCATGTTGAATTAGATAGGTGATTTAACATGGACTTTACTTAGTGTATTTCCTTCAAGAATTTTACATTATGTATTTCCTTATGTTAATATAGTCTTTACTTGGTAGAAATCCCTTAGAGTCTTTAAAAAAAAAAAATCACACAAATTATCCAAAGGCCATATTTTTTCAAGCATTTTGTCTACACAAATATCCTAAATGGATATTTACTTTGGGCATTTTGTTTGCATAAAAATCCTAAAGGAATATTTCCATTATTTTGGGTAAATAATAAGGACATATTTATTTTGGCAAAAGTGTTTACACAAAGACTGAAGGACTATTGCTTCAGGGTTTTTATCTATAAAAAGTCCAAAGGATTATTCATTCAGTCATTTTTTCCATGAAAAAATACCAAAGGGCTAATTCCTTCAGGCATTTTTTACACACAAAAAGCCAAAAGGGATATTTCCTTTGAGAAATTTTCCTTTGAAAAATCCTTGAAGGGTCATTTATTTTGGGCATGTTTCCCTTTGCAAAATTTCTAAGCAACAAATTCATAATTTTTGAGGGATAGTTTCAATATGTCCAAAGGGAATTTTAAAAAGATATAAAGACCCATTCTAAAAGTCTAAAGGGAAATTCTATAGGGTAGATGACCTTGGAAAATTTCCTGAAGGGCTATTTTTTATGGGCATTTTTCCCATGCAAAAAGTCTAAAATAATTGCATTTCTTTAGGGAAAGTGTAAAGTTAGATTTAATCAAGAAAAATGTAGGGCGTATTTGTTTTGGTGAAATTATTTCAGACATTTTATCCAAGATAATTTACTAACATGCAAAAGTTTTGAAAGAATGCTCAATGATTTAGAGATATTTTTATGGGAAAATATCCCAAAACAATTCTCCCAAAGATCAAGATGATGTGGACCACAAATATTGAACACCAAATTATTGTGGAGAAATTGCCTAGAATAGAAATGACTAATCTAGAAAGGCCATATGAAAAAAAAGTACCAAATAAAAAAGGCCCAATGACAAAATTCTAGAAAGAAAGTTCCTTGAATTGTAGGTGTGACAGTTGCACAAATGTCTTTTGACAAACACATGGATGCTAATTCTAAGACATGGAAATTAGCCATTGGGATTCAAATGTTTCAAGATAGGTGTGTGGGCATCAAATTTGGGCCTCATAAAGTAGCCATTTAAGTTCAAGAAAAGGTAGATCTAATGACACACATTTACATAGATCAAGATGATCTGATGGTGCACAATCAAAGTTGAATATTTAAAGGAACCTAGGACAAGCACATGTGTGACAAGTATCAAGACTATAGGTCATGATTTAAATTTTAAGCATGTTCCAAAGATTTGATGATGAAAGATAGTTTTTAACATTTCAATGGGACCTAAAATCACATGACATTCTTCCACATGGTGTGATTGCACTCAAAGTTGTAGAGTATATTTTAAAGGTACATAGGAAGCCTACAAGGCTACCAAGTTCCCTATTATATGCGTAAAAATAGGTAATATCTAATCATTCCCCACCCCTCAAATCATGATCTAATAGAGTGCATTTGTTCATCCCATCTAGATCTGATGGTGCATAGCCAATGTTGAAAATTTAAGGACCCTATGAGCAAACATAAAGATGACAAGTGTCACATTTGTGTGCCATAAATTAGAATGTAAGCATATCACATAAGATCTATAACTCATGTTTAATAAATTAAGGATAATCCAATAATGTGAGCTGAGGTGGACTTTTCAAAGGGCTCAGATTGTATAAAGAAGTGAAAATTTTCCAAACTAGAGTTGATAAATCAACTTAGTCACTCTTAGGGCCCATGAATGCCTAGTTATATCTGATGTGGCATGACAAATATGGAGATTTATAATTATAATCATTACAAGGTAATGGTATTTCCTTGGCATGTACAAAGAAGAGAATTTTTTTCTAAAATTTTCCATCATTTGTAAATTTATCAACAAGAGAGCATTTATGGATAGTTACACATGAGGACAAAATATATTTGTCTCTTCAAATGATTTTCTCCATCTAGTCATGTAGGTGAGTGATCAAGAGCATCTCAAGGTAGTTACATATAGTTATATGGGCCTCCATTATTAATTTTACCATCTATATCATGAATTTATCAACATCTTTAGTTAAAAGATTAAAGTTTCATTTCAAATATTCATCATTCCTTACAAAGGTAGTTGTAATAATGTTTTTATTTTTAAATTATATGAGAATCTTAGGCATCAAAAAGGGAATATTTCAAATGGAAGTGTCTTGGTGGATTTGAGGGGATATTATGTAATTTTGAAAATTTCAACCCATATTTCCAAAATCAAGAAGGGTAAAAAATGTATAAATAGAAGTCTTATCTTCTATTTGAGAGGTTGATTAGCCATTGTGTTGGTCATTATGTTGGTCTGTGTCTTCCTCATTATAGTCTCTTCCACATTTTGGGATCACTATTGTGTGTATTTTTTATCTCTTATTAAGGTGGTTTCATTTTTACAACCATTAGCAAGCTTTGAGAGCATATCTATATGTCTCCCATGTCCAACATCGAGCAAATCCACCATGCTTGTCCCCATGGTAGCATTTTGAAACATTGATGTATGTAATATTGTTTTTAAAAGTTAATGAAAATGTTTGTGGTTTTATGTTATTTATTATTGATGAAGTGTATGTGTTTAGTTAATTATGTTGATTGGATATTTGGGATTGTGTTATTTATTTTTTATCATTCAGAACATAGATCTAGATTATAAACCCTCTCTACATTAGTCTATGATATATTTTTTAATAACTTATTAGGGAACCCTAGGTTAATGGATTTGATAGGGAAAAGTATTTTTATATTCTAGTTTTAGTATATGTTCTAGGGTTTCAAGATCATTTGGGTATTTGAATTTCATTGGCACCAATAAGTGAAAATCACTCTGGTAGTTCCATTATCTTGTAATTTTTTTTGCATATTTACCATAGATGATGCCATGAATGTTTGAAATAATCCTTGCTAGTTAAATACCTCCATCATGCCACCATAACCATTTTACAACTATCAAATTGTCCTACACTGTCCTATCTTAAAATAAAAATAATATGCCCTTTACATATTATGATTGCTATTTACCTACAAATACATAAACATTATATATTTAACATGTGTCTATGTTTTGTGCTTTGAATCCCAAGATTACAATATTTTATTTAGTCCTTGTTTTGTTGAAGATTAATTGAGATTGAAGGTTGTAATAACTTTTATATCTATCTTCAATAGCTTGTATCTAGCATAGAACATTTTCTCTTTCTATGTGATAACCCTTTTTAGGTGGAGTGAATAAGTTTGGTTGTGTTCTAGTCAGATTTGTGCTCCTTTATGCTAATAATCCCCATGGAGGTTGAATTTAATAATCCATCCATGTGAGAAAGCTATCTTGTAGGTCTTATCACCTTAGTATAGGTAGATCCAAAAGTAGTAGGGAGCTAACTATACCCTATATTGGTTTCTCTCAGCCATTTTTTGGATCTATTCTATTTTAAGTCTTAAACCCTTTGCCATATACAATAACATTCTAATAGGTTATTCATATTTGTTTTCTATTTACTTCAAGTATGCAAGACTGAGCATATAAGGTGTAAAATTAGAAACCAACACCATATATGGAAAGGGTGTGAGAGATCAAGCATACACAAAATGTAGAGTATGATCAAGAGCTCCTAGTGAATGCCACCATTGATGGATGGTCTATATGTGAGGTCCTCTTAGACACAAGAACCAAGGTTAATATCTTGATAAGGAATGTGTGGGAGAAGATGGGTAGGCTAGCCTTGAGGCCTTCCCCTCATTTAGTTTTCATGGCCAACAAATCTAGGATGGATCAAATATGAATTATAAAATGCACCATTGTATATATTATGGGCATAGAGTTCCATGCTAACTTTAAAGTGATTGATTTGGTTGAGTAATATAATTATCTATAAATCATGGGCAAGCCATGGTGCTACACAAATAATTTTGATATGTACTTCAGGAATCACTATATGACCTTTGAAAATGGTAAGGATATGGTCATGATCCCCCTCTAAAATGACTAAGGATCCCCTTATGTATAAAGTTTTGATCTTGAGGATGAGATCAACCATATATACAACATCATGGTACAAAGCACCAAGACTATCCACCCTAATGATGAAGAAGTGCTTTTTTAGGATCATAAATAGTTAGCTTCAAACACTATCAATGTATCTTATGACTAATGGGTCAAGGAAGATTCTAAAACCACTGGTTAGAGGTGCCACATAGTGAGCACTAAGGCACAAAAACCTATGAGGATTATATGGGTCTAGATCGATCATACTTCATGAAGAGGGGTCCCCTACAATAAGAAGGAAAATAGGGTGTTTCTCCTAAGCAAAGGTAAAATTTTAGTGCTCTCATGATATAAGGGGAGAAATCCTATAAAAGATTATGCCCAAAAGATATATTAATACATCCTAAAGGATAAATTATGGGTGCACTAGTGTATACTTTAAGGATCACTTTCACTCATTGGTGGGAAGCACAAAATCCTAGCTTGTCAACTTGGGAAAATGTACAAGCAGTAATATACACAAAATTTGGGAAAAGTAATGAGGAGTTGGACATCTCCACATAAAAAAGAGATTCTAACCCTATAGTGCATATACACTTATGTGAATAAATTTAGATTGAGTGTAGTGCACACACCCTGAAGAGCTTGTGGGTACATGACTTATATAGAACCTTGAAGACATGGGTGCGGGCTTGGTATGTGGTCAATGAAATTCACCATGAGATAGCTAGATGAAATGTATTAAAGGAGAAGTTTTTCTAAAAATTATCCTTTTCCTCACATAAATTTGAATTAATCAAGCCATTACAAGTCATTCAAAGGGTAGTGTTTGAAGACACTGTAGTCTTAGAGGAACACCCATAATATATGTTTAAGGAAAAAGGATTAGCACACCCAAATTTATTCAAGGTGTAGGCACTCAAAATTGACTTAAGTGATGAAGGTATGGATTTTTGGAAATAATAAAATTAGATTTCCTTGATATAAAAAATGAATATTGTGTACCAAGTGGATGATAGTACCCTTGAAGAGGGAGACCCTACTCATCTCCACATTAAAACAATTGAGGGGAGTAAACAAGTTAAAGACACACATGAAGAGATAAATGAGCCCTACCATGCACCACTCAAGACCACCTAGGTTGATATAAACATATAATAAGAACCAAAGGTGGCTACTATGGGTGCATATTGGTTTGATGTAGAACTAACACAAATTATGGATTTCCTCAAGGAGTTTCAAGATTTATTTCCACACAATTATCACAACATGAAGGGAACCCACCCATCCCTTATAAAATGATCATAAATTTAGTAGATGGTGTGTGACCTATTAATAATTACCCCTATAGAATGAAACCTAATCTCCATGTAAAGGTCAAAATGGATATTGATATTATGTTGTCCATAGGAGTGATTTACCTAGTGCAAGAGTTAGAATGGGTGAGCCCAATGGTTATTAACATAAAAAATATGGGTGCATATACATTTACATGGATTAAAAACTATTAAATGTTTCCTATGGCACTAACCCCTTCTTAACTCCATTCACTAACAAAATCTTGGATGGAGTCATAGGCTGTGAAATCTATACTTTTACTGATGGTTTATCTGGATACCATCAAGTCCAATTTAAAGAGGAGGACATGCCAAAGATAACCTTTGTGATATAATGGGGTTATTTTTCATATAATTTAATTACCTTTAGGCTTAAAAATGTGCCAATCATATTATCTAGAGTTGTCATCACTACATTCAATGATTTTATCCATAATTTCCTCTAGGTGTACCTTGATGATTTGATTATGTATGGGCTCAAGAGAGACCATTGTGATAAATTTCACCTCATGTTTGAGAGGTGTTGATAGATACAGATATCCTTGAATCTTAATAAGTGTGTCTTCATAACACCTTTTTAGTACATTGCTTAGGCATATCATCTATAAATATGTTCTACTTATCGATCCTATAAAGATTGCCATTATCATTCAACTCCATACTCCTACATAGAGAGATGTTTACACCTTTTGAGGACATTATGGATACTATATAAAGTTTATAAGGAACTATGTAAGGATCAAAACATCACTAAAGGAATTGTTTCATAAGGATGGCCCATTATATTAGGGTATAACACAAGATGATGCCTTTCAAAATTTAAAGCTCATGTTGGCTAGTGCACCTATTCTTTAATATCTTGACTAGATGAATCCATTCCTTGTCTATGTTTATGCATCTGCTCTATAATTAGTATCATTTTGGCACATCCAAGTGAAGGAAATATGGATCATCCTCTCTCCTTTTCAAGTCAAAAATTGACCTAAACAGAGTAAAATTACACAATGACTAAGTATGAGGTGCTACCTATGTTCTATGCCCTCCAAACATTTAGGCAATATTTGATGGTAACCCCATTCATATTTTTCACTAATCATGATTCACTTAAGTACCTTATGAATAAGCCCATTCTTCATGGGTGCATTTGTATATGGATAGTTTTATTTCAATAATTCTAGTTCTCAGTTGTGGTGAAACATAAGAAGTAAAACTTAGGACTAGACCATTTATCCCGCATCAACTTTGGTGATGCAATAATGCCCATTGAATATGACATGCTAAATTCAAAACTCTACATATTCCAATGCATTATTGAAGACTTGGCTGAGATATATGCATTTATCATGTTTGTGTTTGAAACCTAGACCATGACAACTAAATAGAAGAAATAACTTACTATTCTCATTTCCCCCTTTTAGATCATTTGTGGGGAGATATATAAATTAAGTAAAGATTAAGTACTATGTTGATGTGTTTTATAAAAATAAAGAGACTCCATTTTATGCAAGGAACATTAGGGGATCATAGGAATCCATTTCAATAGATACCTAATGATGCACAAAGTGCTACAATCATGCTTGTGGTGGCCAAGCCTATTCCAAGATTCAAAATATTTCACTAATGCATGTGATATATGTCAGTACATAGGGAAGCCCAACCAATAGGATGAGATGAATCTAATACCCATTCTTACCTAAGTGCCATTCAAGAAATGAGCCATTGATTTTATTGGGATAATTACTTTAGCAACAAGGCAAAAGGTATATTCTAGTGGTGATTGACTATTTCACCAAGTGGGCTAAGATAACACCTATTAAAAACTGCACTACCACCACTACTACATGATTCATATGGGAGAACATCATAATTTACTATTGGTTCCCACTCATATTAAATATAGATAGAAGAACACACTTCCTAAATAAAACTATGAAAATCATACTAGTCGAATACATGGTGGCACACCATAAGACCACTCCATATCATCCTTAGGCAAATGGCACAACTGAGACATTTTAAAAAATATTGAGAATGTACCTCACAAAAATATGTGATATTTTTCACAATGATTGGGATGATGAAGTGTTATAGGTATTATGGGCATATCACACAACCTACAAGTGCTTGAATAAAACTACACCATTTCAAATGGTGTTTGGTGTAAAATCAATTCTATTGATGGAATTATTGGTACCATTATTCTGTATTGCATGAATTAGTCATATAGATGATCAATCTTCATTTAGTAATAAGTTTGAAGGACTTGAAATAGCTAGATGAGGTGTGCACCCAAGCAAGATGGAGCTAAAATATTAATAATGTGCACTAAAAGTTGTGGCATGATAGGCATATTAAGTGAAAAGTACTAATTAAAGGAGCATTGATATTAATCTATGACTCTAAATACCTAAGGCACCTAGGAAAGTTATAGATAAAGTGGATGGGACCATATGTCATCCACCATATATTGGAGATAGGCACATGTAAGTTATGCATGTTGGCTAGTAAAATGTCCCTTGGTCATTTCAATGGAAACTGACTAAAGCCTTATAGGCAATAATATGGCACATTTACCATTAGACACCAACTTCTTGATCACAATTTGATTATATTATGTTGACTTAAATGAAATTTGGTGCAAGCTAAAAATTTACTTATATTTTAAAGTTGTTATTCTTATAAAGTGAATAAGTGACATTTTTAGTCATATAAGAGAAATATTTTGGTGCTTCTATGTATAACTCTAGTCAGGTGAGTCATCGCAAATGCTTTCCAAAGTGCTTGATGATAGACACCTAAGTTTTTGGGTGTAAGGAGGTTAATATAATTTCAAGATATGAGAACCATAAGATGAAGAGATGCACCCCAGATGTAAGTGTAAAAGGAGTAGAGTGAATATGCACCAGAAGATCATGCATAATAAATAAATGGGAGGACTGAAGCACTAGAGGACCAATGTAATAGATTTGTATGGGGTAAGATAGGATAAGGCAAAGAGATGAAAGTGCATAGAAATAAACTAAGATAGGAAAATGTGCATGAAATGAAATCTCAATAACAAAAGAAGATGAAACTATTAGCCAATTTTTGCCTACATACAAAGCTTCTACTTGAATGGATGAGCTGAGTAGAGTTCTAGATTGAAGGAGTGGTCCAAATATCTCTTATTTATTACAAATATTTTGAAACACTTTGATAAGGATGAAAGTGAAAATTTTTGATCTTTGAGAAGCAAGTCTTTAAATAGTTCTAGATTTGTAAGGGGAAAAAGATCAAAAAGTTCTGATGGTCATCATGACCTTCATGGACATAAAGCAAGTTTCACAAGTCTCAAAAACTCATTTTGAGCCTTGAAAGTTATAGCTCAATCCTAAAATAGCTAAACCATCATGATCATGTCATATAGGGATGAAAAAATTAGTTTTATTTTTAATTTTATAAGTATTCTTAAGAGGCCTCTTAGGCCAAAATATTTCATGACCATATTTTTTTCATGCTTTGATCATCCTCTACAAATTTCATAACTTGATAAGTTGTCTACCTCAAGTTATAAAGTTTCAAAGTTATACTTTTAGAGTGAAACTTACATGGGGATGTCAAGTTTATGATTTGTGAAAGATCCATTTGAATTCAAATGTTCTTAGGTTCAATGTGGAGCTAAAAAGTTTCCAAATATAGAGAGTTAAGATTAAATCTAATGATGAGCATCAAGTCAAAAGATTAGCATAATTACATCAATGACAAGTGTTAAGATCTTGGGTACTTAAATAGAGATCTAAAATTATATGTTGAATAATAGAGTTAGTGGATATAGGTAAATCAATAGTGGGCATCCAATCATACAAATAAGATATAATGGTGAGTAATGGGTCAAAGAGTCATCAAACCTTAAAGACAAAGAAGAAGCTATAAAGTGTCTCAACTATGTTAACCTAGTAGAAGATATATGGCTCATGTTAATTCATATGGAATAATATCAATGGTGAGTGAGAGGTTAAAGATTCAATAGGATCCTATAAAAAAATGAAAATTTGATACATGACATAATTTTAGAAGGCCCAATTCAGGATCGATGGTTAATATTAAAAGTCAAAGACATGAGACTTTAACAAGAGGTTAAACCAGAAAAATGTTTCAAAAGGAATGTGTGGCCATTAAAGCTCATTAAATAATCCATTAAACATTGGATACAGTCAGGATGGTTAATGATGAAGTTTTGTTGCCATTGAAGCACAATCTTGACCTCCGATTTGAAGATTTAAAACTTACAGAGCCCATATTTTAGGGTTGAAAAATTGTTTCATGACTATGATCATTGATCTTTAAATAATATTTGTGCATACATGAATTTTCAATTTTTATAAATTCTTAGTGGCAAAAATAGGTCCTTTAGGGCCTAATATAGAGATCAAATATGACATCTAGCTATTGAAATGAGATCATGTAGCCTATAGGTTTTCATCGATATAATGACTATATGAAAACCAATAAATTAGATTATTTTCAATCTATAGTAAATACCTATGATCATATGGAGTAGGGGAAGATATATAGTCATAGAGAAATGTCTCATCTATCAACATGGCTATCTCCTTGACAAAGCAAGTACTTACCACTGATCAAAGCAAACATGGAGATAGCTCTGTCATAATCAAGCCAAGTGGAAGATAGCTTAAAGTTCAAAGAAAAGAGATTTAGCTGTTAGAGAAGAAGTTAGAGAATTTAATGATTTTTTGATCTTAAATATCTTCTATAACAGACTTAATCATGACTCACCATCTACAAAATGGACCCTTATCTTCTAGTGGATCTCCAAACTAATGAGAAAAACTTGAATACTATAAATACAAGATAATTTTTTGATGAAGGATCAGTCTTGATTGGATTAAAAGGTTGTGAAACATTCATTTAAAGTGGTAGCTAATTGATTGTTCTTTGTTAACGTGCTCCATCTCTTCTTTTTCCCTTTTCTATATATCACCCATTCTTTCTTATTTGTAAAGATGCTCATTTTTGGAGTATCAGGGGACTCTTTGAGATATTTCAAGATATTCTCTTCTTGATTAGGCTAAACCTTGTCAAGAATTTTTAAAAACTACCTATTGAATAAATAAATACATTTTAAACCTAATATGACTATATGAAAACCAATAAATTAGATTATTTTCAATCTATAGTAAATACCTATGATCATATGGAGTAGGGGAAGATATATAGTCATAGAGAAATGTCTCATCTATCAACATGGCTATGTCCTTGACAAAGCAAGTACTTACCACTGATCAAAGCAAACATGGAGATAGCTCTTTCATAATCAAGCCAAGTGGAAGATAGCATAAAGTTCAAAGAAAAGAGATTTAGCTGTTAGAGAAGAAGTTAGAGAATTTAATGATTTTTTGATCTTAAATATCTTCTATAACAGACTTAATCATGACTCATCATCTACAAAATGGACCCTTATCTTCTAGTGGATCTCCAAACTAATGAGAAAAACTTGAATACTATAAATACAAGATAATTTTTTGATGAAGGATCAGTCTTGATTGGATTAAAAGGTTGTGAAACATTCATTTAAAGTGGTAGCTAATTGATTGTTCTTTGTTAATGTGCTCCATCTCTTCTTTTTCCCTTTTCTATATATCACCATTCTTTCTTATTTGTAAAAATGCTCATTTTTGGAGTATCAGGGGACTCTTTGAGATATTTCAAGATATTCTCTTCTTGATTAGGCTAAACCTTGTCAAGAATTTTTAAAAACTACCTATTGAATAAATAAATACATTTTAAACCTAAGTCTTACCTTAGATCTGTGTTGAGTGAGTTGTGCATGATGGCATTGTGTGAATGAGAATCTTCTTTATACACTATCCTCTTTTTTGACCTCCTTTAGGATGTTTTCAATATGTTTGTAGGTATAGATTAGTGTTCTTTATACCATTAATTTAAGATCTTAGTGAGTCTTATATCTCCTCTTTATTTGCATTCATTGCTTCTTAAACCTAGTTTATGAAATAATTATGTAATTATCTTGATTTTGAGGTTGTATAAGCTAGCATTATCTTATGTTGATCTAGTGTGGGTTAAAGCCTATGAGATTTTCCCATTTTTAATTGGTGTATCACCTTGTTAGCTTCCTTAGGATCCCTTTTCCCATTTCTAACCCTTTTCCTTATGATAACATTAGTTTAGGTGACTCATTAGAAGGAAGTCAACATTATCTAGAGGTTTAAACTCACCATAGGTGACCCAGAGCTTGGGGTTATTCCCATAGTGTAGCTCAATTAGAGAGAGCCTAAATAATCCTCTCAAAGGGTGAAAATTCATGCTACAATAGTTTTTGGCATGCCCAGCTGGATAGAGATCCAAAAGAGTGGAAAGATTATTGGTGTGTCTTTCCTCTAATCAACTTTTGGAAGCAAGAAAGTTAACACCAATGGTGACTTTGTATCAAATTTTCTAGTTTTAAGCAGCCTAGGTATGTCCCATTAAATATTTTAATCATTTTTTGCATCTTATTTTACATATAAGGTTGATATTAAGAACTATGATGGATAACCTTATCATTTACCTCCTTATTATCAAGGGCATAGATCTTACCTTCCTCGTGACTCATATCAACCCTAATATGATCCTTATCAGCCTTATGATGAGCATCACCAACCATGTATAGAGCCTTACCAATAGTATGGTGAACCTTACCAATCTTATACTAGCCCTCAAGAATATTTTTGTCTTCCTATTCAAACCTATCAAGCCCCAAACCAATCCATCTCAAGCTTCAATAAAACTTTATTTGTCTATGAGAAAGATATGATAAATATAAACACTAGGAATATATATAGAGAAGATATTTACACAAATGAAATTAAAATAATAAGGACTAATTTACAACAAGCTAAAGAGGTATGTTCATCTTTCATAAGGCAAGGTCACTCAGAGTTTAATTATGACATTCTAGACAATAGTGGTCTAATAGTAAACATTGAAGAGAGGCTTGTAGTTTATGAGGAACCCAAAGATCATAATAATCATCATCATGCCCCCATATATCTACCTTTTTCCCTTCATGAATGCTAAACCAATGTTTACCATAACCCTCAAGAATCCATTCAAACCTTACCTAACTTTCCTACCTATAAGTTTATCCAAGAGAGGCTTCAAAAGGCTTAACAAGTATGTTCAGGGGAAGTTAATATCCATGTTTCTTAATATATCATATAGGAGACTTCATCTTCAATTTTTTAGGGAGACATCTCTAACCAATTGATCCATGACTTTGAGGCTAATTTATCTAAATAAATTGAGTTTGCAAATCATCATCTCCAACATTCAATAACAGCTTCGAAGGGAACACAATAGCAAATTTATTCTTTCCCACCCATAAAAAGAACAAGTATAGAATCAAAGGTTTCTAAACATAAGTTCATGACTTGGACTCAGATTCACCAATCAAAAAATAATGAAGAACAATCAGGCATGAGCCAAGATGTTGAAGTCAATATCAATTAGGAGATCATTCAACCTCTACTCCTTTCCCCTCAAAATCCTAGAGCCTTTCTTTCATGGAAATCCATTCAAGAATTAGAGAAACAAAGAGAGGAACTAAAGGTGATCTAATAATAGTAGCCTCATGAATATAATTAAGCATCTATGGTTATTTCTTTGGACCTTTTTCATCTTACTAAATATTTTCAAGGGTCTACTGTGCCACTCTTTGAGAAAGATCATCTCCTTTGTGAGGAAAATCAAGAAGATGGAACTAATGAAATAGAAAATGAAGGTGACTTGATTGACCAAGAAGAAGAAATAATGATAGGGATACCTCTTGACAAGGATAAACATGTTTCAGTCTTCCATAATGATGAAAAGATAGAACAAGTGCAAGATAAAGTTGAGGTATAGGTTAAGATACAAGTATAAGAACAAGTGAAAGAGGAAGAAATTTTAGGTATTCAAAAATAATTTATTTGTCATAAGTCTCTTGATCACATATTAGCCATCTCACCTTAAGAAGTTCCTCAAGAACCTATTGAATTAACCATTGATAGATGAAATCTAGCCAAAGAGGATAAAAGTCAAGGTAATTATGATGAATTATGGCTATAATATATGGATATTTTTAATGAATATCAATCCTTTTAGGGCCTCAAACTTCCCATGGAATACCTTAAATACTAATCAGCTACTAAATCTACTCATTTTAGCTCATAATAAGAGAAAATTTAAGGAGATAAGAAGAATGAATAGGTGTTTGTTTATATACTACCTCAAATTATTGCCCCTGATCACAAATCTAATGAATAGATCTTATCATAAATCATGCCTAAAGAGATACAAAATATCAATCATGAAGATCTAGACAAGTCACTTATCCATGAGGATAAGAATCAAGGTATAATGGAAGACATATCAGATCATGATCAACCTATGATTGAGGAAAGATTAGTATCCTTGATATAAGAAATAAGAATATGGGAGAAATGTGATTGGGTCTTGGATCCATATCTTCAATCCATGTACCTAAGAATGGATATAGGAGGCCTAGCTTCATCATAAAGAAGACATGAGAATCCAGTTAATCTTAGTTTTAGAATAGAAATATCAAGAGATGGTAAATACATTTCAAAGTTCCATGGTGTATTAAATAACTTCCCATTTAACCCTGGAGGAAAGCTTTCTACTTTAGGTTTGTTATTCTAGGTTTTCTTTAATTTAGTAATTGATTATCATAAGCAATATTGTACTTCCCTTTTGTCTTGTTTTCCCTATTTCCTTAGGTTAGTGGTCCTTACTTTGTATAGGTTTATTTCCCTTCTATTCTATATTTACTTCAGTCAGTACTTTGGGAACTTTGTTTTATTTTTTCCTTTTGGTCCTTATTTGTTTCAAGAGGAGTTATCTAGAGGTTGGTAGCTAGATTTAGCTTTATATCAATATGTTAAACTAGAGAGGAGACTCTGTGCCCAATGGATTAGACAAGGAAACTAGTCTAGGTTCTCAAACATATCAGGTATGCTTCCCTATAAGTCACCAAAGATGTTGGCCAAATTTGGCCTCTTACATATAAATATTCTACATAAATTGATGAGCTAAGTAGACTTCTAGATGGAATGAGTTGTCCAAATATCTCATATTGCTTACATGTTGAGCATAGTCATTGATGTTTGGTTGTTATTAATGTCAAAGAGAGCATATGGTGCTAATGCATTAATGAAAAAGTGATAAAATTATTTATGTAGAGAGATACAGAACATTTATAGGTATGTAAAGATAAATAAGAAGTTTTGAGTCATCCATATGTATCTTGGTGAAGCTCTAGTATGTCATTTGCTCATTTGGAAAGATAAATATGCATCTTCTAGCTTAAGAAAATCCATACTATCACTACACGTCATGTAGATATGGATGAACCAACAAGTTTATGAATTTATTTTTGGTCTTCATAAAGTCAACTGAGGTCAAATAATTTCATATAAATGTTTTTTATAGTGCCAAGAAGGTACCTTAAAAATTTATACTCTTGAAGTGTTTTCTAAATCAAGTTATAAACCTTCAAAGTTTCTCTTATAGACTATGATGGGCTAGAGACTATCAAGTTTAACTTTGTTTAAGTCTAAGGTCACTTGAGTTGATCTAATGGTGAGTGTTTATCATCAAAATATTGATCCAATGGTGTGTATTTAGTCAAAATATCAAAGAATCTAAGATTGAATATGCTATTGACAAATGTCACTCTCTCATTGAATTGATATAAGATCAATGATTCATGTGCATTCATACTGATAGAAATCGATGTTTTGTTTCAGTCAAAAGTCAAATGTGTAGAAGGAACATAGATATAACAAGTGGCACAATCATGGGAGCCTTGATCCAAGATCAATAATGAGCATTGCATGATAAATATTGAGATACTCAAAGGAGATTAATGTGTGTATTTGTCAATAGTTTTTAGGAAGCATGAGATGAGGTTAAAGTTCTCAATGTTTAGTGTCTATATAGTGACCATTGAAATTCAAATATTCAAATTAAAAAGGGAAAAATAGTGATTAGTTTTTAAGCTATAACATTTGATCCATAATAAATTTATCGATGTAGTAAAGAGCAAAGTTGTAGAAGACTTCAAGGTGTATCTAGTAAATCTAGTTAGAAGGTCAAAATGTTTACATAGGTGAATATATGGAGCTTAAAATTTGACTCTTTATTCATTAATGGTTTTATTACATATATGATATTTCTCAATAAATTTATGCTTTAGTAGAAGAGTGTTTTAGAGACAATAATCACCTAAAGATGTTTTAAGGGTCATATGGAGTGGACCCAGGTATTTTATATTGATAATTAGTTCTTAATTTGATTGATGAAGTGATAAATGGGTGAATAGGTTTCCATGAGACCTATAAGGGCTAATAAGGCCATATTGAAAGGTGTAACTACTTAAGTGTGACCCATAGATGCTATGGTTGGCCCATGATAATGTATTTAAGCTGTGTCTTCACATGATAGATGTCTTAAAGGTTAAGTAAAGTCTTATGTATGACCAAAAAGTTAATATTCATAAAGTCTCTATAAATAGTGGAGACTAAGGTAATGGTTTCTATATTTTAATATGGAAGAATTAAGAGAATAGATGTGACATTGAGAAAAGGATTCTTTGAAAGAGAAGCTATAGGTTAGTAAAATCCATCAGAGAGTAAAGAAGATCAATCATGTTTATCTAATCATGTCGATGAATATGAACACATATATCATTGGTCCTAATAAGCCTAGAAGAGGTAAATTTAATGAGTGTGCTTAGTGGATGGATTGAAAATATGAGTAGTTTGAAGAGTGTGTTCATGAAATACAGGTCATGTTATTGATGTTATGATAGATTTGTTGATTTTTTTATGATTATGTATATGCTTAGAAGTGAAGAGTGATCCAAAAGGGTGTTTGGATTCATTGCTTGTGCATGCAAATTTATGAGAGTGTAAAGGAAAAGAGTGTAAGTAAGAAAAGTCCATCATTAGGTGTAGAGGACATCAAATAAATGGTGGAGATTAGATCAAGGTAGATGATTGAGTGCTTGGTTGCTTAGGGGGTTGGTTCCTCTTTATGATATGGGTGTCTCACTAAACTAAGGGATGGGTGTTCCTTGATTAGTTAGTGCTAGTCAAAATGTTGGATCTTGTTATTATAGAACTATAGTCCATCTTGCAAGTTTCAATGGGTTTTATCCCCTAAGATGGTTTCCCACATATATGATGTGTTCATATGATGTATACTATTATGTATGATTTTGATGTATCTATTTTTAATTTTATGTTACCTGATCAAGTTGATGTATGTTGAATGAGTTGGGAATTGAATTGCAATATATTACATCACTAATTCACCCTACCTCCTCTCAATGATTGTATATTTAGTAATTAGTATTAGGGTAGGACATTCTATGCAATTTTATCCACTTTAAGGTGATTTAAGGTAAAATATGAGTGAAATATCATCATGTTTGATAAAGTAGATTGTGATGATAGTGAAGAATAATAAGTTGATCTAGAAGTTGAGCTCATGGGTGTACTTGGTGAACTAAAGGATTAAAAGAAGAGGAATTATAAAATGAGGAATATGATCAAAGGTATTGAAGCACAAGTCAATTATCTTAAGGGAAGATTATTAGGCAAGTATGAGAGATAAGAAAAGAAGGATAAAGAATAAATCAAACTCAATAAGGATCTAGAATCATTGAAATCAAGCTCAAGATGAAAAGATGATAAAAATAAGATCAACATTATTGAGGATCAATTAAGGTTTACAAAAACAAATCTGAGTTCAAAAGAGAAATAATATAGACACCTCAAGACTCAATTAGAAAAAACAAATGTCAAGTTGAGTTTAAATCAAGGTGAACATGATGAGTTGAAGTCCAATCCTAATTCTATAAAGATTATTGAAGAACAAGCATGTAGATTGAAAGATGACAAGGCCAAAATGCTAAGGAGGATAAGGAGGCCATCAAATATTTTAAATTTCAATTAGAGGCTACAAGTTCAATCATGAGGGATAAAGAATATAAGTGTGTTTAATTTAAGGCTAATCTTGTTTCCTTCAAGGATGAGCATGAAAGGGTCATAATCAAGATAGTTAAGATTGAAGAAGAACAAAATAAATCAGAACAAGGCAAGGAGGATGGTAGCAAGAAAGACAAGAAGTCAAATTAGGTTTTTAATCTTAATGAATAAGTAAATAATAAGGATGAAGAGTGTATCATGTATCAATTAGAGATCTAATATTTGAAGATAAAAATAAATAAATCTATGAGCAAAGATACAATTGATGATTCAAATAATAAGAATGAATTGATGAATGCTCTTGAATATATGAATATTGAAAAGGAAAGTAACAAAGAGATTATGTCATAAATTAAGGACTATGAAGAACAATTTAGTGTGTTTTAAGAAAGAATGAATGATGACACTAGGGAACATGAGAATACTATTAAACATCTCAACGGTCAATTAGAAACCATGTCTACAAGCCTAAAAACCAGAGAAGATGAGAGATTAAGCTATGTAATTAAAATTGAATCATTAAAATTTAAGTTAGACAAAACATACTATAAGATGAATTCATTTGTGAAGTTTGAAAATACATAAAATGATCTTAACAATATTCTAAGTGGTCAAAAGCATGAAAGTGATAAAACTAGTCTTGGATACAAATAATAACAAAAGCATGGAACTAAAGATAAGATAAAGGCTGATGTGAATAAGGACAATCATACTTTGAAGATAAATCATTAATCATGGAACGAAGGTGTTGTTATAATGAAGACAAATCAGATCAAAAAACCAAATTCTATAAGGCATGCAAATTTTAATGGTCATTGTTAAACCTACAATTAGTTTGGTCATAGGTCAAAATATTGTAAAAGATCCTCAAGGAATGAATTTTCATGGAATTATGAGAAAGATAATGGGAAGAATGAAGAACATCATCACTTAATATAGTCAAAAGGTTCACAAGGAAAGAATGACATTTTTTACTACAAATGTCAAGGATTTAATCATATTACAAAGTTTTATCATATCTTCATTAGGAGACTAAATGATTAGGTACATGAATGAATTCATAATATTGTAAGGAATCATCATAAGGCTCAATCATAAGGTATATATAATATAATAAATATTATTTATTTAAAATGTCATGAGAAAGGTCACATAGCAAGATTATGCATGAATGATTAGTATTGTACTTCAAATATTAATCCTTAAATGAAGATATAGAGTCATAGTGAATGGAAGCCTAATTAGGTAAATGAAAAATAGGCTCAAAATGGATAATTTTCCATGATATAATAGGGAACAAGATCAAGTATTAAGGAACAAGACTTATTTTCCCAAATAGACAAGGAAATCAAATAAGATCCTGAGATAAAAGAAAATACTAAGGTTGAGAACTCATTTAAATAAAATCTGAATATGAGGAAGGACTACAAGTCAAGTGAGAGAATGGAGATATGGAAGACTCCTAAATTTTGGGACTTTTAGTCTCACTATGCTAAAGAGGTGTCTCTCTCTAAACTTAAAGAAGACACTTGACATCAAGAGGAAGCATGGTGGATGCTTATTAAGTTTTGATTATTGTTACAAGACAAGATAGGTCATTAGAATGAAGCTGTTGGTTCTGAAGGACTACATGTAGAGAATGAAAGTTTCCAAATGTTTGATCAAGGATAGTGTGTTATATATATATTATATTACATATAAAAGAGACACATTTTTGGTTAGAATAAAGTATGTGTGCTCTAGGTAATGATCAAAGTGCTAATTAGTACAGAGCTTGAAGGCAAAGGGTAAGTAAGAGATTATGAAAGATAAGCTTGTATATGAAGGAATTTGTGAATGTTAAACTAGTTTAGATGTTGATTCAAGAGATTGATCAGTCAAGATAAGGTTAAGTAATTTTAGGACATGAATATCATTTAAAGGTATGTTTGGCTATGGGGGAGATAATTTAGTTAGTTTGAGTGTATTAAAGAGGATTGACATGATGAATTGATCAAACCAATTCATGTATTTTTGATAAGATATTGAATCTTCATGAATAAGCGAAGAGATATTGTGATTTCTATATGTAGATAGGTCTAAGGAAAAAAAAACCCAAGTTTATATTGGTATGGTAAAAAATGACATGAGATGGAGTTTGATGTTAGGGGGAGCTTTCAAAGCTCTATGGTCAATTTCTAAAGTTTAAAGATCAAAGAAGTCCAAGTTTATATTGGTGCATGTCCAAATCAATTGATTCATATGCCTAAAAGTATACAAGTATCGTGATCATCTTAAATAATATTTGAATACATACATGATGTTAAGGAATGATTATTAGCATATTGGGGAAGAGAACCTTTGTCATTAATGTCAAAGGTGGAGAAATATCAGAATAAAAAATTTCAAATGAGTAAGAAGTCATTATGAGGATGTTTTTCCATCAATGACAAAGGGGGAGACTGTTGAGCATAGCTATTTATGTCAAAGAGAGCATGTGGTGCTAATGAATTAATGAAAAAGTGATCAAATTATTTGTTTGGAGAGATATGGCATATTTATAGGTCTATAAAGACAAAGAAGTTGTGAGACATCCATAAATGTCTTGATAAAGCTCTAGTATGTTAGTTGATAATTTGAAATGATAAAAATGCATCTTATATATTAATATAAGTTAGACTATCATTACATGTCATGTAGATATGGATGAACTAACAAGTTTGTGAATTTATTTTTAGTACTCAGAAATCCAACTAAGGTCAAAGTATTTCATACAAATGTTGTCTATAGTGTTAAAAAGGTACCTAAAAATTTATACTCTTGAAGTGTTGTATATCTCAAGTTATAAATCTTAAAAATTGCTCTTACAGACTATGTGGGCTATAAACCATCAAGTTTAACTTCATTGAAGTCTAAGGTCACTAGTCAATTTATCTAAAGGTGAGCATTCATCATATAGATCTTGATACAATGGTGTATATTTAATCAAAATGTTAAAGAATCTAAGATTGCACACATTGGTGACAAGTGTCACTATCTCGTTGAGTTGACATAAGATCAATGGTTTAAGGGCATTTTTAATTATAGAGATCAATGGTGTGGTTTGGGTCAAAAATCAAATGTGCAAAAGGAATGAAGAGATACCAAGTGGTATAATCATGGGATCTTTGATATAAAATAAATGGTGAGCATTGGATGATAAAGATCAAGCTACTTATAGGAGATTGATGATGCATATTTTTCCTTAGTTACCAAGAAGCATGAGATGAGGTTAAGCTGCTCGATGTTTAATGTTTGTATAATGACTGTTGGAATTTAAATATTTAAATTAATGAGGGAAAACTAGTTTTTAGTTTTTAATCTATAAATATTGATCCAAAACAAATATCTTGATCTAGTAAAACATAAATTTTTAGAGGACTTCAAGGCATATCTAGTGAATCTAGTTAGAAGGTCTAAATGTTTGTAGAGGTCAATATATGGAGCTTCAAAGTTGACTATTTGTTCATTGATGGTGTTCTTGCATAATAAATATTGTTCAAGTAATTTTTGATATATTAAAAGAGTGTTTTGGTAGGAGCAATCACTTGAAGATGTCTTAGAGGTCATATGGATTAGACCCAAGTATTTAAGATTGATGAATTGATAAATGGGTGAATAGGTCTCCATGAGACCTATAAGGGCTACTAAGGCATAATTGAAAGGCATAGTTTCTTAAGTGTAACCCATAGATGCTATGGTTGACCTATGATAATGTATTTGAGTAATGTCTTAGCATGATATATGTCTTAAGGATTAAGGCAAGTCTTATGGATAACTAGAAAACAAATATTCATGAAGACTGTATAAATAGTGTAGACCAAGGTAATGGTTTCTACACTTGAATATGGAATAATTAAGAGAGTAGATGTGAAATTAAGTAAAGGAACATTTGAAAGAGAAGGTACATGTTAGTAAGGACCATAAGAGAGCAAAGAGGATCAACCATGTTTATTTGATCATGATGACGAATGTGAACACATATGTCATTGGACCTAATAAGTCTAGAAGAGGCAAATTGATCGAGCATGCTAGTGGATGGATTCAAAATATGAGTAGGTTGAAGAGTTTGTGCATGACTTATAGGTCATGTTGCTGATTTTGTGATATATTTTTAGGTTATTTGATTATGTATATGTTTAGAAGTAAAGAGTGATCTAAAAGGGTGTTTTTGATGCATTGCTTATGTGTGAAAGTTTTTGAGAGTATAAAGGGAAAAGTGTACAAGTAATAAAATTCCATATTTAGGTGTATAATACATCAAATTAAACATCGAGATCAGATCAATTTAGTTGAGTGGGTGCTTCGTTACCTAGTGGGTTGGTTCCTCCTTGTGAGATGGGTGTCTCTCTAAACTAAAGGATGAGTGTTCCTTGATCAGTTGGTGTTATTCTAAATGTTGGATCTTATTATTAAAGGACTATATTCCATCTTTTAGGGTTCAATGGGTTTTATCCCACAAGAGGGTTTCCCACATATATGATGTGTTCATGTGATGTATGCTCTTATGTATGATTTGAATTGCTGTGATTTCATGTGTATGTTACTTGATAAAGTTGATGTATGATGAATGTTTAATATTTGGGAATTGAATTGGATTATCTTGAATCACTAATGCATCCACCCCTCTCAGTGATTATACCTATGACATTACAAATCTTTTGAAACACTTTTAAGTAAGCTTAAGTGCATTTTTTTAATCTTTGAGAAGCAAGTCATGAAACAGGTCTATAATTTCAAAGAGAGAAAGATCAATAGGTTATCATGGTGATAATGACCTTCACATAAATTAGGTTTCAAAAGTCTCAGAAACTCATTTTGAGCCTTGAAAGTTCTATCTCAAGCCTAGAAGAACTAGACCATCATGAGCATGTCATCTAGGGAAAAATAGACCAGTTTGATTATGCATTTTATAAATATTCTTAGGAGGCCTCTCAGGCCAAAATATTACACATACATGATTTTTTTCATGCCTTAATCATCCTATAAAATTTTCATAACTTGATGATATGTATATCTCAAGTTATAAATCTTCAAAGTTAGGCTTACAGAGTGAAATGTGTGTAGGGACGCCAAGTTTAAGCTTCATGAAATAACCATTTGAATTTAAATGTTACCAGGATTAATGTAGATATGAAAAGTTTCCAAATATAGAGATATAAGATAAAATATAATTACAAGTGGGTAACTTGATATGTCAGTGGGTCCCAAATATCCAATGGAGGGTATTTGATCATCCATTAAATATCAACACTGAGCATTAAGTCAAAAGGTTAGCATAAATGCATTGATGATAAGGGTCAAGATCTCAGGTACCTAAATAGAGATCCAATGGTGTGTGTTAATTGATAGAGTTAGTGGGTCTATGTAGATAGATGGTGCACAGACAATTGTACAAAAAAAATATAATGATGAGTAATGGGTCAATGAGTTAGTGAATCTTGAAGACAAATGAGAAGCTACCAAGTGTCTCAACCATGTTAATCTAGAAAAATATCTATGGATCACATTCATTTATACATAATAAGATCAATAAAGAGAAATATTTTAGAGTCATCAAGATCCTATGGAATAAATGAAAAGCTAATAGATGAAATAATTTTAGAAGGCCTAGATCAAGATCGATGGTCAATATTAAGAGTCAAAGACATGAGACTTTGAGTAAAGGCTAAACATGTGACCTAGGTCAAACCAAAGAAATGTTTTAAAAGGAATATATCACCATTAAATATAAATCAATCATATAGTTAGGATGGTTAATGATGAAGTATGTCACCATTGATGCACAGTCTTGACCTCTGGTTTGAAGGTTTAGAACTTGTAGAGCACATATTTTAGGGTTTTAGAATTGTTTCATGACCATGATCATTGGTCTTTAAATAATATTTATGCATACATGAGTTCTTGGTTTCCATAAATGATCATAGTCAAAAAAAGGTCTTTTAGGGCATAATATATAATTCAAATATGACATCTATCTATTGACATGAGATCAAGCAGGCTATAGGTTTTCATCTATATAATGACTAGATGAAAACCAATAAATTAGATTGGTTTTCAATCTATAGTCAAGACCTATGATTAGATGAATAGGGGTAGATATATATTCATGGATAAATTTATCATTTGTCAAAATGGCTATATCCTTGACAAAGTAGGTACTTATCACCACTCAAAGCAGACATTTAGTTTGCACTAGCACAATCAAAGATATGAAGATTTTGTCTTCACAAGTAGGCCAAGTGGAAGATAGTGTAAATTTTAAATCAAAAAGATCTAGTTGTTCGAGAAGTAATTAGAGCATTTAGTGATGTTCTAATCTTAAAGATATTTTTTCCAATAGACTTAATCATGACTCATCATCTACAAAATAAGCCCTTATCTTCTAATGGATATCTTAGCTAATGAGAAAAAATTGAAGACTAATTGGAGTAAATCCAGGCTAATTTGTCGATGAAGGATTAGTACTGATTGGATTAAAAGGTGGTGGGGCATTCATTAAATGTTGTATCTAATTAATTATTCTTTTTTAATGTGTTCTCTCTCTTCTTTATTCCCCTTTCTATATATCACCCATTCTTTCCAATTTTTAAAGATTCTTATTTTTGGGAGTATCAAGGGTCTCTTTGAGATATTGCAAGATATTCTCCCCTTGATTAGGCTAATCCCTATCAATAATTTGTAATTAGTACTTCTTGAAGCAATAAATACTTTTTTTACCTATCTCTTGCCTTAGATATGTGTTGAGTGAGTTGTGCATGATGGCATTATGTAAAGGAGAATCTTCCTCATCTATTGTCCTCCTTTCTAACCTCCTTTAGGGTGTTTTCAAGCTATCTATAGGTATTTATTAGTGTTATTTCTATCATTTATATATGATCTCAGTGATCCTTAGAACTCCTCTTTATTTGTATTCATTGCTTCCTGAACCTAGTCTATGAAATACTTATGAAATTAACTTGATTTTGAGGTTGTGTAATATAGCATTATCTCATGCTAATTTAGTGTAGGTTCAATCTTATGGGAGTTTCCCATTTTATTTAGTATATCACCTTGATAGCTTCTTTAGGATCCCTTCACCCCTTTCTATCCCTTCTCCCTATGGTAACATTAGTTTAGGTGATTAATCAGAAGGAAGTTGACCTTTTCTAGGGGTTTAAACCCACTATAGGTGACCCATAACCTAGGGTTATTACCATAGTGTATCTCAATTAGATAAATCCTAAAGAAACCTCTCCAAGGGTAAAAATTGATGCTTCAATAAGAATTGTAGAGGCTAAATTTCATGCATGTGAGGCACTGCACCTAGGTTTCGATAAGGAAGGTGAAGGTCATAGAAAGTGAACAAAGCATGGGAGAAATATCATCAAGACATGTTGGCATCCACCCAAAGTGAGGTAGGAAGTGATTGTTTGAACTAAACATCACTTCATGAAAAATACCATTAGGAGGAGTTATTGAGGTGACGATGGAGGCACAAAGAACCACATTGAATGCATAGGTAGTAATGAATTTACATGAACTTCAAGGGATTTTTTAGTTTCAAATAAATCTAGGTTCTACCACACCATTCGTCACATACACTAAAAATGTATAATAAAATTAAGGTATAAATCAAAAAGAGGCTAACTAGTTTAATTTACAAACCTTAAGATAATTTGTAACTAGAACATAGACTATTGAATTAGAGCTAAAGCAAATAATTGCTACCAGAGTGAACTCTTGAGCACCCATAGATACCAAAAGTGAATGATTAAATAGATAAAGGAATTGTGTTCACTTTAAGATTTTCATAAGTGTGGGGTATGAATTTTGTAAAAACCAAGTTTTATAAAATTGGAGTGACACTGAGGCCACCATTAATGGCATGTGAAGCTTGAGAGCTGAAGTCATAGTCATAGATCTCATGACTATGAGGAGTGCCAACAAACATTAAAAGATTTGTCAAATTAAACAAACCATTATACAACACTATTTAGTTCATAATGGGTAAGAAGCACAAGAATTATAGCCCACCATAAGCACATCAGGATGTTAAAAGGATTTGGATGATAGATGAAATGGATACAATAAAGAAGAAAGTACAATTAGTAGATGGAGTTAGCATTGTTGAGGTTGATCTAGAGGTGCTTGTAAAAATGTCCTACTAGGAGATGTATTTTTATAAGAAGGTATTGGTAGGGGAGATCTATGCATCCTTCATGCATACCTATCAACTGAAAGAATAGAACCACCATACCTCAAAGAATATGCAAGACCTAGTGTAAGACTAGATGGTGGACACGGGGGCCAAAATAGAATTAGGAATGATATTTTTTTATGTCTCCATATGAGACAAACTTTAAACAACTATCACAACTCAAATTTATGAGTTTTAATGTTTTATAAATCTAGAGAAAATCATATAATTCTTCCTCTCATACATCCATAGAGATTGCATCTATTTGTAGGGAGTTGCATGTAGATATCAATGTGCCTAATAGGCAAAGTTATTAGTCTCTCAGACTCTAACATAGACATCTACTAGATGATGGTAGATGATGATAAAGTTGAAAAGGTCAAGAAACTCTTGGATTACTCCAATGGAGGTTTTGTGTTCCCAATCAAAGACATCAAGGACCCTAAAATGAGGGTAGTTGTACACCTCATGAGTTCAAAACTTTCCCCTATGGTTGATGGACAGACATCACCAAGGCCTACCTGTGTATCACCTATCACATGGCATAGGGGTTCAAATTTAATATATTAAAGTTAATTATAAATGAGATGGTGAAGAACACACTTAAGTGTCATATAGTGTGAGATACCTTCTAATGGGGGTCTATGTTAATTATAATTATTATGGAAGAGATCAACATACCTAATGGTGATGAAGATAATATTTAGGTCTTCTTGGTGCACTAGAACTCCCCAACATAGAAATATCAAAACTTCACCTACCCCTTACCTTTTAATATAAGTACAAGACCAAAGTAATAGGGTGGTACACTGAGTATATTGAAGCATTTAGGGAGGAATGGTGCATCTTAAAGTATCTCCCATAGAATATGTTTGGAATGGAAACCTACATCATTATGAATCACTTATGTTTTATGTGCTTAGATCTCATAGATGGTAATTTATTTGGTTGAATGAAGTTCCCCTATGAATTTTTAACCAAATACTTTAAGGACACACTTAGAATAATTCATAATGCATAGAATTTGGACATCCTAGTGAAAACCATGGATTTGGAATGCAGTAGGTTGTGAGACCAATTAATTCACCTAGAAGGGAAAGAATACAAGGATGAGAAGGATGAAATAGATCATACCAACATCCATCCCATCCAAAAGGAAGTCATACTCAGTCACATCCACATGTTATACTATGAGATGAAGCTAAGAAAGAAGGGTGCAAGCACTGAGAAGTATGATGACCTCCCTTTTTAGATAGGTGATGAATGGAAGTTAGTGATAGTAACATAGAATAAGTCTCCATAAAATAAAAATGAGAGACACTTGAGGAGATTCAAGGGTGCATTATATTTAAGATCACCTATAGAGATGAGGGAACTCCCTATGAACCAAAGAAGAAGAAGCACATGGATTTCATGCCTAGTATTACTTCACCCAAGCCAAGGGAGAAGAAAATAAGTCAAAGGGGCTACTTGTAATTCCAAAAATAACCTTGGTATACATGGAGGCACAATAGGCACATAAGGAACTAGAAGTGCAAGAGGTGCATGAAGATATGGAGGTGGAAGAAGGAGGGATGAAAGTTTACATCATCTAAGAAGAATCAACAAAAGAAGATCCTAGTGCCTCATCCAGAGATCCCTCCACATATAATCCACTAACTGAGGAGGAAAAGAGAAGCTAGTGGAAGAAAATAAGCCTCTATAATGAACATACAGAGATGGAACTAGAGCTAGAAAAGAAAAGATTGGTCATGAAAGCATCTAACATGACCTAGGAAGAAATTGATAATGCTAAGGCTGAGGAAATAAGGGATGGGGAAAAATACCATGGAAATATTAAAGAGGGGGAAGGTAGACAAAAATAAGGCCAAAAAAAGGGGCCAAGAATTAAAAGGAAGATAACAAGGTTACCATAAGTACAAAACCAATAAAGGAAAAATCAACAGAGGTGCCTATCACCCCCATAAGCATAGCAAAAGAAGCTACACCAAAAGGACACCCAAGTACTAAGTGGGAACCTAAATATAATGAAGGTGATTCTAGTTGCTTGAGGGAGTAAATAGAGAGTGCAAACGAAACCCATTACAAATAGGAGGGCAAAGACAACACCAAGGAGGAAGAAGAGATGGACCAAAGTCATAAGTCCAAGGAAAAAATCCTACCAGAGAAAGAAACAACCTTAGAGGGAAGCATCAAAGAGAGTGATAATTTTGAGGAAGAGAAATAAGAATAAATAGAGATAGTTGTTAATAAAGAAGAGGTCATCAATCCAATCTTGAGATAAAAGGTGTAAGAGGGGTGGACCAATGAAGACTATTATATGTTTGAATATATGCTCCCTAGAGCTTCCATAATAAGGACACAAAAATAAATATAATTTGAATTTTATAGTTACATGGATGGTCCTCATTTTGAGGTTTCATAGAAAGCTTTACTAGGCATAGATAAATTGGGAGAAGGGCATGATTTCATTTTCATAAACCCCCATACAATGAACCTAGTTAGGTCAATCAATGCACTCATCTAAATGGATTTCAAAATAATGTGTAATAACATCATCAATTATGTTAGGGATTGGAAATGGAATAAGGTCATGTTGGAATCATAAGAGGAAATAAATGCCATGAAGTTCAAATTATGATAACTAGCTGAGTGCATAGAGGAAGCTGAGCCATCCATCTTTGATAATGTTGATAGTTAGAACTTTTCAAAGGTTGATAAGGTGTGAATTCTAGTGGAGTAAATGCTCTAAAGGTTGAAGGTAGAGATGGTGATATAAGAAAAAGAGGACCCATGCACTATAATAAATCAAGAGCTAGCTACAAATATTAAAAAGGTATAAGACCTCTTTGAGAAACTAGAAGAAGGTGCAATAGTAGCTAATGTCATCTCCATGAATTTCTCCAACTAAGTATCAGTTATCAATGCATGCCTAAAGTAGTCAAAGGGGAGAGGGAAAATATGATTAAAAAGGCATACACTATTGGCATGCATAGATCGTGTTAAAGGTTAATATCCTGATCACCTAGATCAAGAACTAAGAGGAAAAATTATAAGAACTCTTATGTGTCTTGAAAACAAAGGCCAACGATAAAGGAGAAATATTAAATAAAGTAGTGATGATGAAAAATGAAATGATATAGGCCTTCAGAAAATAATTAGATAAAACCATTTTACTTATGCTTAGCACCACCTCAATAGATATTGATAACACTATTGAATAAATAAAGCTTTCCATCAAAGGCTTTAAGGAATTCAATGCTAAATTAAAGGAGAATGCACTAGATTTTTGCCTGTCTAGGGCATTGAAAGTCTAGCTTGAGGATGGATAATAAATTTTCTATGGGGTAATGTTGGGCCTATTTTTGCCTAAGTATAGACCCATTCCAACTTAGTAGACACTTTAATGTGAGGCAATCATTAGGGATGATAGCTATTTTGATATATTTGTGCTAGTTGGAAGAATTGATACACTCCTTGCACCAACTGGAAGGCAACTAAATTTTTTTATGATGATTTGGGAATCTTAAAAGAATGGAAGCATGTTTTGATTACAACATAGAGGGTAAAAATTAATAGATCCAACAAAATGATTGATAAAATCTCTAGCTTGGCAAGTGGCATGCACAACTCCACCCTGGTAGAAGGTGCTCCTATAGGCTATAAAATCAAGCTCAAACCAATATGAAAGGATGTGACTTGGAGATAGAAAATATATGTATAATTGGTTCCATAAATATCAAAGATATTGCCATTAAACCTTAATACTAACACGGAGGTCCTTAAGGCTCCACACTATAGTGCCCATGCTCACCTATGAGCATTTGGGACTTTAGTAGTTTAGATAAGTTATTACTCTATTTTTACCATATGAATTGTACCCAGTATTCGGAGCTTTAAGTATTTGAATATTGTTTGAATTAATACATGATGTTCTAAGGTTAATATCTTACCTTTGTGATTGAAATACATACTAAATTCTATGATTTTAGTGATATAAATTTAATTTAAATGATGTTTTTTTCAAGATTTGATTCATGACATTCATGGTATCTCTGTGTTAAATAATGATGTCAACCTAAACTACAAAATAGCCTAAGATTAGGAAAGGGCATGCACCTAAGATTTGACACTTGTACTAAGAGTGATAGCTTGAACATGAACCCTTGATCTAAGATATTCCATTGAATCCTTCAAGTACCTAAAGGATGTTAAACATGATAAAACATAGGATTGTACTCATATGACTATAAATAAACCTAATATAGACTTGCACTCATATGACTAAAAGTATCTAACTAAATAGTATTTGCACATATAGACCCTTAGTCTAGCCTCTAAATGGCTTGTACCGATGAACTTATAAAAATAATTATTGTAAATGACAAAGCCCCTTGAATTTTGAGTTATGCCATGGCAAGACTAGCCCAACACAGGCCATGGTTCTTTCTCTATTGTGATTTGGGTGAGTGCATAAGGCTTGCACCTTATGTGAATTGATGCTAGCATAATAGAGTGGCAAATGCTAAGTGACATGGGTTTATTATATGATTGTTCCTAGTTGTAACTAGTCTAAAACTAACTTGGATAGCTAGATAAGTGCTTGATAGAGTAAATTCCTTAAAAACCAACCCTTTTCTACAATAATTATTATGCAAAAATACTTTCAAACAAGATTTAATTGAGTAATTTTATTATGATAAAATATTACTAGAGAAAGATTTAATCATTCACCGAATTATACCAAATTTAAGAACAAAATCCATTGGTAAACTAAGAGATGATGGAGGCTCATGCTACACCTCATTGATGAAGACTTAAAGCACTAAACATAGGAAAAAACACACTTATTGACCATTTTTAAAAGAGGGATGCTACATCCATAGAATTTCAACTTAGGATTATTTAAATATTATCTAAATGTTTAAAATAATATGTATATTTTTTTATGAGAGCCTAATCCTATCCATGTTCTTAAACTATAACTCATTAAAAAACCCAAGTAGGTGTAAAATGTAAAAAACGATATTTTTGAGGAATGCCTGGTCTTATCCATGGTCTTAAACTACTATTCAAAAAATAAATATGAGAATTAAAAAGGGTTATATTTACCCTCATCAACATTTTTAATTATATAGAGAGATATTAAATTACATTCCAAGAGCTAATGTAAAACTTGTGTTTGTGGCTCTAAAAGGTTGGTGAAGATTTGATGCTAAAGAATGGATAAAACCAATCTAGGAGATAGCTCTAAAGCTATAATGACTATGAGATTTTGATAACTCTTATTTTTAGTGGACCTTACCTTATATTGAGGCTTATTTTAAATATTAATAGTTTATTCTGATCCAATGGTATACTTTAGTTTTCCCATTGATATAAGCTTGATGTATCTCTCTTTTATTGTGTGGCACAAATCCATGAATGTATGAAACTTAATGAAAAAGATAGCTTCATGTAATTTTGGTAAGATAATTTGCTTAAATATGTCTTCAATATCTCTATTTTCCATGGGTACATTCAATTTGTCTAATATAGTCTTGTATCATAAGACATAATCTATGATAGGCTCATTTAACTTTTGTTTTAACTATGCCACTTGGGCATACGATATATTGTTTTTTGAAGTATAGATATTGAGAGGGAGGGTGAATCATTTCTATTAAAAAATTAATTAAATTCCACTTATCATTCATGAAATATTAATTCAAAATATATACTTCAAATAATGCATAAACAAGAATTCACATAAGAATACAACATATGAACACAATATATATGTGGGAAACCCTCATGGGGAATAAAAACCATGAAAACATAGATTGGAATATAGTAATATAAAAAATTAATAAATATTTAGTGAGGAAAAAACCCCACAAGGAGAACTAACCCCTCACCATTTAAGCACTAAATCAATTAGGAGTTTAGCAAACACCAACTTCCAGATAGGCACCAACCCCCTAGGTGACTCAATTCAACTCAGCCACCTAGAAACTTTGATCACCTTTGGACACATAGTTCTCACCCAAATTATGATGATAAACTTTGGACAATTTTTTATGACCCAATTTATTATGATTATCTCTTTTTTCTCTTTGTACTTTTCTATTTCTCTTAAACAACCTATTAGGCCTCTTCACTCAATTAGCCCTCTTCTTAACAGATTTAGGTCAAATGACCTTGATCATCATATATATAAACAATATTATAATTTAATTAAATATTAAACACACATATTTTATGGTATTAAATATCTCTACCTAATTTCCAAACTTATATTTCATTTTCTCAATTCCTTAATCTTACTAACTAATCAAATAAGGCCTATTAGACCTTTTTTTATACTTGACTCTTTATCTCACCTACCTTGGTTAGAAAAAAAAACCTATCCATACTTGTGTAATATTTTAATACATAAAAAAAACCTTTAAAAATTGAAATAACCACTACATAGGTTGTTCACCACCCATAAGGACCAAAACTACCATTAGGCCTAATAGAGACCTAATGTAATTAGGTCTTCTCAAAGCACATGTTTGAAATTGACTACCTTGGAACACCTTGAGACTTCATAAATAGATTAAAAAATTCATAAATTATTAAATTATACCACTTATAATCTCAAATTATTTCCCCAAAACCATTTAGCTCACTTTACTCCTTGAACCACACCATTAGGTCTACTCATAATTAAGCCTTCTCACTTCCAAAAAGTCTGTCTTAAACATTTTAAGCATACACTTGACTTTGACACATAAAACAAAAAAAAATTAAAATTGATAGAAAATAAATTACCTTATAGTCATAATAATTTTAATTATACCACACCATATAGTAAAAAAGACATCAAATTGATCGCTTTCATATGCTCACTTAGAACTGCAAATAGGCTTCAACACCCAGTCAAGAACCTTTAAATATTCACACCTTCATAGGAGTGTATCATGAATAAAAATAAATTAAAATTAACCTATTATAAATATATAACAACTTAATATTAATTATATTATTCAAATCTATGTATTAATACTCAGGAACATCAGTCTCACTAACACGGAACATTGCCTAAATGCTCCAAAACATAGTCATGGAAACCAAGACTTAGTACACCTATTTAAACACTTTTATGATCTTAAAATGGGTTTATAAGATCATTAATAATACTTATAACAAATTTTAAAACATATATTACAAGTTTTAATATCAATATTAGTCTTGCATACCAATCTCATGTCTTCATCCTACATAGACCTCACTATGTTAAACAGGTCACTTTGAGATCAAATTTATGCTTATATATGAGATTATAAAAATATTATATTAAAATGGGATATTTTATTTAGGTATTTAAAAATAACCCCATGCATTTTTATCTATCCCTATTACACTACAACCCATCCCTAATCTCATTCTCACTTCTACCTAGTTTTCTCACTATCTTCTTTAGTAGGCCTTTTTAGCGATCGGCCAACTTACATGGATGGTTTAGCATATTTTAGGTATATAACCTGATATAAAACATAAATTATCATAAAAATAAATTATCACACATTATAATTTGATCATTTTCATGTTTTGACATGGTCAACCCTCCCTACTACATCAAAAAAATCAAGAAACAAGGGGTTTCTTGTAGTTTCCACTCACTCTTCTAATAGACCAATTCCACCCAAATATACTTGGGAGAGTTTAATAAAAAATAAAATAATAATTATAGGTATAAAACCAAATATTCTAACTTTTTAATCATATATTCCATATTGGATCACTATTAGGGTTTTAGAGAGGGTTTAGATTTTCTTCCATTCTTAACAATCATTCATAAAGATTAGGCCATCAACCCATAAATAAATGAAAATAAATTTAATATATTACACTTAAAATGGTGCCATTAAATTATTATATCATAATTAAAAGTTTTCATTTGCCTAAAATAATAATAAAATACTTCTCGAGAGTGCAATACCTCATTTTGTGCATACATAAATTTTCAAAACCAAATTTAATGCTTTATCCATTATAATTTGACCTAAAACTTGGTAAACACACTTTAAAAAAAATTTAAAACCTATAAAAATTATCTCATGAGATATTTCACCTTGGAACCTTAACTTTACCCCTCATTAGGTCACACTAGGTCTCTTAGCACATTAGGCCTTGAACTTCTAGTCGTACATAGACATTGAATACACCTTGAAACCTCTTTCACTACTCTAAAAACCTCATACTCATGTCATATAAACTTATACCATGTTCAGACACTATAAAAAAATTTCTCATAATCCTTAGACTTCTCACCTCAACATGTTACCAAGCCTATGCCTTCTCACTAGGTCTCTTCATGCAAAGACTAAGCCAAGAATTGACCTAGAAACCTCCTTTCAAAGATTATATACCTTATACACTTGTTTACATAGTGTAAAACATATTATCACATGTTATACCACTAATTTTAATCATTCATATATCTTGATGACACTGTAAGACTCCTCATTAGGTTAGGAAGTGTCTAGGATTAGTCTTATTGCATGTTTAAGATTAAGACCTTACACATGAAGGTTTACCTTGAAGAATTTATAAGTGTTTTAATACATCATATTAAATATTGTAAATCCTTAAAAATACACTCATACCTTTGTCTATCTATCTTACTAGACTACCATGTTCACACATATGCTCATTATATGACAATGATCCTTAAGACTAGTGCTCAACATTATGTTTACCTTGTATCTTGATCTTGACCTTGACATGTCATCAACCTATAAAAAATTATTAGTTTTCCTTCAAATTATATATAAATAGAGACAATAGTTTTATTTAAACTTTTCTCTTGTCATAAGACTTCTTTTTCACATACCACTTCACCATGCATGGCCTCAACTTTGACCTTGACATTGATGACATAAATGACAACATCAATGACACAACACCAATAATAAGAATGTACCTCAACAATTATCAATAATATTGATGGAAAAGTGTGATAAAAACATGTCAACCAAAGGATTGAATGTTGTGATAGATTAATTTGGTAAATAATAAAACCATTATAGGGCATAATCCTTTAAACTGTGTGTTAACAACTTCATGACATGTCAATCATTGGACACATAGTCCAAATACGCTACATGAAAATCCCCAAGTTGATGCTCTAGGTCAACCTTGCCATCATATGATGCAGGATTAGGTGTCATGAAATTGGATCCCAAGGGAGTTGTTTCTATGTGATGTGCCAAATGTGTATATAAGAGAATATTAAAATCCAAGGCTTGTGATAGCCTAGTGTCTCCCTTCTTGAGATGTAACACCTTAGCCTTTAGAATCTCAAGCATAAGGGGTTATGCATTAGGAGTGGAAGAAATATACATAAGAGGTGTATCTATCACTAAAGTTTGTTGAATTATAATTTTAGGTTGTGATAGTTGAGCTGGCCCCAGTGTAGGTGTAAGAATGTGACTAACTACGAGAGTTGAAGATTGAAGATTGTTTATTTTTTTATATTTCTTCATGAAAAATAGCGATGAATTCATCTTGTATATTTTTATGCTTGGACACAAAATCTTTTAATTATTTCTTATCTATCTCATCAAATATGTTGGTAAACTCTACCATTATAATTTGGAAGGTAGGAAAACAAGATTTTTGTATATTTTGAGCCTTTGAATAATGTTATTCTAAGAAGGATTAAATAAAAAATATGGAATCAAATCTAATGTTTTGAACTAAAATATGAGCATAAATAGAAAAAGGATACAAAACCTAAAATTTTATAGGGTTAGGGTTTTTTGAATTATGATTGTTTTGAAAAATAGTAATTTATATTTAAATAAATGAAATCCTAATGTGATATTGATTTAATAAGCTAGGTTATGCCAAAAAGTTAGAAAAATAAAAGTCTGTAACCATAATTTAGTGCACAATTTTTTTGAGAAGCTAAACTAAGGTTTTAAGTAATATTAAAATTAAGTTAAGTTCACCAAATGTTTTAACCTTTTAGGGTTTTATCTATGTGAATCCTAAGTTTGATTAAATGGATGAGTAGTCTAAATCAGTGTAATAATATGTAATAATTAACCACTATTTTTTTTTACATAATTTGACTTGTTTTAATTTTTTAAAATAGTAATAAATATGTGTAATTAAACACTTATTTAGAAAATGCATAATGTTGAAGATATGAGTGATAAAAACTAAGATACAAACATGTTTGAGTGTTTTTACTAGGATCTATGTGTCAAATCCTCTCTCGGATAGTAGGTTCACACTTGGATAGCATCACCATGTGTCTCTAGTGTCCTAAATTTTATGCTAGTATCCTCTATGCAGGACTCCTCCTAAATTTTAGGTGCACCTCCACCTATGTTTATCAGTTCTGTTACTAAGTGCACAAAGTTTGAAACTCTATATTATCCATATAATAATTGATTTATAATGTAAATCCTAATCCTCCTTTCAATTAAGGCATAAGATGAAAATGTGTGCTCATTATTAGTATAGGTTGGGCATCCTCAACACCCCACTATGAAGAGATTTGCCTACATAGAAATAATCTAAGGATGGATCAAGCCCAATTAAGTTCTCCCCACCTGAGTGATATTGAGAGTGTAAGTGATGATAGAATGATAGTCGTATTAAATTCATTGAGTGTGATTGAGATTGTAAATATTAAAAATATGGTCTTAGGATGGTTGTAGATGGTAATTTCAAAATTAGGGAAAACTTGGGATTAATAATCTTGATTTTGCTAACTTGTTTCATGTTTGAATATGTCTTTTGCAAGTATTTTTCATCTAGTGGATAGAGTTCTAAAAGTCCTAAAAGATGTTTATGATAAATTTAAGAGGGTTTTAATTTTTAAAATATATCGGTAAAAGATAGTTAATAAAAGGGACACTAGTGCTATGTTTGGGACACTAACACCATGTGGATCTATAAACTAATTGAAATTAATTCTAGACAATCATGATCATGAGACTACATCTCAAAACTTCTCTTGAATAATCATCTAAGCATATTCATAGCCTTTTATAACATAAGGAATTCCATTAAAAAGTATGCTTTTATTTATTGGGTACAAGGGTAAAAAATTCACATGAATTTTTATAATTACAAAAATTCCACACAAATTTTATAATGAGCTACAATTGAGAATTAGTATAGATATTAACAAGAAACACATGGCCATTAAGAAGTGGCATTGTCATGCACCTCCCCCTCAATGACAACTCTGAAAGGCCTGTTCACAAAAATTTCACCCTAGGTCATATTGGGTCAACTCCCTTACATATTAAAATTATTCATAAGGTACTATAGGTTTAAAAATGGTCACCATGGGCCTAAATGAGGTCAATTCATACTTTGAGGGTCACATAATATATTCTATATTTTGCCATACTTGTCCATTTGTCTTAATGTCATTTTATGCCACATTTATATCATTTTAATGAATTTTATGTGAATATAATAAAAATTACAAATTCAAATAAGTAATATAATTCACCAAATGTTATATAATGTTAGATAAAGGCTTTAATACTAAAATGTTATAGTTTCAATGTAAAATAAAGATGATCATTTGTAAAAGGTCAGTTTTAGATGGTTGTATGGACTAGGATAACTCATTTGAAATGTTTTAATGCTTTAAGAATGTTTCTAAATATCCCCATAGGTAATTTATAGGATTAGGTGGCTTTAACATATCTAAAATTGTCAAAAACTAGTTTCTTTCTCATATCGCTCCCTTTGACAACTTAGAAAGGGTCAATCATTTTCATTTTGTAAGGATAGGAGAAGAAGAATTGGAATGATGAAACTTGGATGAATTTATTAGTCATTATTAAAATAAATTTAATGATCATGGTTTCAATATTTGGTGGTTTTTTTTTTGTGAATAATCATTAATATTGTTAGTACCTTTAAACTACCTATGCAATCCCAATGGCTTGATTTTTTTCATATGATTTCACTTTAGTGATTGATATATGTAAAGCAAGTGATTCACATGGAATTTAAGATCATATCCACCCATTAATATTGGCTCCAAATTGGTTTGGAATGTTTGGACATGAAAATATAGGTAGAACCATCTCTTTGTGATAGAAGTGAATACCAATGGTCTACATAACAATGTTTGATAGTTTCAAAGTTAATCCTTCTATGAGATGATTGGGTTAGGTGTAACATACTTGTTTTCAATCCATGAGAGAATGTTTGGTTAGATTATCCATTAAAAGATCTAGAGATTGATTAAGAGAGGGCTCTGAGACACTAAGAAAGGACTAATTAGAGTCTTAATATGCATAGTCACTAACAATCAGTTGTAGGTTCATATGGATAACTTTAGGACTCTCCAAAACCTAAGATATAGGTTATGTTTGATTTCAAGACTTAAATGGTGTTCTCAAGTCATTCAAGGTTCACCAACTCAATAAGACCAAAGAAGAATACTAAATAAGTGAGCACATAGTCTTCGTACCATTTTGCTTACCTAGTTGTTTTCAAATGATAATACCATAGTGGCCTAAGACATTGAGAAAGTGGAAAGAGATTCAATAAATGATATTTTTGGGCCTAACCATAAGATGGATCTTATATCTAATTATTGAGTTTGTAAGACAAGATCAAACCTTAATCTAGGATGAAACACCTAAGATCAATAATCATAAACCAGGAGAAAGGTGTAGATTTGAAGAAAGTTTCAAGTGATAAAATTTACCTTAATTTATCTGAAAAGAGATTCTACTCCACACAATGTCATTTCATGGTGAGTATCTGAGGTATAAGCAAACATAATAGTTTCATTCTTATAGCCTAGATAAAGAGGTCACACCTTAACATAAGAGGAGATGATTAGGTACAAATAAGATGATGGTGGAATTGGTTTTCTACTCAATCAAAATCTTGATGGAAAAACTCAAAGAAATGCAGTTTCAAGAATCCAAAATGAACCTAGAGTAATGCAATTTGCACACCTACAATACATCAAAGATGGAGGGATGATAGCATGGTATCAAGGAATAAATGAGTCCATCCAGGTATGAAATGGTCCTAGTGACTTCAAGATAAATTAAAGGTGTGAATTATAATTCTTAGACCTGTATCATCATGTATAGGAACCTCTTGTTTTTTCTAATAAATAGTTATAGTTTTACTCATACTCAAACTAGCCTTATGCTAATGAGGGATGCAAATTTGAAAGGTAAGCAGAGGTATAAGATGAATATGAAAAAATATAAATCACTCTTAGATTGAAAATATCACACTTTCATATGATTCTTAGAGGCAAGGATGAACAAGGATAGTCATAGCTAAATGTTTTTTAGCCCTAGAAAAATCATGCACATAATCACAGACCTATACGCTAGTTTTGAAATTTTGAAGTGTTGAGGCCTCTAGAAGCATGGTCAAGGATTTAAGCTTCGTATAAAACGTCATAATGAATTTAAAAAGAAATTCATGGACTCATTTAGGTTATAATAATAGTGGAAGTGCTCATTTTTTGTCTCAAGCCTAAGGCACTCCATGAGTACCATAACTTACAAACCTAGTATATTGAAGGTGAAATGATGAATGGTAGAGTCTTGAGTGACTAAGGGATGATTTTTAGGTTTTAATTTAAGGTTAATGTGTGTTTATAAGGAAATAAAACTAGTATTCCCACTCATAGGTGGTCACATACTTAGAAACTAGTATATGCCCCGAGGATCTAGAATTAGGCATGAACCATTAGGATTCCAAAATTGACTCATAAGATCATGTGATCTCCCTAAATAATTTGAGATACTTAATAGGATAATGGAGAGTTTATGAGACTCATTTTTTTTAATAGAAAAACCTAGATTGGCCATTTGGGTCTCAATTTTTTTAGGGGTGTCTAAAATGCATAGTAAGAACTTGAGAGCCAATTTATTTCACTCACATATATACAAAAAAGATAAATGGGGTATTGATCACTTAGTAATAATAGATCAAGTTCATGTACTTGAATCTAGTGGCATTGGTTTGAGGGTTAAGAGTTTAACTTTTATGAATCATTATTAAAAACCTAAATGACCTAAAACCCTCAGAAGATCCCAATGAGGAAAATATAAATATAAATTCATAAAAAAGGATTTAATTGACCTAAAATGTGATTTGGATAAAATTGACACTCTCTCAATCTCATCACCATTCAATTGTTCTATACCATCACTTGTATGAATAGGCCAAATTATATGTTTTCTACAATAATTGAGGTGATTTGAAGGTGTATAAAGGAATAGACAAGTGAAAATCATGATGAAAAGTGTGTAGAGATGTATTCTAACTCCTCAAACCTCATTATCACCTTAGTCATGCATGAAGACTTTTCTACTAAGCTAGTTTTTATAGGTAGTCTTGGATAGAATAGTGAGAAAGAAGGTAACTACCAAGTTGGAGGTGAGAGGTGTGATATTGATTTTTATTGAAGTCTATATGATAGACCAAAGGGAAAATAATTTATGAAAATTTGTCTCACATATATACAATAAATATCCTTTATCATGTGTAAGTTACCTAAGTGACAAATATGAGAGTTTAGGCCTAGAGGGCTAGTGAGTGGCTACAAGGAAGTATACAACAAGTGGAAAATAGAAAATCATCAATTGAGGGGTGTATAATTACCTACACAAATCATGTTTCCACATTATAAAGTCATTGTATATGTGCTAGTGAATTACAAGTCAATTCTAGGTAGTTAGTGGATTTCTCATCAAGAGATCAGTTTCAAGAAGTATAATGAAGTGTCCTTATGCCAACTTCAAGAAGATGTCATGTTTCATATTAACACTTGTCTAAGATAACCTCAACATATATTATCTAACTCCTTTCCCTACACTTTAATTGGTATTCAAGACTTGGCACTTGGCATTGTGACTCTTCAACATCACTCTTTCTCTCTCTTCTTCCATTGTTCTATATATTAAAGCCATTTTGGCATTATAATCTATCCACAATTGGTATAGAGAAGCCCTGCTAGTTTGACATATTGTTTTTAATTTGAATAAATTTATTAATATGGTTTAGTATCTTAAATTTCTTTCCTAACTATGTCAATTAGTCTATTTTAATGACAAGAGATGATTATTTTCTCCTTGCTTCCATTCTCATCTTGTATGCATTATGTGAGTAATATTATTTTTATAATACGTATCATGAAGTGTAACTATTTTTTAGGTGTTTTTTGAAGTTTTAGAATAGATTAGTAGTGTCTAAGATTAGATCACCATATTTGGAAATGCATGACCATCTACCTCCATGTAGAAAGACTAATGCTAGAAGAACCTTTAGTTGAGATTAGTTTTGGTAATATGCCTTCATAGTGCAAGTTTCAAGTATGTTTATGGAGATATCCTTGGTGTATCACCTCAATTATTAAAAGTTACTTTTATGTTTCCTTCTTATCTTTTCACCCTAGTGAGTTACTAGTCTAGTTTAGTTGATAACCTAAATAGTTAGATCAAGGGAGCTAGCCCATAATCTAGAGATATATCTCTTACAACAATCTACATATACTAGGATACAGTTCCATGTTGTCCTAAATTTGAGAAGGTTTGATTGAATTATCTAAGGTGAAAATTTAGACTATAAAAATTTTGTCATACTTGATGGGAAATGTGGTACAAGAAGGTTTTTCAAGGTGGATGATGGCCTTGATAACATAAATGTTGTAATAGTTTACTTCCTATAGTAACTAGTGATATAAACACTTGATTCTTGGTGGTATACTAGTGCATTGTTTCATACCTAAGATAAGCACAAGATATCATACCAAAGTCATTCCTTTTTATTTCCAATAGATTCCTTACTATTCAATCAAAGCATATAGATTTGCTAAAACCTATCCTTACCCGAATATATCATACCTTGCTCATAAACCTATAAAAAAATTTTTGATTGGCCCAAGCTTGAAAAATCCTAAAGCTAACATGGGAAGTGTTGATGGTTAAAATTGCACTTGATTCTAATCAACAACAATGGGAAGTTTCAAGATGTGGGATATTACGGCTTGAAACAACCTCCATATTTTAGAGAAGCTAGTCTCTTCTATTTTATCAAGTGTTGGGGGAAAAGGGATAGGAAACTAAATAGAAACACAAATGTAGGAATTGAAACATAACTATGATGATGTGCCTAAGTGTAATCCTGATCCTAACTTGAGCACAGTGAGACTATATATATGATTCAATTACATTTAAGAGCAAACAAGTGCATGATCAATGTAAAAGATTAAAATAATAAAAATAGAGGCTCACAATAGGGAATTATTTTGCTAAGATACAAAATATGTCAACAAAGGCATAGGATTCAATCTTCTTATAAGAATATTCCAATCACATAAGAGGCGAAGAAACACGTAGAGTTATGTAGAACTTCTGATTCAAGAAAATGAGACAAAAGCAAATGACATTCCTAATCACAACTGTAGAAAATCTATAGTACAGACTAATTTTGTAAATGACATAGATAATATCAACAAAGGCATAGAGTTAAATCTCCTTAATTCATTCAGCCACATAAAAGGCATAGAAACATGCACAATTACATGAAATTTACAACTCAAGAAAATGAGACAAAAGTAAATGATATTACTGGTCAAAACTCTAGAAAGTCTAAAACTGTAGAAAGTCCCCCCCTTTTTTTCCTATCTTCCCTCTTCTTTTATAGCCTCAAATGTCTCTTTCCATCATCCCCCTTCCCACACAATTCTACTCTACCCTTAACTCATAGGGGACAAATAGACGGTGCTTTCAATGCCTTAGATGTATCCTGATCTTATCAAGAACTATCCTAACTGCGGCATGGCGATTCATGTCTAGTACCTCCTTTTACACATAAATTTCTCATTCCATCATCTACTTAGCTGCTTAACTATCCATTCTACCTCCACTTATAGGGGATAAATAGATGGCCCTTTTAATGTTTGCAGGCCCCCAAAAATCTACCCAGCGAACTGTTCCATCTACAAGAAATAACTCCCACCGAGTTTCCCTCCATCTCACTTTGCGGCAAAAGATACAAAAAACACTCTATTCTATTGAAATGGAAGAGGACACTTAGTCAATTCCTAAACTTCTCCTTATTTCTTAGAAGGCACTAGAGAATGACACTTGGTGTTTTCTGCTTGATTTATTGAAGACACGTGGTATTTTCCACTTTGTTTATGTCTTACTCAGGAATGCTCTTCCTTAGACACCTATCACATTCTAATTATTCAATACTTAGCAATTTTTACAAAATAAAACTCACCACATTCCTTACCTGAGCAACTTTTAAAAGGGGAAGGATGCACATGGCAGTCTTCACATGTTGACACTTGGTACTGTGAAGGTCTTTGAAATAACACCTGGGACCCACCACAATCTTTACTTGGAAATGAAGCTCAAAGATGGTCTCTCAAAAGTTGACATGTGGTGGCCTCTGCTATTCTTAGGAATATATGTGGCATCTTCCACTTCTCCTAATAGGGGTATGTGGCATCTTCTGCTACATTCGGGAATGGAGTAAAAAGGGGCTCAAAGAGTGACACTTGGCAGCATCCACTGCCCTTTGGCACTTAAAAAAATGAAATGATGCCTTTATACATTGAAATAAAGCATTAAACCAAAGTATCTTAGATGCTAACATGTGTTCACTTCTGCTTTCCTCTAAAAAAGGTAGTCCAAGGCCTTCCACAACTACCACCTAGCACTTTCTGCCTAATCCTACTGCTTAGCTCATTGAAAGCCTTTATCAAAAAATAGAATGAAACATGGGTGTCGATATGAGATGTGGTTGCTAATACATGGTACATTCCGATTAGCTGCTATTAGATACATGACACATTTCGTGGCCTTCCTGAAAGTTATGAAAAGTGTATCAGATGACACCAGCTGGCCAGCTCCATGTTTCAAAAAGTGACACTTGGTAGTTTTTGCTCGAAATTGAAACTTAGGAAAAAATGAAATGAAGGAAACAAAAAGGGAAAGAGAGCCCATGCTCGGATTATGCCACTTGACAGCCTCTACTTCACTTTGACACTTAGGTAAAACTAAACTTGTTCTTTACTCCAAAACTCTACCACCATGACCAAGATATGTAGGAACCAAAATTGTAGTGTGCGAATGAAAATTTAAATATGATTTAGAGTAAAAAAATACTCTACAGTTACTGGTGACCCCTAGGACTTTTGACCCTGCTAAAAAAGAAACCCAACTCCTACTCTGTCAAAATTTCAAAATTTCACAGCTTCAAAAGTGATGTCTGGTAGATGGACCATTCATGGTCAGATAACCCTCATTTGTTCTATAATTCAACAAAAGATAGATCAAGGTTAATGATATCCTTGTGTAAAAAGGTTCAAAGAATCTAGACTATAGCTTTTAGTTTGAATTATAGTTGGGTAATAAGAACCAGAATAGCTTTGACTTTTGAGACTGAGGAATCATCCTACAAATCCTAGAAAGCTATTTGGTCCCTCTATTTAGATAGCAACAATGGTTCAATTTGATCTACCATTAGTACCGTGTTGGCATTTAGAAATGGAGAAGGAAGGCCTAGTTTCACTAGATCTTCAATATGCTATCTCATCTCACTAATGCCTTATTTCACAACCTCGAGAATCTCTTAGCAACAGTTGGCTGTGGCATTGTAATTGAGCACCTCATTGACACATTTCATGGTGACCATTCTATCAGGGATTCCCATAGCTGTTAATGTCACATACATTGCATCATAGAGCTTCTATAACAAGGTTTTGGAGTTTGTGACTCTATTAGAGACTATGGCTAGAGTGTTCTACACTTAATCTTCCACCTTCTCACATAATTGTTGTGCATTAAGCATAAAGGTGAGAGATGGCTTGATATGGATAATCTTCAAGGAGATTCTTTCCCACATTGACTCGTAGATCTCCTTCACTAGTTTTATCACTCTTACACCTTGTGGCCTATTAGCCCAGTTGCACTATTTTTTGTTTCTCCACTTGGAACTGGGCTTCAAAAGCCATAACCTTATTTTGTTCCTCTAACAACCCCTACTGTGATTGGGTAACTTGCAGCTAAAGTCCTTCAACTATTCCTTACAATGCTACTTTCTCCCACCTAAGGGCTATTACTGCATCTTTTGCAAGTGTGAGCTCTATTTTTAATGAATCATTCTAGGCCTAGATTACCCATTGAGTCTAAAGGGAAACAATATATTGCAACTATTTATTCAAGCTTGATATTTCATTAGCTTTCTTATTTATTTCTTTGGCCAAAATGCTATAGTTTGCCTTTTCTTTGGCCAAGTCAGCTTCCATCTTCTGTAGTCTTTTTGATGTTTTTGAATAATCATCTGTGACTACAGAAGTGGATTCTATCAGCAACTCAACTTTGTCTTAGGGTCTGAATAAGGACATATCAATGGCCACTACATTCATCGTATAATCCTCTAGCTACATTTACTCACTCAGCTTAATGATGTTGGGTGATAAATGGGTCACCATCAATTGCTAATGAATAGGGTCAAATTGTGACTATAGGTGTGGGGTAGCCAATGCTTTATTCTCTTTAGTTTTATTTTTCTCCATCTGATCTTCTCTTACCTTCTTAACAGCATCAGCCTATGTCTGGAAGGTGGAAGGGGATGCAATGTGTCCTCTCGCAAAAGGATATCCCTATGGCAGGCCATATTAGATAGCCAAAGGTTGGCTATGGGTAATCTAAGGGAAAGGTTTCTTAGGAGTAGAAGGGGAGAAATAGGGTGATGTTAAGTCTTGAGGCATCAAGGATGGGGTGAATTGTGAAATGGGGATGGCAGAGGTGATAAGAGGTGTCATTTGGCTAGGTGGAGGCATCATGTTGATAGGGAAAGGAACAGACTGAGAGGGAGGAGGAGGAGTAATACTTACTTGAGGGGGAATTACAGTGCTCTGCAGTTGGCACTATGAAGGTTTTTCTTCCTCCTTTGAATCTATTTAGAACTGCACCCTCTTTTTCTTCATGGGTGTCTCCAACTCTAGTTGCATTTGCTTCCCTTCCACTTCTACCATTTCCAGTGGTGCATGTGGAGAAATGGGGAATTCAATCACTTCTAATGATGGGGAATCTTTTGGTGGTGAAGACACCGCACTCTTTTGTTGTTCCATGGTGCTAAGAGGCTAGGGCCAGACTGATGTAGTGACTATAGCTACAACTTACTCTGAGGCCTATGGTTACTAGCTTGGTCTCACTTCAGCTTCCTGCTCTATCTTGAGTGTTGGCAATTGGCTTGTTTCTAGGCTAGATGCAGGGGAGGGATGACACTCATCCCAGAGTTCCTCCCATCTTTCATTTGAATCCATGCTTCCAAAAGCATGGGTGGTTTGAGAAATTTCCTACCTATATTTCTAATAGGCCTCAATCTTCTCCACATCCCAACCTTTGTTCTTCAATGTCCTTCTTAGACCAGAAGTCATCCTGACTTTGGGATCATAATCCCTCTACCTATCATAGAAGGTTTCCCATGGCCTATTCTATGGTAGGGGCAAATCTGTCAATTTAACATAGAGACTAAGAGCATCTTTTATAGGGTTTTTTTTGGTCTCCCAAAAAGGGTGACCTTCATGTGCAATCTTGGCCCCAATCTTATTGGTCCTTACCACAGAAGCTATGTAATCACTTGGGTCATAAACCCATTTGTCTTCAACTAGCAGGAACCCTAAGAAGGCTAGTTTTCATAATAGCATAGTCTCAACATCTCTGGCTTCCAAACTCATGTTACCTGCCATCCACGAGAGATTGTACATTTTTCTCTTCTTCTTCCTAGAACCATACTTGTTATCAACTATCGACACCTGCCTAGTGACTTCTAGGAATTCCAACTTAAGAATTAAGGTCTTCGATAGCAACACTGGTTCCCCACAGAAACCATGAACCCTTATAATCATGTGGTGGGCCCCAAAATAGAAGTCACACGAGATTGGACAACTAACCAAGAGGTTTGAAACACTTAGAAATAACCTATTATGATAGGTTTAGGGCTAAGGAAATTAAGAATAGGGGTAACGAATAGTTCCCAAAAATCATAGAGGTCACTAGTTTTTGATAAAAAGTGTGTCCATGCAGACACATGAATGGTCCTTTAGGGGTCAAAAGCTAGGTCATACAAGTTCAGATTCATATATTAGGTGAAAAGGTTAGGGTTTTGATGTAGTATGAGATGGAACAAAAAGGAGGAATACCTAAACACCCCTTTTGATTTGAACTGGGTCAGCTATTCCACTATTGAAAAGGCTATGTGCTCTGAGAAGTCAAGTCGATACTCCTACATCATGTCAACTATTTTTAGCCTAAAAAGGATGCCCATTTGTTATACATATACTACCATGTCATCCTTCATGCCAAAGATGAGATCCATCATTGACAGCGCATCTTGGCTAGCTGGTGGGAACTGAGTTCTTGGTGAAGGGAGTGTGGGTACCATTGTATCAGCATCAACCATTTGTTACTCAGACCTCAAAAACATTATCTAAGTGTTGTGTTCACCCACATCCTTTTCATCCTATCAATAGTGGAGAATGTGGTGGTATTGTCATAATGCAAGGATAGCATGTCCCATATAGCTTGTGGGGTGACTTGTAGCATGAAGGGGCCCTATTGAATGGTGCAAGATGGTGCATGGAGCAAGTCTACACATAATTTGATCACATTAGGGCATGGATACATAGCTGGGACAATGAATTGAACTAGTTATGAGGTCTATATCCTCATTTCAAATGTCTCATATTGCCTTGCTCTAGCTCTTTGAAGACACCTTTAGTGTGCCCCTTCTCTAAGATTCTTGCTATTGGTTCTTTGTAAGATCAGGTCCATGATTCCATCTACATAATCCTTTACTTTTGATGGGTCACTGGCTTGACCAACTTCTAGGATTCTAGTTCTCAGATAGGTTCTCGATGTTTGTGTAGGAGCTATAGCATATGACTTACTAGTTAGCAACCTATTAAGAGATCTAGGTGTCCCAACTCCTTGTTGTGAAGAGGATGTTCCTGCCATCTCTATATCTTTTATGTGATACCTGGTATGAAACTTGTGCAAGATAGAAACATGTTTGCTGATTCAAATTTTTATTAGGCACTAACAATTGAAATGAGCAAGATATTTTCATAGGTACAGGAATGCTTGAGAGTTTGTAAACTTCAAATATTGATAAAAGATATTTATGGACCTATCAAGTCTCAAATAACATTAAATTTAGATGACTATTATCAGATCTTACTCAATCTTTGGAAAACAATGAGGTGGACATGCTATGAAAGTTGTGGTGCAAGGTACCTTAGATATTTTGAAAGATTTGGGAAGCATTTAATGTGGCAAAAATTTAAAGAATTAATACCTTATAAGCCACCAACTCTATGTTTAAAACACTTATTTAAGTGGGAAAACAACAATGGAATACAAAAGCAATGTCGGAATGGGAAACTACCTAACTACATTAATTAAGCATCTTTATCTCCCTCTAGGATCAAAAACAAAAGTTTTAACTTCTTCATGACAAGCTAGCTTATGTCACCATACAAGTGATTGAAATGGGTATATCTTTGGTGAAATGTCCTTTGTGTAGGCCACATGGATTTTCCTACATTTGAATAAGTTTGGGTCAAACATGCTTTCGACATCCATAAGATCTTCTTGCCCTCGAAAGCTCATCAAATACTAGTTCTTTGTGCTATCGTGTCTCATCAAGAAATTGATGGCTACTAGTTCTCCACTCTGTGTCTTTTGATATTCATCATCTTTTGGCTAATCTCCTTTTACCTCATTTTCAAGTTCCATTGCATCATCATGCTCCTTGATGACTTTAACCTCTTGAAAGGATAAATCTTGGCATCCCCTCTACATATTTAGTTGAGTCTCGATGTTGTCTTCTCCACATCTGGCTAGTTCATGGCCTCCTTGAAGGATAGTGTCTCCTGTCTCAATGACTTAATCAAGGGAGTGTTCATGCTCCTCCACATCTTCTTACAAAATGAGAAAGAAGTCAGAAATGATCTCTTCCTTGTCAGAGGTTAAGATAAAATCTTGTGACTTGTCCTCTTGTTCATCAAAGGGAGTACCTATGGTGATTTCTTCCTCATCTGTCATGCAATCTTCTTGACTAGCCATGAATTGAGCGCAGTCCTCTGCATACTTATCTGCTTCCTTCAAAATATATTCTTCTTTAAAAAGGGATAAAGAAGAAGGTTGTGATGAAAAACAAGAATCTTCTTGAGGAAGGGTGGAAGGGACTTGAGGGGAAAGTGAGGGTTTGGAGTCCTCTTCCCTTGCTGCTAACATAAACTCAACATTATTGGGGAAATGACCTTGATAGGTTTGACTTGGCTCATGAACAGGGGTGGCATATGTCTGATATGGAATTTGTGGTGGTGGATATGTAGTTTGATAGACTTGGTAAGGTTGTCTCTCATGAATGCTTAGCTTCTCTTCTAGAAATGCAATCAATCCACACACATCTAGCATCTCATATGTAAGTCTTTGCCAATTTGCTCTTTCAATGGGATCCCATTCACTTTTAATCAGATCTACTACATCCCTTATTTGATAGATGACATGATTACAAATTTATTGGACACATCCCCTTCTATTGTTGAGTTTCAATACATATTTTTTATATACTAGTAATGCTTTTTTAAAGGTGAAAATAAGATTAGGTTGAGCATGGGATGGGACACATTGGGGAGACTAGGCATAAGACTGGTATAGCTCATGATAGGGTTGAGGTTGGTCATATTGGAATTGTTAAGGGAAAAACTCATGACAATATGCATCTGTGATTCTAAGAGAAACTTGATCTTGATTAAAAATATATGAAGGAGAATACGACTCATAACTATGAGTAACAAAATTATACATACCAAATGGTGATTTCTTGATGATACCAAGACTGCTTAATCGACTGATTTGACTCAGAGTCACCATTGGTGTTGATGAAACAAAAACCTCCAAAGGCTAATTGGCTTAAGAACACACCAAAATTCTTCAAATCCTTGAAATATTGGTCCCACTAGGTGTGCCAAAAAATATTGATGATTAAAATTGTGCTTGATTCTAATCAACAACAACGGGAAGTTTCAAGCTGTGGGATATTATGGCTTGAAACAACCTCCATATTTTAGAGAAGCTGGTCTCTTCTATTTTATCAAGTGTTGGGGGAAAAGGGATAGAAAATTAAATAGAAACACAAATGTAAGAATTGAAACCTAACTATGTTGATGCACCTGAGTGTAATCTTGATCCTAACTTGAGCACAATGAGACTATATATAGGATTCAATTACATTTAAGAGCAGATAAGTGCATGATCAATGTAAAAGATTGAAATAATAGAAACAAAGGCTCACAATAGGGAGTTATTTTGCCTAGATACAAAAAATGTCAACAAAGGCATATGGTTCAATCTTCTTATAAGAATCTTCTAATCACATAAGAGGTGCAGAAACATGTACAGTTATGTAGAACTTCCGATTCAAGAAAATGAGACAAAAGCAAATGACATTCCTAATCACAACTCTAGAAAATATATGGTACAGACTAATTTTGTAAATGACACAGATAATATCAACAAAGGCATAGAGTTAAATCTACTTAATTCATTTAGCCACATAAAAGGCACAGAAACATGCATAGTTACATCAACTTTACAACTCAAGAAAATGAGACAAAAGCAAATGATATTACTGGTCAAAACTCTAGAAAGTCTAAAACTATAGAAATTCCCCCTCTTTTTTTTCCTATCTTCCCTCTTCTTTTATAGCCTTGGATGTCTCTTTCCATCATCCCCCTTCTCACACAATTCTACTCCACCCTTAACTCACAGGGGACAAATAGATGGTGCTTTCAATGCCTTGGATGTATCTTGATCTTATCAAGTCCTGCTCTGACTGTGGCATGGCAATTCATGTCTAGTACCTCCCTTTATGCCTAAATTTCTCATTCCATCATTTGCTTAGCCGCTTAACTATCCATTCTTCCTCCACTTATAGGGGACAAATAGATGGCCCTTTTAATGTTTGTAGGCCCCCAAAAATCTACCCAATGAATTTTTCCATCTACCAAAAATAACTCCCATCGAGTTTCCCTCCATCTCGCTTTATGGAAACAGATACACAAAACACTCTATTTTGTTGAAATGGAAGAGGACACTTAGTCAATTCCTGAAATTCTCCTTATTTCTTAGAAGGCACCGAAGAATGACACTTGGCACTTTTTACCTGATTTATTGAAGACACATGACATTTTCCACTTTGTCTATGTCCTACTCAGGAATGCTCTACCTTTGACACCTATTTCATTCTGCTTCTTTGATACTTAGCAATTTTAACAAAATAAAACTCACCGTATTCCTTACCTGAGCAACTTTTAAAAGGGGAAGGATGCACATGGCAGTCTTCGCATGTTGACACTTGGTGCTATGAAGGTCTTTGAAATAACACCTGGGACCACCACAATCTTTACTTGGAAATGAAGCTCAAATATGGTCTCTCAAAATTCAACACATGGTGGCCTTTGTTATTCTTAGGAATATATGTGGCATCTTCCACTTCTCTTACTAGGGGTATGTGGCATCTTTTGCTGCATTTGGGAATGGAGTAAAAGGGGCTCAGAGAGTGACACTTGGCAGCATCCGCTACCCTTCAACACTTAAACAAAATGAATTGATGCCTTTCTGTGTTGAACCAAAGCATTAAACCCATGCATTGAACCAAACTCTCTTAGATGCTAACACATGGTGACTTCTACTTTCCTCTGAAAAAGGTAGTCCAAGGCCTTCTGTGATTGCCACCTGGCACTTTCTACCTGAGCCTGCTACTTAGCTCATTGAAATCCTTTGCCAAAAAATAGAATGAAACATGGGTGCCGATATGAGATGTGGTTTCCAACATGTGGTGCATTATCCTTAGCTACTATTAGATACGTGACACATTCTACAACCTTCTTGAAAGCTATGAAAAGTGTCTTAGATGACACCAACTGGCTGGCTCTATGTTTTGGAAAGCGACACTTGGCGGTTTCCACTAAGAATTGAAACTTAGGCAAAAATGAAACAAAGGAAACAAAAAGGGAAAGAGAGCCCATGCTCAGATTATGCCACTTGGTAGCCTCTTCTATACTTCGACACTTAGGCAAAAATAAATCCGCTCTTTGCTCCAAAACTCTGCTGCCATGACCAAGGTATGTAGGAACCAAAATTACAGTTTGTGACTAAAAATTTAAATATGATGTAGAGTAAAAAATTACTCTACAAGAAGGAACCTACCTTTTTTTGCTTTAAATGGCTATAGTACTTTAAGTATTTCCCATTATGATGACATTCCCATAACTGCCCTTAAAAGTGTCCCTTTATATATAGGTGAGACTACCATTACCCCTATTGAGAACATTTAAAACATTTCTAATTTCTAAAATATACATCATATCATTTAGGAGAATATATATTAGCTTTTTGGATATCTATTTTAAAGGTAAAGCTCCTTATTGGTATGATATATTTTTACTTGAATCTATCATCATATGGGATGAATTGGGTGATGCTTTGAGGATAAAAGTGACAACTTTCCATTGACTAAGTAGCTAACCAACATAATGAGAACACCTCAAGAAGCTATTCAAGACTTGAACACAATATTTTAGAAGATATGTGATAGGATCCCAATATTGGTAAGACCTTGCACATCATTCTTTCCTTTAATATCTTAAGTCTTTTGACATTGATATTTATATGATGGTATAATATATGGGAGGGAAAACATTGATTAATGACTATTAAGTAGCCATTAGGGACAAGGAATATTTTATTTAGGCTAGGAATATTCCCATAAGACCCTTTATGCCTCTATTTATTGATTTACAAACCCCTACACCTACCTATTTTTGTTCCCATCCCTACACTAAAACATAAGATAACTTCCCTTAGTCAACCAAGTAAATATAGTGAGGTATAAAGAGTGAGGGATCTTAAGAAAGATATCTTAGTGATCAAGAGGATCATATAGTAGTAGCAAGTGAGACCTTTCCAAATCCATTATCATCATAATCAGTTCTACCCTAACTATCAAGGTAATAGACCACCCTTCTAAGGTCATCTTTAAGGTCAAGTGAAGCTAGTTCAATCAAAGTCATCTAATGGTTATAATCCTAATACTCCATCCACATCAAAATAATTAGTTCCTACTCAAAATAACCTTTCTCAAGAGAATGATGGCCATCCTCTATTAGATCAACCTCATGATCCATCTACCTATGTCAATGAGTCTTTTAATCAAGATTTCATGTAAAATTTGGGAAGAATGTTAACCATGACTCAAACTAAGGTACCTAAGGGAGGAGAAAATAATGAAAAGATTTCTCAAGTTGGGTATACTTTAGTTGATTGGTAGCAAGATGACTCATGTGATATGAACTACCAAGGGTAGTCAAGAAAATGTTCAAGTCCTATAGATTTAAATATAAGGAAAAAGAGAAAGGTAATTGAAAATGTATAAAGGGATGGCAATGGTTCACTAATGAGTGTTCAAACATCCCAAAGGGAATGTATGTTGAATGATAATAAATATTTCACACCTCAAAATTCTCAAGGTATAGGCAACACTATTCATATTAATGGACAATATAAAGTTATTAGATCTTTCACTAACATTTTAAAGCAGGTGAAGAAGGTTCATGTGAATTTATCAATTTAGGATACACTTTTAATACCTAGATAAGTATACTTTCTCCAAGAAGATATATCCAAACTTAATTTGGTAATAAAGTAGCCTAGTGGGAAAGAGGTAGACTTGACAAATACATTAAAGCATAGTGAAAGATAGACAAATAAAATTGAGAAAGTAGATAAACCTCCTCCTTTATATCTCTCTATAATTATTGGAGATTATTTGGTTTATAATTATTTTATTGATAGTGGTAAAATTGCTTCAATCATGACCAAGTAAGTAGATGATATGTTGAACTTAAAATATGAGCCTCATTCCAAGGGAGTACTACTACTGGATGGGTCATCTTCTAAGACAATTGGCATAATCAAATGTTTGAAAATAATTCTTCATGATTATCCTAATTTCACTATTACTCAAGATGTTGTAGTTGTGGATGTGTCACTTCACTTTTCCCTTTGTTTATCAAGAGATTTTACTGTTAATATTGGAGGATACATAACTTCAAATTGGTCCTATATTTCACTTAAGACTGGGTATGGTGCTAAAGTATCAATCAAATCTAAACCTATATCTATCTTTCATGTATATCAATTTATTCCTTATAAATATAACATGAATTACAATACCAGTGATGAATAAGATCATCCTATTGATAAAGAACCTCTAACACTTATTGATGGCATAGATGACTTGTACCTTGATGAATGGAGAGTTGAAAAGTATGGATTTGATCCATATGATCATATTAAATAAAGTAGTCTTAGTACATACATTCTTCATGAATAATTTGATGGGTCTCTTAAATAAAAATTTGATGATAATCTAGAACAAGTTTCATGGGGAAAATACCTTTTACACATGGATGATGATGTTCATATTCTAGATGTAGTAAAACATGATAATCCTAGTGAGAATTTAGTTCTTCTTTCCAAATAAAAGTATATTCATGGTCATGAACCTCAACAAGATAGAGATGACATGTGGGAATAATTCAATTCCATAGTGTAAGAGTTTAAATAGGTAAGTAGGTCTACAACTCTTCAAAAAGAATATAGACCTAATGCTAAGGTTGCATTATAACTTCAATTTCAAAACATTGATGACACCCAATAATATACATATCATAATTTAAATACATTTGAATTTGGGAGGGGTTTCATGACTCCCAATTATCATATTGAGGAGTGTTAAGTGGACATGCTAAAGGTCAAGCAAGGTGAAAATTCAAACAAGCCACTTGTAAATATATATGGAGTGTTCATGAGAGTTCCAAATAACACACTTACTACTATAATAATATCCAAAAATGTTAAGTCATTTGATTACCTCCATAAGAAAGTTTTCATTAAAAAACATTCATCATTTGATGGTTTATTTTCATAGAGTAGCAGGGATCCTATAATAATTATATTTTACCCTAGTTGAAGTAATGAATAATTTGTCCTTCACCTTAAGTGTTTTGAAGTCTTTTACATATTAGGATAGGTGTTTGTTTTCCATTAGTGTTGAGAAAATTATTTGGTGTGAGTTGTTTGTGTGTTTTCCCTAATTCATTGGAGAGAAAATGTATGTGTCTTGGTATCTTTTTTTGTGTGTTTATTTTTTATTATGTTTGGTGTGAGTTTGGAGTCTTTTTATCGGCATATAAAAATATTAATTATAGTATATGGGTGAATTTATTTCCTAATGAGAGGTCAAGGCAAATGGTCCTTATCATAAAAAGCATTCTAACCCTAGAAATAACCAAAATGTTGACCAAAATTTCACCCTAGGACAAATTAGGTCAATCCCCATACATATTAAAACTTTTCATAATATCCTCTATGTTTTAAAATGGTCACCATGGCCCTAAATGAGGTCAATATACTTGAGGTACTCCATGAGCAACACAACTTCTAGACCTAGTATATTGATGGTGAAAAGATGAAGGTAAATTCTCGATTGACTATTGGATTATGTGTAGTGTTTAATTGAGTATTAATGAGTGTTGAGAAGTACATAAAACCACTATGACCACTCATAGGTGGTCACATTCTCAAAAACCTAGTCTATGCATATGGGACCTAGAACTACGCATGAACTATCAAGCTTCCAAACTTCACTCATAGGATCATGTAATCTCAAAAAAATGTGAGAGGATTCATGGGATAATTAATAGTTTATGAAACTCATTTTTTTGTAGATAATAACCCAGATTGGCCATTATTGGCCTTAATTTGTCTCAGGGATGTCTATAATGCATAGTAAGAACTCAAGAGCCAATTTCTCTCATTCACATCTATACATAAAATATGCATGGGGTATTGAGAAATTATGTATAGTTTATGGGGGTAATTTAATTAAATATAGTATCATTTGTTAGAGGCTTAAGCACTTAACCTTTATTAATCATTTTTAAGAACCTAAATGACCTAAAACCCTCATAATAATATGATGAGGAAATATGAATATAAATGCATATAAAAGAATTAAATTATCATAAAAAGTGATTTTGATCAAATTTAAACTCTCTTAGGCTCATCACATTTCAATTTTTTCATACCATCACTTATACATATAGGCCAAATTTTATGTTTTCTACAATAATTGAGGTGATTTGAAGGTGTATAACGGAATAGTTATGTGAAAATCATGGTGAAATGTGTGTAGATATGTATTCTAATTCTTTAAACCCCATTATCACCTTAGTCATACATGGAAATGATTATACTAAGCTAGTTATTGTAGGCAATCTTGGGTAAAATAGTGAGAAATAAGGTGACTATTGTGATCAAAGAATCCAAGAAGTGTGGTTAGATCATATGGTAACTTCACAATGAAATAAAATCAAAATGAAAATAAACACACTAACATGCATAAAACTATCTTTCCTAGATCAAAGGGAGAATCATAGTGAAGAAAACCAATTAACAAATCACAACTAAAATGCAAGAAAACATACCTTCCTTACCTTTCTTAAATGCTCCAAGATATTTATTCATTTGGATTGTTCTTCTTGTGTTTATGAAGTCTTTTTCAAATAGATTTGGGTGGATCCTTATCTCCTTGACACCATGGTTGTTTGGATCATGATTTTTTGATATATCTTGATGGCTCAAAGTGTCTTGGCTTATGATTTTGACATTATAACACTATAGTCTAGCTTCATGCACTAGATCTTACACTATAACATTACTATCTAAGCTCTCCAAATGGAGAGGCAAATGCTTGTATTTATAGGTTTTAGTAAAGTGGATTTGAATGGGTTAAAACCTCACCTTAGTTATTTAATTAACCCCAATAGAGTTAAAAGGTGTCCAAACCTCATGATTAACATGGAATAGGCATGGGTGAGATATTTGGAATTTTGGATAACTCACAAAAGGTAATTATGAATTCCTAGGATATTCTTTTTATTTTTGAATTTATTTTTTGATAATTCATTTAATTACTCAAGGATTATTAAATTAGGCATTTTATTATGTTTTAAATTTTAGCTAATTTTTTTTAGGGATTTAGAATTTCCAAGATTTGAATTAACATTATGTGTGCATTTACTCTTTTTAGTGGATTAATAAGCCAAATTTGAGATGTTTATAAATTCTTAGGTTAGATGTTGATAAGAATCAATCTAAAGTTTGATATGAAGCCAATGGTGGCCAATTTTAGGTGTCTATAGTTTTCCCCTATTTGGGAAGACATTGCAAGCTGTAACCATAGTAATGTATTCTCAAATAATGAAAAGGATTTATATGCTTATGAATTCAATGGAATTGGATGAAATTTAGTTTCCCCCTCAAGGGATTTTTTGTAAAATAGTCCTTCAAAATAAGGAAATGAGTAAACCAAATAAATAAAAACATGATTCACCCAAAGGTGATCAAAATCATTGAGAATGTAAGTGGGGTAGTGTGAAATGGTTTTCCCATAGGTGGTTATATGAATTATACCTTGATAGTGGAAAATCTGATATGAAATATGTAAGTGGGATAATATAAAATGATTTTCCCATAGGTGTTTATAATAATTAGTATCTTGATTATAACAAATAAGTCCCTATTAGGTAGAAGAAAGTGAATGATTTTCCCAAAGGTAGTTATAATCATTAACCCTTGAATTGGTATAAATGTAATGATTTTCCCAAGGTAGCTATAATAACTATAAATAAAAGTGGGATGGTGTGAAATGATTTACTCATAGGTGGTTATAATCATTAGACCTTGATAGTGGAAAACATGATATGAAATGATGATGGTAAACATGATGATGTTAAATTGATATAGAGGATAAAGATGAATTAGGAAAATATCTAGTAGGGAGATGATCATATAAAATAACAAAGGTTATAAATTTAATTAATATATTTGGGATATGATGTGGATTAGATCAAGAATTTTTTTAGTGCTGGTGATAAGGAGTATCATTGTTGCGTTGCCGGTGAGACTTTTCAAATCTAATTTTTGCTATAACACATGATGGTAGGCATCATGATAGAACACCATGAGGATTTAGCTAAAATATGCATAAGGACTTACTGCCATTCTAATACTTAATTGGTATATATATATATATATATATATATATATATATATACCAATGATAACAACCATGATGTTAATGTTGATTCATGAATATGGATGGATTCAATAATAGTGCACAAGGAATAACACAATGAATGCACATAGACTGAATCAAGGCAACAATACTAAAAGAAAACAAATAGGCACACAAAAAAACACATAAAAAACAAACAAATAGACAATGGTTAGGCACACTGTTAGTATAAACAACATGACACAAATAAGATGAACATTTCCCTTAGAAAATAGGAAATAACTTTACAAACAAACAAGATGGGGGAATAGAAAAAAAGGAAGGGGGTGACCAAGTTGTCTCCATATGCATGTGGTAAGTAGATTCTACCTATATAATTCTATAGACATATAATCAAACAAAAAATTTAGGGTAAATGTAGTTCTCTCAAGATATGGGATAGAATAAAATGATAAGAAAGAAAACATTATGGAAGATAATATAATAATAGTAATAATCTTGAAAAATGATAAGAGCATGGAATAAAATGCTAAAAAGTATGGGGAAAATATGTTATAAGTGATTTATTGTGACTTAGTAAGGGTTCCTAGAATCCTTAAGGCAAACAAGTGATCAATGTTTTTTGTTTTTCCAAATGGTTTTCAAATTATTTTGGAATTTTGGAGCATCTCAACTCAATTGAGAATGATGAGACACTAAATAGTCCAAGATCATAAAATGGCAAGAGCATGGAAACCTGAAGGTTGCTTGCAAAATATTGAGAGCATGATGAAGGGGGACTAAGATGACCTCAACAAGAATTGAGTGCAACTCACATAATCCCAATATGGCCCTATTCCATAGTAGTTTTACCTTACTATGGAGGAATTCGAATAGTGTAGTAGTCAATTCAAATAAAATAGACATATTTGGCATAATGACAAAGTATGACATAAGAATTTCAAGGTGGTATGTCAATGTACAATAAATATATGGTCTTGTTAGTTTTCCCATAGGAAATTATAAATATGATACAATGGATCAAATAAACTATACTAATTTTCTCATAGGTGGTTATAATTAGTAGCAATATTAGTGAGACACTAATTTTCCCATAGGCTTTTATAATCAGGATCACACCAACAAAGCATGATGTAGAACAGAATAAAAAATGAAGGATGAAACTACCAAAAAATTTATTATACTTCTCTAAAATATGGCCTCTATGTGGAATTATTGAAATGACTACTACAATTGATCTAAATCTTCATGTTCAAATCGAAACCAATGGATGAACCAAGGTCAAATAGGATAGGTAGGGAGGGATCAAAACATGTTCGTTGATAGAAAAAGAATGGCAGGATGGAATGGTTGAATGACAAAATGATAGAATGGTAAAATGTATATAATGGAAAGAGGGTTACCCCCAAGTGATAGGGAGAGGTAAATGGTAGGGTATGAAATAATGAAAAGAAGGATGGAAAAAGAAAAAGGTATGGTTTTATGTTTTTAGCCTAGGTGTGGTAAATGATTATGTTATCTTTGTTAATATGGAGATACACATCCTAATCAACAAATGATATAACCAAAATAGTCAATCATGTAAATTTATATCCCATATGTCATCTGAGTAACTAGTATGTAAAGAATCTATTTTAGATTTGGATGTCAAGAATATTGTTATGATCTTCATTAGTCATTGATTATGTTTCCTTCAAATGTTGAGACAAGTATCTTTGGAGCCTCTATAAAGGGAAGTGAAGCCAATGATGGTAAATATAGATAAATTTTAGATGATAGGTTAATTTGTAAATGGAATGGTGGATTATAATGAAATTTATGATGGTTGGAAAACAAATGAGGATCAATATTTTTAGTCACACATAATTTTGTTGATTTTGAATTCAACATAACTTTGGATGAGGTGGGGATAAAGACTTCTAAATATGCTCTTGATAGTACCACTATATTTTTCTATTTTTTGGGCCTAAGAGTAGATACCATCTGATTATACTATGGATTGGAAGCTATATTGATTGCATATTTTATTCTATCTTCATCAAGCAGTGAATAAATTTTGTGCTTAGCTATTGAATCCATGAAGAGGTTTTCACCAATGGTTGTCATGATTTTCCAATAGTGCCTCTGAGAAAGTTTCATTAAGGAACATTGAATTTTTAATTTCATTGTCTTATAGCACATCCAAAAATGCTTCACTATAAAATGTTGAGTTTTTGCTTTGATTGTCCTCTAGCACCTCAAAAAAGATTTCACTAGGAGATTCTTATTGTGCTACATGAATTTGGTCTTGGTATCCTTGTTGATTTTCATCTGATATGTCACCATGGATGTAGTTCAACAAGGTTTGATTCTATTAGTCCCAATCAATGTTTACAAGAGGTGTAATTTCAATATAATGGCTATGTTGGTTGGTGGTAATGGCATGTGGAATGGTAATGGAATGTGGAATGGTAATGGAATGGGAAGAGGTTACACAATCCTTGTAGAAGATACTAGGAGAAATTATGTCATTATTGAAGTAATCATCCTAAAAAATTATATAAGGATAAAAAAATTATTCAAATTGATCTATGAGACATGCATAACCAATATTGTAATATCGCTAAATGTATTATGATTTTGAATCTGATTCCAACACAATGAACTCAGAATATGATGTTGATTATGCTTTTGATGCTAAATCTAATGTCCATTCAATAATAGAATATGAATCTAATTGTAATTATTCATCTGATGTGGACGTTTCTACAATTATGTTTTCTTAAATTTTTGGTTTTGGACAAGTAATGACCTATGCTGTCATAATGGGTTTCATAGAGACTAGTTTGTCAAAGTGAGACTCTTCAATAATGGGAAAATTTTCAAGAGACAACTCTTCAGAGAATGGCTAGTCAAGGGGAGGCTCTTAAAAAATAGGCATATGTTCAAGGTAATGATTTGACCAAAGGAAATTATAATCATTAAGAAGTGACTCAGTAAAAACTAAATCATTAGAGCGAGACTCCTTGACAATAGGTATAGGATAAAGAGGGGATTCATCATAGGTTGACTTACCATAAATTGTTGGCTAAAAAAAAACATTATGGATGAATTGGATCTCTTGGCCTTGGTTTATAACCAATTTTAAAATACCATTTTTGAATATAGCTTGGTACTTAAGTGATTGGCTTAGATGGAGAGGTATTGATCAGCTTGGTTGGGGTTAGACAATTGGTAGGGTTTTTTTTTAAGTATGTAATGGATGGTAATAGTTGAATAATGATCAAAAATTATATAATGGTAGGGTATTTTGTAACTTTATTTCTCACACAAACTAAAGTATTAGATCTTGGAATGATAATTTTGGGGCATTATGGATCTTGGTTGTTTTCACAAACCAAAGGATGAGGCCTTGGAATGGTAATGGTATTCCTTGGATGTTGTGGATATTGGTAGGTCACATAATATAAAGGAGGGTTATCATTATAAGTGGATGAATGGGTGGTTACATAAAGGCAAGTATAATACCACAACTGGCATGAAGAATAGATAAATCCACCTTGCACTTAATAATTTTGGCTTTGTTCCCTAGCTTGATCATTGTAAGGAGGGTATGGATCCTCTTCCAAAATAAAATCATCCTTGTAATTATAGGGGTCCTCCTCACAAAATATATCATCCAATTAGGGATCTCTAGTTGAATTTTTTGGATCTTGATTGTATTCCCTAGATGGAGTATTGTAGGGAGGATAAGAATCTTTATCATAAACCATATTATCTTCATAAGGTTCTTCTTCAAAAAATAAAATTTATTTTATGTGTCCATTGCATAATAACTTATATTTTACATTACCCCACCATAATTATAGCTATACATATCCACACCAATAATAATGCTCTGCAAAAAAATGCTTAGAATTATACAAACTCTAAAAAGCTACGTCTAAAAAGATAAAAGGTTCAAACTAGGTCTAACTTTGTTAAAGGGGAGATGTATCTCCAAAAATTATAGGAAAATACTTGGAAAAAATATTATAAAATAAAATGTCTAACATTAAATTTCTCACATAAACAAGGTCAAATAAAATGAACTAATAATAAAATGCCAAACTCTAGTTCCAAAGATGTTCCAAATACGTCTAAACTAGGAAAAGGAAAAGAGTCGCTAAGACTTTTGTCCAAATGTAGAATCAAAAGCTAAGCTCAAAAAAAGGCTAATGCTAGGAATTTTGGCCAAATTTGGCATCCAAATCTATAATTGAAACAAATAGGATGATGAATTTAATCTAACAAACTTGGAACACTTTAGCATAAACAAGGCACTTGATTCTAAACATAAACATGCTCAAATTAGTATAAAACACAAAACAAAAGGAATTTGGAGATGGAATAATTATATCAAACAAAGGCACAAAAAATATAGTTTCCAAATTTTGGAAATCAATTAACCTAAGTTACACAACCCAAAATTCAAATATTTATATATCAACCCCTACAAAATGAGGCATAAATAGAAATCAATCAATGTTTGGATTTGAACTTATAAAATTTAATCAAAAAATAAACTTAGGTAAACTAGGGTTTTAATGACCAAAAATTTAGACAAATTTTAATAGCATTACTATTCTAAGCAAATATCTAAGAAGACACATGATTGTCTTCAACAATGTGAAACTTAGACATAAGACAAGACAAGTCTATTGAAAATTTGAGTAGCATAAAAATGTTAGTGATCTCAAAAGATGTGACAATGTTATGTTTTAAAGACTTATAAGGCACATATTTTAAATTATTTTTACAACATAACATTACCCATCTCAATCAAGTGCCATACTCAACATTTTTTACACAAAAGTTTTCTAAGTTAAAGCAGGGTGTCAAACATATGGCATAATGCCTCCTTAAACAATGGAGTAATGTGGAAAATAAAATCATTCATGATATGGTATAGATAAACACAAGTTTTAGACTTAAAAAACCAATAAATAAAGGAATAAATGATAAAAATGCAACTAATTATATCATCTTATATCCTATTAAGGTGTGGCGGGTGGGGTTGACTAAAACTTATAATTTATGACCTTCTAGATTAATCCCAAGTGTGGCTAACACAAGAGAAATATCACATAAATTAATTTAATACCAATAAAATTACATGTAAGGGTCTATTAATTTTAATGATGATTCAATCCATATACTGCTTAGTGGAATCCCCAAGTTAAGTAGACCTAACTTGGGCTTTTATTACTAAAGGAGAGGTTAGCCACTCAACCCATATATCTAGTAGTATATGTACTGCTAGTAGGGTTGAAACACTATAGGGAGATGAATCCCTATGTCAATGCTTCCCTATATAACTCATTAGAGGTAATTATATCCCCTTCACAAGTCAAATTGCATGAAAATAAAAGACTAGTAGAAAGACTTTAGGGTGATTTCAGATCACTCAATACCATATGAATTTTGGGGAGAGCTTAGACAACTTTTTTTTCTATACCTTGGAATAAATCACAAATTTAATGAAAAATTGATTTTGATCACCTTAGTTCCCTATATGGGATGGAAGGAGAGCATACATGCACTATTCTTTTTTTGAAAAAAAATAATCAACAAATAATTTTTAAGCAATTACGAGTGGATTTTGATTTTAGGCACTAAATTGAAATATGATGATGTTATTTACTAGTCCCCTTAGATTAAGTTCAAAATATTGAAAGATATTTTCAAAAAAAACTTGATCAAAATCATATATGTTTGTTTTAAGTCCAAATGTCCAAATGTTCAAGATTTACCATAAGTTCATTTTTAAACACCAAAATTTAAGTATTTAAGACTTAAACATTTATTTTAAGCACCCGTAATGAAGTTATTCTAAGACTTATCCATTTATAATTCCTTTTAAACACCAACATCCAAATTTGAAAGATCTAACATGTTCATTTCAACACCAAAATGAAGTGTGAGTGATTTAGTTAGATTTCTTTTAAAATCCCAAAACGAAATGTGTATCATCCAAGACTAGCAAATTTGTATTCCAATCACGTCCATGACCTAAAATTTTTAGATAGTAACATATTTATTTTAATGAATTTTTATTGTGAGAAAATTAACTATTGAAAAGGAGATCTTGGGTTTTATTTTTGAATACATAGTGACTGTGATCAATCAAAAATGATTGATGTTGGTTCAAGGTAACCATGGCTAGTCAATCTCAAAGAGAACTAATACTAGTTGTGAAGAACTAATGCCGATCGATTAATACCATCATAGATCACCTATGAACTTGAAGGCAAAACTGACACACACAAAATAATGTTAGGTTAGGAAATGGTTAGCAAAAATCTCAAAGAAAAAATATGAGGTAAAGTTTAGTTAAAGAGTTTAAATGATTTTGAAACCAAGAAATGACAAAAAGGAATGATAGAAAGAATCCAAATTCAAGATTTAAACCTAGATTTCCCCTATAATTTGACTAATAATAGTCACATAGGATCAATCTCAGTTAGGCAAGACCATGGTTGATTAAAGCCAAATTGACTCTGGTTAGGCTTAATTGATATTAGCCTCTATGTAGATTTGAGTTAAGAAAATAATCCCAAATACAAAAAAAAACAAAGATAAATTTGTAGTTTTAGAGACATTTAATCATCCAAATGTCAATTTTTTACTTTCACCTTCATGTCCTTGCTATGTGATATGTATATGGTTCCACTAGGCATGCCATTTGTGATTAAGGAATCCAAGAAGGGTGGTCAGATCATATGTTAGCTTCCCAATGAAATCAAATCAAAATGAAAAAAAACACACTAACATGCATACCATTATATTTCCTAGATCAAAGTGATGAGAATAGTGAAGAAAAAACTAATAAAACACAACTAAAATGTAAGAAAAAATACCTTCCTTGAATTCTCTAAGATATTTCTTCATTTGGCTTGCTCGGCTTATACTCAAAAAGTATTTAGTAAATGGATTTGGGTGTCTCCTTATCTCCTTGGCAAAATGGTAGTTTAGCTCATGATTTATTGATGTATCTTGATGGATCAAAGTGTCTTGGCTTATGATTTTGACATTATAACACTATATTCTAGCTTCATTTAGTAAATCCTGCATTATAACATTACTATGTCCAAGCTCTCTAAATGGAGAGGCGAATTGTGTATTTATAGTTTCTAGAAAAGGGGCTTGAAATGGGTACAAACCTAACCTTAATTAATTAACCCTAGTAGAGTTAAAATGTGTCCAAACCTCATGATTAGCATGAAATATGCATGGGTGAGATATTTTGGAATTTTGGACAACTCACAAAAGGTAATTATGAATTCCTAGGATATTCTTCGATTTTTGAATTTCCTTTTTGATAATTCATTTAATTGATAAAGGATAATTCGATTAGGCATTTTATTAGGTTTTTAATGTTAATTAATTATGTTTAGGGATTTATCATTTCCAAAATTTAAATTAATTTTATGTGTGCATTTGATCTTTTTAATGGATTAATAGGCCATATTGTATTTTCTGAAGCCAAATTTGAGATGGTTAGAAATTATTAGGCTAGATGTGAAAAGGATGATAAGAATAAGTCTAAATTAATGTATGAATCCATTGGTGGAAAATTTTAGATGTCTACAAATACCAAGTTAGAGGTGAGAGGTGTGATATTGAGTTTTCTTGAAGTCTATATGATAGACCAAAGGGAAAACAAGTTATGAAAAAGTGTATCACATCTATGCAATGAATCTCTTGAGTGTGTGCAAGTCACCTAAGTGAAAAATATGAGATTTTATTCTTATATGGATAGTGATTGGATGTAAGGAATTGAAAAACAAGTGTCAAAGAGAATATCATCACTTGAGGGGTGTATAATGAACTTCATAAATCATGTTTCAACTTTATCAAGTCAGTGCATATTTATCAATGACTTCCAAGGTAGTTCTAGGTAGTTAGTGGACTCCTCAACAAGAGAAGAGTTTATATAATATTATTATAGATAATATTTCATAATTCCTAGCAGTAGCTGTATGTTTACTTTTATCTTCTAGTGTATAGCTCAAGAGTCCCATAGGTAGTTGAATGGACTTCTTGGTAGGTGAAGTGATTAGTCAAATTTTGGCTTTAAATTGTAATGTTTTCTCTTTGTTTATTTGAATCATGAAATATAATTTCATTTCCATTTCAAAAATATATCTTCTAACCTATCATTCGTATCAAATCTTAGAAAAATAAATTTGTTTTTTTCTTTCTCCTTGTTTTAGTTGTATGAGCTACAAGATTTCATTATAACAGAGATTTTTTATTGTAAGCTAACTTTGTATGGCATTCGAGCTATGAAGAAATGAATTTTTTATTTAAGAAAATCCTATAAACCTATGTTCAATTGGAATATAGCACCAAATATTGAAGAATCATAGCTCAACCTTGTGTGGATGTGTTTTGGCATGAATTCATTAGAATAGATGGTGACCACCATAGTCAAATTAGACTACTAACTCTACCAACAAAGTGGGGTTTTCATTAACTGATACAACCATTCATTGATGGTAATTTGAGGACATTTTATAAGCTTTGACCTATGTCACATAGAATTTGGAGCATTGCATGGCTACAAAGGCCCTACATGGAATTGTGTAATACCTAAGCTAAGACCTATGTGGAAGATCCCTACATATAATATGATGACTTAACATTTCATTTATGTATGATGCATTATAATTTTTTAAGGATACTTACGTGGAATATACCTATATGGAAGGAGTTGATCTATTTCTAGAAAGAGGCATTTAACTCATTGTTTCTTTTCTTTTTGGTTTGAGTGATCTATATGTAATGTTTTTGATAGTAGTTTGGACACCTGTAATATTTTATGTATGATTCCAAAGTTTGAAAATTATTTACATCATAAGTGGTACTGATATGATTTATTCCAAGTGGTAATACTATATGGAGGAGGATTTACATTTCCTTTCATTCCAATATTGGAATTTTTTGCCAAATAAGAGGATAGGAGGTACATATCATTATGTTTTTTTATTAAAAAAGCAAAATTTCCATTTTTTAAATGATAAATTTCAAATTTTGAAAAAACTTAATATGAAAAGCTTAAGGCAATCTAATCTAAGTGGATTTGGGAAAAAAATGACCAAATCACACAATTCAAGGATAAATAAATAGACCTACTCTTTTACCATTCATGTATGTAAAAAAATGTAAATCTAGAAATCAATAAAAGCCATGTATATTTATGTATGAGGTTTCCTTTTTAAGCTAGTGTTAATAACAAAGTGCATCATTTTCAATACCTTTGTGAATATATAAAAGGGGACCATTTTAGAGTGATAATTAACCAATTAGGGTTGAACAAAAACTCAAAACCTCTAAAAACTCAAACAAAAACACAAAACCATGCATTCAATCAAATCTATTATTGGTACTACATTAACTAGCAAAGATAGTTGGCTAGAATGGTATCAAAAAGAGTATAACACAATCATAATTAAGGATTTATGGTTTGATATTTGTGATGGGTAAAAAAAACCAACTAAACTAATAAGGAATATAAAGGACACTCAAACATAGAAGGAAAAAAACTAGAAGGCTTTGGCCTTGATGAGGGCATCAATGGATGGAGATGTGTTTCATCATATATAGGGTTATAATATACCATATGAATAATACCATAAATTTAAGGACCTATATGATTCCAATTCAGAGTTATAATTCTTTCAGTTACAGTTGAAACTATTCAACATAGAGTTGAAAGATGGTGATATGATGAGATTGGCTTTAGAGATATGTGTTATCAAACATGATGTTAAAGTAATAGGTGTCAAAATTAAGATATACATGACCTCATTCATAAAATCCCTTCTCTCCAACTATTCAACCTATTTCGAGTCTCTACAAGTAAGCAATCAATTGAACAATCTCACATTTGACCATTTGTTGAAAAGATGGTACAAAGAGAAAAGTCCTTTGGAAGGAAAACTAAAACCACAATAGGTAAAAGTATGTGCTATGTAAAAAAAAATTATTCCAAACCATTAAACAAGGCCATGTCTTTCAAAAATGAAGTCAATAAAAATTATAAAAATAATTACAATAGAAAAGGTGGTAAAAATGAAAATCATGGCGATCAAATTCAAAAATAGAATGGCAAATAGAACCTTTATTGTGAATGGTGTGAAAAAAAAGGTAGCCATGAGACTCACTAATGTAGGACTAGATGGAATAAAATTAAATCATACCATAAAAATAAAGAGGGAAATTCAAATAAATATTCAAAAGAGACAAACTCAGCCCAATTCACCAGTGAATGTGTGTTTTCTAGTATAGATGATGAAGTAAATAGTGTCTCGATCAGTTTTTCATGGTTTGATGCTTGGGTTCTTGATACTAAAACCACTCAACATATGAATTTCCAAAAATACTTCTTTGAGGAGTACAATGAATAAATTTATGTCTTATTATACCTTGCAGATAGATCAAACTTATAACCATAGGGAAGAGGTACAATTTGACTCAAGTGTCCAAGGCTTCCAGACTACAAACTTAAAAATGATCTCTACCATCCTCAATTAAAATGAAACTTGTTATCCCTTGTGATCATAAGGTAGTAATACTATTCCATTATATTGGATAATGGTGATGTCATAATTAGGATAAAAATTTATAATGCAGTCATCTTGATAGGATATGAGGAAGGGAAACTACTCAAACTAAAGGGTGAGACATCAAATTCTATGAATTATTCTTATATTGTGGAAGATGGAATGTCTCCAAACATGTTTTGGCATCCTCAATTTAGGCACACTCACTATAACATCATTCATGTTTCTCAAAATAATCGTTTTGTTGTCATACCTACATTGCTTACAAAATTAGATGAGAAGTGTGAATCCTACATCTTGGCTAAACATGCAAGAGAACCATTTCTAGAGTCATAGTAGAAAGTAGACAAAAAATTATAGGTTGTTCATTCAAACTTATGTTCTCTTAGAATCCTCTTTATTGGTGGTCATAAGTACTTCATGTTGTTAATTAATCACTATAGTAGGATGACATGGATATACCCTAAAAAAAATTAGAATCCTTTGATACTTTCAAAAAGTTTCAAACAATGATTAAAAATGAAGCACAAACCTGCATCTTGACACTCAAGATAGATAATGGTGGTGAATTCAAATCCAATAAGTTTCAATCCTATCTTGAGTAAAATGAGATGAAACATCATCTCATAGTTCCTCATTTTCCATAACAAAATAGATTAGTTGAAAGAATGAATATAATTGTGATGAATATGGTTTGTGTAATGTTGTATTTCGAAGGGGTAAATTTACACTTTTGGGCTAAAGCAACTAAAATAATAGTATACCTTTGCAATAGATCACCATCAATAAATCTTGAATCAAATAATATGTATGAGATGTGGTTTGGTCATCTCCCTTGACTAAAACATCTTCATATTTTTGGATCCACTTATTACTCATAGATTCCAAAGGAGAAGAGAAACAAATTGGACCATAGGAGTCAAAAATGCATCCATATGGGATATTTTGATTCCTCCAAGGCATTCAGGATATACAATGAGTAAGATAAATTTATTATTATAAGAGAAGTTGTCTTTTGTGAAACTATAAAGAAAAAAGTGCATATTGATCAGTAATTGAGTCAACTAGACAAATATACAAAGTTTGATGTCTACAAAGAGAGTTATTTGAATGTTCTAGACAATGGGTGGGGGACATAGAGTTTGGAATATATTGATTTTATATTGTATCCTATACATGAGCTTGAAACTCTTCCTAAATGAGAGAGTGAAAATTCATTAGATATTGAATAAGGTCTAACAGATTAGAGGGTAGATAGTGAAGGAACTTTAGAGGATGAACCAAAAGCACCTATAATATAGAATAAGATGCCTAAGTGGGCCACTCAAACATTGAAAGATGCGAGGCTTGATGAAGTTGGAAAAAAAGGCACTCAAAGTTCACATGCAACCTCCTCTCAACCAAACAATTCTATTGATGAAATTTAGGACATGATTGGAAAACTCACATTAGATGATTCTCAAGAAGGTTGAGAATCTTTATTCTTAGAGAAAAGCAATGAAAGATGAGTATAATTCATTTGTGAAAAATGGGACTTAGAATCTGGTAGATCCACCATATGGTTGTAAACCAATTAGCTACAAATGGTTCTATTAAAACAAATACAAAGTAGATGGCTCACTTGAAAATCAAAAAGAAAGGCTTATCACAAAGGTATATGCTCAAGAGTAAGGAATTGAATGTAATGAAACCTTTGCACCTACAACAAAATGGCCTACCATTCAGACCATGTTTTCTTTGGTAGCTCATAATATATGGAAATTTTACCAAATGGATGTAAAAACTACATTTTTGAATGGAGAACTCAAGGAAATTGTCTACATGACACACCCTGATGGTTTTATAATAAACAGATGAGCACAAGGTGTGAAAACTATAAAAATCATTGTATGGTTTGAAACAAGCCCCTTGAATATGTTACAAAAAATAGCTAAGTATCTCATGATCATGAACTTAAAATATTTTGAGTTTGAATATGCAAATCTTTTCATCAAAATAGTTGATAAAATAGTTGTATTTGTGGTGGTGTATCTTGATAATTTGTTTATCATAAGGAATAATGAATGGTACACTATAAAATTTAAATTAAAGTTGATGAAAAGCTTTGAAATGACTGATTTAGGTTATATTCATTACTATTTGGGTATGAAAGTAATTTAGAAATCAAAATATTTATTCATCACTTAGTATAAGTACATTGGTGAAATTCTAAGCAAGTTTATAATGAAAGATTGTAAGCCTGTCAGCACACACATGGAATATAATCTCAAAATGGCATCTGAAGATTAAATAGATTTGGTTGATGCCACTAAATACATATAGCTCATTGGAATTCTAATTCATGTGACTACCACTCAACTGGATATATCATATGTAGTTAGTGTCCTCTCAATATTCATGCAATAACCTAGGGAGAGTCATTGGGTAATAGGAAAAAGGGTCCTCAAAGATCTAAAAGGCACACAACATTTTGGGCTCAAATAATATATGGTAAAATACTTCAAAATGGTTGGATATTTATATTTTTACTATGTTAGTGACCATGAATATGGAAAGTCCACATTATGTTTTCTAATGAATTTGGAAATAATAGGTGTTAGTTGGAAATCCAAGAAGTAATTAGTGAAATAAATGTCTTTAGTAAAAGTATAATATATGGCTGCTTTAAAGGTAACTAGAGAGATATCATGGCTCAAAAGGGTTCTTTCATATTTTTATGGTAAATAATCCAATCATTCACAACCAAACCAAGCACATCAATACCAAATTTAATTTGATTCGACACTATGTGAAAGATGGTAGTGTCAAGTTACAATATTACTTGATAGTAGAGAAACTAGAAAACATCTTGACAAAGGCACTTAGATGACAAAATTTTGAAAATTTTAGAAGAATGTTTGGTCTAACAATAACCCCTATAGATTAAGGGGGAATTTAATATTATTGTAGATAATATTTTTTAATTCTTAGGAGTAGTTACACATTTAATTTTGTCTTTTAGTGTGTAGCTCAAGAGTCCCATAGGCAGTTGAATGGACTTCTTGGTAGGTGAAGTGATTAGTCAAATTTTGGCTTTAAATTATAATGTTTTCTCTTTATTTATTTGAATCATGAAATATAGTTTCATTTCCATTCTATAAATAGATATCCCAACCTATCAAAATAAGTACAATGAAGTGTACCTATGCCATATTCAAGAAGATGTCATATTTCAGATAGATAGTTATCTAATAAAATCCTATGATATGTTATTTAACTCCTTCCCTTTCATGGTAACTAGTATTCAAGACTTGGCACTGGCATTATGAATTTTCAACATCAGTCTTTCTCTCTCTTCTTCTATTGCTCTATATATTGATGCCATTTTGGCATTTTAATCTATCCATAATTAGTAGGGCAAAGCCCTAATGGTTTGATTTTTTTTATCTTTGAATAAAGTTCTCAATCTAGTTTAGTCTCTAAAATTACTTTCCTAAGTATGTCAAGTAGTCTATTTGGATGACAAGTGATGATTATTTTCTCCTTGCTTCTATTTTGATCTTGTATGCATTATGTGAGTAATAATTTATTCTAACAGGTCTCATGAAGTGTAACTATTTGTTAGGTGTTTTCTGAAGTGGAAAAATATATTAGTAGTGTATGAGATTAGACATCCTATTCACCCACCTTTGGAAATACATGATAATCTACCTCCATGTAGAAACACTTATGTTAGGAGAACCTTGAGTTGGGACCAGTTTTTGTAATCTACCTTCATAGTGTAAGTTTCAAGTATGTTTTTGGAAATATCCTTGGTGTATTACCTCCATTAGTATAGGTTACTTTTATGTTTCCTTATTATATTTTTACCCTAATAAGTGATTAGTCTAGTGTATTTGAGAACCTAAATAGTTAGATTAATGAATCTAGTCCATAATCTAGAGATCTATCTCTTATAGCAATCTACATAGCCTAGGAGATAGTTCCATGTTATCTCGAATATGAGAAGGTCTGGTTGACTTATCTAGGTTGTGAATTTGGTATATAACAAGGCCTAGCATTGCACAAAACTAAACAAACTTGGTAGCACCTATTGAGTTTTTAAAAATATCTACCATTTGTTCATATGTAGGTTATAATTGTATATCTATGTCACCATTGAGGACTTTCTCATAGATAAAATGCAGATGAACTTCAATATGTTTAGTTATTTGGTGTTTCAATATATTTTTCACCATAGCTATACATCTTTGGTTATCATAATGAAGGGTGATACTATGAGAAACATATAAATAAAATTATCCTAAAAACCTTCATAGCCACATGGCATCTTTGGTAGCTTCTATAACACTTTTGTATTCTTCTTCAATAGAAGAGATAAAGATTTTAGTATTTAAGTGATAACACCTATACCAAACTTAAAAACATATCTATAAGTTAATTTTATATCTATAGTACCACCATTATGATCAACATCACAATAATCATATAATTTAGCATTATCAATGAAAGAATAAAATGAACCAGAATTAATTATTCCTTTGATATAACTAAGAATACATTTAGCTAATTTCCAATGATCCATATATGGATTCTACATAAATATAGAATCAACACCAACAACATATAAATATATAACTTATTAATGGTTAGATAAATCAAACTACCAACAAGTTATCTGTATAAATTAGTTTTATCTTTTTCATATGTAGGTTTTAGATTAAATTTAATACCAAATTCAATAGGAGTATAAGTATATTAATAATCAAACATGTTAAACTTAATAATAAGATTATCTGCATACTAAGATTATGATACAACAATTAAATTTCTATTTTAAAATATAGCCATTCCTAAAAAATGATGCAAAATGCCTAAATCAATCATTTTAAACATTGTAATTAGTTTATCCTCATATTTATGAGTTAAATTAGTTAGGTCACCAGTAATCAAAATATCATAAACATATAAAAATATTAATATTAAATGACCATTTTCAACTTTAACAAAGAGATCATTATCAGAGTAGAAATTAAATAAACCCACTTCTATGAAAAATAATTAATTTTATAATACCAAGCTTGAGGATCTTATTTTAGGTCATATAAATATTTCTTTAACTTACATACATAATGTTCTCTATTAGGGTTAGTGAAACCTTTAGGTTAAGTCATGTATATTTCCTCTTCTAAATCACCATTTAAAAAATCATACTTGACATCCATTTGGTGGATAACCCAACCATTTTGGGTTGCAAGAGCAATAAGTAATCTAACATTAATCATTTTTTCTATAGAAGTAAAGGTTTAAACATAATCAATATTGGGTTTTTGTGAGCAACTAATCTAGCTTTAAACTTGTCAATTTGACCAATTGAATTATATTTAATATTATAAACCCACCTCTAATTGACAATATGAATTTTTATTAGAAAAGTAATGAGATCCTGAGTTTAATTTTTAATTAAGGCATTATATTCAGCTTGCATAATAACATTCCATCTATTATATTGAGTGCCTTCCTCAAACTATTAATTTTTATAATTTTAAATAGTCATTAAAGCATGATGAGAATGTTGATTTATAGTTAATTTATTAAGGTTATCAACATTAAAAAATTAGATTAGGGATTCTACCTATTTACGCCTTTTATATTAAAAAAGAAAATCAAGGGGTTCCTCATACTCTAAGTTATCCGAAGATGGATAAACTTCCTTTAGGGAATCTATTTTGTCACAAGGAAAAATAGGAGAGCTAGGTTCATCAAAAGAAGAACATTGAGGAGGTTTGGTAGAGTTCTCACAAAAGGATTTTTTGAGAATAATAACATTCATATTCTAATTGATCTTAAATTTAGATGGATCATATACTCTTAAACCTTTTGTGTTATCTCCATAACAAATAAAATTGTAAGAATAGGAACTTGGATCCATCTTATTTCTTTTAACTTTAAGAACAAAGATAGAATCAGGGCTACCAAATATCTTAAGTTAAACCAATCTAGGTAACTAACTGTTGAAGGGATTAAAAATAATGGTTTACATATTTTCTATCCTTCTTCTGTGTGTTTTATTCTTTTACATAATAAGAATAAATCTCAATTATGGCATGAAAGATTAGGACATGTTAATTTTACAAGTTTACATGATACATCTGCTCAAAATCTTAGTATTAGATCTAGAAGTGTAAATGAATAGAAAATCATAGGTACATATATCAATTGATACAACACCAAAAATTATTGTGGGAAACCCTAAAAAGATAAAACACCCACCAATGATCATTATTAAATATATAAATAAACTCTGTACCCAATACAAATTCTTCTTCTCACTTCTTCATGTAATGATTCACAAAACTTGTAGGTTGAATAAGTTTGAATATGATAAAAGTTTCATATTTGAGATATATTTTAACAATAGGGTAAAACCCTATTTATAGTGAAATACCAAGGGAGGTGATCATTGTAAAAATAATGGGTCCATCCATCCTGATAAATCTGATTAGTTAAAAAACTCAATAAATATTATATAAGCATAATAATATTATTTATTTTCATGAGTTTTCCATCCCGTGTTACTAAATAATATATTATTATTTATTTAATCAATTACCAATGTAATATAAATGTTAATAATTATAATTTATTTATTAATTTCTTTAACATATGAAGCTATAAATTTGTAGTTGATACTTGAAAATAATATCTCTTGACATAATTTGACGTGTTCTAGACGTAACTCATGGTTTTTATTTGTGAATCATCTTAAATTTATAAATAATAGGGAATATTTTTTAATTTTGTAGAAGTGTATAAGTGTTCAATAGATAGTACCAAGTTATGAATAATTCATGACCTTATATGCATATTTATAGTCAATTTTATTTTGTAATTTCCTTTAGCCAACCATGTGAAATGTGTGAGAAGACACAAAATAATGATTTGAATTTTGAAAAGTAACTTCACTCTTGTATACCTAGGGTGGAATTGTCATAAGAGATTAGGGACACATGTTATAAAATATAGATAGTCTGAGGGTGATTTTAAATAACTTCAACATTTAATATTGAGAGTTATATGTAGTAAGTAATGGAAAATAAAATTGTTAAACTTGCATATAGATAAATGGCTTAGAATAATTGTGAATAAGAGTCATGTGTTTATGTGTAAGTCTTGTGGTTTATGATGTGCCAAGAATTATCATTATCAAGTACTTATGACTAGATTTATATGTCTTCATTTTTTCCCCCATTTATTATAATAATGAAATTTCTAAAATCAATGGAAAATAATTGTACCTAAGTTTGTATAACACACTTTGTATTTAAGTGAATAAATTAATTGTGAAGGGAATTTAAATTTAAAAAACATTGAAAAATGACATGAAATAGTCATTTTGTGCACTTCAAATTTTTAAAAGGATTGAAATTTAAAAATATATAATTTTTTAAAAAGAAAACAAAGGAGTAAACCTGTAGGTGAAACTAAGTTTCTCTTTAACTTGTAACTGATGATGGATAATTATGCCCTATTTTTGAAGCACTTGGATAATTTGATTTAATGCAAAATTGGGAGTGATAAATTACCAAATTAAATAAATAATGAAGCTCTTGAGTTGGAAATATGCATTATTCCAACTCTCTTGAATACAGAGTAGTACTTAATGTTCTAATATAAATAATTAGAACCATGATGGGTCCACTATAATTAATTCCATGGCCGTTAAGTGTCAATTAACCTTAATAATTGAATAACACTGATGCATATGAATCTTGATCTTATATTTCATGATCAAAAGAGAATTAAAAATATGCATGCCCCCTTCATGAACCCATTTCTCATAGATTTGAATTTAAATGAATATTTTTCTTATGAAATTGTAACTTTGAATCAAGGATTTTGAAGTTTAAGTTTTTAAATTTGAACATTGAATAAGAATTAGTATCATTCCACCTAAATGTTTTCCAATGGTATCAAATGGTATTAATCTATATTTTCAATTATAATTAGATTTGAAACTTATAAATTTCGTATTATAACTTTATAGACATATTATTTTTCACTTTTATCATTACTAGTGATTTATCTTACAATAATCTATTGAGATTCAATCTCCTAAGTGCACCCCTCAAAGGGTGAACCAATAAAGGGTTGGGTAGTGATTTGGTGGTTTAAAAGAGATTTTTTTATCCATATCATGATCACATGTTTACTTCTATCACTTTGTCTTTATCTAAGTTTCTATTTTTTAGATTCTAAAATGTCTCCCTAAAATAATGAAACCCTAAAATATGGTTAAATATAAAATATGGAAAGACCTCAAAAACCTATAACTTGTATTATAACTCCTAAAGGTCTTAGAACACTCTCAAACATCTTAAAATTATATATAAAATATAACTTTATGTATAATAAACTAGATGTCCATACTTGAATGTCAAATTATACTACCTATTTTAACACCTTTTCTATCTTATCCTATGAAATCAACTAGGCCAATACCATTTTCCATCTTATCCAATGGTATTGGTCTACTTGATACCATCATTTATATTTTATTAGCTAGGTAGATGAAGTTTTATGCTATCATCTAGTTTGATACCATTTTTTATCAACTGACTCATTTTGAACTTCATAAAACTAGTTGATGGTGTTGGATTAACTTTTGTAATATTTTTTGGCTATTTATTACTATAAAAAAGTCACCATTTCATTATATTTATCACATAAACTCATTTCACTCTACTTTTGATCATACTTCTACCTTAATCCACATTTGGAGGATTTATTGCTTGTAGTATTGTGTTGAAGGAAGCTTGTCTTGTGGAGTCTTAGAGATTCACTAGGAGGGGTCATTTTATCCTAGAGATTGTTTTAGCCTTTTAATTATTCATAACCACAACAATATATTATAAAACATAATTATCCAAGGAGAATATTGAGGCTTGATGAGTCCTCATAAAGTTAAGTATATTTTAATACTAACTCTTTTATTTAGTAGATAGAAGTTGTTTATTGCTTAGTAAATCAATGTGTGTTTATCTTTTTTTATATTTCTCTACATTTGTACTTAGTGTGGCTATAGGATTGCTTGAACTTGACATTTATCCATTATAAGTAGCCTAGGCCCCCATTTATCTACCATGAATCCTTACCTAATTTGATATGTTTCTAACCCTTACCCCTTTAATTACATTATTTGTTTCAAATATTAGACTAATTAAAAATAAAGATATAGGTATATATACCCTATTGTGTTATTGGCCTAAAGGATTTGGAACCCTTTCCTTTGGCATTGTGTTTTAGGTGATCCTATTACTAGGATTATGGATCTATTGGTCACATATTAAATCATTAAGTATCTGTAGAGTAAAAATACTCTACATTTATTTTTGATTTTTAGTTCTACACTGCAAAATTTTGTTCCCACATATTTTGGTTCGAGATAGAGATGTTTTTAAATAGAGCACAAGCTCTAATTTACTTTTGATGCATTTTTTGTCTAAGTGTTGAAGTCAAGTGAAAGCTTCCAAGTGTCATCAGCCGAGGCACCTTTCACAATTTTTAAAATAAAGTAGAGATTGCCACGTACCTCATAGCAACTTAGTGGAATGTGATAAGTGTCAGCATCCACGTTTCATTTTGGCATCCACATTTCAAATCTATTTTCAGTGGAAGGTTTCAACAAGCTAAGTATCAGGATCAAGTGGAAAGCACCAAGTGGCAATCATAGAAGGTTTCAATCTATTTTTTGAAAAGTGACAGAAGACGCCACGTATCCCAGCTGAAGAGAGTGAAAGCCACCACATGTCGTGATCTGAATTATCTTCATTTGGTTTTACCAATATAGCAAAGACTATGGTGGGTCTCAAGTTTTGTTTTTGAAGCAAGTGGAAGCTGCCAGGTGTCGTTGTCTGTGTAAATATGAAATGAGGCTTGATTTTTTCTATAATGTAAACAAAGTAAAGTGGAGACTAGCACATGTCACCTTCCACAGGTTTATCAAAAGGTAGCTAAAAGTAGTGGAGATCACCACATATCCCCAGTTAAGTAAAGCAGAGATTTCCATGTGTCCTTTATTGAGGCAAGCAGAAATTGCCACCTATCTCTATGCCTTTTAAAAGTTGCTAGGGTGAGAAATGCTTTGGGTATTATATTATATCTAAGTTGTTAAAGTTTTGAAGAAGTAGATTGCAATAGGTGTCAAAGGTGGAACACTCCTGAGAAAAGACACAAAATAGTATAAGTTACACAGAAAGTGCCGCATGTATTTAATAAGTGTTGCAAAACACACCAAGTGTCATTCTTTGGTAATAAGAATTTTTCAAGGAATTGGCTAAGTGTCATCTTCTATTTAATATAAGGGAGCATCTTGTGATCTATTTCAGCCAATGAACTACTGGAAGACAAAGCATTTCAGAATCTAAGAAATATCTTCTATTAGACACTTCCAGTTCAGTTAGATTTTAGTTGGGCCGTTAGATTGGGAGCAAGCAAACAATTTAGAGTGAATATAAGGCTATAAATAAGGGTACAGAGATCACCAAAATGGGGGAGATACCAAAGATAATTTTTTGAGAGAATTATTGTCAAGAGTTTTAGACTCTTTAGAGCTATGATTAGGAATATCATTTGCCTTTGTTTTATTTTCTTGAGTTGGAAGGTTTATGTAATTGTGCATGTTTCTGTGCCTCTTATGTGACTAGAGAATTAATAAGAAGATTAAATCATGTGCCTTTGTTGATATTTTCTTTGTCATTATAAAACTAGTCTAAGCTATGTTGTCAAGAGTTTTAGAATTTCTAGATCTGTGATTAGTAATATCATTTGCCCTTGTTCTATTTTCTTGAGTTGGAAGGTTTATGTAATTGTGCGTGTTTCTATGCCTCTTATGTGAGTGTAGAATTCAAATAAGAAGATTCAACCATGTGCTTTTGTTTATATTTTTTTTATCACTACAAAAGTAGCCTATGCTGTGAGCCTCTATTTCTATTATTTTCATCTTTTACATTGATCATGCCTTGTTTGCTCTTAAATGTAATTGAATCTTACATATAGTCTCACTATGCTCAGGATTAAGGTTGAATTACATTCAGGTGCATCTCCATAGTTATATTTTCTTTCTTGCATTTGTGTTTTTGTTAAAATTCCTATCCCTTTTCCCAATATACACTTGATATAAAGATGAGACTAGCTTCTTAAAAATATGGAGGTTGTTTCAAGTCACAAGTCCCACATCTTGAAACTTCCCATTGTTGGTGTTAGAAACAAGCACAATTTTAACCATCAACAGTATCATTTGGTTATATTTTATTAGAATTATTTGATTCTATATTTATATAAATTATAATTTTATGTTGATCCTAACCCATTACATACATTCTAGTGAACCCAATGTGAAGCTTACCATTGCATTCACTCTTCCAGCAAATTGCATTAACTGAAACTGATATAATTTTATCTCATTTTTTATATCAAAAATATATATCATCCATATAGATATATATTTATTTAAATTTTTATTTAAAAAACTATACCAACCAACTATATATAGTTTTATCTCATTTTTATTTCAATAAACTATATTGACCTTATCGATATAGCTTTATCTCAGTTTTTATTTCAACAAAATGTATCAACCAACTTGATATAATTTTATCTCTATTTTTATTTTAATAAATTTTATGATCCCACTTGATATAGTTTTATCTTATTTTTTATTTTAACAAACTTTATCAGGCAACTCAACATAATTTTATCTCAAATTTTCTTTCAATAAAATGTGTCAACCAACATAATATAATCTATTTTTAAGATCATGTTTCTAAATGTATCGATTTGTTTGATATATTAAATTTATTATTATAACTCATTTTTATCTATCCACTAGATTTTTCCACATTTTTTATCCAAATCATATTAGTAAACCATATACAGTCTATTTTTAACTTTGGTTTTAATTATATCGATCTAGCTAATACAATCAGTTTCTCATGATCAATTATTTTTCATCAAAAAAATTAGTAACCTATCATCATAATTTAAAATCTTAGGATATTTATTTCTATCCTTAATCCATTCTAATCATACATGTGTTATTATTTTATTATCACCTTTTCCACCATGTAATACAACTCTTCATGGTGTAGTTTGTCCCAAAATCATTCTAGATATTTTCATCCCAAATCTTGATCTACCTCATACTATATAGGAGATATAAAAAATACTCAAATACAATTTTAGAATCATGAGAATTATACACCTTATACCAAATTTACACATTTTATACCTATAACTCATAAACTCATCAATAAATCTACATCAATAGTTGGAACCTCACATTATGTTCCACCTATTAGAACCAATCTTCACAATTCCCTTATTACATCCTTAAAAATACCATCTATCATTATCTCTAAGAACTTATATGGATATTTATCCTATGATATTTGTATAAAAATACTCACATATATATTTACCTTCAAGTGGACTTATACCATCACCCTTGCCTAAAAAAGGTTGTCCTTAATTTGTTGGCCTTACGTGCTATTAAGATCTCAGAGACTGAATAGTTAATTCAATAAAATGATTACCTTATAGAGGTATTAATATATAATTGGTAAACTATAAGGGAAACTAAAATGGATTTCAAAAATTATGAGAATTGAAGTCATAACAATAATGTTGAAATAGAGGCTCACAATGTTACTATTACGTATGTAAAAGGAATCTCTAAAAATATATCTAGAATTATAAAAAGGGTTTGTATTTAAAGTACTTGTAAACCCCTTAATACCATTAATAATTATCATGAATTTAAAAAATATCCTTTGATTCAAAATAAATAAAATTTGGTCTACCTTATTCCATGTTCTTGTGGTAAACCTACATAGGTGAAACTAATAGATCTTTCCAAACTAGAGTTAAAGAACATTATATAGAAATTAATAACTCTCATATGAAAAATTCCACTCTTTATAATCATTCGAATAATATTAAACACAAAATGTGAATTAATTAATCCAAATTAATTTTTAAATAAGATGAATATTATAAAATATAATTAGTGTATCTATTCAAATCGAAAAAATATTGGTTAATCTTAATCAGGATAAAAGCCTTGTTATTATAAATTCATGGAAACCTATTTTAAACCATATAAATGTGAGAAAATAAACCATCAAAAAATTAATTATTAATTATTATTTAGTTAATTTTGGGGTTTATGGTCAAATATATAGCTTCTCTAATTATTAACTAGTATCCTTTTATTAGTTAATCTATTTTGTGGTTTAATTTCTATTTTATTGAGGAGTCTGATTACTTTTTATTTTAAGTTTTTTAGAATACTATTTATGACAATAATTTAGTTATTTTTTCCATGGAATAAGTTTATTTATTTTTAGTTATCACCCTAATGAATGTGTATATGATATTTTGTGATTATGTACTACCTTATCCTTTTACACTTGAAAAACTGATACTTTGGTTGTTCCTCTTAGTTCTACACATGCCTTACTTCTACAAGCCTTTTAGCTACTCTATATTGAGTCCCTTGGCCTATCTCTCATCCTAAATTTCCTTATATTTATGATACAAACATCTCATCTTTCTGAAAATTCTTAAAATGTACTTATCTTACACCTCTACAAGTTCTAATCCTATGCCTACTTTCCCACCCCCTAGACATAAATGTTTGGGTCAGATAGTAACATCAACATTATTATCTTGTATCGATGTAAGTGTCTACTACCATAAATTCATTTAATTTACAAATGAAACTTATTACATTAGTCAATCTAAGTAAGTTAATGTGATTTATCTCTTGAGAGGATTGGTATAAATATAATGTCAATCCTAATTCATTCCTCACCTCTAGAATAACTAGCAATCAAACCAAAAATAGCATTCAAGAAGCACTCAAGTTACTAAATATTTCCTATTCTATCCTATTCTGATATCAATCAAAGGAACAACCTAGATATAGGTTTTCATTACTAAAGGATTATTCATAATGTCATACTTACCAAGTTATATTATAGGTCATTGTTTTACTTACCTTACACATTGCATGATTCACACACAAGACAACACATAAGGAGAACTACATGAGTTTGATGTCCTCTTCTAGAGTATTGGATATGTAGGTAATGCACTTTAACATCAAGTTCATTATGGGATAGTTTGACACCATGTGCCTACTAACCCATTTCCCCCAAGGTCATATTAAAGATGGAAAGCTAAGGTTTTATCATTTCCCCAGGAGTGACAGTCCATGACTCAAATTTGAATACACTAGAGTGAAGTTGGATCAAAACCTAAAAGCATCCATGTGGTCACATATTGTTTCTATTGATATTTTTTACAAAACGTCAGCATCAAACTTAGATATTAGTGTTGATACAACCAACCTAATATGATGCAACTATATAGAAAACTAGAGACACTAGATCCAAAATGTTAATGACTTTTCTACAACTATCTTCCCACTTGATTTCTACCAGTGATATAAATGGATCTAAATTATAATAAGAACAAGCTAATTATCAAATTTTTATCATTTTCTATATCTATCATATTTTTAATTTTCATTAATGTATATGGTACATCTATGTTTAGCACATTGATTGACCTATTATAGATCTGATATTCACCTTGTGCCCTATCATTTATATATAATTAACCATATCTACCTAAGTAATGATCCTAATAAAAATTAGGGTTAAAAATTTAGTGAAACTAATATGTGTGAATGTAAATTTTTATGATTCCTAGGGTTTTAGATTATTATACTTTTTCATTTTCTACTGGTGTTATTTTACATGCAACCTAGGTGTATCCCTAGATTAGGGATGTGTATATTGAACATATTGAGCTTCCCCTCAACCCATCCAAGATGTATCAAAAAAATGAGGGGTATCATACTTTAAATCATGATGATACCCATTCTAACACTAAAAAATGCTGATATAGTTATCATAGAATAAGATTTTGATAATGAAATTCTAGAAACAATTAAAAATGACCAAGTAAAGAGTGATGAAGTGCAGGATATTATAATGTTTATTGAGTGAATTAAAATAAACCCTAAAAATATTAATAAAATATTAAAAATTATACTTGAACCTAAAAATGAAAAAACTTTAGTGGATGCATCCCTCCCCTTAAACACATTACAACTCAATACATATAATGGGGTCACAGATTATGTGTTTCAACCTTTATTACCTAAAAATACTATTGATAAATATATTATTAACTTAACATTATTTTTTTTAAATACCAATTTCAATGCCTATTACTACTTAAAACATGTTTACATCCCCTATGGTGACTACTCAAGTTGCTAATCAAAATCCCACTAGGCCTACAATTCAATCACTCCTTCAAGTTGTAAAGACCTTACATGACAAGGTTACAAACATTGAACAAAAGGATTCAAAGTCTTCACATGCCTTATATTTTAAATATGTGTTTCATAACCATATTTAACTTGAAATATATTTACACCCTTTTTGAACTATATTTTTAGCACCTAAGTTCATAGTTTATGATGGCATGGGTGATCCTGAACAACATATTCAAACATTTTATGCGACATGCCTTGAATATAATTCCAACAATAAAATTGTGACTAAATTATTTGCAAGAAAAATCAAGGGATATGTTTTGAGGTTGTTTAATGACTTGCCTCTTTAATCCATGAAAGAATTAAAACCTCTTATAGATAAGTTTTTGACACACTTTTATATTAACATTATGGAAAAAGTTTCCTATGCTCAAACTAAAAAGATCAAACAAGGAACCAATTAACAAATCAATGAATATGTCTTGAGATATAAGATAATGCTAGCCAAAATGACCAATCCTATGGAAGACAAATAGTCATAAGACATATTCTAGTAAAATTTTCTTTGTCCATTACATGAGTCCATTTTTGTCAATAAGTTTCAATCTTTTGATCACTTATGCCATGTTGTACAGGATCATGAAATGAAGCTTATGTCATTTAATATCTCAATTATGTAATAGATACACTAGTTTCATCAACATATACTATTACATTTATGATCAAACCAAGTTATAATGTAAATCCTCTTGAGCATAAAAAAAGGAAACAACCACCATGGTTAACATAGTTGCACAATATACTAATATACATGTCTTATATAATGCACCAAAGAGATAATTTACACTTTTAATTGAGAATCATACTTAATTACTCCTATGGTTTCTAAGGTTTCATCTTATATATCTCACTCTTCTTATAGAGGTTGATTTAAATAGACCTCTACCCAAACTATATGATGCAAATACTTATTATGACTATCAATAAGGACCTAAGAATTATATGAAAATATGTTCTACCTTAAAGCATAAGATATAGGACCTCATTAATGACCAACATATTACATTTGATGATCCTCCAAAAGAATTAAGTTCACAACCCAATGATCACATAAATAAAAGATATTTAAAAATACTTTACAAGACCTTCGAAGAAGGAACCAAAATTCCAAATGAAAAATAATGCACATCCTTCTCCATCATATCATGGGAACCCACAAAATGTTTTCATTGGTACTTACATGATACATACACCTCCTATAGCTCATAAACTTACCATTTCATTTGATGATAGTGAAACTAAGGATGACAACTATAATCTCCATTCTCTATTCATTCAAGCATACCTTAATAAACACCACATATTCTATGTTATGGTTTATAATGGTGAAATATAAAAATATTGAATCATGAATTTACTTACTCATTTGGGTTATACTCATCATGATTTATACCCATCTACTAGATCAATAAGAAAATTCAATGGGACCTCCTAGAAGGCTCTTGATAAGATTGATCTATCTTTACAAGTTGGTCCTATGAACATATAAATATAATAGAGGGGAAGTTAGTTTGTGCTTGTTAAGAAAAAAAACACACTAAACACTAACACCTCTAGTGTAGACACTAGGGAGAGCATAGGTAACAAGCATACAAATAAAAACACAACTAGAAAATATAATAAATCATTATTTACCTTCATTATAGCTCCAAATGGTTTGTTAAAGTGGGTTTATTGGTTTTTTGCATCAATAAGTCTTTATAAATTAATCTCCATTTGCTCCTTCTCTCTTTGGCACCTTGGCTTGGCTGGTTGACTTATGAATTTAGCATGGTAAAACTACATAAAAATCTTATTACATCTATTTATGCATAATAACTTTGGCTTATGAGATATTTTTGGAGGTATTTAGGCATAATTAAGTTACACAAAATAATCTTAAAGATCAATAGGTATGGCCTTATATTTATATTCTCCAAAGCTAACTTTCACCCAAGGTGAGTTAAGGTTGAGTTTAAACAAGAAATGAGTTCAAACTAACCCTAGGTGAGTTGAAGCTAACTCTAGTTGTTGAAATTTGTCACATTTTTATATTTTTTAATTAATATGCATGGATATAAACTTAGATATTTTGAGATAGTTTATAATAGATTAAAAACTCATAAAGGTAATGATGATAAAGGATTGATATTTGGATTTGGAATTTCCATTTTTAGATATTCATTAATTACAAATGGATAATTTATCTAAGAATTTAATCTAGTTTAATTAGTTGATTCAATTTTATTAGCATTTTATCTCTTTTAATAATTGATCAAGTGCCCCAATTAGTGGGTCCATAGGCTAAAATTCTAGTTACTAGGTCATAAGGTGACTTAGGATGAATATGTGAGAGGTTATTATTGCATACAATATAATACACCAAATAGGGATGCCTTAATATTATTCTAAGAAATGATTAATGGTTTTCACATGAAGTTGGGATTTTTAGTGATTATTAAGCCTAATTTTTTATGTTTGGTATAAATCAATCTAAATTTTGGTCAAAAACAAGTGGTGATTAAAATGGGGTGTCTATAGTTTCCCCCTATTTAGGAAGTCATTGCAAGCTATATGCATAGTAACATATTATCAGAGAATGAATAGGTTGTGTATGACTAATACCCAAAAAATTGATGTATAAGCCATGTATTCCCCCTTGAAGGAGTGATCGGTTAAGAACTTTGGCAAATAATCCCTCAAAAGAAGGAAAATGATCAGGCCAAAAAGGTAAAGGGGGTGGAAAATACTTATTTGCCTAAAGTTATTTATAATTAGTGGCATAGTGAGATGCCTTAGTTAAGTAGATTAAAAAAATTATGTGTCCAAATTTGGTTATAATCATCGACACAATGAGGTAAAAAAGATAATGATTTTCTGAAAGGTGGTTATAATCAATAGAAAAATGAAAACATGCCCTGGTTGGGTGGGTAGAGATAATGATTTGCCCAAAGGTAATCGTAATCATTATCACAATAAAAACATGCCCTAGTTGGGATGATAGAGAGAATAATTTTCCCAAAGCTGGTTATAATCATAAGCATTGAAATAAATCAAAACATAATGATTTATCTAAAGGAAATTATAATCATTGGTATGATAGTGTGGATCAAAAAACAATGATTTTCCCAAGGGAAGTTATAATCATTAGTAGTATGATTGGAACAATATGGAAAAATTGAAAAAGGGGGCTTACATATTGAATCCATAATCATAGAGTAAGATTATTCTAGTATAGAGGATAAAGATGAATCTAGGTAATGTTTTAGTATGTAGATGCACATCTTAATTATCAAGGATTAAAATTATTTATTGAGTTAATTACTTATATTTGGGAAATAATTTGGATAGATTGAGAAATCATCATGTGACCAAGGAGAAGTACCATGACATCATTGATTTTAAGATTTCCTTAGATAATTTTGCTATAGCACATGACAGTGTACATCATGATATAAAACACCATGATAACTCAACCAAAATATGCATAAAGATTGACACATAATCCAATAAACAAGTGAACATAATACACTAATGATAAAAAGTATGATGACAATGTTGACATATGAATATGTATGGACTTAAGTATAATGTACAAGGAATCACCCAATGTACATAGATATACTAAGTTAATGCATAAAAATGAAAGAAAAAAACAAGTAAATTAAAAAAAACTAATAAATAGAAACACAACAAAACATCAATATATAAATAAAAAGGGAACAAAACAATCAAAAATTAAATTTTAAAACAATGGTTTATCAAAATTTTAGTCCAAATAGAAGATAATTTCTCCATGCATGTGTAACAGAGGTGTTACTATTGGTGATAGGGTGACCCCTAATATAGATAACAATGACATAGGTATAACAATACAAAAAAAAACAATAGGCACAAGGTTGTACCTAGGATAGAGGGAAATAATGACACATAATATAATAGACATTACCCCTAGTTCATAAGAGACAATAAAACAAAATAGACAAAATGTGGGGAAGAGAATAAAAGTAAGGGGTAGTTAAGATGACTCCATATGCACTATTAAAGTGGACACTTCGTACATAGTTCTAGGGACATAAGATCCAACATGAACTTCAGGGTAAATGTAGTTCTCCTAAGATATGGGATAGAATAAAAATGATGATAATAAAAACATAATTGTGTTGCAGACGAATGTGGGGATGGTATTGAAAAACTAAAAGTATGTAAAATAAGGCTGATTGGGTATTAGTGGATCAAAGTTGAATACACCATGATCATAAAATCAAATAATAAAATGGAGAGAGTACATGGTTTTAGGACAATAAGGATTGGGAAACTAAAGTACAATTGGTTACTTTTAAAATAACTAGGAGTCCTAGAATCCTTAAGGTAATGAAGTGGTTGAAAAAGAAAGGAAGGTGTGGCCAAGCTACCCTGAGATACCCCATGTATCCAAGTGATGCCTACATAGTTTTTTTATACCTTAGGATGATTTATCTCTTATAGAAATGGGATGAAACATACCAAGGTGGTTGATAAATAAACTGAATAAACAAGATGGTCCATCCTAAAAAATTGGAACGATTTAGATCTCACATGGAAATTTTAAACCAATTTTCATGATTTTGTGTTGTTTAGGATTTTATAGGTCTTTTACAAATGTTTTCATAATTTTTGAATCATCTCAACTTAATCAATAATGAGGAGATACTAAACGGTCCAACTAGCAAAAGGGAGAGAGTGTTGAAAATTTAAATTACTCACAAAATGGTGAGAACATGGTAAAAGGGGTGACTAATATGTCCTCAACATGAATTGATCACTACCTAGATAACCCTAGAATGAGACCTCAAGTCAATATAGTTCTACCTTATAATAGATAAATCTGACCTAGTAACAACAAGTTTACGAATTATGCAAATGGAATAGTATAACATAGTAATAGAAAAGTGATATGACAATGCATGGTAAGGTGTTTTCCCTAATTTTTCCATAGGTATTTATAATTAGGAAATAATGGCATGGGTAAATGATACTAATTGTCCCAAAGGCAATTATAATTAGTAGCACATAGTGGAATATTAATTTTCTCAAAGGTGGTTATAATTAGGAACACTCATAATAAAAAATAAAAAATTAAGGATGCAATTACCAAACCATTATCATATTGGTCCAAGATACTAACTCTATCTAAATTACAAAATAAACTATGGAAACATGGTCTAAATCCTCTCGATAAAGGTGCCCAAAAAACTAATGGATTAGAACCAAGGTCAAATGGTGGGTAGGAAGGGTAAAAACAACTTTGGTCAATAGGGAAGGCATGGTAGAATGATATACGATATTATACAAAGAAGATGATGATATGATATAACATAAACATGTCTCATAGATAATACTTTATATCTCTCAAGATAAATAATGCTTGAGGTGTATGATGTTCATTGGATCATCAAGTTCATCTCCATCTGGTGTGATGATCCTATATGCTCTAGATCCATAGTTAGAAACAATGAAATATGGTCATATCCAATTGGGTTTAAGCTTGCCCTTCTTATTCTTCTTCTTCTTCTTCTTAATCATGGTGTTTTTTTATTTTTATTTGAGAATAAGATCACTAAGATTAAACTCTTGCTGTCTAACCTACCAGTTATAGTGGCCACATAGTTTATTCTAGTATGTTTAAAGGTTGTTGATAGTGGCCACACATTTTTCATGAAGTAACTCTATCTCTTACATATGATTTAATATATAATATTCATCATCCATGACATGTTTAAATGAGATATGTAGACAAGGTAACTCAACCTCAATGGGAAGAATGGCCTTAGTACCATAAACTAAGGAATATGGAGTGGCTCTTATTAGGGTATGATAATTAGTATGATATGCCTAGAGGGTAAAAAATAATTATATACATCAATGATGGCCAACATCATTTAAAATCTTATTAAGGATATTGATATTGTTTTTATTAGATGTCTCTACTTGGGCATTACCTTATGGGTAATATGTGGTAAAAAAATTTATGTGATATTATACTCAACATAGAGTATTTTAGCATCATTATTCTTAGATAATCTACCATTATCAGAAATAATGTTGGATGGGATATCATAAAATTAGATGAGGTGATTTAAGATTAATTTGGAAATCTATTTTCTAGTCATGTAAATGAGGGATATAATTTCAACCCACTTAGTGAAATATTTAGTAGCAATAAATATGTGTTTATGGCCATTAAATGAAGTAGGATTAATCTTCCCAATGAGATCAAGTCCTCATGTTGCAAATAACCTTGGTGTAATAATTGGTTTTAGTTTTTTGGTCATGGCATGAATCAAATTAGAATTACTTTTACACTTGTCACACCTTTTGACATAATAATATACATCTACATCTATAGTTGGCCAATAGTAACCAATACATAAGATATTTTTGGATATGATGGCCCTATTGGTGTGGGATCCACATACTCCTTCATGAACTTCCCATAATTATAATGTTACTTCTCCCTAATTTAAATAATTAATTAGAGTTCCATCAAAGCTATGGTGGTAAAGGGTTAGGCCATGTAAGGTATAACATGAGTCTTGGTGGGTAAAGACATTTAGTTATTTACATGATAAGGCTAGTGGCATGATATGGTCATGGATGTAGTTAAATATGTTTGAGTACCATATAGAGATGGGGCCAACAATATCATAAATCATTGTGATGGTCAAATATTTATAAGCAAACACTATAATAATTTCAATAAAGAGTTGATATTAATTTTCCTTATCTCTATGATAGATCAGAGAACTGATGGCAGCCATGGCATCCACTATCTAGTTACAATCCCTAGGTATGTATTCAAACTACATGTCAATAATCTATTGCTTGAGAGTGTCCACCATGTCCTTTTATGGTAAAATTTTGTAATATTTGGTATAAAAATGGTATGTAGCCTAATTTATGATCACCATAAACCATGAGATGCTGAATATTCCATTGTTTTTCTTGGTGAAGCCCTATAACAAGTGCTTCATATTCATCCATATTGTTAGTACAAGGAAATATAATATATAATGATATAGGGATAAGATTCCCATTTGGTGTAATAAAAAATAAGCCTACCCGTAATCAATTTGATGTGAATGATCCATCAAAATATAGATTCTAGAGCTATTCCTAAGGAGGTGTTTCAAGGATGGTCATGATGGACTCATCTAGGAATTGAAAAGGGAGAGGTTTGATATCTATAAGGAGAGCTTTAACAAGTTGATATGCAATTACTTGTACTTTTATGGAGTTCTAGTTTATGTATTATATCTTAAATTCACTCAAAATCATGATATATTTAGCCATGCATCCTTATAAAGCTATATTGGATAGTAGATAGTTGAATGGATCTAATTTGGAAATAACCATGGTCTTGTTATTAAGAATGTAATACCATAGCTTTTGCACTATAAAAACCATATCTAAACAAGATTTTTATATTGGTGTATACCTGTGTTCATACATGACCAATGTATGGCTTAGATAGTACACAACATGTTCTTTTCCATTATCATCATGTTAAGATAGAAGTACCCCTAAGGATTTGTCTATGGAAGATAGGTACAATAGAAATAACTTTCCTAACATTGGTGGTAAAAAAATAGGTGGATTGGTGAGATATTCCTTTAGGCACTAAAAGGATTTGTAGAAATCTTCATCCCAATGAAATATGACACCTTTCTTTAGTAAATATGTAAATGGACGGCATTTATTAGCTAATTATGAGATGAATTGACTAATAGATTGAATCTTTCCCTACAAACTATGGAACTAATTCAAATTAGAAGGTGACAACATCTTAGTAATGCCTTGTACTTTGGTAGGATCAACTTTATTTCTTTGGCAAGAGATGAGGAAGCCTATCAACTTGCCTAAATTGATACCAAAGATGTAATTCTTGGGATTAAGTCTGACCTTGTATTCATGAAACCTCTCAAGTATTATTTGTAGTATAGATGGATGATTGACATGGGTCTTTAATTTACCCAATATGTCATCAACATAGTCTTGAATAATATCATGCATAATATCAAGATATATGATGGTCATGGATCTTTGGTATATATCCCTAGAATTATTGAGTCCAAATGGCATAACCTAACAATAAAACATTCCCCTGGGAGTGGTGACCACTATTTTTTGTTGGTCTTCTAACATGATCCTAATATAATTGTACCCTAAAACTCCATCCATAATTAAAAGCAAATTTTACCCTACTATGGAGTTAACTATCATGTGAATATTAAGGAAATGAAAGTCATCCTTCAAGAAATCCTTGTTGATGTCTCTGAAATTAGTGCAGGTTTGGATTCCCTTTGGCTTCTTTCTAATAGTCACAAAATTTGAGATCCACTTTGAATATTGGATCAGCCAGATGCATCTTACTTCTAAGAGCTTTTCCAACTCTTTCTTTAGTAGTATAAAAATATGAAGATTCATCTTGTATAATTTTTGCTTCATAGGTTTGGCATTAAGATGTACAACAAGGTGGTACACAAACAAGGAAGGGTCCAAACCTGGCATGTCTTAATAGGCCTATGAAAATATGTCAATAAATTCCCTTAAAAGGGTTTTTAAAACTTCACATTCCTCTTTAGTGAGGGATGCACTTAATTTGATCCATTTTGGGTCTTCATGAGTCCTGATGTTTGCTTATGTAGTAACTTATAAGATGAGAGTCAAGTCATATTATAGGATGGTTGAAAATGATATGAATTGGCTTGCAACTATAAATTCATCTAGTTGGATTGGTTATTCAAGCTCTCCTAAAAAATATGAATTTAAATATTCCAATGGTAGGGATGGCCATGTCAAAAATACTTTTGGAAATTCTTGGGTAATTTAATCGTAGGCATGTTTTTTTGCTGAACTAAACTTAGACCCAAAATCAAGTTCATCATTGGCGGTCTCCTGAGATTAATTTAAAGAGAGATTAACACGCCCATTTAATGGCACCTAAAATAGGTTTTCACCAAAATACTGGCCTTTCTATTTAATTTTATCTTGGTTAAAAAGTGCCTCAAAGAGGTTTTCAGTTTGAGACGTCAATGTTTTATTATTTTATTTTTGGCTAAGGGTGTTCACTTGCTATCCAAAATAGGCTCAAGGATCTAGTTTGATAGAGAACCCTTGTTTTTGGTCTCCCAATGGAACATTGTCTCTTAGGCCTAGAAAATTATAAAAGGCCTCATCATTTTCAAACTCATCTATAGGCACTAGGGATTCATGTTGGTCCCAAGATTTAAGTTGAGGGTGATATAGAGGAAGTAGGTTATGTCAAATAATTGGGGTAATGGTATACATGGAATGTGGGTCAAATAGATTGGTATTTACAAGGTATTTATAAATTTTATGATCAAACTTGACTTCACCATCGACATCATCATCACTAGTCATTGACATTGGAATATGAATAAGATATATGGGGTCACCCCCAGGTAGTTTAAATCCAAGACCGTAAGTTCATTTATACCAAGTTATAGAAATTGGTTCCAAAGTTATTGGTTGATCTAGCATAAATATTCATCCTTTATAATCTTATTTATCCATAATCATATTAGGAATGAGATATTAATTAGTTTGAAAATGATAGGAGATAAAATAGGAAGTTTACCTTTTCCTTTGTGATACCATTCCATACAAGGTGGCTTAGATTTAGGTCTTTCATAAGACTTGGGGTTTTATGGAAGATTGAAAATGTGGGAGATGTTATGGGTCAGATACTTTCTTGGGCCATTGGATGAGATGGTAAAATGATTTGACATTTCAAGAGGAGGCATATGTGAAGATGAATCAAGGCTATATGGGTCTATATAATTGGACTCTAGAAATTAAAAAAGTATTTCTTTGTCTTTCTCCTTTTAGGAATCAAATAAATGCCAAAATGGTAGTTGTAACTTATGTACTTATCCTCCAAATGTTTAGAATGTTCATAGGGATACAAATTTGCATTGATGGTGACCTCCATGATTAAATGAGAAAACATGAAACATTAGTATGGCATGAATTTCATGTATCCAAGGCCTACCCAAGAGAAAATTCTAAGATAAATTTAGGTCTAACACATGGAAAAGTGTATCATGGGTCAAGGGCCCAATGATAACTGTCAAACTTATGGTGCCTTGTCATTTCCATTCTTTATTGTCATAGGCCTTGACAGTGATTGTGTTTAGATGTAGATTGTTTTTTATATATCCAAGATGATTGTTGAGCTTCAAAGACAATATTTAGGCTTGATCCATTATTTATGATGACATGTTTGACTGTGTGCTATGTGATGACAACTTCAATGTATAGGGAATTATTATGGATAGGGCCGAGGGATGATATATCACTTTGGTCAAAGGTCAATTATTGTTTTGGGGCTAGATGTCTAGCCAAAACATGGAGTTTATCTTGAGTTATGTCATTTGAAAATTGGGATAGGCCCATGAGTTCTATTGGGATGTTCTTGTGGATAGTAGATGTACACAACAAATCCAAAATGGATATTTATGTGGGTGTCTTTTGAATTTCTTCCACAATGTCATATGAATTTTCCTTAACACTCAACTATGTCTTGTTCTTATCCAACACAATGTGTTGGATTGGTTCATTATTAGGAGGTTGTGGGCTTGGAATGGTAATATTAGACCATAAAGTTATGATTACATAATAAAGATTGGATATAGGACCATTTTAACTTGATGATGATGGATATGGGCCAGAAATGATAAGTCTTAATTACTAGTACACTTGGTTGTGGTTACAAGGTAATGATGAGTTGTCTATATAAGGTCCTAAAAATAGTAATACCTAGTTCCTATTATGATTATTTTTGGCCCTATGTAAAAGAAGGATTACTATTATAAATGGTTTGACTGGAATTATTTATCAATGGTCATGGTCTGTTAGCACTTGGTTTATGATTAATAGTGATGGTTTAAACATGACCTCTTGTAATATGACCTACAGCTTTGGTGTAGTCATGTGACACTATGTGGTAAGTCTATTGGTTATTAGGGTTATTTTTGCCTTGGTTACTCCCATTCGGTTGATGATGATGATGATGTTGTTGTTTTTGATATTGTTGTTGTTGTCTTGATGGTTTTTGATACTATTATTATTATTTTGGCCTTCATTATTGTTTTTGTTGATTTTTATTTTTATGTTGTGAAAAAGGGTTTTAGTAGATCCTCATATTCTAATTAGACATAGATGGTCTATTATTAAATATAATCTCCCATTTTCTAACATATTTTTGATGAGGTGTTTTATTTTCATGTAATAGCATAGATTATGTCCATAAACATGATGGTATTCATAGAACTCATGTTATTTATACTAGTTTGGATATGGAATACCCTAAGGATAATGTTTTAGAATTGGCCAACTAATCGTATTAGCTATGGCTAATTTGTAAAAACTACTTCTATAGATTCACCAAGATCACTGAAGATGCAAGGAATAGGTATTTTTATCGAAAGAGGGGTTTATAAAGGCAGTGGTTGCCACATTTGTGGAGTTTTTTTATGTTTTTATGAAGCTTGTGCTTACTAAATAGGTTATTAATGAGGAGTAAGTTGAATTTATAGTTTATGTTAATAAGATGGTGTTTTCACTATTTGGACATGGTGCAACTTAGTTAATCCATTTCTAGCAACATTCTTATTACAATTGTATTACTTAGATTTCTCATAATTAATGGCTTGGGCTAGTGCTGATGCTTGCGTTTGGACTTGGTTATGCTTCTGACATGGGCCTATTCCTTGGTTTTTGTTTTTATTTAGTTTGAGGAGGTTATCTTTATAATCCCTTTGTTAATAAGGTATTTTTCAATTATCAAACCTTTATTGATTATTTCCTTCAAAGTATGCACATACTAAAGTTCCAGATGATAAGATATCTCACTGTGCAAATTTTTAGTAAACATAGAGACCAATTTTTTATCTAGTAAGCTAGGGTTGAAGTGATCAACAAGCTCTCTCCATCTCTATAGATGGACTTCAAAAATTTCACTAACTTTTTGCTTGTTCTAAGTCAAATCTACCAATGAAATCTTATACTCAAGATTATAGGATAAATGTTCACAAATTTTTTTGAGAGGTTATCAAAATAAAATATGAAATTATTTGTAAATTTAAGGAACCAATCCAAAGTTGATCCTATTAGACTTTGAAGAAACAAAAGGAGTTAAATGCCACTATAGGCCAATGGTTCTCAAGTAGTAAATAACTCTATCAAATGAGCCTTAGGGTCTCTTTTAACCTTGTATTTATCAAATTTTAGTGGTTCATAACATGTAGGAAATTGTATCTAATGATACTCCATGTTGAATGGGTATGAGCATAGGTCATCTAACTTGAATTTATTGGTTTTCTTCCCTAATTTAATGATAGTAATCACATAATTTTTTTTAGTTATTAGGCCAGGAAAATGGATGGTAAATTTACTTAAGATAGTGGTTGGGTAGTCAAGGGTGGATTACCTTCACTGGGGTATAATAGAGGTATAATTTATTATGGAATGTTGGTTTTATGAGTGAACCAACTAGGAATATGTAAATGTGGACTGGAATGTGGTTATTGAAATTTCACATGTTTTTGTGTTATATTATGGTTTGGATTTAATGTATAGCCTTGGTTTTGATGGAATTGGGGATACGATGGAAAGATATGGATTTGGGTAAATTACTATGAATTATGAGGTTGAGTAGGGACTTGTTGACTAGTCAAATCTAGATGAATAAGTGAAAATTGTTGTGGATCAAGGCCCTATCATTAAAATTATGGCACATGTCGAATAAAAGGCAATTAATACCTAATTCGTACTTGATAGATAGTGTTACATCTTTTTTATATGAACACCTATTGTAAGATAGATTCTTGTTGGGTGTTCAAAATTTATCTTTGACAAATAGACATATGTTATTAATTAGATAACATTTTAGATTGTAAAGTCATATTGGTATATTATTGTAAAGGTACATTTTCCATTACTTATTGAGGTGGAACATTTGTTTCCCCCTATTGAGGTGGCATAGTGTTCTACCTTTATTATGGTGGTATATTAGAATATGATTATTGTTTTGGAATTTTAGTCATCACCTATTGAGGTAGAATAGCATTCATCACATATTATTGAGGAAAAACACTAATCAGTGATTGATTACTTAATCCTTGTGGTTACATGCTTAAATAAGTAGATGGTTGAGGATTAGAGGTAACTTGTTATGGTTGGGATGTATGATGTCCTACCCCTACTATTGTGCACCAATTGTGTTATTAACTAAAGTTTATTATTGTTGTGGACTATTTTTGGGTATATTTAAATTGATTTGGTCTAGATTGGAAGAAACTTGTGTGTTATCCACCACATTTGAAACATTATTTTGTGTAGAATTTGTAGTCACCTCTTCAATATCTAGGACATTATACATATCACTAACTGAAGTGATTTTTGAAAATGGGTTTATACCCAAATTATCTTGACATATAAAATTGATTAGTATCCCTATGTATATCAAATCTATGAGTGGAACATTTGACATGGCCATGTTGTTAAAATTATGCACTAGGTTTAAATAGATTTGATATACTTGTTGCATTTATATAAAGTGGTCCTCCATGAGTAAATTTCCTTTTAGAAGAATATTTTGGTCATGATATGACATATACATTATCTCTTAAGGATGGCTATTAGAGGTTTGTTCAATGATTTGGGTGTAAGGCATGTTTAAGGGGACTCTAACTAGACTAGGTAAGCTTTTGTTAGGGAAGTCTACTAGAAACTTGGCCCCTACATTAATGACTCTAAATAAAACCTTGTCTTTTTTTTTAAACTAGTGATGATAAAATAAATAAGGATCATACATAGATGGCATAGTAACATAATATGGTTATTTATGAACTTGTTCTACAACCAATGGTGTACTAAAAAGATATTGTGTGGTTTTTTATTAGTCTTGCTTCAAATATGGAGGTGTGTTAACCAAATAATGGGATAATGGATATTGACTTTGTTCCCCAGATTGAACAGTGTAAGGAGGATAAGGATTCATCTCCCAAACTACATCATCACCATATGGGTCTTGAATAAAGTTATCATTTGTGACCATGTTATGATATCATATATTGTACATGGCTCCATTACAAGTGTAATGATACATATCTACATTGACAAATAATACTATAATAAGATAGGTATAGAGTTATACAAACTCTTAAAAACAAGGTCCAAAAGATAAATGGCCTAAACTTGGTCTAAAAACTCAGTCTAGGGATGAAGCTATTTCTCTATAATGGTAAATGATAAACTTTGTCTAATATGATCTAATGTCAAATTTATTACACAAATGATCAATTGAATGGATAACTCCAAATTCTGAAATTGATAAAGAAGTGTTTCAAACAATTCTAATCTAGGTTAAAAGATAAAAATGTTTTATAGGTTTTTGGAAACAAGGCATAAAGCTAGGTTAAAAACAACTATGTCTAAAATAAAGAGGTAATATATTATGTCTCTTAGAAACATGGTATAAGAGTTAGACTTAGAACATCCTAGGCATAAGAAATAAAAAGGGAATTTACTATGTCTTTTAGAAATAAGGCACAAAAACTAGACTTTTAAACATGCTAGGTCTAAAACAAAGAAGAATAGCTAGGTATTTTATAAACAAGGCATAAAAGTTAGGCTTGGCATAAAATTAGGTCTAAAAGTCAATCACAATTAATCTAAAAAAATTGAAACACTTTGACTCAAACTAGTCATTCAAATTCACACACACACACACACATCATTTTTCAAAAGATATTGGACTTTAGGCACATGGAAGATAGACCACTTCCTAAATTTAGGCACAAAAAATAGTATTTAAATCAATCAAGGAACTATTCCAAGTTGCAAAAACCAAAAGTGAGAGATAAATGTCTAAGCCAAAATTACACAAGGCATAGGCATACACCAATCAATGTTTGAATTTGAACTTATCAAGAATAATTTTGAAATTGATTTAAAATGATTGGTTTAAATGTACAACAAGCTATACCAAAATGGATGGCATAATTATAATAGGCATTTAGACCTAAAAATGCATATGTGGTTTTGAATAATTACAATTGGACACAAGGCAAAAAGTATTTGAAATAATATAACCAACATAATAAAGATATCATGCTCTAAAGTTATGACAAATGGTATGTTTCAAAACTCTAAGGCACAAAACTTGACATGAAATTGGAATCATAATGATTCCCCTTTAAAACAAGAGACACCCACACAAACATTTTTGACAAATGACTATGGAAAAGTGTGGTGTCAAATATATAGCATAACACCTCTTCAATCAAAGGATTGATGTGAAAACATGACTCATTTTGGATGTGTTATGAATATAAAAATAGTTTTGACTCAATAAAATTCAATTAAAAATGATAAAAAACAAAAACACCTATGTAATGTCTTAATCCTAAAAACTGATAAGGTGGCTTTGTATTGTTAAATTTTGTCTATATAATTGATCTCGAGAGGAAATTATGTTATTAATCCCAAAATAAAAAGGTGTATGACAAGTAGGTTTTATAGTCCCCCTTTTATCTCAAGAGTCCATATGATGACATATAACTTTAGGTTACTTTCCCTACATTGATAGTATATCCACAATAATTAGGGTTGTCTAAACTATGATTTTTTGTACATTCCTAAATGGTCCTATATGTGTGGTTAATAATAGGGCATAAAATTCCATTTACATACATGTTAAACAATTTATTATGAAAAGGTATTATCATTTTTATAACCACTACATCTATCAATTTCTCAGTGTAGTGTGATGTCTGAGTTAAACATATGTTCTGAGGTAGTCTCTTACTAATGGAGATTGCTTAACCACTCAAAAAATCATCCCAATAAGTCAACCTCAATTTGTATACCCCTACCATAGAGTAGGGCTGAACTGATGCTAAGAGATGAATTCTTAGGTTGAAATTTCCCTAGAGAACCCATGGAGAATTGGTGAACTCGCACCACAAGCCAAAATGCATGAAATAAAGAAAGTGGAAAGAATTTAGGGTCATTTTGGGGGGTCACCAGAATCTTTTTAATTTTTAGGAGGGCCTTAGAGAATTTCCTTTCAAGATTTTGGACCAAAATTAAAAATCAAATAAGTGATTATTTTTAATCACCTAAGTTCCCTAAAGGGGATATGGGAGAGCATACACATGACACTCGAATTGCAAAACAACACTCAACAATAATAATAAAAATGAAAACTCTTATGAGTATTTAATGAAAGTGTGAGTTCATCTTTATATCACCAAATGAAATATGTCATGAAATTTAGCCCTTTTTCATTGCTTGAGAACTTTAGAAAATGAAAAATAACCCAATTAAAATAATTTAAAACACCAAATTTAAAATGTGAGTTTTGAATCTTAGAGTGTTTTAAAAAATATCTTTTATTGGACTTTGGTTCCTATAAAAAATGTTAGGGGGTCATTGTGCTTAGAAGCAAAAAGCAAGTGAACAAATGGATTTTAATATTTATCTCTTGGGTTTCAAATTTTTTCCACATAGTGAAAAACCATAGAAACATAGAGAAATAACATAACTACCTATAAAATAGAGTGATAACACAAAATTTTAACTCTTGAAGTAATATCATAGAAATTTAGACAATACTGCCACTCTTAAGGCAAAACTACAACTTATCTTATAGCACAAAATGGCTAGTAATAAACCCCGATGGTTAAATAAATATTTTCAAAGTTAATTAAAAATGACTACTATCATGAAAAATCACTACTTATTCAAATTCACTATTTATCATGTAAAATCACACTTCTTCTTGAAAAATCATATTTATTCCTACAACATAGAATTATTAGTGCAAAACCATAAAGGTTAAGTAAATATCATTATATTTAAGTCAAAATCTCTATTATAAAGTCAAAATTGTGGTTGAAAAGTCATGATAATGCTTCAATATCATGATTAAAGAGAGCAAAACATGACTATATAAAGCAAAATTATGATTTCCTATAGAATGTGTTTACCAAATTTGACTTTTAAGTCAAATTAGGGTACCCCTAGTAAAAACATGAATTTTATACCTATAAGGGGGTATAATGTATTGTAATGAGGTGTTTTATAGGCCATGAGATGTCAATTAATATTGTATTAGCTTTGGTCATTTATTTTCTAGGTCTGTTTATCATTTTAAGTCATTTTAAGGGTAAAAATTGGTGTATTTAATGCTTTGTATGGGTTTATTGGGAAATTTTAAAGTTTCAAAGATTTTTATCATGTGCCATGTGTCCTAGGAAGTATTTAATAACTGTCACTAACTAAAAATTGTCAAATTACTTAGAGAAAGGTAGTTTTCTTAAACAAAAGAATGATTTTGGAACTTGTACAACCTCCTTGGGAAGTGTGACACTTATAAAGTGTTTAAATGTGACTCTTCACCTTCCCCATGATCAAATACACATTTTTTTGATCTAAAACTAACAATTATTGCTCACAACCTTTCATCTCCTTTCTTACTCTTCTTGGTAGACTGAAGTGACTTGTAAGTTTCCACTTGGAATGGCCATAAAAAAGAGTTTCAAGAATTTTTTTATGAAGAGGATATTTTAAATTTATATACCTTAAAATCCATATATTGATCTTGAATATTGGTCGCTGGAGCTTTATGAATCATCCATTTGAAGTTCAACCTCCAAAACTGCCTACTCATCCATGCACCCTTCAGGTTCTGCCTTGGTTTGAGCCATTCCATATGATTTATAGGATAATATTATTTATATAGTATTTAAACCTCCTTATATAACACTTCCAATGTTTTTTTTTCAAGTTTTGAGTGGTTTTGACATGTTAATCACCTCAATTTGTAGAAAGATATAATTTTTTGAGTTTTGGGCAGTTTTCATCATCTGCAAGATTTTTATGCTTTGGTAATGGTTTAAAAATATGTATTTTGTAATATTATGATGTTTAAAAATTTATCTAAACCTGCCTTCACCTTTCATATTATTTTTCCAAGAAAATGTCTCATGGTTGGCAGTCATGAATTACCCATACACATTGTCTGCATAAAACTCAGAATATGCACCGACAAGGATCTGCATGGTTATGTCATAATATGATGAGAAAATTAATAATGGTTTAAATATATTTTTTATTTTATAATTTTATTTCTTGGGTTTATATTGGTTCAAAATTCAAGAGATAGCTAAGTAAATGTACATGTTTCATCTTTATATTTGTTAACTACCCTGTCTATAGTCCATGACCACTTATAGGTGGTGTTCGCAGAGCAGGGAGGTGTATTTTGAGACAATAAATTAAGTTTTAATTCATTATTTATATCATATTATAATAAATTAACCAATAAAGACTCATATAATGTTGTTAATCTATCAATAGAAGGCTTAAAACTAGTTTAAGGAGATGAGGATTGTGTTTTGGGAATTTATCTCTAAAATGAGTAAACTAAGCTCCATGAGGTTTTTGTAGGCCTTATAAAACATGATTCAAAATTATCCTAATACATATAAATAATTTAATCATGAATTAAATATCATATAAAATGTCCCTAATATGTTTTAAGGGCATATGATAAAGGAAGGTGGTTTTCAAAAGACTGAAAGTGTCTCACAAAAACATTGTTTCTAGGCAGTGTTATCTATGGGAAGTTTGAGTTTTGTCAATATTTTTTTTAAAATTTGAAACTATAACATGATGTAAAGGTAAAATAATTCCAAATATTAAAGTATAATCCATGGTAAAAGGGATAATAACAAAGGATGGTACTTTGTGTGTTGTCTCCCAAACAACACCTGTAGTCTGTACTCTTGAAGGGAAATGTTGACCTATAGGTAGGATATACAGACAAGGAACTAGTATGAGGTTTAGTTTGGATTATAAGATAATAAATCTTAGTAAAAGTATGGATATATATGGTATAACCTTAGATTATATAACAAATATTTCATGGGCATTATGACAAGTTGGATATGGTCAATGACAACCTATAATAGGTAGGGTAAAAGGGTTGTCTCAATTTAGATAGTGACCTAAGCAATGAGTTTTGGCTGTCACTTAGGAATTTAAATGTGAGTAAAGGTATATATAGTTGTTTTATTAACCTAATTGAGTTCAAGGTAATATGTCCAACATCATTACTAGGCTTTGCTAGTCTCATTGACACCTACAGGGTTTCAAGAACATGGTGCCTCAGTCCAAGCAGGAGTCAAAGAAGGAACTTAGTTAAGAGTACAAAGAGTATATATAGTGAGTTCAAGGTGATATAAGTTATGACATATTTTTAATAATTTATTATTACTATTTTATCACTATGAAAAAGCCTAATAGTAGTTAAAAAACCTATAGATAGGCCCATAGACAAGAAAATATAGTTAGAAATATGCATACTCAATCACCTAGGCAAGGAGTTAGGGAAGTAATGTAAAGGATTGAAATGATAGGAGTGAAGGATAACACCTAAATCACGTAAAAATAGTTTAATTTATATTTCATGATGAATGTATAAATAATAGATGGGCCTAAATGATGAAACACATAGTCCACTTCTATATACCCTTGCATAGTCTTTATCTAAGTAGTCTTCCTTGGAAATATGGGAAGTTTGGAGGTCTAGACTTGTCACCAAGAGTTTAATTTGTTTTAAAGAAACATTTATAAATTTATGTATTATATTCAAGTGTTGGTTTTACTAGGAAAATTAGGTAAGTACCCCATATTTTGTCTAAGATAGGGGTGTTTCCCCTTGAGTACAAAGTGTCAACTTTTTTGAAATAGGCACAAAGATGATCTTGGAGATAAGTGGAATGTAGTTGGAAGATATGGTAAGATTTAAAAAAATTAATGTATCATTAAAAAAACCTCAAAGAAGAAGGTAACCCAATATATTTCTCCATACACCAAGGTTTATAGGCAAGCCTAATAGGCAAGGCTAGGCATAAGGGTCCAAATGAGAGGGTTTAGTCACTTTAAGCATGAAATAATATTTATAACCTATTTAATTATGTGAATTATATGGATATATGTGTATTAAATATATTTTGATGAAAGTAAGTCAAAAATGGGTTTCTCAAATTGAAACATTTTAAGCCAGACCTAAATACTAACAATAGGCCTAATAGCCAAATGAAGAGTTATTTTGAATTTTCACAAGAGGTGGACATTATAAATTATTATAGAATGATTATGGGGTCCATAAAAAGTTTTTAAATCTTTTAAAATTAAAATAAAACCATGATAAGGCCATTTTTTGGCTTAGAATCAACTTAGGTCTATTGAAATAAAAGAGACAAGCTCGATAGGCCATCTTTAGAAGCTCACATCTCCCACGAGGATTTGAATGAATACAAGATAATTTTAGGGAACCTAAGAGAGTTATTCAAAAAAAAATTGGATTTTTTTTGCAAATCCAACATTGGGTTTTGAAGAAATAAGCTTAAGGGTGAAAATAGGCCTAAAACCATACTAAACCCTTGCTAAGGACCAGTCTTGGAAAATGGAGTTAGAAATGGCAGTAGAAAAACTATTTTGATCAAGAAACATATTATAACTTGGATAGGACTTACCAAATCTCATTTCCATGCCATTTATCTATACAAACTTGTATGGATGGAGGCAAATATAGGCTTTTTCTCACTATTTTGCATGTTTTTTAGGTTGTAGGAAGTTATAAGAGATTAAAGACACATGGATGGAAATATTGAGACTTAATATAAATCACCATGTGATTTTAATCCCTTTAAAATTTCCCTACGTTCCTCAAATAGGTCCTTAAAATTAGCTAATGAAATCTAGCATATTGGGCAAGCTAGAGAGAAGAGAAGAAATCTTCAATTAAAGTGATTTTAAGGTTCCCCTGATGCTTTCAAGGCCATGGAGGATATTTAAACTTTTAATTAAACCTATATCATTTATTTTCATGGGAAAATAATTCCACATTTTAAGACAAGTTTGCTAGGTGTATGAGAAGGAGGTTTTCTAGAGTATAGGTGATGATATCTCTCTTCCAATTGATTCCAAAAGACTAGGCATTTTACAAATCCATGATGATTTATATATGAGAGACTCCCATTAAATTAAAATAATTGGACCTATCTTTTATTAGTTACAAGTCACTCAAATGGGCCTAATCATGAATGTAATTTTTTGTGCAAGAAAAGGAATTTTAGGCCACTTTACATAACTTTGATGACTTGGATTGACACTTGTTACTCCTAAAATTTAATGGTTAAACCCATATCATCTTATCGTTCATGGATAACTATTATTATTGTTTTTACAAGTACCTTTATGACCCTTGGAGTTCTCTTATTCTCTCTCTCTTTCAAAATCTATAAGAGTTAGCCATTTTGGCATTGTATTGGATGTTCCACCTGAGTATGGTGAAGCCTTGCTCATTTGTATACCTTTTGATAAATAAAATGACTAATTTTTACCTCTTAATAACTATTAATAAGTGTGTTTCACTTAAATTATTAATCTTTTCTAGTGAATACTATGGATTCTTAGCATGGGGTCTCATTATTTCACCATGTTTATAGTTGGAAAACTTCTTCTTGCAGGGCATGTGAAGTGTTTAAGGGATGTGAAATGTTGAGTGAGTTATTATTCTCATTAGTGACATTAAAGGACTATTTTTTAATCCTCATAAATTTTCACATTCATCTATGACCTCATAATGTAGCTTTGATGTGAGAAGATGAAGATTGAAGGAGTGTATTTGTAGTTTGCTTCTTTGTCTCAAGTGTAGAATGAATTGGTTGGAAGTCATAAAATGTAATTGGTATATCTCCCTTTTCACCCCTCAAGTTAGTTATAGTTTAAATCCTAAGTAGAACATCAAGTGAGCTAGCCTTATCTAGAGACTCACCTCATTCCTCAGGTTACCCAAAAGCCTAGAGGTGATTCCATTATGCCACTTAGATGAGGACAGATTTGTATCTCCTCAAAGGGTAAAAATTCAAGTGAATATTTTTTGGTAGTAGGACTCATGTTTCAAGAGTTAGAGGATTTTTGGTGATGTCCCTCAACACATCAGCCTTTGGAGGCATCTTTTCAAGAATCAATGATGACTCTAAAGACATATCATCTGGTCAAGAAGCCCAAGTTATCCTTTAAATATTGATGGTAAAATATTTATTCATGTTTTTTATTTCAATGAAGATTCATGGTTGACCTTGGATTTGAGTTTTGTCCTCTACAAGTTAGTGAAACATATTCATATTATCCCATTAGCTATCAATATGAATAAGTTATTGGTCATGTTTGTTATGTTAATTATCAGTCCCAATATGATCATATTCATCCCTATCATGAATTATATTCATCCTATAACTAGCCTTCTCAATTTTTTGTTCCCATCCAACCTAATCCTTTCTCTAATCAACCCATTTCCACCTTCAAACAAGTACTTTTAGGATATGAAAGGTATATGTTAGATTTTGATAATTGAAGGGGATGTGGTCAAAGTATTCTTATTATTACATCCACCAAAGAATAAATTCATTAGATTCATTAAAGAAAGAGTGGGCACCTATTGAGAGAGATAATTGGCAAAGGTTCATAAGTGAGATGATTGATGTGAGTGGTTTAGTGTCTTCCTTAGAGGATAGGCTAAAAGTTAATGAAAGGTAGCCTCACCAAACCTATCAGCCTTTGTACCCACTTCCCCAAGTTTCATATCAACCATATATAACCCCTAATCATGACCCAATACAAGCCTATCAAGGTCATCTTATTCCTAATCATTTTGAGGAGAGTATTAAAACAAAAAGTCTTATGTTTGAGGCCAATATTTATAGGGATATTGAGTTAGCTAACATGAATATGTAGTAGTTTATGTTGGTAGTAAAGGAAGTGGATTTCAAGTGTATTTTAACCTCTCACATACCATCCCCATCATCTAAAAAATAGATTCATAATCCCAATGTCTTAAGCTAGAACAAAATAGTGGAATCATAGGGAAAGAAGGAGGAGAAAAGTCTTGATCAAGAGTGTAAAATTGAGAAGATTTATAATCCTAGCATCCCAAGTTAGAGTGAGATATTATAATAATGGGGTAAAAAATAAGATAAGAGTCTTGAAAAGGAATGTGAAGTTGAAAATAAGTTTGATCATAACAAACCTCTCCTACATTTCCCCAAGAAGAGAGTTACAATCCTAAGATCATGAGCTGGAGAAAAATAGTGGAGTCATGGGGCAAGAAAGAAGAGAAGATCATTATCAAAGAGTGTGAAGTGGATAATGAAGTTAACCCATTTCAAGTCCATCTCACCCTTCTTAAAAAAAATTCTTTTATTCCATGGTAGCCTTCATGTAATACTTATTCCCATGATGATTCTTATCAACTTCAAGATAATATTTTTGAAGAGAACCTAGCCAAGCAAATAGAGGAATTAAAAGCAAAGATGAGATTTCTAAGTCAAGTTGAGGTGGAAGGTTTAGACCCAAAATAAGATCCTATGCCCAAACACACCACATATCCCCTTCCTCAAGAGCTTCCTAAATAGTCTCTTACCTCAAATTCTCAATATGATCTTGAGCTCTAAATTCCACCACCACAGACTAGTTCATCTTATCCTTACCCCATCACCCTTTTCCTTGATGGAATTTTGATGTGTGAACTAAAGGAGGATGACTTGGTTGATTAATTAATAAAAATCTTGCTTGAACAAAACTTACCTCTTTAGCAACCTTGTTGGGTTAGATCCCATGATTTCAAGATGCTTAGTCTTGACAACACCATGAAAGAGGTTAAAGATTTTGAAAATAAAAATCAAATTTTAGTATTTGAAACACAACTTGAGAACCCTCAAGAGATCCTAAATGTTGAATAAGAGGTGAGTCCTTATGTTGAATCTCTTTACTTGGTTGATGATGAATAATGTTTTCTCTGTGTTGAAGAACCCATCTTGAGAGAGGCAAATGAAGAAGAACATGCTTAATTCACGGCTGATAAATAAGACATCATGAGTGTTTATGAGGAATAAATAACCATAGGGACTCTCTTTGGTGAAAAAAAAGATAATTCACAAGCTTTTTCCTCCATATTGGATGAGGAAAAAATTATCATTAACACTTTCATCACCCTACAAGATACCATGGATAGAATAAGACAAATTCTTAATCAGCCTTTATATTACTTGTTTGATGTCATGAGAGTAGGTTATAACCCTCTTCAAGGAGGATATGAGATGGTCAAAGATAGAGAAGGCAACATTGGAACACAAGTAAGTATAGAAAGGAAAATCATTCTATCAAATCTTTCCTTTCAAGAAGCATATGCATTTGATGATGACATGTTTGAATTCATCAAGATGGGATATAATCATCTCAATTAGTTAGGAGAAACACATTAGATATTAAAATATGTACCAAGCTCTTATTTTCCTTAATATTTTAAAGAACATGAAGTCAATCCTCTTGAAGACATGCCTACTAATGAAATGCAAGTTGACTATGAAATGAAGAGGGGTAGTAGCATGAAGTGTGTGGACATGTTCAAGAGGAATATGTATTCATTTAAGACCTATTTGAGGATGATTTATTTGATATCAGATCAATTAAAGTGATAAAAATGAGGTTTGGTCCATAAAGCACTTAATCAAAAGAGAAGTATGCTTGGCACTATGTTTCATCCCATCATGCAGATGATTCAAGAATTTTTTCTTTTGATCCTAGAAAATAGGTATGTTTAATTGATATTTGTGCATAGTAGGCTATTTTATAATTCCCCTAAGTTCTTATGAATATGTGTGTGTCTTGTGTGTTTTCTTTATTGTGTGTGTCCTCGTTTGTGTGGTTGAGGTAGTCTTAGTTGTCTTGTTTTGATCAAATTTGGGTCACTGGTCAAATTATCTTATTTGTATTAGTCCTTAAGTGACTCCATAATCCTAATGGACTAAAATGGCTAATATTCTAGTTAGTATAGCAGGCATACTACCCCTATGAATCACCAATTTATTGACCAAATTTGACTTTTATATCAAATTAGGTCACCCCTAGTAAAATAATGTTTTTTAGACCTATAATGAAGTATAATGCATTGTAATTAGGTGTTTTATAGGTCATGAGATGTTAATTAATGTTGTAATATCTTTAGTCATTTGTTTTTAAGGTCCATTTATCATTTTAAGTCATTTTAAGGGTTAAAAATGGTGTATTTAATTCTTTGTATAGGTTTCTTAGGAAATGTGCAAGTGTCAAAGAGTTTTATCATGTGACATGTTTCTTATGAGGTGTTTAATAACTATCACTAACTTAAAATTGTCAAGTTACTAAGAGAAAGGTAGTTTTATTGAAGAAAAGAGTGAGTTTGGTACTTGTACGACCTCTTTAACAAGTGTACCACTTGGAAAACATGTAAATGTGACTCTTCACCTTACCCATGCTTAAATACACATTTGGTTTGATCTTAAACTAAGATTTATTTCTCAAAACATTTCATCTCCTTTCTTACTCTTCTTAACAGGCTAAAATGACTTGTAGGTTTCCACTTTGTATGACCAGCAAAAAGTGTTTCAAGTAGAATTATCTTGGGAGGTTGTTTTAAAATTATATAACTTAAAATATATATATATGGATCTTGAATATTGGTGGCCTAAGATTTATGAATAATCCATTTTAGGTTCAGCCTCCAAAACTACTTGCTCATTTATGCACCCTTCAGGTTTTGCCTTAGTTTGAGTAATTACCTTTGAGTCAAAGGTTGAGATTGTTTCCAAAGGATTTTAACCTCTTTTTATAAAACTTCCCATGCTTTGTTTCAAGTTTTGAGTGGTTTTGACATGTTAATCACCTTAATTTGTAGAAATATATAATTTTTTGAGTTTTGGAAAGTTTTCATCATCTCTAAAATTTCTATGCTTTGGTCATGGTTTCAAAATATGGATTTTGGTTCATCATCATGTTTCCAAAGTTATCTAAACCTCCCATCACCTTTAATTTTCTTTATCCAAGTAACTATCTTAGGTTGGCAATCATGCATTACCCATACACACAGTCTACATACAACTCAAAATATGCACCTTTAGGGATCTCTATGGTTATTTCAAATGTGATGAGAACCTTAATAATGGTGTCAATATATTTATAATGTTATAATTGTATTTAGGGGGTTGATTTTGGTTCACAATTCAATATATAGTTAAGGAAATGCACATGTTTCACCTTTATAGTTGTTAAATTCCCTATCTACAGTCTATGACCACCTATAGGTGGTGCTAGCAGAATAAGGAGGTGCATTTTGAGAGATTAAATAAAGTTTTAATTCCTTATTTAGATCCTAGTAAACTAAAGGAAATAATAAAAACTCATATGATGGTGTCAATGTAGAAAGATAAGGCTTGAAACTAGTTTAAGGAGATGAGGACTGTGTTTTGGGAATTATCCCTAAAATGAGTAAACAAAGCTCCATGAGGTTTCTGTAAGCCTTATAAAAAATGATTACAAAGTATCCTAAGACATATAAAAAAGTGAATCATGAATTCAATATCATAGAGAAGATCCCTGCTAGGTTCTAAGGGTAGATGATAAAGGAAGGTGGTTTCCAAAAGACCTAAAGTGGCTCACAAAAACATTGTTTCCAAGCAGTGTTATCTACAGGAAGTTTGAGGTTTGTCAATATTTGTTTTCAGAGTTAACATTAGACAATGATGTCAAGGTAAAATATTTCCAAATATTCAAATAGAAACCATTTTTTAATGGATTATCACAATGGATGGTACTTTGCATGTTGTCTCCCAAACAACACCTACTATCTATACTCTTGAAGGGAAATGTTGACCTACATGCAAGAAATATAGACAAGAAACTAGTTTGAGGTTTAGTTTGAATTTTTAGATACTCAAGCTGAGTAAATTTATGGATATATATGGTATAACCTAAAAGGATATAACAAATATTTCATGGGCATTATGAAAAGGTGGATAGAGTTAATGACAACCTACAACATGGAGGGTAAAAGGGTTGTCTCAGTCTAGATAGTGACCTAAGACATGAGTTTTGGAAATAGATTAGGAATTTAAAGGTGAGTAAATATATAGATAGTTGTATTTTTAACATAAGTTATCTCAATATAATCTATCCAACATCATTATCAGGCTTAGTTAGTCTCATTGACACCTATAGGGTTTCAAGTGCATGGTGCCTAAGTCTAAATAGGAATCAAAGAAGGAAGGACCTCAATTAAGAATAAAAAGAGTATATATATAGTGATTTAAAAGTGAGAGAAGCTATTAAATACTTTTCACACATCATGATGAGACTTTTATCACCATTACCAAGCCTAATATGAGCTAAACAACCTACAAATAGGCCCACATGCAAGAAAACATAGTTAGAAATATGCATGCTCAGTCACCTGGGAAATGAGATAGGGAAATGAAAAAAAGGATTGGAATGATATGAGTGAAGGATATCACCTCAATAATTTTCAAAATATTTTCATTGAGATGTCATGATGGACTTATAACAATTAGAGGAGTCTAAATGATGAAACACATTGTCCATTTATATAAACCCCTGCATTGTTTTTATCTTAGTAGTTTGCCTTGGAAATATGAGAAGTTTGGAGGTATAGAATTGTAACAAAGATTTGAAAATTTATAAATTATACCTTTATAAAATAAATGAATTTATTCAATTTTTGTTTTTACTAGGAAAATAGGGGAAGTACCCCCTATTTTATCTCAAATAGGGGGTACTTCCCTTTGAGCACAAAGTGGTAACTTTATTTAAATGGGCACAAGGATGAGCTTGGAGATAAGTGGAACCTATTTGGAAGATATGATAAATTTATAACACCTAATTAATCAAAATAAACACCTCACAAAGGAAGCTAACCCAATATAGTGATCCATACACCAAGGGTTGTAGGCAAACCTACTAGGCAAGGCTAAGACTAAGGGTCCAAATGAGAAGGTTTAGTCACTTTAAGCATGAAATAATATTTATAACCTATTTAATTATGTAATTTATATGGATATATGTGTATCAAATATATGTGGATTCAAGGAAGTCAAAAAGGGGGTTCTCAAACTAAAACATTACAGGTAGACCTATATATCAATAATAGGCCTAGTAGTTAAATGAAGAGTTACTTCTACTTTTCATAAGAGGTGGACATTATAAATTCATACGTTGTGTTTTTGCATTCCATAAAATTTTTAAAATATTTTAGAGTGAAATTAAAACCATGATAAGGCCATTTTTTGGCTCAAAATCAACTCAAGTCTATTGAAAAAAAGGAGACAAGCTCGATAGGCCATCTTTAGAAGCTCACATCTCCCATGAGGCCTTTCATCAAGAATAGATAAGTTTAGGGAAGTGAGTAGTGATGTTTAAAAAAAAAACTATGAATTTTTTACAACTCCAATGTCAAGTTTTTATGAAACAAGCTTAAGGGTAAAAACATGCCTAAAACCCTACTAAACCCTTGTTAAGGACTAGTCTTGGAAATTAGAGTTGGAAATGCCACCAGATGGACTATTTTTATTAAGAAAAATATTTTAATTTGTAGATGACTCACCAAATATCCTTCATATTCCATCTATCTATATGGACATGTACAAATGAAGGCAAAAATAGGCTATTTCTCACTATTTTGCTTGTTTTTTAGGTTGTAGGTAGTTACAAGACACATGGATGGAAATATTGAGACTTAAGATAACTAAAAATGTGATTTTCATGCCTTTAAAATGTTCCTAAGTTCATAAAATATTTATTTCAACTTGGCCAGTCAAATCTGGCATATTGGGCAAGCTAGAAATAAGAGAAGAAGTATTTAATTAAAGTGATTTTAAGGTGACCCTAATGATTCCAAGGCCATAGAGGGTCCTTAAAAATTTAATTATACATATCCTAAGGATTTTAATTATAAACTAATTCCAAATTTGAAGACAAGTGTGCTAGGTGTATGAGAAGGAGGTTTCCTAGAGTGCAAGTGATGATGGCTCTCTTCTAGGTGATTCTAGAAGACTAGGAATGAAACCAATGTATTAATAGGTATTGTTTGAGATCCTCCCCTTACATTAAAATTATTTTATCTATAATATATTATTTATAAGTTAATAAAATAATCTTAATCATGAAGGTAGTATTTTGTGCAAGAAAAGGAATTTTAGGCCACTTTGTATAACTTTGATGACTTGGATTGACACTTGTTTCTTGAAATTCATGGTTTGACCCATATCCTCTTCTCATTCATGGATAAATATTATTATCAATCTAAAAAGTGTCATTGTGACCCTTGGTCTTCTCTCTCTCTCTACTCTCTCTCTCAATCTCCCTCTCTCTCTCTCTCTCTCTCGTCTCCTCTCTCTCTCCTCTCACTCTCTCTCTCTCTCTCTCATCTCTCTCTCTCTCCTCTCTCTCTCTCTCTCTCTCTCTCTCTCTCTCTCTCTCTCTCCTCCTCTCTCTCTCTCTCTCTCTCCTCTCTCTCTCTCTCTCTCTCTCTCTCTCTCTCTCTCTCCTCTCTCTCTCTCTAAGAGTTTGTCATTTTGGCATTGTATGGGATGCTCCACCTGAGTATGGTGAATCAATGATCATTTTTTATACCTTTTGATAAAAAAATGAATAATTTTTACCTCTTCATGAATTTCAATAAGTTTTTTGGATTTTAATGATGAATCTTGTTTAGTGGAGACTATAAATTCCTAGCATGTGGGCTTCATTCTTTCACCTTGTTTATAGTTGGAATACTTGTTCTTGTAAGTCATGTGAGGTGGTTTAAGGGGAAGTGAAATGTTGAGTGAGTTATTATTTTCATTAGTTCCATTACATGCCTCTCTTTTAGTCATCCTATCTTCACATATTCATCCATTAACTCATAATTTAGAATTGATGTGAGAATATGAAGATTGAAGGAGTGTATTTGTAGTTTGATTCTTGGTCTCAAGTGTAGAATGAATTTTTTTATAAGTCATATAATTTATTTGGTGTATCACCTCCTTAGTTTATATTTTATTTCAGTTATCTCTCTCCCTTTACACCCCCAAGTTAGTTTTAGGTTCAGTCCTAAGTGGTACATTAAGGAACTAGCCCTATTTAGAGACTCACCTCATTACATAGGCTGCCAACAAGCCTAGAGGTGATTCCATTGTGCCACTTAGATGAGGAGATATTTTCACCTCCTCAAAGGGTGAAAATCCAAGTGACAATAGGATGATTTTAAGATCTTAATTTTTTCTTTTTTGGTCAGCAAGTTTGGATTTTTGACATGAAAATTATTAGGAGGATGTCTTAAAATGCCTTGAAAAGAACTTTTTAGGGTGCAGTGCCACTAGATGTGCCATCATGTGAACATATTAATCTAATTTAAGGGAGGTTAGTACTATTTTAGTTATGCAAATAAACTCAAAATAAGCACACTAAACACTAACACCTCTATCCTAGACACTAGGGAGAGGATACGTAACAATCATACAAATGAAAACACAAATAAAAGACAGAAGTAAATCATTCTTTAATTTCTTTGTATCTATAAATTTATTGTTTAAGTGTGTTTCTAATTTTTTTCTTCAAGGAGTCTTTATCAATGAAGCTCTATTTTCCTCTTTCTCTCTTTGGCACCTTGGTTGGTTTGGCTTATAAATTTGGCATGGTAACACTACTTAAAAATCTTCTTACATATATTTGAACATAATAACTTTGGATTATGATATCTTATTGGAGATATTTTGTCATAATAACCTTGTACAAAAAAATATTAGATATCAATAGGTATGGCCTTGTATTTATATCCTCCAAAGTTAACTCTCAACCCAAAGTGAGTTAAGGTTGATTTTAAAACTAAAATGAGTTCAAAGTACTCTTAGGTGAATTGAGGATAACTCTAGTTGAGTTAAAAAAAATTATGTAATTATGATTTTTAATTACTAGGCATGGCTCTCAAATTATATATTTTGAGATATTTTGGAAGAGCTTGACAACTCATAAAGGCAATGATGACAAAAGGCTTGATATTTTGAATTTTGTAATTTCCATTTTTAGATATACATTAATTATAAATGGATAATTTATCTAAAAAAATTAAATCTAGTTTAATTAATTGATTCATTTTTGATTAGCATTTTATCTCTTTTAAGAATTGATCAAGTGTTACACTTAATGGGTCCATAGGACAAACTGCTAGTTGTTAGGTTGCAAGGTAAATGAAGATGAATCTGTGAGAGGTTATTGTTGAATACGGTATAATACCCAAAATAGGGATTCCTCAACATGATTATGAGAAATTGATGAATGGGGTTTTGATGAAATTGGGAGTTCAGTGATTATTAGGATTAATTTTCAATGTTTGGTAAAAATCAATCTAAAGTCCAGTTAGAAGCTAATTGTGGATATAATGGGGGTCTTTATAGGTCCCCACACATATGGTTACTAATTTATTAGTTATACATTATAAAGGTGCCTTTGAAATGTTTTTGGAATGACCTTAACATACTCTTTTATCAGTGACTTCTATAATGCATGGGTGTATTAAATACATTCATGTTAATTAGGTAATTATAGTTTTTGGTATTCCATATGAGCACCCTCTTGAACAATAAAAATTCATACTTGAGTAGTTAATTATTAGTATTGTTAAGTCTAATCCACTATAAAAAGGGTAAGAAACAACTAATACTTTTTATAAGGTAGCCATTATTTGAGATACCTTCATGTCAAATACAAATAGTGGGTTCCACAAAAATCCTCATATTCTATGCACCATATTAAGATATCCAAAGAACCTATACAGGTTCATAATATTTCTATTACAAATAAATAAAAAATTACATAGAGATGGATTACAAGAACATTTATTCCTTATATTGGTACTTGTTGACCCTAGAGTCCTATTATACATATGCCAAACATCAAAGATACCATAAAGAGATATATTTCACCTATACATGCTTCTAGGTAATACCATCATTTTATTACACCAGGTTCCAAGTTGGGAGATACGTATGATCATCCTTTGGATGAGATCACAGGATGATCTTGTCACTTTCAAAAATACCAAAAAAATTAAAATATTCAAAAAAAATCTAAAAACATTTTTGGAATGTACATATTCTATTGGCTCATTGACATCTAAATATTAGTTACATGTTCAAGGATATAATATCATTTACTCGTACATACACATATATAGGCATACACAAATACATTATACACTCCTATTTAATATGTTGTCATTTACTTATAATCATGTCATATAGGCATCAGGGGCATCTACTTCTATAATCTTGATACATATAGGTTATATAATTCGATGATCACTTTAAACTATCATGTTTGAGCTTACATATGACTTACATGTGCCTTATCCATGCATATATCTTAGACATGGTACTTGATATTCTATGTACTTGAAATTTTTTACTAGCACATTTTATCCATGGGCCACAATGACATGTTTATATTAGTTTCACATGATTTTTATTTATACACTTCCTTGATTTTTTCCCCTTCTATTGTCTTACTTGTTTGAGTATTTTAATATGATCCATTATATGTGGCCCCAATGCCTATGTTTTGCTTCTTGGATATTTGAATATGTCATTATTTATTCTAAGACATTTGAGTATGTCATTGACTATTTTATAGACATTTGGCTATGTCATTCTTTACTTTATAGACATTTTACTATGTCATGTCCATTTAATTTTATGGTATTTGAAAATTGCCCTTGTTTATAGTCTCCTTGGATGATTAATTGTTGACTTTATTTTGAGTGCTCTTATGTGTGTATTTTTGCATTTTGATCTTGTATTGTTACTATATAGACATTAACATGATATTTATCATGTATATTAGGACTATGTGTGATCACATTAGTTTTATGTGCTTCAATTATACATTTTTGTATACATGTTTCCTTCTATATGCCACATGGTTACATCCATAGATTTTACAGTTGTCATACCCTTTTGAGGTGAGGTAACTTCTAGGTACTATTTTTCCCTCACCTCAAAGGTAGGGTACATATTAGTGGGGGAATGATTGGGAAGCATGTTCTCCACACTTTGTATAGTTCTCAGATTTAGTGGGGGCATGTCATATGGACATGGATTCTACACATTCATAGTTCTGAAGTTACATTAGGGTCATGCTTTAGAAGCATGTTCTCCACATTCATTTAGTATTTAGTTCTTATACTAGTTTGTAGATTCAATGGGGTAATGTCATATGGACATGGTATTCACACACTCATAGTTTCTAAATTATAGTGGGGACATTATTTAGAATCACATTTTCCACATTTATTCAGTATTTAGCATCTCTAGTTTATACTGTGGTCATGTTTTGGAAACATTTCCACCACATTGGTACTTATATTAGTTTAAAATTTATCCATATATAATGGGGGTATTATTTAAAAGCATGTATTCCACACTTACATAGTTATCTAAATTATTTAATACAAATATTTATATGATTCATATTCACAATTGTGGTAGAATTGTATATGTGGTACCATTTTTATTCATAGTATGAGTATGATACATATAAAATTTGTATATGTTATGAAATATGTGCCTAATATTTCAAAATAGAAATGAATGATACCCCACTAAATTTTACGGACTTTATCAAGTCAATATACTATATTATTTGGTTCACCTTTTAGTATGATTGAGGTGATTAAATAACTCAATATTTCAAAGTTTTTAGTTTGGACTTGATCATCCAAACTCAATAGGTTATAAGTATAATTAGGTTACACAGATGAGGTAATCTCAAATTCTAGGTGGAAACTAAATTTTTATCCAAAATTAGGGGCATGTGCATTCCAATATCTCTCTCTTTATCTTTGTATATATGCACTTTAAATATTTATCTATATTTATCCAAATATCAATTCTAAATCCTTACAATGATATATCTTTTGCAAAAATAACATGGCAATAGGCAAGGTGGTTACACCAACACATAGGTGTAGTCATAAACCTTTATCTTTCAATTTAAATATATTTTAAGTAATTTTAACCCATATTATATGCACTAATTATACACTAACATTATATTGGTTTTAGGTTAATCACCAACAAACCACTCAAATTCAAATCAAGAAAATATAAGGTGTGCATACACACCTAAGTACTTATTCATTTCCTTTAAACTAGAAATTTCATTATTAGATTAAATTGGGTTCAATGTAGATGAAATTTTGTGATTATTTATCACCTTGGTTGTTTAAACTTGGTAATGTTAGGCTTTTTTTGTTTCTCTTATTTATACACATGCCTTGTTTTTGCAAACCTCAAATCTATTCTATCTTATGTCCTTTGACCTATTTATTAGTTTGACTATCTTTATATTGATGATATAGACATCCCGTATTTCCTATAATTATTCAAATGTAATTATATTATACTTTTATAAGTTTTGGTCCTATGCATGCTCTCCTACTCCCTAGACACTAACATCCATGTTAGACATTAGTGTTGGTATTACTATCTTATCCCAATCCAAATGTTTAGTTCCCTAAAGTCATTTAATTTTAAAATAAAATTTATTATATATTTTAGACTAAGTGATTTAATGTGATTTATCTCATGATAGGATTGGTATAAATATAATGTCAACCCTCATTCATTCCTCACTTGGGTAACACCTAGCAATTAGACCAAAATGAGCATTCAATAAACACTCAAATTACCAAAAGCTTTCCTATTCTACCCTATCCTAATATTAATCAAAGGAATAACCTAGCCACATGTCTGAAGTAATAAATGAGTATTCATAAGGTCATATTTTCCAAGTTACAATCTAGGTTGTTGTTGTACTTATTTTACACAATGTATGATTCAAAAATAAGACAACATATAAAGGAGAAATACATGAGTCTGAGGCTCTCTTCTAAAGTATTGGATATGAAGGTATCACCCTTTGACATCAGGGTCATTTTGGGTTAGCTTGACACCATGTGCCAACTAACCCCTTTTTACCCAAGGTCACATTGAATATGGAAAACTATGGCTTTGCCATTTCACCAAGAGTGATAGTCCATGACCTAGATTTGAATGTATCAAAGTGAGGGAAAAGAAAAACATAAAATAATCTAGGTGGTCACATCCTATTTCAATTGATATTATGTACATGACACTAGCATTGAACCTAGAAAATATCATTGAAACAACCATCTTGGTCTTATGCAATTATATAGAGAGTTAGGAACATAATCTATAGAATATAACAAGTATTCCAAAATTATTTTCCCACCTAATTTCTACCTATGTTAGATCTAGATATACATTAACATTAGAACAAGCTAAGTACATCACATTTTTATCATTTTCTATATCTAAAATAGTTTTACTTTCCATTAATAACTTATCTTAGTTTAATAAATTCAACATATGGTACATATGAGTTTAGCACATTACTTGGCTTATTGTAGATCGAATATTCATGCTTATACCCTATAGTTTATAAATCTTTAGTATTATCTACCCAATTAATGATCCTAATCCATTAGGGTTCAATATTTGGAAAACCTAATATGTGTGAATGTAAATTTTTTGATTCTTAGGGGTTTAAGCTAGATAGTGTTTTAAATTGTTGTACTTTTTCATTTTCTATTGGTATTATTTTTCATATAACCTAGGCATAGCCCTAGATTAGGGGTTGTGTCTATTGAACATACTGGATTCCCCTTAACCCATCCAAGATGTTTCAAAACAATGAGGGATATCATATTTTTCATCTTGATGATTCCTTTGTTGACACTAAAAAATGCTAATATAATTATTGTAGAAGAAGATTCTAATAATTAAAATCTAGGAAAAAATGAAAATGACCAAGTAGACAATGTCCAAGTACATGTAATTACAATGTTTCATGAGTGAATTCAAAAAATTACTAAATATATTGATAAATTATTAAAAACTATACTTTAAGATAAAAATGCAAAAAACTTTAGTGGATACATCCCTCCCCTTAAACACATTGACTCTCAATATATCTAATAGAGGAATAGATTGTGTGTTTCAACCTTTATTACATCAGACTACTATTGATATATTTATTATGAAATTACCATTTATTTCAACACAAATATTAGTTTTAATGCTCATTACTACTCAAAATGTGTTTCCATTCCCTATGGTGACTACTCAAATTGCTAATCAAAATCCAACTAGGCCTACAATTTATTCACTCCTTATAGTAGTAAAGACCTTATAGGACAAGGTTAAAAATATTGAACAAAATGATTCAAAGTATTAACATGCATATATTTTTTAGATGTGTTTAATAACCCACTTGCACTTGAAATATCTTTACACACTTTTCCAACTAGATTTATTGCACCCAAGTTCACATTTTATGATGGAAAGGGTGATCATGAACAACATATTCAAACCTTCTATATGACATGCCTTGATTATGCTACCAATGATAAAATTTTGACTTGAATATTTCTAAGGAGCCTAAAATAATATGACTCTAGGTGGTTTTATGACTTACCTCTTCAATCTTTGAAAACATTCAAACCTCTTATAGATCAATTTTTGGCACGCTTTTTTGGTAACATTACCAAAAATGTTTCCTATGCTTAAATTACAAAGATAAAATAAGGAACCAATGAAACAATAAATGAATATGTCTTTAAATATAATACAATGATAGACAAAATGGCCAATCTTATGGAATAAAAAGATTTTTAAGACATTTAAGCAATGTTTATTTGTTCCTTTACATGAGTCCATTATTTTCAAGAAGTTTCACTATTTTTTTAAAAATTTTCCCATGTTGTATGAGACCATGAAGTGAAACTTATGTAATTAAATGAGCTCAAGTATGTAGAAAAAAAACAAATTTAATATACATATAATATAAAATTTACAATCAAACCAAGTTATAATGTAAAACCTCCTAAACATAAAAAGGAAACAATCACCATGGTTAACATAGTTACACAAAGAACTAATTGGCTTATCTTATCTAATGAACCAAGGAGATAATTTACACATTTACTTGATCCTCTTACTTCATAACCATATTTTATATAGCATCATATTATATCTCTCCCTCATCTTATAGAGTTTGATGTAATTAGACCTCTACCAAAAAGATATGATGCAAATGTTTATCATGACTATCACCAAGGCCTTGAGCATTCTAAAAATTATTTTACCTTGAATAATAATGTCTAGGATCTCATTTATGATTAAAATATTACATTTTATGATCCTCTAAAGGAATCAGGTTCACAACCTAGTGATCACCATAAATAGAATATATTTACCAATATTTTGCAAAATCATTCTAAGAAAGAACCAAAAGTATAAATGGAATATGATGCACATCCTTATCCATAATATTATAGAAACCCACTATATGGGGTCACTAGTACTTACACAAGATATATACCTCCTATGATTAATAAACTTACCATTTCATTTGATGATAGTGAAATTAAGGATGATGAATCTAATCACATTCTCTAATCATTCGAGCATACCCTGATAAACACCCCATATATAGTGTTATGATTGATAATGGTACAAAAAAATGATTTAGCTATGAAATAAATTATGCATTTGGGTTATACTCATCATGATCTACACCCCTTTACTAGATCAATTAGAGTATTTAATGGGACATCCTAAAAGGTTATTGGTAATATTGATCTAAATTTACAATCCACTCCTACACATTTCATTACTAATTTCTCAGTTTTACCTTATATAGGTGTATCTTACATGTTGTTTTGATTATCTTAGATAGATAATATTTGATCAGTACCTTTTATAGTGATTAGATGTATTATATACATTCATGCCAATTGGGTAATCATAGTTTCTAGTATTCCATATGAACACATTCTTGAAAAATAAAAATTCATATCTAAGTAGTTAATTATCAATCCTATTAAGGTTGATCTATTGAAAAAGAGTAAGCAATCAGTAATCCCCTTTATTAGTTATCTAGTACTTGAGATACCTTTATATTAGAGACAAATAATGGATTCTATAAAATCCTCATCTTCTATGTACCATATTCAAATACCTAGAACACCTACATATGTTCCTACTATTGATATTCCAAGGAAATAACAAAGTACACAAATATGGGTTCTAATAACCCTTATTCCTTCTATTGGTCTTCACGACCCTAGATTCATATTATACATATGCTAAACAACATAGATACTATAAGACACATATTTCACCTATACATGCTCCTTGGTAGTATCACTAGTCTCTTACACTAGGTTTTAAGTACGAAGATAATTATGATCATCCTTTGAATGAGATCATAGGATGATATTGTCTCTTCTAAAAATACCAATAACATCAAAATAGTTAAAAAATCCCAAAAACATTTTCAGCACCTACATGGTATATTGGCTTCTTGGAATCTATGTTTTAGTTACATGTTGAGAGATATCATATCATTTACTCCTACACACACATATATAAGCATGCATAAATACATGATACACTACTATTTAGGATGTTGTCCTTTCCTTTTAGTCATGTCATATGGACATTGGGGTGTTTGCTTTTATGATATTTATAAACATAGGTTATATCATTTGATGATACATTTTCACTATCATGTTTGATCTTATATATGTACTTACACATGTGTTATCCATACTTATATCTTTCACAAAGCACTTGATATGTTATTCACTTGATATTTTTTACTAACATATTTGATCGATTTGCCATTATGATAGTTTTATTCTGGTTTCTTATGTTTTTCCTTTATACACTTTATTGATATTATCTTACTTGTTTGAGAATTTGAATATGTTCCCTTGTATGTGGACCTTGTGCCTATATTTACCTTTTTGGACATTTGAATATTTAATTTCTTATTCTCACATATTTTAATATGTCATTGATTATTATATGGAAATTTAAATATGTCATACCTTGATTTGTGAACATTTGACTAAGTCATGCACATTTAATTTTGTAGCATTTTAACATGCCCATTTTTTATGATCTCATTTGACCATTACTTGTTGAATTGATTTTGAGTGCTCTTATGTGTGTGCTTGTTTGATTTTTGACCTTATACTATTACTATCTATATGTTACCAAGATATTTATCATGCATCTTAGGCCTACATGTGATCACATTGGTTCTATGAATTTTAATTATACATGTTTATTTATATCTTCCACATGGTTACATTCACAAAGTTTATAGTTGTCTTATTGTTTATAATTTATGGTTACATTCACTTCAAAGGGGGGAATATTAGTAGGGGAGTTCTTGGGAATCATGCTATCCATATTTTTCATAGTTATTAAATTTAGTGGGGGGATGTCATATGGGCATGGATTCTACATATTCATACTTTTTTAATTATTGTGGGGGCATGCTTTGGAAGCATGTTCCCCACTTTCATTCAATATTTGGTACTTATACAAATTTATAGATTCATTAGGAGCATGTTATATGCACATGGATTCCACACATTCATAGTTTATAGATTACAGTAGGGGCATGATTTTGAATCATGTTCTCCACATTCATTTAGTATGGCACTTATATCAATTCACAGATTCAATGGGGGCATGATTTGGAAGAATTTTCTCCACACTTACTTAGTATTCAAAATATATAATTTATAGTGTGGGAATGTTTTTCAAACATGTCCTCCACATTGGTACTTATATCAATTTCATATTTATCCATATATAATGGATTCATGTTTTAGAAGCATGCCCTTCACACTTACATAATTATGTGATTTGGCTAAAGAAAATAATTATATACTTTAGTTTCATATTTATGGTAAAATTATATAAATTATACCCTTCTTAGAAATATTTTAACATGAAATATATCTAATCTACATATTCTATGCAATATGTGCCTAATATTTTAAAATCTAAATCAATCTCAAATTCCAAAACTATTTCATGTATTTATACCCCATAGACTTTTAAATATTTTAGAAATAAAATATAATATAGTAGTTGGTTCACATTTTGGTATGATTGAGGTGATTAAATCACTCAATATTTCCAAATTTTAAGTTTGGAATTGATCATCCAAACTTCCTAGGTTATAAGTATAGTTAGGTTGTATAGTTGAGCTAATCTCAACTACCAGGTGGTACCTCACTTTTACTCTAATATTGGGGAATGTTCCTTCCAATGTATATTTATATATATCTCCTTAGATATATAAACTTTAAATATTTATCTATATTTATCCTAATATCAATTTCATATCTTAAAATGTTACAATTTTTTGCAAAAACAACATGCCAATAGGTAAGGTGGTTACACTGACACATAGGTGTAATCATAAACATTACTCTTTCAATTTTAATCTATTTAAATTAATTTTGACAAAAAATTATATTCATTTATTATACATTTTAACATGATCTTAGTTTCAGGTTAGTCACCAAAAAATCACTAAAATTCTTCAATCAAAGATAAGGCATGTATACATACCCATGTACTTATTCCTTTGCTTTAAACTAGAAATTTCATTACTAGATTAAAGGGAGGGTAAATGTAGATGATATTTTATTATTATGTATCACCCCAATATTATACACTTCAAAAACTTAGACATTGGCTATTCCTATTATTTATATACATGCCCTGCATATACTCTATCTCATGCCCCTTGCCCTATCTCTTAGTCCAACTAACCTTATATTGATGACATAGACATGAAATATTTCATAAAATGATTAAAATTTATTTATATTAAATCTCTTCAAGTTTTTATCCTATCCCTACTCTCCTAATCCTTGGACACTAACATTTGGGTCAGACCATAACATTGATGTTACTATTTTGTCCCGACACAAGTGTCCTATGAACTAAAATCATTAAATTTAAAAATGAAACATGTTAAAATATTTATACTAAATGATTTAATTTTATTTATCTCCATATATGATTGGTGTAAATATAATTTCAACCCTCATTCATTACTCACCTAGGGAACACCTAGAAATCAAACCAAAAAAAACATTTGAGAAGCACTCAATTTGCCAAAACCTTTCATATCTTACCCTATTTTGATATCATGTAAAGGAATAACCTAGATACAAGTCTAAATTATTAAATTAGTAGTCATAAGTTCATATTTACCAAGTTATAAGCTAGGTCACCATTCTAATTTATTTACACATTATATGATTCACACATAAGACAACACGTAACAATAACTACATGATTATAAGATCATATTCTAGAGTTATAAAATATTATATATGTACTAAGTGACCTTTTATAGTGATTTCATTATGATTCAGATCAACACCATGTTTATACTAACCCATTCTCTCTCCAAGGTCACATTGAAGATGGAAATATAGAGTTTTACCATTTCACCAAGAGCAATAGTCAATGACCTAGATTTGAATGCACCAAAGTGAAGGTGAAATATAATCCAAAAGAATCCATGTGGTCATATCCTATTTTAGTTGATATTTCTTACAAGACACTAAAATCTAACCCAGATAGTAGAATTGATGTAACCATCTTAGTCTAATGCAACTGTCTAGAAAGCTAGAGACACCATATCCATAATATGATTATTATTCTATAATTATCATCCCACCTACATTCTATCTATGAAATATCCAAATCTAAATAAAATAAAAAAAATTAAGCACATAAATTTTATATCATTTTATTTATCTATCATAGGTTTTCTTTCCATTAATATTTTATATCAGTTTAATAAATTTAACATATGGTACATCTAAGTTTAGCACATTAATTGGCCTATTATAGATCTAATATTCACCCTTGTTCCCTATCAATTCTATATCCTTAATCTTATCTATCTAATTAAGGATCCTAATCCAAATTAGGGTTAAATGGAATATTACACATAGTTTACTTAAAATGTTGGACATAGTTTAAACTAACATGATGATTCTAGAAACCTCATATTTAAATAGTCTACAACATTCCATTTTAACCATATATGGAATTGATACATATGAATATTTGAGTCTCTTTGAGACATTAAAAATTAAACTCTCTAGGGAATTTATAACATTAAATTTACCAAAATTTTGTAGAGTTTGTAAATTCATTCCTACTTTTACAACCATCTCTCATCACCTTTTGGACAAAAATAAATATTTGTTTTGACATTCTAGATTTGGATTAATTATAAAAGAGATAAAACTATCTAAAAATAATTAAATCAACATTTCATACAAGTTAAATATTATTTAATTATGTTTATCATGGAAAATCAAACTAGATATTTGGTCCTAGGTGGAAAGTATTATTGTGGTTAAAGTAAAAATAGATTTCAGCACAACTAAAACTAAATAGAAGAATAAATTTGATAAATTTATTAAAAACCAATAAAAAATTATAAATAATAACAAAAATCATAAAAGGTGGGTACCTTTAAGTATAATATCATCCTTCACTTCTCATAACATGTTGGGTTTAGATAGAATACTATTATCATAAATTTTAGAGCACTTGACTTAAATAGAGCACAATATACATGTACTTATGCAAATTAAAATTATGCCTCATCATGCCAAAAACATGGGATTAACTATAATTTAAATTATTCTCCACATTTTTATAGAAACTTTTCATGTCATATCACAAAAATAAATATGTAGCACCAATGGTACATCTAAGGATGGTGCATCATCAATTGATGATAGTTCACAAACTAATGTTATTGAGTCTTCAAAAAATTAAAGAAGATAATCTATAGGAACCTATTCAAGTTCTAAGTTAAGTTGTATAAATAATAATATTGTTATTTTAATATAATTCCCTTAATGCCTCTATAACCAATCATAGTTTTGGATGCATTTTTCATCAAACCATTTCAAAATATCACTTTTTGAGACCTAAAGGGAATTATGGAATTAACATGGTTAATTAATTATCTTTTATTAACCAAATTTATAAAAATGATATCAAATATAAAATATTTAATATTATTTTAAACATTTATAGTTTTCATTTAGATCATCCTTATCATAAGCCTAAGTAGATTTCCCCATCTAAAATTATGTTTGAATACTCTAGTACTAGTATTGAAATGGGTGTTAAAATTTTGGAAGAGAATATATAAAAATAATTGAGAGACGAATATTCCCTTGCCCTTAAGAAATATATCCCACCAAAAATCAATATCACTAAAGAAAAAAAAAATCCCTTAAGCATCTTGAAAATAACAAAGACATTATTATACTCAAAGAGGACAAAATAAATACTATGGTTGCATTGGATAAAATTGACAGTGATGAAAAAATGATGGATCATTTGGATACAAGTTTGATTTATACTAAGGTATCAAAAATTCCTTTAAATAACATGGTTAATGTCATCACCAATGCTATTAAAAATCTCCTCTATTAATGAAAGTTACAAGTGTCATCTAACACTAAAAACACCTATTATTACAAGGATTTGTAGATACCCAAAAATCCATCAGGATGATCTGACCTTCAGACCTATTGCCAATACCATAAACTCCCCCACTTACCTAATTGATAAATATCTTGCTAGTAAAATTAAACACTTTGTGGATAATACCCCTCTATATATATTTTTTTTTGAACACTTCATTTACAATGTCAAAGATATAAGGTCTAGTGAGAATGGCATTCTTGATAGTTTTGATGTTGTTTCACTTTTTACTAAAACCCCTATTGAAGAAACTATGAATGTCATTTATGGCCTCATTGATACCCAAAAAAATTACTTGGTATAATTTTTCTTAAACTCCACATTTTTCTCCTTCAGTGGAGATATATATAAATAAATTAAAGATGTGTCAATGTGACACCTTTATATCTTATTATAACTAGTTTATTAATGGAGCATTTTGAATCTAGAGCTTTATATTCATATCCATTAAAACTAGATTGCAGGATATATTTTTTTATGATAGTAATGCTAAATGGTCCCATGGAGGTGAAGAACTTGATAAGTTTCTAAATCATTTAAATTGGAGAATGGAAAAAATCTTATTTAATATGGAGAAAGAAAAAATTTGAAACTTAACTTTCTTATATGTCATTGTCTATAAGAATTTAGATGAATCCTTATCCCATGAAATTTAGATAAACATAATCACAAATATTTATCTTCAAGTATATTCATGCCACCTCCCTTGATCAAAATGGTTTTCTATAATTTTCTAGCTTAATGTGATATTAAGATCTTAGACCCTAAACATTTTATTCATGAAAATGAGTACCTTATGGAGGTATTAATATATAATGGGTAAAATAAAGGAGAAACTAAAATTTATTTACAAAATCCAATACTCAAATTCATAATCATAATGTTAAACTAGAGGCTCGTAGAATTAATATTCCATATGTAAAAGGAATCCCTAAAAAGTTAGCTAGAATTGTAAAAAAGGTTAGTATTCAAACTAAATTCAAACCCATTAATACAATTTTAACCTCACTTGAGTTTGAAAAGTTTTGATTGAGTCTAAATAAATAAAAAAGGGTCTACCTTATTCCATGTTCTTGTGGTAAACCTGACATAGGTAAAACTGGTAGATCTTTCCAAACTAAACTTAAGGAAAATTATAGAGACATAATAATTATCAGATAAATTTTTTTCCCTTGTTGATCATTCACATAATACAAAACACAAAATTTCATTAATGAATCCAAATTATTTGTTAAATAAGATGACTACTGGAAAATAAAAATTAATGAATCTATCAAATTTGATAAAAGACTGGCTATCTTAATTGAGATCAAGGCCTTAGTATTGGAAATTTTTGGAAACATATTTTGAACCATATAAGTGTGATAAAATAAACCCTTACAAAAATTAATTATTAATTATTCTTTAGTTAGTTTTGGGTTTTATGTTCAACTATATAGCTTATCTCATTATTAAGTTGTATCCTTTTATTACTTAATTTGTTTTGTGGTTGATTTTTTTTATATTGATGAGATTGACTAATTTTTTTATTAGAATACTATTTATGATAATAATTTAGTTATTTCTTCCATTGATTAAATTTATTTATTTTTAATTATCTCCCTAATGATGGGTATACATAATATACTCAAAACATTGGACGTAGTTTCTAATAACATGATGATTATAAAAACCCCACATTCAAACACTTTTCATTATTAATTAATAATGTAATATGGTTTAAATCATTCAAACTGATGATCTATATGATTCTTAATTCTTAAAGAATCTTTACGATAATACCATTTACACACCTAACAAGAATGGTGGCTTAAAACAAGTATTATAATTCTTCTACCACATTTGGGGAAACCAAAACTAATGTTGGTAATCTTTCCCATGATACCAATATTGGAAATATACCTCTAATACCTATAATCAAAACCCACCTATTGATACAACTCAAATGCTTTCATAAATGATCCAACAAATTACCCTTATGCAAGCTTCTAATAATTCCAAAATGATCCAAATTAAAAACCAAATTTTGTAAATGGCTAGTCAACCTCAAGTCATCATGATCCAATGAAATCATAATTTTTTTTTCCTCTTAGATATGACAATGGAAACCTTATTCTTCATCCTCAAATAAAAAATAAAATATTTTAATATCTTCAAAATGAACCTTTATCTCCCCTCATTATATCCATAAACACTATCACATATGATGGAACTAAGGATTCTACATTATTTCTCAAATATTTTGGTAATCTATATAAGGAATGGATTCAAACTAATTCCTTTGATACTACTAAAATTCTATCCAATATATTTATTGGATATGTGTGCTATAATGGTGCATTAAACTTTCTAAAAATTCATTACATGACTAGAGGATTGAGTCAATGATATAATTATGTAAATACAACATAATGATCTTCCTAAAAATAGCCTTAGAAATTTCATAAATGATAAATAAATTCCTAATGAATCTAATCACACATTTATCAGATAATGAAAGTCTCTAGCTCACATAGTAGAGCATAACATGGATGATGATAATATCTTCAAACATTTTGTCACTGATCTTAAATCTCCTCTTCAATACAAAGCTAGTATGTTTTCCCCTAATAATCTATAGGAGGCCTTAGATTAAGTAAAATGGTAATACTTCCTTATGAGTCAATTTGAATTATCTCATAAAAAATCATCAACTAGTTTTATTGATACCACTTTTTCTCAAATTAAACCTACCCCATAGCTTATTTATGGATATTCCAACCCAAACATTAGAACACATACCCACCCTCAAATGAGTCTCCATGAACTCAAGATAAAAATTCCACCTTATAGATCCATGATATTTTAATCTTATAAATATCCTCCAAAATGGTTCAATCCTAATAAGTTTTATTAGTGTAATGCTATGATAGGTCATTTTCATGATAATTTTTGTGACCAATAATTATTTATTATTTATATTTTGTTTGGTCCACTTTGTAATCTTCAATGTCTCATAATACAATGTACATGAATATGTTACAATAAGCAAGGAAATTGTCTACATAGAATGGCCATGAATATGTCATAATAAGAAAAGATAAGTACCACACACAAAGGGAATTAATAATGATGTAAACAAGGGGACATGTTCAAATTTCACACAAAATATAGGGTCCATATACAAAATTAATCTACAAGTTCAAATATTAAACACAACATATGGGCATGTTCAAATGTCACACATATTAGGAAAATATTTCATAAAGATGTTCAATAAAATTCATTCCACATAAGGGACAAGGAAACACATAATAAGTAATGTGAATCCTATCATGAAATAGAATTAAAAACATTGAAGGATCATAGATCAAGTGAAAAAATTAGTCTATTTAATCTATATGTATTAATGTCTTATTATAGAAAAGCAACATATCCATGTAACACTATGTAATATATGAGTGATTTGCAAAAATAGTTTAAGATATGTAGTTCAATATTGAAATTAAGGTCATAGATATATAACTTGTTATAGTGTAAATTTTTTAAAAACATGCCTCTAACATAATCATGACCATTGGGTAAAAGGGAGTCCAACATCTAAGAATGCATATATAGTGTATTCCCTACATCACACTCATATATATCATGAAATGCATGTGTGTATAAAACTAAATATTTTATCTAGAAAATATGAAAGGTGTTGTTCCCCAAAAATATCACTCATTTTTGGGACAACATTTGAACTATTTTGGTTCTTCAGACCAAAATAATCTCTGCCCTTCTCAAAATTTGTTCTAAGCATTCAAATTCCTCATTTTTTTAGCTTCTCTTAAATCTACAGACCCTACAAGCTTGAATCTATGGAATCTACAGTCTTAAATCTATAGACTCTGTAGGCTTGAATCTATGGACTCTATAGGAAGAAAATCTATAGACTCTGTAATCCAAGTTTAATGGACTTCATAAGTTGATTTATATGAGCTCTACAGGAAAGAAGCAAGATCTCAACACTTAGGCAATTTCAAAGTTGGTTCAATGACCAGGTTCAACTAAAAGAGTTCAACGTCAAGGTTCAAAGACTTAAAAACACTTATCAAAGAGAAGAATGATTGAACCATTGAACCGTTGAACCATTAAACTACTTTGGTTCAAAGGTTCAACAGGTTCAATGACCAAATGGTTCAATGCATGTTTAGTTCAAAAAGATCAAAAGGACTTAGCCAAATAAAATGAATGAACCATTGAACCTTGAACCATTTTGGTTCAATAGGTTTAATGAGTTCACAAGTTCAAAGGTTCAACCAGTATGATGAAGATCAAAGAGCTTAGAAAGAATAAGGAAGAAACAGGCTAACGGTTCAACAGGTTCAAAAGCTTCTACAGGCAGGTTCAATCAAAAGAAAAAGTTTCTGACACTTAGCCATTTTCAGGGAATGAACCATTAAACCATTGAACCACTTTAGTTCAAAGGTTCAATGATTCAAGGATCAAGGCTCAATGGGTTCAACGAGGCTCGTTTCAAAGAGTCTTGGTTCAAGCAGTCAATAGAAGCAAGGGAATGAACCATTGAACCATTGAACCAAAGTTGGTTCAATCAGTTGGTTCAACTGGTAGGTTCAAGGGGTTGCCCCAAAGCCAAAGGATTAGATACCCTTGTAGAGGGTAGGAATGAGGCACATGGACTAATTAAAAATACTAAAAGGCAAAGGGATTTCTTTCAAGAAAAAGACTAAGGCAAGAAATGAATTCTTTCAAACGTTTATCTGAAGGAATTCCTTTAGACAAAAAGTTTGAAGAAATTTGAAGAAGCTACGAGAGGAAAGGCAGAAAGAATTTTTGAAGGCCAAAGATAAGGTAGCCGAAACAATTCTTTCAGACTTTTTATTTGTGGGAAAATGTTTACAAAAAAAGATCGTAGAAAAAGTCCACGAGAAAGCTCCAAAGGATTTCAAAGACAAAAGGACACCGAAGGACCTTGAAGGGGAGGTGCCCTTAGGGGGGACTCTCAGCTGCCAAATTAAAGGACACGTCAAAGTCCAAGGGGTGATGCGCCTAAAGACGTCAAAGTCAAGAATGGATAACTAGCCATTGGAAATTCAAACATAGTGACAGGTGTGCAAACATCAATTTTGAGGTTCATAAAATAGCCATTGATTTTGAAAAGCCTTAAAAAAGAGCCAAAGAACTTAGCAACCTACTGGAAGAAAAAATCCTGAAGGCCATTTGAAGACTGCCCTAAGGGTAGATAGCCTTGTGGGGGGCTCTTCCTGACCCAAAGTGGACCATTTCTCAAGGCCTCAAAGGGCAAGTCACCTCTGGGAAAGGTCAAATGACAGAGCTGAAGGAATTGTTGAGGAAAGTGACTTTCCCATAGATGTCAAAGTTATGACAATGAAATAGCCATTGATCCTTGTAAGTTTAAATCCATGGATCCAAATGCATTTAAAGGCTTTAAGGCCAAGATTAGTAGGAAGCAACTAAGGAACAGAGCATCAAATTGAATCAAGGACCCAATTCAATTAACCAAAAAAGGAGGAATGATGAGGAAGGATCAGAAACATTTGTGCATCGGATATGTTTCAAGAAGTAGATCACCAAGTGGACATTAAAAGATGCAAACTTTCAATAGCGTGACCCATTTCTCTGCATTGAGAAAAGCAAATGGGTAAATGCCCCTAAATTCTAGCATATATTTTTAACAAAATTTAATGTAATGTGATGTGTTACTATTCCCAAGTCCTTTTTGAAGAGGCTATATATAAGACTCTCTTTTTATTGTAAAAGGATCTATCTTTGATAATCAGAAACAAAACTCTACCCAAATTGAAAGACATTACTGAGACTTTGAGCTTAGATTGTTGATCATATTTTGTTATTGGAATAAGAAAGTAAGTGACTTTTCAAACTTTGTGCTGTGATATCTTTGTTGTTGATGAAATTATTCTTATGTCTTTTTCCTTAATATATTTTCTATTCCTTTAATTCAATAAGTAAAATTAGTGAAAGTAGTCAGGAAGGCATCCTGAAGTCAACTGTGGAGAGACTTTGTGCCCCCATAACTTCCTTTAGTGTGTTTTCTTTTTTTTCTATGTAAAGGACCTTGGGATGAATTTGTGCCCTCATTGTCCTTTGTATCTCACTCTTGGGCAATTCAGGTGGAGACTTTGTGCTACATCTCAATTTGTTGGTTACTATGTCCTTGGTTACATTTTGTAATTACTACCAGGAGTATTCTTGTGGTTTTCTAAATAGTACTTCTAAAAGAAGAGTGCTTTCTATCATTTCCCTTGAGATTTTTCCTTTGATTTACATGTATCATCTCTGAAGAAAGAGAGATGGATGATTTATCCTACCCTTGAGTATTATTTTCTATTTATTTATATATATATATATATAGGGAACCTCCCCTTGAGGAGAGGAGAGATTAGTCCCCTTTTGATGTGGTAAACCTACACATTTGGATGACCAATATTCCTAATTTAGTTGATTAGACCAATTTTGTTTATCAATACGCTGATCGACAAAATATTCAACCAATAATTTTTGGAAACTCGACTAGGGATATACATAATTTTGTGCAATCTAGAACCTCAAGTTTCAGATTGAAACATCACATGTGTCTTACCCATTATCATTATAACCCTTATGCATTACAGAATTTGGCAACTCCATTTCATGTCTTACCCATTATCCATTTATATCCTTACCGTCTTCCTCCACCTCCATTATTTTATCTAGTCTACAAAACCAGAGCTGCTGGGAAAGAGTGCACAATTTGAAGCCTCAAGCCTCAAGTTGAAGCTAAGCCAGTCCTTTTCCATTTTTTTTTGTAATCTAGCCACTCCATCTAGATTTGTTATCTCTATTTTTCTTAATTAAATCATGGTAGTTTAAGGCTCTTGGGGTAACTCTTTTGGCCCACTCAACTTGACTCCACCTCTGCATGAACTCCCACATAGTTCAAGAAAAGGTTTCCCCAAATTTTTTGGTGATGGGATAGTTCACCTTGATGAACACATTGCAACATTTATCATATCTTGTGGTGTTATAGGGGTGGAATTTGAAGATGTGGTAGTCAAGCTTTTTGTGGAGACACTACAAAGTGCTGATACAGACTGGTTCTACCATTTACAAGCTAGATCAGTGACTAACTGGGATACACTCAAAGCCAAGTTTGAAGCAAGGTTCAAGCCCAAAAAAGATGCACATGCCTTGCTAGCCCAGCTCACTCAGATGAAGAAAGAGCCTCATGAGCCTATGAGGGATTTTATTACCAAGTTTGACAAGTTAAGGCATAAGATTCCCATGGTCGCCCAGTTGACATGTCAGAACCTCAAATGCTTCTTCATTTATTCTCATTTACTTGAAGTAAGTTTTCTCTTGAGACATTCTAGTCAAATAGATCTTACTATAGCTCAACTCTTGGCTACTGAGGTATAAGATGACCTTATCTTGGTAAGAAAGATAAGGAGAGATCCAAACAGAGGCAAACCCTCTTTATTTTTTGAATACTCACCCATAGTCACCACTGACCCAATTGTAAAAAATGTGGAAATGAATTTCTAGCCTTAAAAAGGCAAATGGCACAAGGTATGTCTTCTACTCCTCTATATAAATACATACCAAGGAGGACATTCCCTAATCAGACATATCAAGGTAACACTACTAGAAGTCAAGGGCAACAAAATCATCTTCCTCCCCCATAGATAAACCTTGCCCTTGAAGCACCTCTAACCAACTTAGTAGTTGGATATCTGGAAACAGAACATGTTTCCTATTTCCAACTTGATTTCAAGTAAGAAAATGGCATTGATCTCTTCACATAGGATCTAGAAGAATCAGTTGGTGATTCCCACATTAGTTTCCTAAATTTCTAGGATGAACCCAAAAGTGAAGGTGAAGCAATCAAAGGATCATACACAATATTCACCAGGTCTAAGAATCAATCAACATAGCAGGCTAACAAAGAGAAGACAAAGGAGCAACCCTAACTATAAATTTCAATTGTTGAGCAAAGAATGCCCCTTCTTTTCCAGTCAAAGGACCTGGTGATTGCCAAAGAAGTAAGTACATCAAATATCTCTACACCTTCTACTTCTAATTCATAGATCAGTCCTCCCCCTCCCAAACACCAAAAGGATGAACTCCCATCCTCTCTTCCAAGTCCATCTCAGTCATTTGCCATGATTGATCATGTCAAGAAATCCAAAATTTAGATGACTAAGTTTGAATCCCTGCAAGCTGAACCTGAGCAATTAAACATTGGTGGAGAACTAAGTGTGGACCTGTCTAAGGCAAACATTATGGTCACTCAAACATCATCCCCTGTAGCTCAAATTCTATTTGAGCCTTTAAGCAAGGGTAATTACTTCTTGACCATAGAGGATGCTCATGTCTCAGTTGATGAAACTCTCAAAGCTGGCAATCCAAGATTTCATCTAAATAAGGCATCAAAAAAATTGGTAAGGTGCAGTACAAATCAAGAAGGATATTCCATCTCCCATGAAGATAAATCTGATATAAGATCAACTTTTGATGATGCTTGGATCTTGGAATCTGATGGAAGCAATTCTTCCATAGCTAGATGCAGATCTTTGTTGCTCAGATTGAAAATTGCTCAAGATGAAGAGGTCAATCTCCTTCACACAAAAAGAGATGCTGAGCTAATTCTTTGTCAAGAGTTTGATGTGGACAATCCAATCATGTGCTGGACTGAACCAAAAAAATAACCAATTACGATAATGGACCATGCTGCTACAAATCAAAATCAAGCAAAGAAACCCTTCACTAAGAAATCAAGGAGTTATGGCTTTCAAATTGAAGACCACATCCTACCATGGGGCAAGAAGAAGAAAAAAACAAGAGGAAGACACAAAAAATTGGTTTCTTGGTGGAGAGTTCCATTTTCCCATCACCATTTCTGGGGACAAAATGTCTTCTTGCTGGTTTATCAAGATAGAGCACTATTTTCACTACCTCTTATGAAGCAACATCTAAAACACTTCAACTCTTGAAGTATCAGATCATTGTATCTATACATATGTATATTTGTATAGTTTTTAATTCTATTTTGTTTTGTTTGTTTCCATTTTTGATTCCTTTCATTTCTGAGTAACATGACTCCATAGCCCAATGGTACACATGAAGATACTAGAGATTCTAGATTCTACTCCCTTCAATTCTTTTTTACAATTGATAGAATTTCCCCAACTAGAGCCAGTTGTTGTTCCCCAAAAATATCACTCACTTTTGGGACAACATTTGAACTATTCTAGTTCTTTAGACCAAAATAATCTTTGCCCTTCTCAAAATTTGTTCTAAGCATTTAAATTCCTCATTTTTCAAGCTTCTCATGAATCTACAGACTCTACATGCTTGAATCTATGGACTCTATAGGCTTAAATCTATGAACTCTATAGGCTTGAATCTATGGACTTTCTAGGAAGAAAATCTATGGACTATGTAGGCCAAGTTCAATGGACTTCACAGGTTTATTTCTACAGACTCTACAGGAAATAAGTAAGCTCTCAACACTTAGGCAATTTCAAATTTGGTTCAATGACTAGGTTTAACTAAAAGAGTTTAACATCAAGGTTCAATGACTTCAAAACACTTATCAAAGAGAAGAAGGCTTAAACCATTGAACTTTTGAACCATTAAACCACTTTGGTTCAAAGGTTCAATAGGTTCAATAACCAAATGGTTCAACGCGTGTTTGGTTCAAAAAGATCAAAAGGACTTAGCCAAATAAAAAGAATGAACCATTGAACCTTGAACCATTTTGGTTCAATGGGTTCAACGAGTTCATAGGTTCAAAGGTTTAACCAATACGATGAAGATCAAAGAGCTTAAAAAGAATAAGGAAGAAACATACTAATGGTTTAGTAGGTTCAAAATCTTCTACAGGTAAGTTCAATACAAAGAACAAGTTTCTGACACTTAGTCATTTTCAGGGAATGAACCATTAAACCATTGAACCATTGAACCACTTTGATTCAAAGGTTCAACATGTTCAAGGATCAAGGTTCAATGGGTTCAACGAGGCTTGTTTTAAAGAGTCTGGTTCAAGCTATCAATAGAAGCAAGGGAATGAACCATTAAACCATTAAACCAAAGTTGGTTCAATCAGTTGGTTCGATTGGTAGGTTTAAGGGGTTGCCCCAAAGCCAAAGGATCAAATACCCTTGCGGAGGGCAGGAAGGAGGCACATGGACCAATTGAAAAGACTAAAAGACAAAGGGATTTCCTTAAGGGAAAAGACTAAGGCAAGAAATGAATTCTTTCAGACTTTCATTTGAATTAATTCCTTTGGAAAAAAAGTCTAAAGAAATTTAGAGAAGCTACGGGAGGAAAGCCTGAAAGAATTTCTGACGGCCAAAGACAAGGCAGTCGAAACAATTCTTGGGGACTTTTTGTCTGTGGGAAAATGTCTACAAAAAAAGTCCATGAGAAAATGTCCACAAAAAAGTCTACAGGAAAATGTCCACAGAAAAAGTCTATGGGAAAGCTCCGAAGGATTCTGAAGACAAAAGGGCACCGAAGGACCCCAAAGGGTAGGTGCCCTTGTGAGGGACTCTCGAATACCAAATTAAAGGACACTTCCCCAAATTTGAAGGGTCACCTTCCCTTCGGAAGGATGTAAAACAAGAAAGCCAAATAAATTCCAAGCGATGATGTGCCCGAAGATGTCAAAGTCAAGAATGGAAAACTAGCCGTTAGAAATTCAAACATAGTGATGGGTGTGCAAACGTCAATTTTGAGGTTCATAAAATTGCCATTGATTTTGAGAAGCCTTAAAAAAGAGCCAAAGAACATAGCCACCCACCAGAAGAAATAAGCCCAAAGGTCATCTGAAGACCACCCAAAGGGCATATACCCTTGTGGTGGGCTCTTCCTAGCCCAAAGTAGACCGTTTCTCAAGGCCCCAAAGGGCAGGTCACCTCTGGGAAAGATCAAACAACAAAGCTAAAGGAATTGTCAAGGAAAGCGATGTCCCCATAGACATCAAATTTATGACAATGAAATATCCATTGATCCTTGTAAGTTTAAATCAATGGACCCAAATGCATTCAAAGGCTTTAAGGTCAAGATCAGTAGGAAGCGACTAAGGAATAGAGCATCAAATTGAATCAAAGACCTGATTTAATTAACCAAAAAAGGAAGAATGATGAGGAAGGATCATAAACATTTTTGCATTGGATATGTTTCTAGAAGTAGATCACTAGGTGGACATTGAAAGATGAAAAATTTCAATAGCGTGACCCATTTCTTTGCATTGAGAAAATTAAATGGGTAAATTCCCCTAAATTCTAGCATGTCTTCTTAAAAAAATTCAATTCAACGTGATGTGTTACTATTCCAAAGTCCTTGAAGAGGCTATATAAAGGACTCTCTTGTTATTGTAAAAGGATCTCTCTCTGATAATCAGAAATGAAACTCTACCGAAATTGAAAGGCATTACTAAGACTTTGATCTCAAATTGTTGATCATATTTTGTTATTGGAATAAGAAAGTAACTTTTCAGACTTTGTGTTTTGATATCTTTGTTGTTGAGGAAACTATTCTTATGTCTTTTTCCTTAATATATTTTTTGTTCCTTTAATTCAATAAGCAAAATTAGTGAAAGTAGTCAGGAAGGCATCCTAAAGTCAATTGTGGAGAGACTGTGTGCCCCCATAATTGTCTTTAGTGTGTTTTCTTTTTGTTTTTATGTAAAGGACCTTGGGATGAATTTGTGCCCTCATTGTCCTTCATATCTCACTCTTGGGCAATTCAGGTGGAGACTTTGTGCTACATCGCAATTTGCTAGTTACTACATCCTTGGTTACATTTTGCAATTACTACCAAGAGTATTCTTGTGGTTTGTTGAATAGCACTTCTGAAAGAAGAGGAGTGCTTTCTATCATTTCCCTTGATATTTTTCCTTTGATTTACACAAATCATCTCTGAAGAAAGAGAGATGGATGGTTTATCCTACCCTTGAGTATTATTTTCTATATGTGTGTGTGTGTGTGTGTGTGTGTGTGTGTGTGTGTGTGTGTGTAGGGAGCCTCCCCTTGATGAGAGGAGAGATTAGTCCCCTTTTTATGTGGTAAACATACACATTTGGATGACTAATATTCCTACTTTAGCTGATCAGACCTATTTTTTTTATTAGTACGCTGATCAATAAAATATTCAACCAACAATAAGTAATATATGTAAAGAAATAAATTAGCATCTCATGTCATACTCAAGTCCTAGTAATTTATTTTTGAAAATATTTTGAATGTTTTTATATTTTTTCCATTTTTTAAATATTATATATATATATGTGTGTGTGTGTGTGTGTGTGTGTATGTATATATATATATGTATGTATGTATGTATATATATATATATATATATGTATATGTATATATATATATATGTACATGTATATATATATACATATACATATATATATATATACATATACATATATACATATATATATATACACATATACATATATACATACACACACATATATATATATATACATATATATATACATATATATATATACATATATATATACATATATATATATATATACATATATATATATATACATATATATATATATATATGTATATATATATATGTATATATATATATGTATATATATGTATATATATATATATATGTATATATATATATATATATATAATATATATAAATTTTTGCTATTTTGGAAGGTAAATAATCCTATAATCCCATTAATGGGAGGCCCATAATGAATGCTTGGATCATAGAGTTGAAGAGTGAATTTACATGGATGGAAAGTTCTACATGTGGATGTATCTGAATTAAAAAAAGCATTGTGTGCCATGGTGTAGCTATCATGATCATTTCCATAGAATATTTTGTAGTATTTATAGCTTATGAAGGTGAAGAATTGGTGGAGTCTATTTTGTGTTTAGATAATGCTTTTATATCTATTTCCATTGTGTAACATTATTGAATTGGGTTGCACTATAAAATATTTATATTTCTTTTAACTATTTCATACAAAGTTTTCTACCAAAGAGGGTGAATAATTCTCTTATGAACTACTTGTGCTCTAGAATTGGCACAATGATTATCTTTGTATTTTAATTTTAAGTAGGTGTTATAATTATATTTTTATGGTGATTGTGAATAGGTTCCACACCCAATTATGGTGTGAGGGTGAGGGTAGAGTTACCACTAATTGTAAAGGGTACTCATATTGAATTCCTTGAAATTTGAAAACTTGATTACAATGTATGTACTTGAGGCATATATATACTATATATGGTACTACACAAATATTACATATCTAATGGTGTGATAATAACATAATGAAGACCCATGTGCTTGGTAGTACTATTATAGACACTAAAATTACAATTTAATGATAAAAAATACACTTGTGACTACTCCTTATATGCAAATAACCCTGTATATTTAAGATAATATGATAATGAATGTTCCCACTCCTCATTACAAGTAACATATAATTATTGTTTGGATAATTTATACTTCCATTTTAGTTGTATTTATTAATCAAACAAAATGGTTCCTTAAGGACAATATAGACTAGTTGTGTCTAAATCCACCAATTTCATCCTTTTTGTAATTAACAGTTATTTTCTATAATTGAAACTAATTCCAATGGGTCATCCCACATGTTTTTCTATCCCAATACAATGGAATCGCAAAAATTAAAATATATAAGCATTTTTATACCCACTTTTTCACTATATGGCAAGAGGATTCCAAAACATATTTTAACTACACATCAAGAGGAAAATGCATATTCTTCCCAATTATGAGTAGTTATAGTCCAAGTATCCTTGAGCTAAGTTTGAATACAATAAAAGGAAATAATTCATTATTTCAAAACACACGATTACACTAGGATTTCACCATCATATAACATTTCACCACTATTGTAAATATACCACCATAGCATGGGAGTACTAGATCAATTTTTATCCCTTTTCATAATATTATTATATAGATAATTATTGAAACATGGGTGTTGAGGTAAATAAAAACCCCAAACCCTTATTTAGATCTACCATTTATAATATTTCTTCAATATTATCATTTAGTTAGCATTTTGTGTGAAGAATAAGGTTTGTAATAGCTTTGGTATCAAATCAAATACATCTTCATATACACAAAATACCTATAGGCAAGGGCACACTTATCATAATTTAAATAGAGGTAAAAAATCCCTAATGATGTAGACATGCCCTATAGATAACAACATAGGTTCGCCTAGTCTAAATATGGAAATATTATCCCAACATAACATAAAGACTTATTCATAATTGACAACCTCACATAGTCTCACATTAATTTTCATAATCATTGTTGAAGTTTTTCAAATGTAAATTCTAGAAAAGTGATTCATTTTTTATTATTTTCCCATTTTATCACATTTATAAAAAATTGTAATTATTGTCACTTGGATCTTGCTCCCATTAATTCAATTAGTTGATCTAATGGAAAAAATGGGATCATACCCAATATGTGGGACCTTATCTCCTTGAGATGAAACTCTAGATAAGGCCAACTCCTACCTAAACTAAATGCACCTAATTTAAGATTAGTTTTAGGACTAAAACTATGCTAAAAAGACCTATTTACAACTAAGACTATGATTTGTCAATGAAAATGGAGTATAAATTGAATTAAAACTAAAATAGGTGATGTACCAATAGTATAGAGATTCCTCCAATCACCTATAATATCACAATAAAACCTATAAGGACTGAATATTCTCATACACAATCTTTAAATTAAACCTCTATTTCATAAGTTTTCTTTATAGAGGAATGAAACCTAAGATAGAACCAAGAGGGTCATAATCTAACTTTAAAAATGATATAATTATGAGTTTATATGCCTAATTCATTCATAATTCCAATGACACACAATATACAACCTACAAAATATGGTATTCATGCATAGAGGTGAGGGGAATTTAGACAATAATTCAAGAACACAACTTTTTACAATAATATATAAATAGATTCATAAAATACACACAAGATGAAAGTACTTAAAGAGGGAAAATTTAGTATTTTATTAATTTCAAGGCATCATTCCAATATTATAGGTCTCAAAAATAATATATTATTATCATACCCAAGAGGATGGATCATGAATAAGTGATTTTCAATCCTATATATAAGAAAATGATATGAGAGAGAGGAAGAGATAACTAGAAAACCTAATAAATTTTGTTGTTACTCCATTCATATATCCTATACAAGAGAAGAGATAAGTAAAAATTGGGTTATTAATCCACCTCTAATTCACTAGGCCTACTCTATGAAACTTTCACAAGAAGGTTCACATAGTAGTGGGAGAGGAGATCTCATTTTTGCTATTATCCTTTTGTAAGATTGAATATGATGAATGGGACCCTTCAAAGCTTCTATATTTTTAGAAAACTCTTATGTTTATCCTTAATTCACCCATTTACACCTTCCATGAATGCATTCTATATATAATATCACTCAATTTGAATTTCCCTCATAATTGTCATGCTTAGAGAATGTTTGACTTGGAGGAAGATCTCCTGCGTCCATGAGTCTTAAGTTGACCTGCCATGTCCATCACTCCATGGAGGGAGTTAAAAATATTCAATGGTAGTTTTAAATTCCCCATGCCTATTTCATTCTCTTTATGACCATTAAACTTAACCCATGGTAGTGTTTGACATATTTTAGAAACATGGATAATCTAAAATCAATCTTAAAGTTCATGTGAAGGCCTGTAGAAATGGATAAGAAGTTGATGCATCATCATATTTTCCCATAGTAACTATTTGAAAATATAATGAAACATTCATTTCCATGATTTAATTCTCTTTTTGACTCATTTTATACCCTACAAACCTAATATTATCCCTTTATAATCCTCAAATGACTCTTATAAACCTTGTTTTAAGTCTATAAGATAGGTGTTGAGGCCATAACACATCAATCTTTTCAACTTGTAGACCAATACATTATTTATCATATTTAATATCCTTGTTCTCCATACTTATTATTAACATAATATTTAAAAACTTTATAATAACATTTAAACTTATAAAAATCTATTAGATATGCCTTTAAATTTTAAATCATGTTATTAGTAGCCTTCACATTATTGGTCATAGGGTTCTCAATACCTTCTTCAAATTAGTAGACATCCTTTGAAATCTTATAAATTGTCTTAGAATGTCTTAAGACCTCAATGCATTGATATATATTACACTTACCATGAATGTTTTGAACACACTATTGTGGTATTTAGATGAGATATGTATTGATCTCAATGTAATGATGTAGGCTTGTAAGCCCTTGACTATTATTGAAATATTTTAAAACATAAAAAATACAATACAAGTGAGATATTTAATCCCTTTCAATGTTTGAATTTTTTAAATTTAGTGTGGAATATATTTTAATCTTTTATCTTTGTCTTGAGGTCTACATACATGCCTAAGAACTCTCATCCTTTCCTTTAATCTCATGAAACTCTACTTGATAGACCTGCATACCTCTCTTCTCTCTTGGTAGCTTCACTTCACAAGAATAAAAAATTCTCATCTTAAAACCTTTAATTAATTATATCCTCCCTAAAAAATATCATTTTATAGGTCTATAGGTAATGTAACCACATTTGGAAACTCATGAAGACTTACTCCTTAACAGACATGTAGGTGTCATGAAAACCTTGACCTCTAGTCCATAAAAGCTTGGTTTGAATTCCATATATCTTATGAGAACATGGATGGTAGGTTTAAATTATTTTAAAATTATTTAAACCCATTCTTACCTTCTTAAAATCCATCTAATCATCATTTTCTACTTGAAAAAGCCTTGTAGAGAAAAATTCATAGCCTACAAGCTACAACTTTCTCATAAAGGTCTTGAGGCCATGAAACATGTTTGAGTATTGTCATAAGCCTACATATCTACCATTATAATCACAAAAAATTCTATAATAATGTTGAAATCCTATGGAATACTTCATTATATCCCTCAAATACATGGTATAGGCCTAAAACTTTCTTAAATTTTCCTTAAATAACTACTTGTAACTTTCTTGAAGTTGGATCACGCACCCTTAATACTTATTAACTCTACTTCATCATGCATGAATATTTACTTTTACATGCCTAAAATTTGGTTTTTGGGTCTCAAAATATCTCTTGGAGATCATGTTCCATCTTATAGTCCTCTTTGGGGAATAATGAGGTCATATTTCCACCTTGAAAATCAAGAATCTTTTCCTAAATCTTGTAACTCCTCCATTTATCAGACCTCCCAAGTTTAATTCCTATAAACATGACTTAAAATTTTCTAAAATTTCTCTCTAAACCTCAAAAGAATTGTATAGACATGAAAAAATATTTAGGTGAGCTAAGTCATTATGGAGACATATTATCATGCTTGAAACCATCCTACATCCTTAGAAATCTTGTAATCTTTATAAAACTTCAATAACTTGGCATAGGATTGGAATTATAGTTTTAGAGGTATTTTAGGATGTTTTTGGACCTTCAAATAGGAGATAAAACTATTGGAAACATATTGATAACTTCGTGATTACATTTGAATACATTATAGTTTTGGAGGTATTTTAGGATGTTTGTAGACTTGCAGAGGACCTTCCCAAACATGAAACCTCATGAAAACCTTGAAATTTATTATTGATCACTCTTAAGAAAATTTATTTATCTCATATACCTATAAATTTTCATCACCAAACCTTGCAGTTATTCTTTGTCATTGATGAATCCTATTATATAGACTTGCAAGTAAGTTTTAGAAGCTTTCAAGCCTCTAAGCATCTTATTAGCCATGCAATTCATTGGTAAGTATTTAGAATCTACTTAAAATTTATATAATTCATATATATAGGTTCATAAGTAATTTTGGATAATTTAGACCCTTATGAAATGTTACATTATAATTTTAAGTCTTGGTGAAGACCCAAGGCACCTCATACTTTGAAAACCCAACTATAAGAGCTTGTAAGAGATCACCTCTAATCTTGAAGACTATGAATTTAGTTATAGGCCTAAGGACTCTTGGAGGGGTCATGAAACTTAATCATAGTGATAGGATAACCTTGAGGTTTTTTATTAAAGTCATGAAGGTTTTATTAACTCTGATGGAAGTTTTGTAGATAGGTTTTTTTGAGTTTTACACATCAAAACTTTTGGTAAAAGTCTTAGGTCTATATGCACCATTTGAATGCTTTGAGAAATAATTTTATGTTTATCAATAAATTAACTTGATTTTATGAATATAACCATTAAAAAATTATTTTAATTAATTTTCAACCTTGATTACCTTGAAGACCTCTAAAAAGACTGTAGACCTAATGATGAGTTTTTGATAACTTGGGGACTTTAAACACTGTTTGTAACCACCAATACCTTTTGAAAACATGATATAGGTTTGGATGTGATATATTATATTAATTATTTAATATTACCTTTTTTAAATCCATATAAATTACTTTAAACTCATTTTGATTCTCAACAACCTGAAAAATGTTCAAATAATGAAGACATAGTCCTAAGGTTTTAGTTGTTTACAGGGTTACTTGAGTAAATAAATGTGATTATAATCTCCTTGGTAAATATTAATATTATTTATGGAATATTTATAACACATTAAACACCCCTTATGACCTATTTTAATCAATTTATATGTAGGATGAAGTTAGATTGTGATTGCTTGTAAGAAACCCTTACAATTTTCATGCACTCGGGTCTATAGACTTATAGGTTGTTTCTACATGATTTTTTGATACTTGGTGGATTTAAATACCATTATTAAGTGACATATGACCCTAAAAATAACCTTCCAAAATTTTCTTGGACCATTCACCTATAGAACAAGACTAGGACATGATGAAGAAGCATGGTTTCTTATAGATAAACTTGTAGACCTATTTTGGATATACCTTCATGATTTGAACTTGATCTCCTTTATTTTAGGAAATTCACATGGTCATGGATGTTAATATTTTAATCTTAAATATTTTATATGGTTTATATGTTTTAAAGGATCCTAAAAATTCATTAAAACCATCAATCATCCATTAACATGTAGAAATCTCTCTCCACCTTTTGTCAATGACTCATTTGAAGGAAATTCAAAGCATGAAGGCAATGTACAATTCCAATAAAACCATAAAAATTATTAGAACCAAATTTTAGTATTTTGGATTTGATATTTGGATCTTATCACCTTGAAAATGATGAAACTATCACTAAAACCTGCAAATAGGTAGTTGTGGGCATGTAACCACATTTTTCATATTGAAACCTCAAGAGTGTCTATAATATGCATTGGATCTTTCAAGAAAGTTTTTTAATCTATGAATTTTGATTTTTAAAGTCCCATGGACCCTTGAATACCTAAAATATTATATATTTTAAAGCTTAAATCCTATATCTCACATCCTTTTATGCTTAAAAATTGCAAAATCTACCTTTAAACCATGTGAAAACATTACATGAACCCTGTAGACCTGCAATAATGTTTTTCAAGTAATGAAGTCTACATTGAACATATGATTAAAGGTAGGTAAAATTTTAACCATGGATTATATGCGCTCTTTCCATGTTGAATGTTTTAAATAGTCTTTAAGAAGAGATAAAGAAGAGGGAAATAATTAGTCAAATGCATTTTTGACAAGATGTACAGGTTTGAATATTTATGGAGTTGAGATTTTGAGGTGAATTTATGAATTTTTGATAATTCTCACCCATTTAAAATGACTTTAATTAATGAAATAAGACCTCTTTACCCCTTCATCACATCCTAAGTGCCTTTTAATATCCTTTTTTATTTATTATACATTGAAAATCACTTGAATAGGCCTCTACAAGGCTGGTAGGACATTGATGAATAACTTTTGGAAACTTTTGATGAACCCTCCCCTTGAAAATAATTTTATGTTTCTAATTATCAAATAGGATTTCATTAGGCCAATATGACCTTAGAACTGACCCACTATGCTTTCTTATAAGATCATGCATTAGGGAAAAACTTTGATGCTCTCAATCATGAAATGAGACTTGATAAGGTTAGAGACCTCATATAAAACCTTAGACACATTTTCATTGAAACCCCTTTCAATGGGCCCACTACAAGACTAATACAACCATGAATTTAAAAAATGATTATCAAACCTCATTTTGAAGCTAAAAATTATCAAGAAACCTCAATAACCCCAACATACCTCTTAGTGGGCCAACATAATCATCATAAAGGTGATTTCAAGAAATATACTTAGCTGACTCTAGCAAGATAAGTGATCTATCCCATGTACATCATGTTCTAATAGGTCAAGGTGTCTAATAATGTCAACATTATGGTGACTTATGTGGTCTACTTACCTACTAAGTAGGGATATAATAGACTTAGGCATCCATTGGGCATATGATTCACATGAACTTAACTACAACTCACTCTGAAATGGAAACCATGGATATAACATTCTATACCAACCTTAAATGGACTAAAACTTTCGTCAAAACACACAATAAATAAGTATAAATAATAATTATAAATCAACACTTAGAGGAATGATAATAAAGTATACTACTTATAAAACATTATGCAAACAACACTTGGAATAATGATAAAATCACTGATCTACTATGTATAATAATTCAAATTAAGGTTTAAGGTGTATCCCATACACTAAAATAGGCAACACTTATACATTCAAGCTAGATCAAAACAAAAACCCCAAATATATTTCTTACTCCTTATAAGCACATAATCATATGGTTGGTAGGGGTGAGTGAAATAATTATTTTTAGATTGAAAACATGACTTATCAACTCTTAAAAATGTGTCTTTGGAAATTTCCACTAGCCCATTATCTCCCTCATTGATCACTAGGTTCATTTGATTGCTTTCCAAGTGATCATCTAGGTCAAAAATACTCTCTAGATTGATAAACTCCTTTTGTAACTCATTAGAATTTAGTATTTTAACTTTATCCTTATTTTAACCTTGAAACTTTGGCTAATATTTGAAAAAAATCAACCTCTTCTTGAAATAAATAAGTAGCCTAGAGATTATTGTCAATATTTGACCAACCTACTTTCTTGTTTGAGGTAGCAGGCCTTACCATTGAATTGAAATGTTGATCTTGACCTTGCATGATATCTTTAGGATTATGAAACTAAGATATGGGTGTTAAAACTCATTTATTATCCTATTTCTTCTCTTTAGGGGGTGTTATCTTGATAAACACCTCAAAATCCTTAATGAAGTCAAAGTACAACTACCAAGTTTTACCAAGGTCTTCTTGAGGATTCAAAACTCCATCAATATTATCTTGAGGCTTCACAAGATTTGGTGGAATGGAGTATTCCTCAAGGATGTAAAATTCACCCAATATTGTCTCTTCTACATGATCATATGGATCAAATCCACAATGCTCATTTTCCCACTGATCAAGTAAGATATCAAGAACCTTATCTATATGTATGGTAGTATCATGAGGGATAACACTATACTCTTGATCATAAATGGTATAATTTATATGAGTTATATTAGGAGAATATGGATCAATATGATTCTTAGAAATAAACTCAACCCTGATTGTTACTTTGGTTCCATAGGTAGTCTTAAGTAACACGTGACCAATCTAAGGATGGATAACCACACATATTTTTAAAGGGGTCCCAAGAAAGGCATATATCAAATCAATGATGGAGGTCTATGAATGAAAAATATTAGGTGATAGAGAGGCTTGGGAAAACATGTAGGGTAAGACTCAATTTTTTGATGATGCAAATGGTCTTAAAAGTTATACCATCAGGTTACACAAACCCTTGTGTGATTAGAGATTCAATTTATAACATATCAGCCACCTTCTTAGGTATAATTGTATTACTTACCCATGAATATATCATGTAATTATGTATAATATGATTTCCAATGATGAGATAAATATAAATAAAGGTGCGTGTTTACCTTATATTTTCTCTATTTGGTTGGCACAAAATGGTAGGAATAATTGGTGTACTCCTTTTTTATCCAAAAGGATGAAATCTCCTTAAGGCTTCATGAAAAAAATCATTTTTATAACTAATAAAAATAGCCTCACACATGGTCATGTTTAGATTTGTCTTCTTCATTTTCTCTACTATGTTGAAGGGGATTTGTCCTCATTTTGTTGGGATTTTAAAATAATGACATACTCTCTTTGATGTTGACTTATTTGAGGCTAAGTTTACTTTTTAGTAGCCTAATTTTCATGTTCTTTATGTGTTCCAATAGTTGTTTTCTCCTTGGTAGCTTCATGATGAACTTGGAATGTGGGGACATGACTAGCTAGATGAAATGTCTCTTCTTCCATTACTCTTTTTTTAGACCTTATGCTATAGGAAATTGGGTTATTTCCCTTATTTACCACCTTGTTTTGATTCATACTAAAAAAATCATTATCTTCACTATTCAAAAGGATATACTTACCTTGCACTTATGCTTGTTCATGTACTTCTTCTCTTTGTAGAGTTAATTCACTTAATTTTCCTTAAGAAGATGACACACTTTGGACCATCAAGGTTTGGTTTTGAACTCCATTTGGACATGTGGTTTGATTATGAGGCTGATTTCATAGATAAAACAACTCATAATCTTGAACCAGGCTGATCCAAAACTTGAAAGCTTTGGTTGAAAGATAATTCAGAAATAAGAACAACACAATTCAAATAATGCTATCTCTGAAAAGAGATGTTTTATTTATCAAAATTACAGACCCAAACATATGCTTATCTCTAAGAAGAGATGTCTGATTTCCATTTTGGGTTACATCTTCATTTATACATTTTTTGAGGGTGTGTGGAGGATGTGAAAGGTCACCAATCTCAAGGGAGATGAATTGGTTTGACTTCCATGATTTACAATAATATAGAATTCAAGGAATTACTATTTTTAGAAACTTACTATTTTTAGACTACACTACTAAAATTGAAATTTGGGACACTTCCATTGGGTTTTAGGGGGTCAAAATTCATCAAGAATAGCTCATGCCATCTCACAACATTCCCCTCATTATTATATTTCCAACGGTTCAAATGGTGAGTTAATTAGAGCTACGGTGCAAAAGTTATGGCTCTTGGAAGTTCTACCATCAATTAGGGTAGACCCATCACCTGAATTATCATCTAAATTGTAGTCCAGATCATTCCTCCCTCCTTGAGAAGCAATGGTCCCCATTACATCAAGATTTTTCATCAAGTGTGGTAGTTTTACTTTGATTTGATTCCCGATGCATACTTGGAAGGGATTGTGATTTATGGAACTGTGCAAGGCTTGATTGTTCACCATTTCTATCTGACCATTAGTCTGTGGATGGAAGGCTGTGAAATTCTTTAGCTCGATATCTATTTGCTTCTATTTTTGTGTTTTTTGTGTAGTCAGGGTTGTAACATTGGTCCTTTTGGATTCTTGTGGCTTGGCCACCATGATAACAAATTTCTTGGCACTAATCAGAGAGACAGATGTAGAAGGTGGTACTTCTTGTACCCTGTAGTAACATGTTCCAAGAGTGAGAGTGATCCTTCTAGTTCTTGATTCATATATACCATGTTGATCATACATGAATGGCTGACCAAAGAATACATCAAAAACATCTAGATTGACCACATCACATAAGACCTCTTTTTAGAAAGGTTGTATTGCATATGAGAGAAGACATTGGTGGGTGACATGGAGGTTTCTCCCTGGACTCAACCATCCAATGCTATATGGTTTTGGGTGAGGCTTCATGGATAGATTTAGGATTTTCACAACATTAGTAGAGAGTAAATTCTTTTGACTTCCACTATCAAGATTGAAATGTAGAGGATTACCTTTCACCCATAACTTAGAGTGAAACAACCTTTCCTTATCATCTAGCATCTTGTCATGTGTATGTGATGAAGCAACAATGGCTTTAGGATCAACATCTATAATTTATTCTTCAACCTCTTTGACTATAGGGGTTTGTATGAGGTAGAGCAAAGGATTGTGAATTAGAAAGTAATGATTTGATATCTCGACATTCTTCTTTGGAGTGAGTTCCATATTTGTGATAATCACAGCACTTCCCAGTCTTTCCTTCTTTTTGCTTTCAATTTTGGCCTCGTGTTTGACCTTCTTTGTCACTTTTCCATTTTGAAGACTGATTCTTTATATTCATTCTTCCATGCTTCTACTCAATCTTCACTGTGAACTTGTATGCCTCACCGATGGTTTCCAAATTAAAGACTTCCATTTCTCCTCATATGTACCATTGTAGTCTACCATGATATTTTAGAACCTTATGTTTGTCACTTTCTTGGATGCCCAATCTCATAGATAGAGAATGAAAAATGTCAGTGTAATCTTGAACAGATTGTTCCTTACCTTGGAAAAGTTATTGCCACTCTATACACAGATCGCCATATGCTCTAATGGGGTAGTATTCTCCCTTTACAACATCTATGAAATCATCCCATGTAGGTTCTATCTCAAGGCCAATATCATCTACACTGAATCTCTTTTTGTACACTTCCCACCAGTTTTTGATAGGAAATGATGCTTTTAGAAGAGCAAAAGTAATCTTCTCTTTATCGGTGAATTTATTTACAGAAAAATAATATGACAATTGATCTAACCAATTTTTTACTGCATTAGCATTGATTTTGCCTTCAAATGTAGGGATATCAAAATTCACCTGAACCTTAAAGGGTGTTGGGGCACTAAAAGGATGTGCAGGTGCAGATGAGGATCTAGAATTTCCCATCAAGATTTGTTGGAGAGTTTGAGTGAATTGTTGTAGCATATGTGCTTGTTGTTGTTAGAGGGCTTCATTCACCATTTCCTTGAAAGGATTGGATGCCTCAGTGTTGTCCACTATTTGAAGTCATTTGGAGTGAATAGGTGGATATTATATTGGTTTTATTTTCCACCCAAGCTTTCTGTAATCTAATCTCATCCTCGGGATCATACACTCTAAAGACAAACCGCTCTGATACCACTAGAGGACTGACCATCACACCAAAAGCTCTAGAATGATCTGGGTCCTCTTCTAGATCCCTATATGGCTAGCCATGAAGCACCTGAGGTGATTCTTGGTCAAACACATGGCGTGTGATGATCACCTCAGTGGGGAGATGTATCCTTGAGAAGGGATGTGGATCATGCCCACCAACTTCCATGGGTCTCAACCTCGAGACCTAGCTCTGATACCAATAGAGGACTGACCATCACACCAAAAGCTCTAGAGTGATTTGGGTCCTCTTCCAAATCCATATATGGCCAGTTACAAAGCACCCAAGGTGATTCCCAATTAGACACATGGTGTGCGATGATTGCCTTAGCAAGGAGACGTATCCCTGAGAAGGGATGTGGATCACAGGTTATTTTGCACATGTATAATAGCTTTTGAAGTGTTGGCAACAATGGGATTTTGACTGTTATAGGGTCTAGCATGTGTAATTTGGCCTTAATCTTATGGATTACCTTGGTAAGGCTTCCTGTGAGGCTAATAAGACTAGTTATAATGATAGTATGGTCTGATATGTTGATATTGATACCTATTTAAGGCCACAAATTGATTTGTAAAGTTTTTGAGTAATGTCTTCACTTCATGTAACTCATTGGGATGGGTAGTAGGTTGAGCTAATTGGGTGTTTGATATTTGAATAGGTGCCAGGTAGGTTTAATTCATGGAAGTTTAGGGCATAAATGCATTGGAGGCCTATGAGAAAATTTACCACTTGAATTAGACCTCATAATAATGACATATGCATTTGGTAGTACTATACCTCCCATGGATTGTATCATGATAGTAATGTCACTATTCAAAGACCTCAATTAGTATAAGAATTCAATATTTGGTGTAGGTTTCACCAACAATGGGATTATATCCCAAGTCTTTTTAAATCTAAAATTGAAACCCACCATGTATTTTGTTGAGCCTATTTTCAACAATCGCTCTTTTTCATTTCTAAATCCAAGATTTTTGAAATGATTTTGTCATATTGATGACTTTGTCATAACATTTAAAACTACTAACTAGGGGTCCTAGTTGATTGCAACATTTGAATATTCATTATTATCATAGTGTTTATTATTATCATTGCATTTAATGAAAGTATTACTTTGTATTTTCAAGTTGTTTTGAAAGCATTTAATGGATTTAATGAAAAATAAGCATATACAGGAAGTAAAATTAAATAGTTCTTTGATCATATGAATCATATGGGTATATGTTATTTAAAAAAAATTGTGATCAAAGTTTTGATTCACAATGGTTGGATGTGCAATTTGATTGATGAATGGTTTTTTTTATCAATAAAATCTATTTCAAATATTATTAAAGTTTCAATATAAGTTGACATTATTTATATTAAATTAAGTTTTGATGTTTTAATGTTATATTTGTATTAAAACCTAATGATTATAAGCTAAGATCTAAGGTTAAGTGTTAAGTAAATGTGAATTAATTTTGTAAGATATGTTACATATTGAGGGTCAAGTATCATTAGACCTAAATAGTGATAATGTTAAGGAATTAAATGTTATTTTAAATATATAAAGTGGTAACTAGGTGACTAAGTGTTTAATATTGACTAGGGTTCAAAGCTTTGGTTTGATATATTTCTAGACAACAAGTGGTGAAAATTTAATGTTTAGGGATATGGCAAATATATTGGGATTTGTTTAAAGCCTATGAAATTTAAGGCATTAAAATCCAAAAGTATGTGCACTTAAAAAGGGAATTTAGAAGATGGTTTGTGGAAGTTTTGGTTATGATTAAATTTGTCAAAATTCTAATTTGGTTGGTGGTAAAAAATGACAAGCTTGTCATCTAATGTGATTCAGGCACATTGCATTGGTAGTAACTACAGTTCAAAAACAATATAAAATGTCTTTCATTTAAATGATTGTCATTCTTGATAAGCTTGGATGTGGAAGTAGAATTTTGGTAGTAGAATTCTTGTAACAATGAGAAATTTTGGTAACTTGCAATGATACATGCAAAATCAAGTGATTTTTCCTTGTTTATCATTTTTAGTAGACGTTTCAAATGGTGTAGATTATTTGATAATTTTTGAAGCATGTAGTTAGGAGTTTTAAATTTTTGAAAGGCATACAGTTTGGTTTTTTTAGTCATTTTTCATGCATGCATTTTGATTTTTTATTCATATTTTAAAAATGTAATTGGTTTAAGTTTCAATTCCAAAGGCATATAAGTTTGTTTTTGGGTGGTAAATATGAGATAAATTTTATAAACACATGCATGCCAATCTTTTTTATTTTTTGATATTATGATTTTTAATATGATATTTTTATAGGTGTGTTTTCTATCTATTGCAAATATAGAAGAGTATAACTTTAGAAGCATATTATTTATTTTTCTTTAAATATGGTATATATCTATATACAAAGGATTATAGGGTTCTAAGTTTGTAGAGCCGTGATAATTTTCAATTATAGTTCATTTATGCTTGTCATATTTTTGGTTTGAGTTGATTTAATAGTAAATATGAAAAGATATTTGGAAAATGTAGGTACATTTTTGTTGATACTAGGTTGTGGGTAAGTCAATATATAGTTCTGATGGTTTTTGATATAAAGTTATTATTTGTCTATATTGTCTTTGAATGATGATATCCATGTTATTCAAATTCCATTTTTTATTTTGGTTAGAGAGTGTTGAGATTTGATGTCTAATTAGTTATTTTTGATAAACACATGCCATATATTTATCTATTACTTAGATTTGGTATTTCCTTTAGTCTGTATTGGAAATATTTATTGTATTTTGATGAAAAAATATGTATTAACCTATTTTTATCATTATTGGGGTTTATTCTATTGAATATATATACTTAGATGTCTCAGATATCAACTAATCCATACCATTTTGATTTTATTTACTTCATAGACATGGAATATTTATTTGGCTTAGGTCAGATAAAATATTTTGTGGAAAAGTTAATTTTTCAAATATATAAATTATTTTATTTTAATAAGTGGAAAATAGTGATGATGTCATGGTAGATAAGTATAATGATATTTTTGTGTTCTATGTGTTAGATGGTTTGGAAAAGATATTCAAATATTCAATTTTTGTGTATTTTATTGTTGTTTATTTAGAGATATATATGTTAGATGAATGTGATAAGGCTTGTGAATAAGTTGGTTTTATTTTAAAATTAGTCTTGATGTTTTACATAATTTACATTTCTGGTTTAATTAATTGATAATTTAGTCTGGTTATCAAGTTGAAAAGAAAAATTATTTCTCAATCAGTAATGTTGAGATTTTGGTCAGTTTATTATTTAGAGTCATTGGTAGAGTGTGATATAGAATTTTTATTTTAGAAGTTGGCATAATTGTTTGATATTAGTTTCAAAGAAAGATTAGTGGTTTAATCATATTTACATATCAGTTGGTTTTGAGCATTATTATTTTATTTTGATTAAATAATTGGCCACTTGTTAGAATAATGTTATTTATTTAGAAGAGTTTCAGATAGATTTTGTTTATTTTAATCTCATAATAAAATTATTGATCATTTTTTTAGACTACATTGATGAATAATGTTTAAAATTTCAACCTATTTACTGAAATATATATGGCTTTATATATGTTCATAATAGTTTTACAAAGAGGAAATCAAAGTTTGATTTATTTTAGAAATGTTGGTTTGGACACCTCTTAATGCAAGTAATTATCATGGTAATGTGTGGATAAATGACCAAGATTGGAATAGATAAAATTAATCTTCTCATTTTTTTGCTATTAGAGGTCAATTTTATGGTGGTAGAAGGACCGATAAATTTTTTGCAACACACTTTAATACATGAATTAGGATTTCTATTCACTTTGATGATTTAGATATTGATTTTAGGGATGTTTTGGATGCATTTCCATTTAACCCTATGAATAAAGTAAATCAAGGTCTAAGGATATCATATTGGATAACTCAACGCCATGGACATGGGAATCCTAGTGGCTCAACACAATGAATGCAGATAACCATACATTAAGAACACAACTCAGTTTCTCATTATTCTCCTCAATGTAATGAAAAAATGCCTTAAAATAACCTATAATAAGTTGATAATTTGTATTCTCATTCCCTAGTACCATTTAATGATAAAATCCCTTCACATGAACTAGTTAACCCAGTGGAAACTTGTTCAATATTGAACCTTGTGGATTTTATTCATCACCTACTCGAAGAAGAAACAATAGTGTCACTTAATCATACAACACAAGAGATTAGTCCTTCAACATCACTAACATCACAAGGATGGAAAAAAATGTTAAGATGGAAATAGATGATGAAGATAATGAAGATGTTGTTAAGCTAATTAAGTTTCTAGCCACCACCATGAGCTACATAGAGTATTTGATAGATATAGGTTATCCACTGATAAAAATGCTTTTAGATTTATATGAGAATTAGGAGGTTAAAAGTTATTTAATTCTACTATTTTGATACATTTTCAGATATTTTATAATGTTTTAATACTATTTAAACTTGATTTGACAATGGTTTTGTAGTATTTTGATAGTATTTAGAATCTTTTAGATATTTTTGATGTGGAATGTGTATGAACTTATATATAATGCATATGGATAATGTTATATATACTAATTTTATTTAAATGAATTAGGTTATTTTTCAATATTTTTTATAATAGATTTATTTAGATGTTTTATGGTCTACAAGACCCCACCTGATTAGAGCCTACCCCTTAATCTATAAAATATTTATTTTGATCTTTAAAATTATTCTTAAAAAGGTTTTACATCAAGTTAAGTCATAACTGAATTTTAATTGACTTAATTAAAGTCAATTAAGACTTAACTAATAAATAAATAAGGTTAGTTATAGCTTACTCCTCAATTATATATTGAGAGGATGCTTATATAAGAGGATCAAAGTGACATTTCAAAAGGAGGAACATTACATAGATATTTTTCGAAGACTCTGATTTGCTTCAAATTTAATCATAATACTTCTTTTTGTTATCATAATACAAATATTTATTAGTCTTTCATCAAGTGTTATCATCACTTGGAAAGCTATTGAATATTGGTTAGAGTAGTGTTTCGGTAAACCTAAAAAGGATTTAGATATATTAAATGAATTGGTAAATATTTTGATATATCTTGGTGAAACCATTTATGGATTCAAAAGTAGATTTACTAGATTACATTAGAAAATTCTACATGATATTAGACCATCTAAAAAATTATGAAGATTATATTTTTGTAATGCTTTATCTTTAAAATAAAAAATGGATATATAGGATAAAGATTTTATAGATTATGATTAAAATATAACTTTCTACATAAATTATGAAAATAAATTAAAATTTATTAGTTTTAATGATATAACTACAAGTGTAAATTCAGAGAATGTAAATTTTTTAAAAGCCATTCATAATCTTAGTAACAAGATGGTCACCATAAAATGACAATTAAATGATAAGCCATATTCATTAGGAAATTCATCATTTTATCAGAAAAATAAAATTGAATAAAAGATTCTTTATTACAATGTTTGTGAACTAGATCATGATCCAAATACTTGCATAGTTGTTCGAAAATTTAAAAGATATAGTCAAGAAAAGGAGAGCATTTCAATTGATCTAGTTGATAATAAAAACATGTGTGGGATTGGTGAATATTTGTATGACATTATAACCACAAATGATTATGTTTTTGATATTATACAAAATTATTATTCTAATACAATTAAAACTAATCAAAATTTTGATCAAAATATAGATAAAGGTAAGAATATATAGAACAATTCATTAGATAATATTGATAAAAGTTTTAAACATAATGATCCTTTATCAATAAGTTTTAATAATTAATAATAAACTTCATATAAGCCTAAACATTATTTGAATATTTGTAATTCAGATGTGGGGACTTATAATATCATTGATGATTTATCTTCCATAAAAGCAAGATTTTCATTATTGTAGGCTGCTAGTTTGCCTAGACAACTTGAAAAAATTAATGAAGCCATTAAAAATTAAAATGGTAAAGATGTTTCAGGATTTCAAGAGGAAAAATAAAATAATAAACAAAATTAGTCAGTAGTTTTTGCTTAGATATATGACCCTCCTATAATTTACATACCACCTTTCTATATAACTATCAAAATTACTAATAAAGTCATATATAATTTACTTTTAGATATAGGTGCATCTAATAATATTAGGCCAACATTTATCATTGATTAATTAGGCATTTCTTATGAAACTAATAATAGAAAACTAACAAGTTTTGTCTCATGACAAACAAAATGTTGTTGTAAGGTTTGAGAGATTAATATTAAAGTTACATAAGGTGAAATAATAAGATATATGACTAATGTTTAAATTCTATATATTCCAAGAAATTGTGCAATGATTTTGGGAAAAGATTGGTTTAAAGAAGTTGGGGCATTTATTGGAAAAGACACTACTTGGTATCTAATTGAAAATGAAATTGCCTTCATTTAGAGAGAAGATTGGTATAGTAATCCTATTGATTATATACCACCAATGGTTACTTATGTTGAAACTAGAATTGGTACATATGAGTTACTAACCCTTGCTAAACTTGAATAATAACAACAAGATATCTTCTTTAAGAATGATTTATGGAATTTATATTTTGATGGTGCTTGTTTACAAATTAGAAGTGGTGTAAGAATTTGTCTCATTTATATTATAGGTAATATTTTTCATTATGCCTAAAAATTATTATTCAATACTACAAATAATACAATAGAATTCAAAGCCTTATGTCTTGGTTTAGAAAAGGCTATAGAATTGAACGTAAAATAATTAGAAGTTTTTAGAGATTCTAGATTGGTTATTAGATAGGTAAGGAAAGTTTATAAGATAAACTAAATTCATATTCATCAACATATTTAAAAGGTTTGGTCCTTACTTGAATGTTTTGGCTTTTAATAATTCTCATATTCTTAGAGAATTTAATATACGAGTAGATAAACTTATTATTTTTTATTTTATCCCTATCATGAGTGATATAGAACATATTGTTGTTTTTTTATTTCTAAAAATTTTTAGACTTAAATTCTTGATTTAAATGAAAACTGACCTATTTTTGATTATGATGAATATATTGATGCCTTTATTAAAGGTAATTATTTTGATAGTGATGATTATGTTATTAATTTTGGAGATTATTTATAGCTAAATACTAATAAGTTAACAAATAGTTTGGTGAGTTTATAATCTATGTTTACTCCACAAGATCAGCCTAAGATTTCACATACTGAAGAACCTTATAGGAGAATTACTAGAGAGGATATCCCAATAAATATTGGAACTGAAGAAGAACCCAAGTTTATTTATTTGGGAATACAATGTACTTCTGATGAGAAGGTTAAATTTATTAAACTTTTTAAATAATTTATTGATATTTTCACCTATTCTTATAAAAATCTAAAAGTGTATGATACTAATTGTATAAAACATGACATTCCTATTAAACTAGTTATTAAACCTATTAGGCAAAAAATATGAAGGATAAGCCATTTGTTGGAAGACACCATTATCAAATAGCTTGATATAATACTTGATGGTGATACCATTTTTACTATAACATATTTTGAATTGGTAGCTAATATAGTACCTATGCATAAAAAATGGAGATATCAGATTTGTGTAGACTTTAGAGACCTTAATAAGGCTAGTATAAAAAATAATTTCCCTCTTCCAAGTATTGATCAAATTTTACAACAAGTTAAAGGATATAGAATGATGTCTTTTCTTGATATATTTTTTGGTTATAAGAATTTTTTTTTCAATCCAAATGATACGCACAATACAAACTTCACAACTTATAGAGGAACTTTCACTTTTAATAAAATGCCTTTTGGTCTCATTAACACAAGTGTAACCTTTTATATAGAAATGCATTTAGTATTTGATGATTTAATTGTCATTATCATGCATATATACTTAGATGAGCTTAAATTTCATTCAAAAAAGAGAAATAAACATTTATATCATTTACGTGAAGTATTCCAAAGATGTAGAAAATATGGTACTTTTCTTAATCTTTAGAAATCTATTTTTGGTGTTATTGAAGGCATGTTATTAGGACATATTATCTCTAAAAATGGAATTTAAATCGATCTTGAATATGTTAAAGTAATCAAAGAACTATAGCCACCTAAATATTTAGGTCTTTTTCTGGCAAAATTAGTTTTGTGCATAAATTTATATCATGTTTTGCTAATAAATCAGATCCTTTGAATATTTTTCTCAAAGAAAAATAGTCATATATGTGGGATGCAAAAGTTGATTCTTATTTTAAAAATATGAAAAATGATATTTTGAATGCATTGGTGCTTGTTAAACCTAATTTTTCAAAATATTTTAATCTTCATGTTAATGCAATACAAAAATACATGGGTTCCATAATAACATAGCAAGATAAAAATAATGATGAAAAACCAATCGGATATATGAGTCAGGTTTTGAAAGATATAGAAACTGGATATCCTCTTGTTGAGAAATTTGTTTTATCTTTATTCTCTTTGTTAATTAAATTTTGTCATCTCTTGATGGAAAATAATTTTTTCATAAGATCTAATGGATCTTTTTTATCTTATCTTTTAAAACAACTTACCATTCAAGAAAGGTTGGCAAATTGGATTTTAAGAATCCAATATTTTGACCTTGAATTTGAAATTTCTAAAATAATTAAAGGAAAAAAATTTAAAAAAAAACATTTGGTGAAAAATTATTCTTCTAATATTAATGTTCTGATTTTATCTATTGATGATTTTTCATAAGTATTTAGATTTGGGCTTGAAATGAAAGATTGAGACTATTTAATAGATAAAGATAATTGATACCATGATCTTGTATATTATTTTCAAAATCAGGTTTGTCCTAAAAATTTAGATGAAATACAAAAGAGATCATTAAGAGTGAAAACTTTAATAATCTGCTTGCATGAAAACTTTTTATTTTATAGAAACTGTGATGGATTTTTGTTAAGATGTTTTACTCATGATCAAATTCAGAAGGTACTTAGGGCATGCCATGAAATTAGTTATGGTGGTCATTATGCTACAAAAATTATAGTTGGCCTATATTATTTCAAGACACCTATAAGTTGGTACATTCTTGCATACCATGCCAATTATTTATCGGTAAGGACAAATTATCAATAATGCATTAAAATCCCATAATTATTAAGAAAAATCACTAAATGGGGAAATGATTTTATATCAAAAATTCATCCTCCTTATACTAGGAATAGATATATACTTACTAGGATTGATTACTTTATAAAATGGCATGAAGTAAAAATATATATATATTTTTTTGTTACATCAGAAGTTTTTTCATTCCTTAAAAATCAGATTTTTTCTAGATTTGGTGTACCTTATAATATTGTTTTAGATAACGGTATTCAATTTGTTTTTAATGAATATTTAGAATTTTTAGGAAAATATTTTATTATTTATAGTCATTCATATAAATATTACTGTCAATGGAATAAACAAGATGAATATATGAATAAAAATATGATTTCTATTATGAAGAAAATAATTTGTGAAAATAAAAAAAATTGGTATCTTAATATTTTAAAGGTGTTATGGGTTGATCATAAAACTGTTATGGTATATACAAGGTATTCTCCTTTCATGATAACTTATGGTTTTAAAGCCACTTTACATGTAGAGCTACAAATCTCATCTACTCATACTACCTTGTAATATTTATCAAAATATACAAATTTAATTGAGCAAAGACTTAGTGATTTAAATATATTATATGAAAGTAAGATTATTGATTTATAAAAGTTAGAAGAAGCTTAAAGGAAGTTAAAGAATTTTTTTGATAAAATGGTTTATTAAAACATTTAAATTTGGAGATCTTGTACTTTATTGGGATAAAATACATGAAGATGCAGGCAATCATCATAATTTTGATTCACTTTGGTTGGGACCATATAAGATTATTTCTATACTTGAGAAAAATTCTTTTCAATTACAAGATATGGAAGGAAATTGGTTACATTATTCAGTTTATGGGCATTATTTAAAATTATTTCATCAATAGTTCTTTCTTCTTCTTTTTTTTTTTTTTTAATACTTTATTTCTTTTGGTTTGTGTGTTCATTTTCTATTTTTTGTTTTATTTTATGGGATAAATTTTGGTTACATTAGTAAAATATTCATCAGTATGAAGGAAAGTACATGGAGACTATTATATTTTTATAAGTATACAATCATGGTAAAATACTTTACACGACATAGTTTAGATTTTGCTTTATAAATGAACTTGAGATGGTTATTAATGTGTTTAGAGTAATACTTGTTTTCAAAATTTATGTTTAAGACATTTACATTTGATTACATTTCCAGACTCAACTTCCCTACCCATTAATCCTTTTCTCCATGTCATGCCAACTGAACACTTCATCCCTTAAATTATTTTATTAATAAAGGAGTTCACATGGAACTACCTGAGAAACAATTTACCTAGATTGCACTCTCAAGTGTTTTATCTTTAATAGGAAAATTTTCATTTTTACTACATTTATTTTTGAAAAACAATTTACCTAGATTGCACTCTCAAGTGTTTTATATTTAATAGGAAAATTTTCATTTTTACTACTTCATTTATTTTTTAAATCATCTAGCAAGGTCGCTAGTGTTGAGCCTATTTTTTACACCCCCTCTTTTTCATTTTTAAAGACAAGAGTTTTGAAATATTTTTTCTGCATTGATAACTTGGTTGTAACATTTAAAAATGCTAACTTGGGGTCCTAGTTCATCACAAAATTTTATTATGCATTATTATCATAATGTTTATTACTATCTTTTCATTTAATGAAAGTATTACTCTACATTTTAAAGTTGTTATGAAAGAATTTAATGGATTTAATGAAAAATAAACATATATAGGAAGTGGCATGAAACAATTCTTTGATTATGTGAATCATATGAGTACATGTTACTAAACAAAATTTATGATCAAGGTTGTGATCTATAATGGTTGGATGTGTAGTTTGATTGATAAATGGTTTGTTGATCAAAAAAATCTATTTTAAGTATTGTTAAAGTTTTAATATAAGTTGGCATTGTTTATATTGAATTAAATTGTAATTGTTTAATGTTTTATTTGTATTGAAACCTAATGATTCTAACCTAAGATCAAAGCTTAAGTGTTAAGTATATATTAATGCATTTTGTAATCTATGTTACATATCGAAGATTAAGTATAATGATACCTAAAAGGTTTCAATTCTATGAAATTGAATATTAGTCAACCTATCTGAAGTTGAAATGAACCTAGGGTGGTAGAATTTTACCTAGGTGACTAAGTGTTTAATATTGACTACAAATTTCAAGTTTTATTTTTACAAATTTATAAATGGAAAGTGGTGCAAATTTAATGTTCAAGGATATGGTGAATAGATTGGAATTTATTCAAACCCTAAAAAATTTAAGGCTTTAAAATCTAGAAGTATGTGTACTACCAAAGGGAATTTAGTAAACAATTTAGTGGAAGTTTTGGTTATTATTAAGTTTGTCGAAATGATAATTTGGTTGGTGGTAAAAATTGATAGGCTTGTCATCAAATGTGATTGAGGCATGTAACATTGGTAGTAACTACATTAAGGCCTTTCATTTAGTTTATTGTCATTCTTGACAAGTTTGGATGCACAAGAAGAATTATGGTAGTAGAATTCTTATAACAATAATAAATTTTGGTAACTTCTTGTGATACTTGAAGAATTGGGTGAGTTTTCCTTATTTTTTATCATTTTTAGTAGATGTTTTAAATGGTGCATATTGTTTGATAATTTTCAAAGTATGTAGTAAGGAGTTTTAATTTTTTGAATGGCATGCATTTTTGTTTTTGAAGTCATATTTTAAACATGTAGTTTGAGTTTTTTATTCATATTCAAAACAAATAATTGGTTTAATTTTCAGTTCACAAGGCATACAATTTGTTTTTTTGGTGGAAAATATGAGATAAATGTTTTGAACACAAGATTTCTAAGATTTTTGCTTTGTTGATATTAAGATTTTCAACATGATATTTTGATGTGTATTTTCTATCTATTGTGAATATGGAAGAGTATAACTTTGGTTGTATAATATTTATTCCTATTTAAAGATGATATATATATGAAAATGATTATAGGGTTCTGAGTTTGTAGATCCTTGATAATTTTCAATTATAGTTCATCTGTGCTTGGCATATTTTTTATTTTAGTTGATTAATAGTAAATATGAAAAGATATTTAAAAAATATACGTTGGTTTTTTTTGATACTGGGTTGTGGGTAAGTCAATATAATAGTTTTTATGGTTTTTGATATAAGGTTATCATTTGTCTATATTTTCTTTTAATGATGATATATATGCTATTCAAAATCCATTTATTGTTTTGGTTAGATAATGTTGAGATTTGGTGTTTGACTGGTTATTTTTTATAAAAATGTGCCATATGTTTGTCTTCTACTCAGATTGGTATTTCCTTTAGTTTGGATTAGAAATATTAATGGTATTTTGATGCAAAAAATTATATTATCTTATTTTGATCATTGTTAGGATTTCCTCTATTGATTCTATGCACTTAGATTCCTTAGACATCAACTAAGTCCATACCTTTTTTCTATTTTTTGCTTCATAGACATGGAATATTTATTGGCTTAGGTCAAATAAAATAGAGTTTATGGAGAATTCATGTCTTTAAAGATATAAATTATTTTATTTTGATAAGTGGAAAATAGTGGTGATGTCATGGCAGATGAGTATAATTTTATTTTTGGGTTTTATATGTTAGATGGTTTGGAAAAGATATTCAATTTTAGTTTATTTATTTTGTTGTTTATTTGGAGATATATATGATAGATGAATGTGATAAGGATTTTTTACAAGTTGGTTTTATTTTTAGATCAACTTTGATGTTATATAGGGTTTAGATTTATGGTTTAAATAATTGATAATTCAATCTGGCTATCAAGTTGAAAAGGAAAATTTGTTTTTTAGTTAGTAACGTCAAGATTTTGGTCAGTTTGTTATACATAGTCATTAGCAGAGTGTGATATAGATTTTTAATTTTAGCAGTTAGAAGAATTATTTGATATTAGTTTCAAAATAAAGATCAATGGTTTAATCAGATTTACATATCAATTGGTTTTGATCATTGTTATTTTATTTTGATTAAATAATTGGCCACTTGTTAGAATAATTTTGTTTATTTAGAAAGGTTTCAGACATGTTTTGTTTATTTTGATCTCACAAGGAAATTATTGATCATTTTTTAAAACTACATTGATGAATAATGTTTCAAATTTTAATCCATTTATTAAAATTTATATGGCTTTATATATGTTGAGAAAAATTTAGTAAAGAGGAAATCAAGGTTTGATTTATTTTATTTATTTCATAAATGTTATCTTGGACACCTCCTATCTCAAATAATTCTTGTGGTAGTGTGTGGAGAACTGACCAAGCTTGGAATAAAGAAGATTCATCTTCTCATAGTTTTACTTATAGTAGCTATTTTTTTGGTGGTAGAAGGCTTGTTGAATTTTTTTTAAGACCATTTAATAGAGGAACTATGATGTATATTCACTTTGATGTTTTAGATCCTACTTTTTGGGGTATTTTGGATGCATTACTATTTAACCCTATGAATAGAGGAAATTGAGGTATGAGTGTACCATATTGGATAACCCATCCCCATGGATGTGGGAATATAAGTGTCTCAACAAAGTGAATGTAGATATCCCTATAATTAGAGCATAACTCAGTTTCTCATCATTCACCTCAACATAATGACCAACTGTATGAAAATAACCTACAACAAGTTGATAAGTTTTTTCCTCATGCCCTAGTGACATTAAATCATTAAACTCCTTTGACTGAACTAGTGAACCTAGTGTAAACTTGTTCATGATTGAACCTTGTGTATTTTCCTCATCACTTTCTTGAAGAAGAAAGAACAGTGCCACTTAACTATGAAAGACAAGAAATTAGTCCTTCAACATCACCAACCATCATTAGGATGGTAAATAAGTTAAGATGGAAATAGATTATGAAGACAATAAAGTTTTTTTTAATCTAATTAAGTTTCCATCCACCACCATGAGCTACATATAATATTTGATAGATAAGGGTTATCCAAAAATAGAAATGCTTTCAGATGCAAATTAGGATTACAAAGTTCAAAATTATTTATATCTATTATTTTGATACATTGTTAGATATTTTATAATGTTTTAATATTGTTTATACTTGAGTTGATAGAATTTTTATAGTATTTGGAAACTTATACATAATTTTGATGTGGAATGTATATGAACTTATAAATAATGCATATGGATAATGTTAGATGTAGAAAATTTATTTAAATATTTTTACATAATAGATTTATTCAGATGGTGCCTGATCTATGGGCCCCCACCCAATTAGAGTCTATCCCTTTGGTCTATAAAATATTTATTTTGATCTTTAAAATTATTCTTAAAAAGGTTTTACATCAATTGAATTCATAAATAAATTTTAATTGACTTAATTAAATTCAATTAAGACTTAAGTAATAACTAACTAAGGTTAGATATAACTTAATCCTCAACTATCTCTTGAGAGGAGGATTATATAAGAAGATCAAAGTGACACATTTCAAAAGAAGGTAAATTACATAGGTATTTTTTGAAGAATCTAAATTGATTCAAAGTTCATGATAAGACTTCCTTCTGTACAATATCTCTAAGATAAAGCAACTTTTATAGATAAATCAAGGACACATTATCTGATGGTTAAGTATGATGCTTAATTAACATAGGTATATCCAAGTTTCATTGTTTAGTTTACAAACCAATTATCTAAAATTTGTTAGGTTTAACATCTTATGATGATTGTAGAATTGCAATCATATGAGCAAAATATGAACTACTTGGCTTGAATACTGATGAATACATTGTTTGAAGTGGCATGTTTTTGATTCATTCAGATTTTTTGGTTCTTATTTCAAATATTTTTTACAAAATATTTTATTTATCAATAAAAAATTATTTCTTCATTGCTAAGATGGCTCTCTAATAGACTCATAATCTTCTATTTTATTTTTATTTTATTTATTTATTTTACTTATTGTTAATTTAATAATACTTTAAATTAGATTAATTACTTTCTCTTTTTATGTTGTCTTTATTTAATCTAAATTTATGTGTTTATTAGATTTTTGAATCTTTCTTAAATATTTAAATTATATGTTATTTTTTTTTTGCTTTGTCAGATCTTAGTTTTGTTTTCCAAGTTATTCCTTTATTTCTTATTTTTGTTTAAGCTTAGATTAATTGTTAGCATAGAATTAGTAGTTGTTTTAGATTTATTTAAGTATTAGATTGTTGAAGTTATTTAGTTTAAATTTATTTCTAGATTTGTTTAGTTTAAGTTTTTTCTTAGATTTGTTTAGTTCACATTTAGACTTTGGTTTGTTTAGTTTCTAATTTATTCCTTTATTATTGATCAATTTTATTTCCTAGTGTGATTATGTTAGTTTCTATATTTCAATTTATTTCTTTGGATTTCATCATAATATTTTGTTTGTATCTTTTAGTTCCTTCAGTTACTTTTATTTTAATATTTTTTGAATTATTACATGAATTTTAAGGCATTTACATGAAGCAAATTTTTTTATAAGGAATAAAAATATTTCCTTGAAGAGATTATCTTCATCATAGATCTTCTTTGTTGAATAGGATTGATTACATATTCATATTTGTTTCCTTTAGATTTAAATATAATATTGATTTATAAAATATAATGAAGTATGGTTTAATATTTGATGTACTTAATATTTATTAGAACATTTAAGACCCATTTATGCATTATTAAAATCCTTTTCTGACATATTAGACCTTACTATTATAATGGTATGATTCTAATGTAACTTTCATCATAGGTGAAAGGGATGATTTGTTGACATAATAATTTCAATCATCAACATATTCATGAGGTGCCCTCTTGGTGGTAGAATTTTTTTTGATGAGAGAGGGATGATCACTCTTTTATTCAAACTAATGGAAAAGTCTCTTTCCCAAATCACCCCATTTTTGTATTATACTAGGTTACATCCCTCTACACCTTTGAAGAGATATTATTGCAAATATGTAGAAATAAGTATGATATCCACATTTTATTGAGTGATGTTATGGACTGCACATATGTTAACAATGTATTGTATATGCTCTATGGGAGTGGTAGTACCCTCAATATTGAAGTAAGGAGTGATATAAATATCTAAAATTGTGATATCATCATTTTATTAAAGGTCCAAGGGGATGCCTCCATTAAAATCTACAAACAACTAATTTATTTGGGCTGTCATATGATGAATAGGAATCAACCTCCCTCTTATTCTTGGAAATATACCAAAAGGAGGTTTATATTTAGCCCTTGGATAAGGCTATCTAAAACCTCTCTCTCTCCTTTTAGGAGACCTTGAAAATGTAGCTATTCTTCTTCTGGGAGATAATGATAACTTAGTAAACTAAAAATTAGTACCCCTTTTAGAAGACCTTATTTTCTTTGGCATGAAAGTGTAGAGCATATATGAAATGAGAAAATGATGGAGTCACTAGGTGCCTTGAAAGTGTCTTCAATTATGTTACAACCTTATAAGAATATAACCATGATCATAGCATAATTCTTCAAATTCTATGGAACTTATCCCACCTGACATGCCAAAAACTATTATTACTTGGATCTTGCACTTGTTCATTCAATCAATTGATCTAATGGAAAAAATGGGATCATCACCAAGGTGTGAGACCATAGATCTTTGGGATGAATCTCTAGATAAGGCCAAATCCTAACTAAACTAGATGAATATGACATAAGATCAATTGTATGCCAAAGACTATGATTGAAAAAAAACATATCTACAACTAAGACTATGATTTTGTCAAGTAAAAGTGATTATAAATTGAACTTAAACTAAAAGAGGTGATGCACCAATAGTCTAGAGATCTCCTCCACTCAACTAGAATATAATAAGAGAACCTATAAGGATGACAAATTCTCATACAAAATATTAAAATTTAACCTATCTTGAAAAAGTGTTTTGTATAGAGGTATTAAACCTAAGATAGAACTAGGATGGTCATCATCTACCTTGAAAAAGGTTATAATGTTGAACATTATTCATATTTTGAGGTTTGGAATTAATGTTGTCATTGATGTTAAAGGTTGTTGAGAAGAGGTGATCTTATGAATATTGATGTAAAAGGTGCTTATGAATGTTGATGTCATGTAACTATCATTATTTTTGTCAATGATGTCTCAATTGTGATCTAGTGAGTGTTATGTTACAACAAGCTAAAGTGTTAAAGATCAGTTGGTATGGTCATGAAAAAGGTCTTCATGAGGTTAATGAAGAGTGTAGCTATGAAATAAAATATTTATTAGTGTTGCAGTGATTCTGAGAATGTAATATATGATTGGTATATGTTCTTATATTTTCATGAGTGTTATGAAGGTTAGAATGGAAGGTCCTTATTGTCAAAGTTGTCAAGTACTTAACCCTAGTAGTGTCTTGAGAATGTACATGCATAGGATGCCTAGTCTTGTGCATGAAGAGGCATGGTGGAATGGTGAAATGTATGTTCCCATGTTTTTAAAGGTTATATAAGACTTTTATAAAGTGTCTTTGAGGACAAGGTGTCTTAGTTATGGTATGAAGAGACCTTGTGTGAAGGCAAAATCTTGGTTTCATGGTAATATAAGGTTTTATAAGGATGGTTGACTTTTTGTGAGCATGTGAGATGTTGTGTGAGACTATGAGTGAAGTATTTATATCTTAAAAAGAGGTTTAAAGGTTAGTTTAAGGCCTAATGAGGTTTTAAAACTTAGGTGTAGAAAGTAAAGTGGTGAGAACATGGCCTAATTAGTCATGAGGTTTAGTTTCTAAGGAAAGTATGCACATGTGATATTTTTTAGATATTTGATAGGTTGTCTTAGGTGTAGTCATGAATTTTTAGGTCAAAGTTTGAAATTTAAGGCAAGACAAAATGATTTGAGCTTTCTCAAGTGCACAAAATAAAGGGTTCTTAACCTGAGAAGAATTTTATTATGTTTGTTAGCTCATCAAAACTTTGCATCAGAACCTAATATATTCATGGTATATGGGTAAGGGTCATATCTAAAAACTATAGGCATCATTTTTTGGATTAAGGGGTTATGCTTTATGAATGACTGTTAAGAGTGGAAACAAGTTTAAACCCTCCTAGAACCCTAATAAGGACATGATGTTGAATATGTTGATCAAAAGTGCCTAGAATGGATTGGTATGCTTAGGTAAGCTATTGGATATTTTATTTGACTCTACCAAGTACCTCTAGGTTGTATTGGTTAGAGAGATAAGAGAGAAAATATTTAGTTATAGGCTTAGTTTTGAAGAATTTGTAACTATCATAAGTTGTATTATATAAAGTTTGAAAATGATTAGATGGAGAAGGTACACAATTTTATTTTATATACATTGTGTATTTTTTATTGGTTATATTACTTAAGTGTCTCATTTTTGTGATCCAAGTAGGCCATTCGCTAATAATCCTAATAGATCAAAAAGTGCAAAACCTAGGTAGTGATGAGAAGATGATTCTTGATGTATTTTCATGATAGATTCATTTATTAAATTTCATGAAAATATTTTTTTGAAAATTTATGCCCTTTTAATAATTATTATAAGGTTTGAAATTTAGGCATAGAGTTTAAAAATTTGAATCCAAATTAGCTTATCTAGTTTTGGTATGACTATGAGGAGAGAGGTCAAAAGATTGGTCTGCAAGACCAATATTTGATATTACACCATATTAATTTTGTATTTGAAGATGGTTTAGAAATTATATAAAATTATATTAATGAATATTAATTATTTTAAAGTTCTTATACATGTGTTATAAGGTCAATATTTCATGATTGTGTTTTTAATAGTCTTGGTAGTTCTGAGTTATAGAGATGAAAAGTTGAATTTAAGTGCAATTTCATGAAAGACTGATGCAATGTAGTGCATGGAGTTATTATTCATGATAATTATTGTTATATTTTTTGGAGGTTAGTATAAGTGAATAAAATTTGTTCACAAAATATCTTGTCTATTTAGAATTGGACTGTGAGACTGTAAGTTTAGGAATTGGTCTGTAAGACTAGTATTTTCCATTATACCTTATGATTTTCTAATTTGAATATGTCATAAGATAATTTTAATTCATAAATATTAAGTAAAATTTTTTACAAAGGTGGTTTAAATCCAATTCCTTATAACTATGTTTTTGAGTATTCTGGTAGTTTTGAGTAAGCAAGTTGCAAAGTTATTCTTGAGCCATTATTGTCTAGCTGAAGTTGTTTCAAGTATTTGGGGATGTTCAAAATTTCATGTATTATATGTATATATTTTTAATTTTTCATGGTATATCTAATAAATAAATTATTTTGGTTCATTATTTCAAGATAGTTTTTGTGGTATACAAGCCTAATAAGGCAATCTATCTTAAAGAATGTTGCAAGTTATGAACAAAAGATGTTGATCTAACCAAGCATGGAATAGGTCAAAATATATAATTAAAAAAAAATTTGAGTGGTTTTTAATGGTTTGATAAGGCTATTTTTATCCAATAATATCAATTCTTAGCATCAAGAGAGTAGACCTAATGAAGTAGGTCTTTATGGGACCTAAAGGGTGAGTAAGACCAATGTTGGTCATTGAGTCAGAGTGTTTTAAGTGGTTTTTAGACCTAAAAGGCATCATGGACATAATATGAGATTATTGAGGGTATATTTGAGTGGTATATGATATGTTCCTATTATGTGTGAATTTTTAAAGTGTTCCAAAGAAGGTTTAGTGTAATGTGTGACTAAGAAGGCTTAATAGGTCTCCATGAAGTCCTAAAGAAGGAATGTAGCCTATTGAGTTATGACCAACCTAATATTGTGATTGATTATTTTTGAAACATGTACTAGTTATTATTATGTGTAATATATAAGTGGAAAAGTGTGTGTGGCCAGCCAAAGTGTGTATGAGGATGAAACTTGTATAAAAGTAAGGTCTAATAGGTTTATTTATGAAGTTGTGTGTGAGGATGTGTAAGCAAAAGAAAGAGTAGATTGTTGATAAGAAGGATATCTTGTATACCATCATATGGAAGTAGATATATTTTCATGAAGATCTAATATGGGTGGTTTAGATGAATATCAAGGTCATATGACTTAATTTGTCTTGAAGAGACCTAGTTCAGTGAAGGAGCCTAGAAGGTGGTTTGAGAGGGATAGGAGAGATAGGAGACATGAAGAAGGTGATCATAATATATTTTATGAGAAACAATTTCTTCTAAATTTGAACCATGCAATCAAGTAGTTGAGTTGGTGCTGAGTCATCTAAGGGGTTGGTACCTCTATGAAAGTGGGTGCTTGCTAAAGCCTATTCAAGTGGGTGCTTGATTGGTTGGGCTTAGTGCTCCATGAGAAGTTGGTGCTTCACTAAATCTTTATTTTTGTATTATAATAATATATTCCATTCACAAATATCAATGGGTTTTCTTCCCCTTGAGTGTTTCCCACATATATGATGTGGTATCTTGTTTCATGCTCTTGTATGGTTATTTATGCTTGATAGATCTATGTACTTGTATAAATGGATCTTAAATGTTAATTTGAATTGATATAATGTTTTTAAGACTAATTCACTCCACTAAAATTTATTATTCTTACAATAATTAGTATCAAATATTGGTCCTTTAAATTAGGACTAACAACTTGAAAGTGATCCTGAGAAGCACAAGCATGGATTATGATATTGAGAGTGTTTATCATGATAGAAATGAATATAATTTTAATTCATAAGCTAAGTATATAAGAAAGAGGTTGAATCAGTCATTTGAGGTAAGTAATAATAGTGTTCCTGATGATGATGATTATGTTGATCAAGTTAGAAATGGAGTTTTATTCTTGGTTAAAGAAGCAGGTTGCTCCAAGGAATAAGACATGTATGATAAAGAAGTTTACTATGAAAATGAATAAGGATAAGATGAATTAGATCTTGAAGCTAAGATAATAAGTTATATATATAGTTTGAATCACTAAAAGAAGAGTAAGCATGAAGTGATCTCTATGGTCAGGGATCTTAAGGAACATATATGTACCTTAAAGAGTGGATTGGAGATTTGATAATCTCCTAAGTTCATGGTGTTTTAAATCCCTATAGAAAGGGGTGAATCCATTATTATTTATGGAGAAACTCATTAGTCTATATAATATGGGTTTGAGGGGGAGATAATTAGGCGATTCATCATCTATAAGAGTAAATCAATAGTTCTAAGAAGGTTTGTGAGGTTGTAATAGGTATGTAGGTAGGTTGAATAATGTTGGCAAGGATAAAAACATGGACATTTGTTTTGTAGCTGCAATAAGAAGATAAAGATGAATTGTATACATTATTGTGTTCTAGCATCTAAGGTGCCATGATATGAAATGCAAGTCTAAGCATATGATTATGTATAGAGATATATGGGATATTGATTGGTCTACAAGATCAATATGGTTATGAATACAAGTTTGATAAGTTGTTGATAGAAATATAAGTTTAGCTAGAAATATGGTGAGATTTCAAAGGTTGATATCAAGATTTTAAGGTCAAAAAGAAATATGTTGGTATATGAGAAGTAATTTTTGGTATTTTTTTGTAGTCAGTAGTTGAGCTTGATCTATGTTGAGGTTTGGTATTGGTATCAAGGTGTTTAAAGTAAGTTAATATTGGTCTATGAGTCCTGATGACTCATAAGATGGGATTAATCTATGAAGACAAAGGGGAAATATAAAATTATTTAGTTAGTGTCATGAGTGTTGGTTTTAGTCATATCAAGGATAAGGTGAACATCCTTAATTTTTAGAGTTATTTAGAAGATTGAGAATGAGCATAGGGGAGAATGGAGACCCTTATTTATTAAAAATGTTGTGTTTATTATTATATACTTGGTATAAGGGGGAGCTTGATAGCTCTAAGGTTTGTAATTTTCTAAGAGTAATTACCAAAAAGGGAGAAAGTGTTATTCCAATAGTTGCAGATGACCCTTTGTCATTAATGTCAAAGGGGGAGAAATATCAAAATGCATGAGAAAAGGAAAGAGTCAGATATGGGAGAGGGTTAACATTAAGAATGGTTACCATAGTTTTATAAGTGTGTTTTCCATCAATGACAAAGGGGGAGATTGTTGAAAATTATTCCTATTATTTAAGTTTGGCATTGATGTTGTCATTGATGTCAAAGGTTCTTGAGAAGAGGTGCTCTTATGAATACTTATGTGAAAGGTGCTTATGAAGGTTGAATGCATGTGACTATCATTTTTGTTTTCATTAATGTATCAGTGTTTCTCTAGTGAGTGTTATGTTATAACAAGCTAAAGCATTGAAGGTTAGTTGGCATGGTCATAAACAAGGTATTCATGAAGTCAATGAAGAGTGTAACTATGAAAGAGAATATTGATTAGTGTTCTAATGATTCTAAGAATGTAAGTTATGATTGATATATGTTATTATGTCTACATGATTGATTTGAAGGTCACCATGGAAGGTCCTTATTGTCAAATTTGTCAAGTGATTAAGCCTAGTAGTGTCTTGAGAATGTACATGCATAGGATGCCTAGTCTTGTGCATGAAGAGGCATGGTGACATGGTGAGATGTATTTTCCTATCCTTTTAAAGGTTATATAAGTCTATTATCAAGTGTCTTTGAGGACAAGGTGTCTTGTGAAGCTTTATTATGACATGAAGAGACCTTGTGTGAAGTCATAAGCTTGGTTTAATGATGAGATAAAGGTTATAGAAGGATGGTTGATTTTGTTTGAGCATGTGAGATATTATGTGAGCATGTGATTGAGGTATTGAGATATTTACAATAGGTTTTAAGGTTATTTCAAGTCTTAATGAGGTGTGAAGACTTAGGTGTAGGAAACAAAGTGGTGAGAGCATGACCTAATGAGACATGAGGTTTAGTTTCTATGGAAAGTATGCACAAGTGATAATTTTTAGATGTGTGATAGGTTTTCCAAAGTTTATTTATGAATTTTCAATTAAAATTTTGAAAGTTAAGGTAATAAAAAATTCTTTGAGGTCCCTCAAGTGCATAAAATGAAGGCTTATCAACCCAAGATGGATTTTATTATGTTTGTTAGCTTGTCAAAAAAATTCAAGGGAACATGTGATATTCATGGTAGATGGGGAAGAGTCCTAGATAAAAATTATAGGCATTAGTTTTTAGATTTATGGGATATGATTTATGAATGATCATCAAGAGTGGAAACACATTTAAACCCTCTTAGAACCCTAATAAGGACTTGATGTTGAAGATGATGATCAAAAGTGCCTATAATGGATTGGTATGCTTAGGTAAGATATTTTATGTTATATTTGACTCTCCTAGGTACTTCTAGGTGGTTTTTCTTAGAGAGAGGAGAGAGAATATGTTAAGTTATAGGCTTTTTTTTGAAGAAGTTGTAGTTATCAAAAGTTATATTGGATAAAGTTTGAAAATGATTAGATGGAGAAGGAAGAGACTTATATTTGTTGTCAATGGTGGTTTATATATATTTTATAGTACTTAAGTGTATTATTTTGGTGATCCAAGTAGGCTAGTTACTAATCGGCCTAATAGAGCAAAATGGGAAAAACTTAGGTAGTGATGAGAAGATGATTCTTAATTTTTTTAATGAAAGATTGATGAATTAAATAGAATGAAAATGTTTTTTGGGAATTGTATGTCCTATTAATAATTAGTATATTGTTTGGAATTTAGGTATATAGGTTGAAAATTTGAAGTCAAAATAACTTATTTGGTTCTAGTATGACTATTAGGAGAGAGGTCAAAATATTGGTCTACAAGACCAATATTTGACATTAGACCATATTGATTTTTTATCTAAATATGGTATATAAATTTTATGAAATAATTTTAATTCATTATAATTATTTTAAATTTCCTATACAAGTGTTATAAATTAAATGTTTCATTACTATGTTTTTGATAGTCTTGGCAGTTCTGAGTTGCAATGCTGAAAAGTTGCATTTGAGTGTAATTTCATGAAAGAGTGATGAAATTTAGTGTATGGAGTTATTATTAATGAATTTTAAGTAATTATAATTATTTTTAAAAAAAAATTATTTTATTATAAGTAAATAAAATGTGATAAAAAAATGACTTGTTTGTTCAGAGTTAGATTGTGAGATTATAAGTCAAAGAATTAGTCTATAAGACCAATATTTTACATTACACCTTATGAGTTTTTAATTTTAGGATTATATGAATATGTAATAAGATAATTTAAATTAATTTATATTTAATAAAATTGTATACTTATGTGGTTTAATTCCAGTTTATTATGACTGGGTTTTTGATTATTTCAGTAGTTCTGAGTAAGCAAGTTGCAAAGTTGTTCTTGAGACATTATTTTATGAGTGAAGTTATTCCAAGTAGTTAGGAATGTTCATGAGGTAATTTAATATATTTATAAATTTTTAATTTTTCATGGGATAGATACTAAAGGAGGGATTAAACTTCATTCTTTCAAGATAGTTTATGAGGTATAAATTCCTAATAGGGTAGTCTATCCTAAATAGGGCTTTAGGGTATAAACAAAGGATGTAGATATAACCAATCATGGAAGAGGTAAAAATAAGTCATTTTAAAAGTTTTTTAGTGGTTTTATATGGTTATATAAGTATATATAGGTCCAATAAGATCAAGTTTCAACATTAAGAGAGCAAATTTAATGAATTAATTCTCCATGAGACCTAAAGGGTGAGTAAGACCAATGTTGATCATTGAGTCAGAGTGTTTCAAGTGGTGGTAAGAATTGAAAGGTGTCATTGACCTCATATGATATTATTTTGGGTATATTTTAGTGTTGTATGATATTTTCCTACCATGTGTGATGTTTGAAAGTATTTCAAGGAAGGCAAAATGTAACATGTGACTAAGAAGGCCTAATAGGTCTCCATGAAATCCTAAAGAAGGAATGTAGCCTATTGAGTTATGAATGACCTAATATTGTGATTTATTAATATTTTAATGTTTAATAAGGAATAATATGTGTAAAATATAAGTTTACAATCATTTTGGATGACCAAGGTGTGTATGAGCATGAGGCTTGTATAAAAGCAAGGTCTAACAGGCCTATTTGTGAAGTTGTGTGTGAAGATGTGCAAGAAAATGAAAGATCACATTGTTGAGAAGAATTAAGTATTTTATAAAATTATAGGGAAGTATATAAGCTATCATGAATATCTAACATGGGTAATGTATATGAATATTAATGTTATATTACCTAATCTATCTTAAAGAGACCTAGTTGAGCGAAGGAAGATAGAAGGCAATTTGAAAGGGATAAAAGAGAGATAATATATGAAGTGATCATCATATATTTTATGAAAAACAATGTCTTATTAACTTTATAAATTTAATCATGTGTTTGAGTTTGTGCTAAGTCATCTATGGGGTTGATGCCTCCTTGCAAGTGGGTGTTTGCTAAAGCTTAGTCAAGTAGGTGCTTGACTAGTTGGGGTTGGTGCTCCATTTGAAGTTGGTTCTTTACTAAATATTGGTTTTTTATTATAATACTATATTCTATTTGAAAATATAAATGGTTTTTCTTCCCCTTGAGGTTTCCCAAAATATATGATGTGTTATCTTGTTTCATGCTATTATATGGTTGGTTATGATTTCTAAATCTATGTACTTGTATGAATGGCTCTTGAATGTTAATTTGAATTGAATTAATGTTTTTATGACTGATTTAAACCCCTCCCCCCCCCCCCCGCACCCTTATTCATTGTTATTTTCACATATAATGGTGAGTGTATATATCTAGTTCATGTATAAGTCTAATTATACATAGTATAAAACCTATAAATTATGTTATTCTTGTATAGAGGTGAAGGGGATTTAGAAAATAATTCAAGATAAAACAACTTTTAACAAGAATAGATTAAAAAATTCATGAAATACACACAAGATTCAATTACTTAATAAGTAAAATTCAATATTTTATTGATTCTAAGGCATTAATCCAACATTAAAAGTCTCAAAAATAATAGAGTATTGTCATACCTAAGGAGGGATCATGAACAAGTAATTTATAGTACTATATATAATAAAATGAGATGAGAGGGAAGAAGGGATAACTAGAAACCCTCATGAATGTTTTTAATACTACACTAATATAGCCTATAAAATATAAGAGACAAGGAAAAATGGGGTCATTAAGTCCCCTCCAATACACTAGGCCTACTCCATGAAGCTTTCTCAAGAAGGTTGGCATAGTAGTGGGAGATTAGGCATTATTATTGTTATTTTTATACTTTTGGAAGCTTGACATGATGAATGGGTTCCTTTAAGGATTCTATATTTTTGGAAAATTCCTAATTTCAACCTTAATTCATCCATATCCACCTCACATGCATGCATGCTAGAGAGAATATAGATCAAGTTGGCTTGCCATCATAATTTCCATTTTTAAAAAAAGTTTGACTTGGAGGAAGATATCCTATGCCCATTTTGAGTCTTGAGTTGACCAGTCATGACCATCACTCCATGGAGGGAGTTACACATATTCAAGGTTAGTTTTTAATGCATCATACCTCATTCATTCTTTTTATGACCATTAATATTCACCCATAGTAGTGTTTGACAGGTTGCAGAAACATGGATCATCTAAAATAATTCTTGAAGTTCATGTTAAGGCCTCCAAGAGAGGACAAAAAGATGATGCATCATCATATTTTCCCATAAGAACACCTTGAAAAGCCTTAAAACATGCATTTACATGATATAAGGCTCATCTTGACTTATATTCTACCATAAAAACCTATGATAAACCCTTTACAATCCTTAAATGACTCTTAGAAACCATGTTTCTGGTTTATAAGTTGGGTGTTGAAGTTATAATGCATCCATCTATTCAAATTGAAAACCTATATATTGTTTCTAGTCTTTAGTATCCTTATTTTTCACACTTTCTTCACATAATCTTTAAAAAAATTCCAAAAACCTTAATTTTTTTTCAAATCTATCATATAGACTTGAAACTTTGAAATCATGTTGTTAGTAACCTTCATGTTGGTGTTCTTAGGGATTTTGATACCTTCTTCAATTTAGTATACCTCTTTTGTAATCCTATAACTTATCTTAGAAGGTATTGAGACATCAATGTATTGATACATATTCCAATTACCATGATGTTTTTGAAAACACTATTTTGATATTTATTTGATACATGTATTGATATTAAGCTAATGATGTAGGCCTATAGGCCCTTCACTATGCTTGAAATCTTGTGAATCTTGAAAACTAAAATTGTAATTGGGTTCTCGAATCATTTTCAATTTTTTCAAATTTGCAAGTGAGTGTGGAAGATATTTTAATCTTGTTTCATTGTCTTCATGTATTTATACATGCCTAAGAACCCTCATCCTTTTCTTAAGTTTCATGAAATTCTAATTAACAAACTTGCAAACCTCTCTTATTGCTTGGGAAATTCACTTCATAATCCTACAACATTCTCATTATCAAACCTTTTATTCATTATATCTTCCCTTAAAAATCTAATATTTCAAGTCTAAAGGTAAATTAACCACAATTTTGAAATCATGAAGACTTAATGCTTAATATACTTATAGGTGTCATGAAAACCTTAACCTTTAGTCCATAAAAGTTTGGTTTGAATGCCATGGATCTTATGATAACATGGAGGGAAGTATTGAAAGATTTATAACTTCATAAAACTTTTTATTACCTTATTAAACTCCATCTAAACATCTTATATACTTGATAAGACCCTTTAGAGTAGAATTCATATCCTATAGCATGTAACTTTCTCATAAAGGTCTTAAGGCCAAAAACCATGTTTGAGTTCTCTCATAAGACTATATATTGACCCTTAAAACCACCAAAACTTACATAATCATGTTTAAATCCTTTTTAAGATTTAATTCTATCCTTTTTAAGATTTTATTGAAGTTTCCTTGAAGAAATAAAAATAACTTTCATGAAGTTGGATCATGCACCCTTCATACTTCTTAACCCTACTTCATCATAAACACATATGTAATTTAACAAGACTACACATTTTGTTTTGGGTATAATATATCTTGGAGATCACATTCCATTTTTTAGGCCTCTTTGGGTAATTATGAGGTTAATTTTCCACCTTGAAAATCAAGATTTTTTTTCTAATTCTGGTAACTCCTCCATTTACAAAACTCCCAAATTTACTTCTTATAAACATGAATCCAAATTTTATAAATCTTCTCTATGAACCTCCCAAGAATTATATAGACTTTAAAACATATTGAGGTGAACCAAATCATTATGGAGACATATTATCATGCTTGAAACCATCCTACCTCCTTGACAGGCATGCGATCTTTATCAAACTTCAATAACTTGACATAGGTTTGACAATATAGTTTTGAAGGTCTTTTAGGATGTCTATAAGCCTTCAACTAAGAAATTAAAATCTTTTAAACACTTTTATAACCTCATTATTTCACCTAAATACATTTTACATGCCAACAATAGCTATTAAGGAGCTTACAATCTTATTGAATCATGCTGAACACTTCTCCAGTACCTATAGACGTATAAAGGTCCTTCCCAAACATGAAACCTTGTGAAAACCTTGAAAATTATTCATGATAATTATTGATAAAATTTTCATCACCAAACTTTCATTCATTATTTTTTAGTGATGAATCCTATTAGATAGACCTATAAGTGAGTTTATAAGCTTACAATCCTCTAAGGGTCTTATTAGCCATGTAATTAATTGGTAAGTATTTAAAATATAATTTCACTTTAAATAATTCATATCTATAGTTTCATAAGTATTTTAGGATACTTGAGACCCTTATTAAAGGTTACATTATAGTTTTACGTCTTGGTGAGACCCATGCCACCTCACACTTTGAAAACCCAACTATAGGACACTATAAAAGATCACCTCTAATCTTGAAGACTATGACTTTAGTTTTAGGACTGATGAATCTTGGAGGGATCATGTAACTTCATCATAGTTATAGGAAAACCTTGAGGGTTTTTATTATAGTCATGAAGGTTTTCTTAAATATGATGGAAGTTTTATAGATAGTTTTGTTTGAGTTTTACACATCACAACCTTTGGTCATAGTCTTAGGTCTATATGCACCCTTTGAATGCTTTGAAAACTAATTTTATCTTGATAAATCAAGGAACCTATTTTGGGGCCTAAAACTCTTCTAAAATTATTCAAATTGATTTACAACCTTGATTACCATGAAGGATTCCAAGAAGACTACATACCTGTTGTTGAACTTTTGATAACTTGGGGACATTGAAAAATGTTTATAACCACAAATACCTTTTAAAATCATGATATAGGTTGGAAATGATCCAGTATATTCATGATTTAATATTACATTTTTAAAATCACTATAAATTACATTAAAATCCTTTTGATTATCAATAACATGAAAAACATTCAAAAAAGGAAGACATAGTCCTAAATTTATAGGGAGATTTTAGTTGTTTGGAGGGTCCCTTGAGTAAATTCATGTTATTACAATTTCCTTGGTAAATATGAATATTATTTATGAAATTTTCATAACCCACTAAATACCCCTTAGGATTTATTCTAGCCATACATCTATATGATGAATTTAGAATGTGATTACTCATAAGAAACCCTTACAATTTTCATCCACTTAGGTATGCAAGCTTATAAATTGCTTTTATGTGAATTTTTGGTTAATTTTGCATATACATACCATCATGAATTTATATACAACCTTCACAGTCCCATACCAGAATTATCTTAGACCATTCAACTACAAAACAAGACTAAGTTGTGTTGAAGAAGCATGGTTTGTTACAGACAAACTTGTAGACCTATTTTGGATATGCCTTCATGATTTGAACTTGATATCCTTTATTTTATGCTTTAAAATTGGTCATGGATGATATTATTTTCATATTCCAACTTTAATATGTTTGATATGTTTCAAAGGATCATATAAATGCATTAAAACCTTACAACATACATCAAAAAGTATAAATCTCTCTCCACCTTTTATCAATGATTGGTTTAAAGTAAATTTGGAGCATAAAGGTAATTTATAATGTAAATATAGCCTTAAAAAATCTTAGAACCCATTTTTAAGATTTAGGATTTGATATTTGGATCTTATTAACATGAAAATTATGGATTTATCTCTAAAATCTTTAACTAGGCACTTGTGGGCCTGCAACCACATTATTTAGTTTGAAACCTCAAGAGTGTCTACAATATTTAGTGGATATTTGAAGAATCCTTGTCATCTCTACCTTTTTCTCTTGAAATTCCTATAAACCTTTGAAGACCTAAAATCTTATATGTTTTAAATCTCAAAACCTATATCTAACATCCTTTTATGCTTGAAACTTTAAAAATTTTCCTTTAAACATGTGCAAATATTTCATGAATCTTGTATAATTGTAAAATTGCTTTCGAAAAAATGAATATTATCTTAAATACAAGCTTTAAGGTAGGTAACAATTTAATCATGTCTTGTATGCAATATTCCCACATTTAATGTTTGAAATAGTCTTTAAGGAGAGAGAAAGAATGGGGAGATAATTATTCAAGTACATTTTTAATAATATGTACAAGTTCTAAATTTTGTGAAGGATTTGAGATCTCAAGGTGACTTTATTAAAAACATTAGACCTCTCACACCTTTAAAATGACTTTAATGAATGACCTAAGACATATTGACCCCTTAGTGACCTCCTAAGTTCCTTTTAAGATATTTTATGATTTATTACATATTGAAAAAACACTTTAATAATACTCTAAGGATAGTAGGACATTGATGAATCACTTTTGGTCTATTTTGATGCACCCTACCGATGTAGGAACATCCTTCATAAGATGACATGTTTTGAGTTTATATGAGAAAATTTTGTTTTGGTTAGTTTTTTTATGGTTTATTATGTGTTTTATACTTGTTAAGAGTCTTAGGACACACCTTGGATTGTTTTCCAAGTGTTTATGGGTGTCTAAGTAGGTTAGTTTTCAAATTTAGCATTTTCTTGCCAAATTCATAATTTGAATGTTTGAAAGTTTTTTATCTAGTTTGGGTATTGTAAGAGTAATTTGAAGGAATAATAAAGGTTTACAATTAATTTTAGAGACTTATATAATACACCATGTGTCTATACATGGATCCCATCCACAAATGTACTAGCAAATCCATTTTGATATGTGTGCCAATGTGCAAGTTGGTTGTTAATGACCATTGGAAGGTCAAGAGTTAGTTAGATTATTTATAGTTAGTAAAAAATTTGTAATTTTTTGGTTTTTTAATAATTTTTCATTATGTAATAGATTAATGGAGGGCTCAATACCTAATAAATGCTGAAAGGAGACTCGTAAGTTTTATAAGTTTGGATTGCAACTCTATTTTTTGTATATGCAAATGGAGAATGATTATCTTTTGAAAGTTACTTGAAGGGAAATCCAATAATGAATTATTTATGATGATAAATATGATTTTTTTTATTTTATTTTACATTATATTTTCATTTTTTATTCAATTCATGTGTTTTTTTCCATTCCACTTTACAAACTAGACTATATAGCCTTATTGAGAATATGCTTGTACAAATAGTCAACTCACAAAATATTGTAAGGTAGTGTAGAAAATGAGTTAAAATGTCTTTTCAATGATTAAATAAGGTGTGTAAGGCTATAAAAGAGCCTAATAAATATATTATATAGTTTATAAGTCTTTATTGAAAGGTTAAGTCTTAAAATCATTTTCTCAAACCCTTATAGATTATGATTGTGTATACAATGGGACCAAGAACATTGTAAAAATGTGGAATAGAGAAGTTATGGCATGGAAAATTAATTAGAATAGGTTTATTTAGTTTGAAAAATGATTAATAAACTTTAGTATAGTTTGGAAACCCTTGGCAATTCATATAACTTCAAATTCAATGCTCTTAGGTGACTCTAGACTCAAACAACCTTTAACTAAGGTTTGGGAAGAAAAACAAGTGTATAAGACCTTTCCACTAGTGGAATTTATTAAAACCTTTTAATTTTTTTATTTTTTAATGTTTGGTAATATATTTTGATGTTTTGGGTTGATTTCATATGGATTCATACCATTTTAGATGATTATGTGTTGTTAGGGTTCAAATAGGCCTAATTAGGTCTAAATAGAGACCAAAATAAGGATACAAAAGTGAATTTTAGATATATTTGAGTAAATAAAATTTCTGGAAAGTGAAAAATAGATAAATGGTACTAGGAAATGGTATTATTTTCTCCAATATCCTTCGTACTTGGCTGTATTAGAAGAAAAATCCTAAAAAAGGCTACTACGACTGTGTGCAAAAAGATAAGGAGTTGTTTATGATAAAAAAGATGATTTAAGGGGTTTTTAAAATGGATATATGGGTCTAATGATACCATAATTATCATGGTTAAGGTAATAAGATACATAAAATAATCAAGATTCATGAACCATTGAATGATCAAAAGAACCAATGAACCTTTGTTTAAAGAGTGGATATTGAATAAGCAGAAGTGTGAAATTGTTTGAGTATTCCTCTACATAATTTGGTATAATAGATTAGGAAATATTAGGAAGGAGTTAAGGAAACATGGTAGGAAGAGGATGAGTAGTAGCAGTAACATAAAGGAGGTTGCAAGCAGTTGATGCACTGGTAATGGAAGTAAGGAATCTATAGGCAAGGTTGGAAGCCATGGAGTTGGCTCAAAGAATAGAGATGAATAGAGGTGATTTTAGTGAGGGATAGGATTTTATTACTCATTAATAATTATCATAGGAAGGATATGAATGTATATTTTAATATAGGCTAATTAGTTCAATCCCTAGAGTGATAACAAAAACCTAAGATGGAGGTGTCAATAAATGAGGGCAGTCTTAATGTAGAGGAGTTGGTTCATTGGATCACAAACTTGGATAATTAATTTGATTATAAAGATTTGAATGATAAAAATAATGTGAAGTTTATATTAACAAGGTTAGAGGGTCATGTATCCTTGTGGTGGGATGACATAAAGGAAGAGAGAATAAGAAGGGGAAAAGATAAGATAAAGCCATGGGATAGAATGGTGGTCAATATGAAAGGCAAATTCATGCCTAAGGGCTATCAGACCCACTTGTTTACGAGGATAAAAAATATTATGTATAAATACATGATGGTGAAAGAATATACCAAGGAATTTTATAATTTAACAATTCAAGCAGGACACATAGAGGAAGATGCAGATAAGGTTGCTTGGTACATGATTGGCTTAATGTTTATCATTTAAGATGATTTAAGTATATTTTTACCTAAAATATTTGAAGAGGCATATCAATATATATTGAGGGAAGAAGAGAATTTTTAAATAAGGAAAATTAAACCAAACATAGATAGAGGTGGTAGAAACTATAGAGGTAGAGGCAAACAAGAAAGAAGAGGATAGCCTAGTAATAGGAGTCAATGGTAAGGTAGAATCAAAGAGTTTGGCAAAAATTTAAAAATTTAAACTCTATAAAATAGATGTGGATATGGGTATAGAGGTGGTAGATCATATGGTAGAGTAAGAGGCAATAATTGGTTTGTAGGAAAATGCTTCAAGTACAACAAATTTAAAGGGCACAAGTCATATGATCATCTTGAAGACATTTAAATATGTATATCTTAGAGTGAGATTAGAAACCAAGTAGTTAATTAAGAATATGAGAGTGTAGATGCATTTTCAAACTATGTATAATAACCAAAAATAGGATAGATATTGTTGATGAAGAGGGTTATTTTAAAGACCAACCATGAGGAGAGAGAACCACCACAAAGGAAAATGTTATTCAATACCATGTGAAAAATAAAAGGTAAGTGTTGAAAATTCATAGTTTAAAATGGTAGTATAGATAATCTAGTGTCTTATTTTATGGTTCATAAACTATGATTAGAAATAAATAAGCATCTAAGTCCATACAAGGTCTCTTGGAATTAAAATAGTCATCAAATCATAGTGAATGAATAGTGCTATGTAGATTTTAAATAGGTGGGTATAAGGATAAAATCATATGTGATGTAATTCCCATTGATGTGTGTAGCATCATTATTGGGAGACCATGTTAGTATGATAGGAGGGATTTTCATGATGGGAGAGCCAACACTTGCACCATTGAGAAGGATGGCTACGAGCACACACTAAACCCATTGAAAGAAAATCAAGCATGGAAGGAGATGATAGGTAGTGTGATGATGTTTGGAAATAAGGAATACTTCCTTAAATAAGTTAGTTGTATCAAGTATTAAAAGAACATGATAGTTGAAAGCAAGAGCTAAGGTTAAAATCACGCACTACAAGTTTTCAAGGCAATTGAAAAAGAAGGTGCAATAGATGACAAGCACTCTAAGGTGTTGAATTAAAGAAACATATAAATATTATATTCATACCTCAAGGTGAGTTTTTATCAAATTAAAATTTATAAGGGTTGTTTGTAAACTTATCCTATCACTTATTTTTCATACAAATAAAGGAGTATTTAGACCACTTTGCTGAATAAGTGGGCATGTTGAGAGAGTTGGGTATGGAAAGAGAAGTCATTGATTAGGTAAATAATGAACAAAAAGAAGATGAGGATAATGAGTTTAAATAGGTTGAGGTAATTATAGGAGAGAATATGGAAACATCAGTAGCAATCCAATAGACAAAAACTCCAATCATAGAGATAATAAGCATGCAAGTGCAAGAGTCTGGTCTCTAAGAAGACAAGCATGAGGTTTTTTTTATTGACTTGTGTGTTATATATGTAGGTTGGTTTTAGGAGAATAACTAGGTGATAAATACTATCATGTGTAATATCAACATTCAAAGAGGTAACCTAAAAGCATAAAGTAAGGTGGTGTTGATCTATGCACAAGGAGGTTTATGTGTCACTCATAGACCTTGGGACCCAAGAAGATGTAACATTGCATTTTTGGAGTGAAAATGAATAATATGCGATAAAGAGAAGGTCACAAGAAGTTTTCAAAACTTTTAGGGAAAATTTCTTTCACACCTCATTAGTATGATGCAGGAGCATCCTTCATAAGATGACATGTTGTAATAACCCCAATTTTTTGTTTGAAGTTGTATATCAAAGTACACTTTAGATATATAATGGACCCAAACCTTTATTTCTTAAGAAATTTTTGATATCATAGATTACTTGCAACTGCATAACTATAAGGGTTAACCTTAACCTTATAAGTCACTAATGGTTACAACAAGACCATGACATGAGAACTGATAAAGCATTGTCCCTAATGAGAATCAGGGATAATATCTATCCTAATAAACTCACATAACATATATCTATTAGTTTATTATATATGGATTATGCTAGGAATCATAATCATATAACAAAATATCATTTTCATGAAGATATTCCATTAGATAACCCACATGCTTGCCATGACCCAAAATAAAGTATTGAGGATACATATGGGGTTAATTTTTCATCAAATTAATAATGAAATAATGAAAACCATACATGGAATCTATATAAACGATTCCTTATTGGAAATGGCCAATATGATATAAAATTAAAAAGGGAGATCAAATACCCCAAATCACATGGTGGCCAAATACATAAATTCCACAAAATGGTTTGATTTATCAACTGATGATTTAGGCAAGGAAGGCATGTTTACTATTGTAAAAATTATGTACACTTCAATGTTTTCTAACCAAATATATGTAATCAAAATTTATTAGGAACACATAATGGATGCATTATAATCCTTCCTACAATCCCAAGGATTGGTAAGGGATTAATCCCATCTTCCCTTGGTATCAATTCATCCATGTATCAACATGATTGGGTAATGTAATTCTCATAGGAACCAGTATAAGGTAGCATACATACTATTAATTTCCCATCATAACTAAATGTGGTGGAGTAATATGTTTCCCATAAAATATATTATGGGTTGTTCAATCATACAAAAATTTCATCATGAACCATTTACTCATAAACATCATGGTTCTACATGAATTAAAAACACATACAATATCATACCAATAACAATGCATTACTAAGATAAATTTAACCAATAAAAGGATAATAATACGCATACATAACTCAATATAATAGTATCCAACATATACATTTAGTCACATCCATGCATATAAGAATCATTGCTAAAGAGGATGCCTCACATAAAAGTTATTGTTTGCTTCCCTTTGTGGATTGTTTAAGATTAATTTTGTCATCCACAAGCTTACAACTTATTCCAGTAGTAAAATATACATACCCACATAATACCACACATAATATTAACATCCAAGAGTATCTATACTCCATAAGTAATTGGAAATCACTAAGAATAATTCCATCTACTCAAGCTAATTATAATATTCCTTCCAATGTGCATAATGAAAAATGATCCATAAGCTTAATTATAGAGCCAAAGGAGATAATTAAATAGCTCTCAACAATTATCAATCTAATTAAGATTCCAACTTAATAGAATCCTAGCCAACATATTCAAGTATGTATAAAAACAAATTTATCAATATCATTACATACATAATCTCACCACAATAATTACTAGAATGATTTAAATAATGATAATATACATTAGTTTTAAAAGATTACATAATGAATAAATTCCATTATGAAAGGGGGTAAAACATCAATACCATATGATCCTTGGGGAAGATTCAAGGAAATAAACTAGCATGGCATAATCAATGGATAAACAACTATAGATCCAAATTAAAATTCATGTATGCCTAAACACCATAAGAAGAAATATATTTTGCCTATACTATTCTCTATTCAAGGTACAATGATTATACATTTTAGGTGAATACCTATGAAAACTCCATTAGGATGCATAAGTAAATAATTCCACATTAAAGCATGCATACAAATTTCCCATACACGTTCGATAATAAAGATAAAAAGGTACTTTACCAATGAAGCAATAATATTGATCCTTTCATGGATAACCCAAGTATAAATCTAGAGTACATCAAAATAAAATAACTCATAACTAGAGGTAACATCCATGTAATATCATACATTCAACATTGTGAACATTTGGTTCTCATGTCTAAAGGTTCCCTAACCATATACAAGGTTATCATGCAAAGATCCAACTATAACTAATCTAAAATCCAAAGAAAGTAATTACAACTATAACCACTAGTCATGCTAGGTGAAAACAATATACATCTAATCTAGAAAAGAGATAAACAACATGTGAATAAAATTTCCACATACATCATACCTATCCATGACATCACCCAATTATGGAATAATAGAATACAATCAGGACAAACCCTCCCAACTAGCCATATGATACCAACCATAGGTTGCCCTTACCACCCCAACCATCATCTAGATGGTGGTTTCAAAAAATAAGGTCATGGAGGAAGTTTTGATCAATTTAGATTCCAAACCAAAGGACATCACAACATAATGACATAACACCAACACAAGCATAATTACCATCAAAGTACACTCCACATGGTCAAAGATAAAATTCACAATATATAACTCAACCATTATATGCCACCAAGTCAAGTTCTGATAATAAAGTCGACCAAAATTGAATATTAGGGAACATAGCCATACAACATTCCCAAGGCAACAATCTAATATAATAATCAATAAAACCCTATAATTTGATCTAGCCATTTAATACAATCCATAAATGGCAATAGTGGATTCCATAAAGTGTGAAATAATGAATCAATTTTTAAACCAATAATCGATATAGGGAATTTAGGGTATCATCATGAGGTCCCACTACCTCATATGATTCCTAAATATTAAGATTAGGATAAAAAGAGTTAATGGACAATAGGCCATTTAAATAGCTTAATTAACATGAAATCCTCCAATAAGTGGTGATTCTAGTAGGGTATTTTTCTATTTCTAAGGTTTTTAAATACATAAGTATATAGACTTATATGAAATCTCACTGAAATTTAGTCATTTAAAGTTATCACATAAGGTTTCCAAATTAGGACCACACATAGGCAATTTCATCCCAAATCAACTTATGCAGGGGAACACAAAAATCAATATGTATAGAGGAACAACTGATTGACTTGTTTAAATCACAAGGGGAGTTCAAAATTAATCATAGTAAAGGTATTTATCACTACCTAGAACACAATTATATGGCCAAAATCATGCCATTTAATACCCAAACATGGCCAAATCAAGTGAAAACCCAAGTAAAATTAAATAAGTTTAAGGACCCAATATCCACCAATCACTTAGCCCTTTTGACAATTTAACCTAAATTGGCTTATACATTACGGAATTGGATACATGTAAATAAAATTTAATCTACGCATGTGATTGGGTAAATTCTAAGTTTTATTATTTAAATATAAATAAAAATATATAAAATGATAATCCAATTCTGACATAAGGGTGAATAGACTCAAATCAATTTAGTTCAAAATTGGAAATTTTTATTGACAAAAGATAATCTGCTTAAAGGTTTAAAATGACCTCCAAATAAATTATATAAATCAAACCAAAAAAAATTACATAATAAGGATAGAGTAAAATTCTACCTCAAACTAATTATAACACCAAATTGTTTCATATCCATTTATCCATGAATTGGATTTAACAAGTATATGGTTAATCAAAATAGGATATAACATCCATAGTGATATACATAGGTGAGACAAAATGTATATATCATAGATTTCAGTGGCATAGAAGTGTTTGGACCAAGGTGTAGGGATTTACAACTCAGAGTTTATCTATTAAAGGTATAAAGTGATGTAACATAGTTTGTCATCATTTATGGCATCCTCTTAGGTGAGGTCAATGAATCCATTATATTTAGCCACAATAAAATGTAGGGATATGGGTTTAGAATTTCAAAATTGTGGCACATACCAAAAGAAAAGGAATACACAATTGTTAATTAATAAAATGTTCCTAGGTTAAAATACAACATCATTAATGTGAGTGAAAAAATGATATATATAGTGGTAGGACTAACAAGGCCAGTGTGTGTTTATTCATGAATATTTTGGGAGGAATACACAACCAATGAACACTAAGGAAATCCATATTATAATTATATCCCAATATTATATGTAAGAACCCAATACAAATCTTGATCTCCATTAAAAAAAATCTGTATGAGGAAGAGAATTATCTAAAGTCCAATTAATAGACATTATACATTCCAGGAAAAAAACTAGTTTTCTATCAGAAAGGGAATTCATTCATTCAATGCCAAAGATGAAATGTTTAAAATTATTCTATGAGGGTAGAGGTTACTATATCGACAAATTTTTAAATTGGTAGTGTGATTCAATCCCCTAAAACCCACACCTTTCCCCTATGTTATTTCTTTTCATTTCCTTCTCCTATTTTTCTCCTCCACTATGTGTTATTATCCTTTCCCTTACTTTTGTGTATTCCTATTACATTTTGCTCCACTCATCCCTCCTTTTATTATTTCCATGCAAATCTATTTTATTTTTCATTCCATGCCCCCAACACATCCCCCATTTTGTCATTTGCTACTTTCTTTCTTCCTTCTCCACTACATACATTTTTACTTCTTGTTGCATTCTTTTCCTACCTTACAGCGCATGCCATTAATTCCATCCATCTACACCTATCCCATGACCATTTAATGAGGAAAGATAAATTCACTCCCCCAACAATTGCATTAACCTATCCCATATATGACATCCATGCCAAACTCTCCCTAGTCGATGGTTCTTAAGACCTCATATCAACTTACAATCTAATAAGCCAATATAATATTAACGTAATTAATTAGTGATTGAATATTAAAAATATATATATATATATTATCCATAATACCAAATAAATTATTATAATCCAAAAAATAATAAATGCATATAATAACAAGTAAGACAATAAAAATATATTATTTTAAATGTTATTAATTACCTAAATGCCACCATGATCCAATTACCATGCCACTAATAATAATAAAGTCACTACGGTAATAAATGACATGGAAGGGGGTGTCATAGGGAGGTAGGCCTAAGTAGGTCATTATGGAGTCTGAGTTAAGAAAGGGTGAGTCCATGAAGATGAGGTGGTGAAGTATACATAGGAGGAAGAAAAGGGGAAGTCTAAGTGGATGGAAGCAATATCAGGTAACACATAGGGACGACAATAATACAACAAGACATAAAAAGTGAGAGGTAATAAGGAATAATGAAATAGGACTACATAGACAAATATCACAACTTTCAAAAGGCATTAACCAAAAACACCATATTACTTATTATAATTCATCTAACTACTCAGAACCACTCCGCTACCCCAAGAATTGATGCCAACATTTAGCCCAACTGATAATTAGTACCTACAACCATAAAATATATCCATAAGAAGTATCTGATCCAAAAATAAATAAAATGATAAATCATAAATGAACTATAATCAAATATCAAATGCATAAGAAAACCCATATATCACCAATTCAGAATAATAACATGATAACCACATTGCTACAATCAAATACCATAGCATCAAAATCTAAAAATATGATCTAGCTAAGTAAGGGAGTGTAATAACCACTATAACATGCCCTTTACCAACATAAATCCCAATATCATATAATAAAAATAATAATGCACTCTAGATAAGTAAAGGAGTGTATCAATCAGCTATACACATGCTAAATCAATTGTCTAAGTAGTCATGCCAAGGTACATAAGGGGAGGATTGTGCCACATGTTTTGAGTTTTTACGTAAAATTATGTTTTGGTTATTTGTTTATGTCCAAATATGTGTTTATATGTGTTAATAGTCTTATGACACACCTTGTAATGTTTTCCAAGTGTATAGAGGTGTTTAGGTAGGTTAGTTTTCAAATTTGTCATTTTCCTGCCAAATTCATAATTTGAATTTTTGAAAGCTTTTGGTCTAGTTGAGGTATTTTAATAGTAACTTGAAGGAATAATTAAGGTGGAAAATTATTGGGAGATAATTATATAATACATCATATGTCTATAAATGGATTCCATTCACAAATTTTCCAATAAATCCATTTTGATATATGTGATAATGTGCAACTTGCTTGTTAGTGACCGTTAGAAGGTCAAGAGTTAGTTAGAGTAGTTATATTTAGTACAAAACTAGTAAGTTTTTTATTTTTTAATTATATATCAATATTTAATTAATTAATAAAGGGCTGAAGACCCAATAAATTATTAAATGATAAAGTTTGATAAGTTTATAACTCTATTTTTTGTATATGCAAATAGAGAATGATTATGTTTTAAAAGTTCCATGAAGGTAAATCCAATAATGATTTTTTTTTAATGCTCAATATGAATTTTTTTAGTCTTTTACATGATAATTTAATGTTTTTTTTCAATTCATATTTTTTTTTGCATTTCATTTTACAAACTAGACTATATAGCCTTATTGAGATTATGCTTGCACAGACAGTCAACTCACAGAGTATTGTAAGGTAGTATATCAAAGACATCAAAAGGTGTTGTAAATTATTCCATGAGGTGTGTAAGTATGTAATATATCTTAATAAATATATTTTAGAGTTTATAAATCCTTATTAGAATGCTAAGTCTCAAAATCTTGTTCTCAAACCCTTGTAAACTATGATTTCATGTACATTGAGACTGAAAATATTGTAAAAATGTGGAACAGAGAAGTTGTGGCATGGAAACATTAATTTAAATAGGTTTATTCCATTTTAAAAAGGCTTAATTAACATTCAAATATTTTGGAAACCCTTCTTTAATTCATAAAACTTCAAATTCAATGCTCTCAGGTGACTGTAGACTTAAACAACCCTAAACTAGGATTTGGGAAGAAAAATGTTTGTATAAGATGGTTCCACCAATGGAATTTATTAACACTTTGGTAATTTGATATTTTTTATGTTTGGTAAGATATTTTGAAGGTTTTTAGGCTGATTCATACTATTTTAGAGGATTGTGTGTTGTTAGGGGTCAAATAGGTCTAATTAAGCCTAAATAGAGACCAAAATAAAGCTACAAAAGTGACGTTTAGATATATTTGGGTAAATAAACTTATTGAAAAGTGAGAAATATATACATTTTAATAGTAACTAGAATTATATTCTCCAAACTCCTCTGTACTTGGTCATATTAGAAGAAAAATCCTAAAAAAGGCTATTAAGACTGTGTGTAGAAAGATACAGAGTTGTATATGATAGGAGAGATGCTTTAAAGGGTTTTGAAAATGGAATTATGGGTCTAATGATACCATAATGAACATGGTTAAGGTATTAAGATCCATAAAACAATCAGAGCATTCATGAACTATTGAATGATCAAAATAACCAATGAAACTATTTTTTTTAAAGATTGGATATTTAATAAGAAGTGCGAGATTATTTGAGTATTAATCTACATCACCTAACCTATATAATCATTACATGTTTCTAATTATCAAATAGGAATTCATTATTCCAACATGAACTTAATATTGACCTACTAGGATTTTTATAAGATCATGCATTAGGGGGAAACATGGATTTTAGTCATGAAATGAGACTTTTTAAGGTTATAGACATTATATAAGACCTTAGACACACATATTTTCATTGAAAACCACTTCCAATAGTCTTAATATTAAATAATGCAACCATGACTTTAACAAATGATTTTCAATTCTCATTTTAAAAAATTGCTCAAGGAACCTCAATGACCCCAACATAATCATCATGAAGGTATTTAAAATCACTATACTGAGCTGACTCTATCAATAAAATTTATTTTTCCCATGCACATCATGTGCCAAAATATCAAGGTGAATAATATATTCAATAATAAGTTTTGAATTAGTCATGTATATTTATTATATAACTTACATATTTTAATTTACTCAACAGATTACCTTAATTAAATTAGCATTTCTTAATCCCTATTTTTGTAAAAACATATTAGTGAACCCATTTATTATTGAATATTTTTAAAACCCTAACCATTCATGTTTTTAGGGTTCCTTTCCTTCTTTTTATTGTTTCCAATTTCTATATTAGATTTTTTAGATTTAGCAAATTCTCCGCTAAAAACAATAATTCATATTTATATTTTACATATCTTTCCATTTAAGAAATTTATTTCAATTTTTCTTAGACAAAAAAATAGATTAAGTTATATTGAATTTAAACATTCTCTAAGTTCCATTGATAAAAACATAATGACAATATATGTTAATATAATTGAGGTTACTAAAAAGAGAGACTTAATAGTGTATCTTTCAAATATTCTAGATATGCAAGATGTGCTTTTGAAAAAATTTAGAGAGCATAAATAGAAAGCCTATGAGGATAGATAATCTAATACATCTACTTATATGGTGTCCTTATCTTTATATACATCACTATATATAAATTTTATACCAACATATATAACTAGGGTAACCTAAGGGTTTCAAAATATCACCATGTCAATTTGTACTCAGTCACTTTTTACACCACCTTCGGTTAACAAAGATTTTATTCCTTATGTATAATATCTTATGAAACATACTTCATATTTATTATAATTTTAAACCTAATAAAAAACTCCACTCATAGACTTTATTTCATACTACATTTATTAACCATATTTTAGCCTATCCTTTACCACTTAGTTTGTGGCATCTAAGCTTACATTGTATGATGAAAAAAGTGACCCCGAGTGAAATTTTAAAACATTTCACATAGCATGTTTGGAATATGCATCAAATAATAGGTTGTTTACCAAGTTATTTCCTATGAGTTTAAAATATTATGCTTTGGTTTTACAATTTACCATGTCATTCCTTTTAAGCATTAAATCCTTTAGTTGATTTATTTCTTGTACATTTTTAAAGTAACATATGTGAAAATATTTCATATGATCCAATTTATGAACTCAAAAAATATGCCAAAATGAATAATTTTATTTTATATAATGAATTATGATACATATTGTGATAGAATTTATTTCCACCTCTACATGAATCTATTATTTTTAAGAAGTTTCTATCATTTATTGATTTGTGTCACATAGTTAATGAAAGAGAGGTTAGGTTATTGGAAATAAATAAGATAAATTATGTAATCAACCCATTTTATATGTATAAATAAAATAATCAAATTAATATACCATACAAGGTGAGGCCAAGCAAAAATAAGATTGATCCAAAGATAAAACTGAATGCAATTTCAAAACCTATTCAACATATTTTGGTATCCTCTCCTCTAAGGATATAATTTACCAAATTTATAGAAGATCCATATAAGTGTTAAAAAATTTCAATGTCACTTCATATCTCCATCCAATTAAAGAGGTTGATACTATTAAACTTCTTCTAAAAGGATTCAATCAAAATGTTTTGTTTTTTTTAAATTTTCATAGAGCAATAGGGCATACTACCAATAAATGCATTATATTGAGACATAATAAAAATGATTTGATATATGAGGACATCATTGATGTGACTGTATATACCAATAGTTTAAAATCACAAGTGAGAGTAAAATAATGAAGATATTCATTGATCATTTCCATCAACATATTGATCAAGAAATAATAGACAAATTAGAAGTGCATTACACATATAATGCATACACTCCACCATCTTCTTGTCATCCTCATAAATACACACATCATATATTTAATGGAATTATTGGAACATATAATTTCTTAGCACCATCTACACCACATATTATATTATAAAAAACATGAGATAGTAGATGATGATTTTGATTTGCACTCTTTATTCACTCAAGCTTAAATTGATCATCAACCTATATAAATTGATGTAGTTGATCATTGTTAAAGTGTGATAGTTTCACTACCACACTTATTTCCAATTTTAGATACAAATATATGGATATATTTTCTATAACAATTGTAATTAATGTATTCAATGGACATGTTTAGAGTTATATCAGTGAGATCGCAATACCACTATAGGCTAGTCCACCACATGTGGAAACCAAGTTTATAGTAGTACCCAGTTAAAGGGTCTTATATATGTTATTTTTATGTCCTTGGATTCAAAAAATTGATGTAGTACCTTATATAGTAATAATATGTTTGAAATACATTTTTTTCAATTAGGTTATCATAGTTCATGGTATTCCATATGAATACCCCCTTCAACTAAAGGTTAATGTTCCTACACACAAAAAATAGTTAAACAAACTAAAAATATTCAACCTATTTATAAAATTCAAAATAATGTAGTCAAATTTCCAAGGATACCTATCCTTGAAAATCCACTTAATTATCATTTTGTCATAGATTCTATAGATCTATATTTTACTCTAATATGTCCTAGATTTATATAATAGGGAATTAAGATTGTTCCTTAAATAACACCAATATAGAGTTATTTTAATATGTTATGGGTTCCAAAGAGTCTAAAATTAATAATAATAAACAATATACACATGATACTATAAATCATTAGCATAATAATGACACTTATACTACAGATCCAAATCTTTGTTTAAATTCCTAGTTGAGATGAGATATTTCATAGTAGGATGATACTTTCCATTCATGAGAGGTCATCCTTCCTATGATAGATATTTGACATATTTATTATTAATCTATTGAAATATTCATTAGTTGGTATGTTCCTTTTCCAACTAAAGATATTCAAAAATACAAAAAAAAAAAAGAATATTTAAAACATTATAAAAATTAGGACCTATGTGTAACATAGGATTATGAAGATAATGATTAGTCTCTCTTGTTATTGGATAAACTAAAAAAAATCAATGATAAATAAAATTCTAATCCTAATTATTAGGGTGAGAAATGATAACAAAAAAAATAGAATACAAAAACACCATTTACCTTCCTAAAATGACTCCATATTGTAATCAGTGTGAGAGAAGGCTTGTGCTGGGTATTATGAAAAAATGATCTTTGATTATAATAATTATTTATGGTAAAAACATCATTTTATTCAATTATCAATTTTGTCTTTACTTGTGTTATGAATGAAGATTTATAGCAATAATTTGGCACTATTTTTTTGCACATAAAAGCTTGTTGAAGAATGGTCATGTCACTTATATTTATAGTTTTTCAACTAAATCTAACCCATGTGTAGTTTAAATAGGATTAAGGTTGGGAGTCCAAATGCATATAATTATGGATTTAATTATGCATTTAAGGATGCATGGCTTAACATTTCTAATTTTTATGGCATTTATATTGATATTTTACAATTCTTGACTTTTGGGTTGATGGCATCATCATGAAATCACATTCCTTGATATTTGTTTAAAATAATTTTCATAAATTAGATATTCATTAATTCAACATGTATTTTTCACTTAATAGTTTAATTATATTTATTTGGTAAATCAATCCTACATAGTGTTTTGGTTATTTTAAGAATTTGATTAAGTACCTTACTTAATTGATTGAAAATATTAGTATAATAGGTCAAAAGCTAATTAGGGATGAATCTTAAAGATATTATTATTGCATACATGTTATTAATACAAATAGGTAAGACTTGGTGTAATTATAAGCCTTTATGACCAATGTGCTGATGAAATTTGGATGTTTAGTGATTTGTAGGCTTAATTTTCATCATTTTCTAGAAATTTGTTTAAAGTCTATTTAAACATGGAAGTGATCCAAAAAAATTTACATTTCCTCTGTTTGAGTAGGCATTTAAAGACATATACACATTAATGTCTTCTCAAATAATGAAAAAAAATTTATGTTGAAAATTTTAATGCTAGAATGGTGTGTTAACAACCATAGGTTATAACAAGCCAAAAGGTATTGGATAATACCATAGAGGGTAGTTGATGAGCCTTGGATGCCCCCTCGAGGGAGTGGGTGAAAAATAGTGTCATTGAATAAGACCTTAAAAAGAGGAAAATGACACAATCTAAAAAACTAAATAAGGATTTGCCCTAACAAGGTGGTTTTAATCCTTGGCACAGTGCATTTTTTCCCTAGTAGGGTGAATTTGAGCATGATATGTTCAATTTTTCCCCGATAGGGTGGTAATCATATGTGATCAATCAAAATAATTTTCCCTATTATGTAAAATTGGCAAAAGGATATCACCTAGTGAATTTAGAACACATATTTATTATGGTATGGCATAGGGGAATTATATGAATATGGGGTACCTGGTAACATGTAGATGCAGATACTAACTATAAGTGATAGTACAACTAAAAAATAGAGTTATTATGGGTTTGTTTACTATGTGTTTGGGTTTGGGTATATCTATTTTAAAAAAAGAGGAAATATCACTGTCACCTTTGTTTGATATATATTTGGCCTAATTTTTGTTATATCATGTGATATTATGCATCATAGTTATAAATAAATCATAATGACAATATATGTCATATGCATGGAAAAACATAATTTAAAATTAAATATAATAAAATTAGGCATAAGTTATGATCAATAAAATACAAAGTATAAATATAATGTGATAAACTAAGTATAATAGTGAATAAAAATACTCACAACTTAAGTAAAAGATATTTAAAATCAAGACTTAAGTGTAAACATAATATAATAAACCTATGACAACTAAGGAGATGGGAGGTAAATAACACAATCTAAATTCAAAAAGTAAACAACTTAAGCACAAGTAGTAAGCAAGACTCAAGTGTAAACTAATTGTCCTTAGACACATAACACTCCAAATAAACAAACATAAATCACCCAAATAAAGGGTGATAACATAAAGAGACTACATATGACACAATGCAATATATAACTAAGTTAAGGCCAATGCAATAAAAAAAAAATCTATGTCAAAGGAAACAAACAAACTACTCTAATTCAAATGAAAGAAATAAACATAATATAAAATATAAATGAACTAAAACTACTTATTGACATTATTCTTATATGTGTAACAAAAGTTTTATGCTTGGTAAAAGATTGTCAGGATATAGGGAATAATGACATAGGTATGACATGATATAAATGGGAGGGGGTAATATAATAATAAGGAATGGGTGGCTGAGCTAACTCCAAATTCCCTAGGTGAATGGACATTGCCTAAATAGTCCCATAGACATAAGTTCCAACATGGACTATAGGTGAATTATTGTTCTCAAAGGAATTGGGAAGAAAATAAAATTGATGATAAAGAAATGAGAGTGATTGTAGAGGAAAATAGGAATGGGATCCTGAAAATCGCAAGATCATGAAACAAAAGGGGTGGCACTCATGATTATGAGAATGTCAGGAATGAAAACTTATAAAAATATGTGAGAGCATGGTTTAGGATAAAACCAAACTGAAAGATAAAATGTGAGTGTTCATAAATGAAATAGGTTGGTAATTCATAGGGTACACTACACTATGTCTAATGTTTAGACCAAAAATGATCTCACAAAACATTAAAATCATAAGACAATATGACTCATAAAATAGTGATAAAAATTTGAGACAAATTAATGACAAAAAATGGTCCATGAAACCAAAAATGATCTCAATTTATAGTACTAGCCAAGCCAACCTAGGATGCCCCATGTATCCAAGTGTTACCTACATATTCCATGTAGACCTTAAGCTGATGTAGTTATCCCAAAAATGGGAGTGAATACCATCAATAAATGGAATAGGTAAATGGAAATGGTTATGATGTGACTCATGTGAAAGCTTTAGTTATAATAGATGACTAGGAGATGCACATCTTGAGTAGTATGGATACAATCTGATTGACCTAATGTTTGAGCCTTTTTTAGGGGTTTTCTTGTATATTTATATGATTTTGGGTTTTGAGGAATCTCAACTTGATGGAGGATTATGAGATATAGAATGGGTTAACTCACAAAAATGGTGAGAGAATTTCTTAATTTGCTCACAAAATGGTGAGAGTGATAGAATAAGGGTGGATGAGATGAATTTAAAAAACACTAAGCACTACCCACATAGTTCAAATAGACCTCAAGCCATTGTAATTCACCTTACATTAAGGAATATGACTAATTGACAAAAAAAATTAATAGATAAATGGAACACATATAATAATATGATAAGGTATAATGGTATATAATTAGAAAAAGTGAAGGATGTAATTTCCATGTTCACTATCATAATGTTTGAATAGATGATTACTTTAAATAATGCATTAAATAGTCCCAAATCGTAATAGTCTATTGAAACTTCATCAAAACCTAACCACTAACATTGTCTAACGTACTAATGGATCATTACCAAGGTTAAAAGAGGGGAAATAAATTAAAACCTAAGGTAAATATGAAAGTCATAGTGGTAAATGCATATGGTATGGTATAGTATTGAAGTGATTGTCATGAAACAAAGTAAGAAATCCTTATAGATAGTACTAAATGTCACTCAAGTGAAAAAGAACTTGATTTTCATTATGTTCATCAGATCATCAAGTTATTCTCCTTCTAATGTAACCAACTTGTATGCCTTAAAACCATAGTTAATGGTAATGATATTGATCCCTATCCAATTAGGCTTAAAATTGCCTTTTTATGACATTTTATGTTTTTTTTTCTATTTTTTAAAGTACAATATCACCAAGATATAATTCTCTATACTTTACAAACCTATTTTATTGACTATGTGATCAATTTTGATATGCCATGAGTCTATTCAAGGTTTCCAATCATTTTTCATCTAATAATTCCAAATCCTACACGTGAGATACTCTATAATCCTCATCATAAAAGATATGCTTTAGTGAAATTCATGGAGAAGGAAAATCAACCTCAATAGGAAGAATTGTCTCAGTACCATAAATGAGGAAATAGGGTGTGGATCCTATTGGAGTGTAAAAATTATTTTAATAATCCTAAAGTGCATAGAAAAGTTACAAGGGTCAATCATGACTAACATCATTAATGGTCTTCTTTTGGATATTTATAATGGTCTTTTTATATGACTCTACTTGGTCATATCCTTATGATATGTATGGAGTGGAAAAGTGTTGGGTAATATTATATTTGGCACAAAGGGATTTAACATCCTTATTTTTGAATGAAATACCAGTATCAAATATAATGTCAAAGGGGATGCCATAATGGCAAATGAGGTGATTAAAAATGAATTAAAATATTTATTTTCATTTCACATAAGTTAGGGGAATGGATTCCACCCACTTAGTGAAGTATTCTATGGCGATAAGGATATGTTTATGGTCATCTAAGGAGCTAGGGTTAATCTTTCTTATGAGGTCGAGTCCCCACATTTAAAATGGCCATGGTTTAGTTATTAGTTTGAGTGTTTTATATAGAGCATGCATAAAAATAAAGTGTCTATTATTGTTATTTAGGAGGTGTTTCTAATACAATTATGATGGACTCATCTAAAAACCCAAAAGTGAGTGTTTTAAGTGTTGGAAATGGGAGCTTCGATAAGCTAGTCTATAAATACATGTCCCTTGATGGCTTTCTAATTAACATACTCAATATCAAATTCACTTACAACCATGCTAAATTTAGCCATGTAGCCTTGTAAATATATTTTTGAGAGTAGATACTTGAGTGGATCCACTTTGGCTATGATTATGGTCTTATTTTTAAGCATGTAGTGACAAAACTTTTGAGGTGTGAAGACCATGGATAAACATGATTTTTATGTTGGTGTATAATTATATTCATAAATAAACAATGTGTAGCTCAGGTAATATACATGTTATTTTACCTACTCATCATGTTGGGCCAAAAGTGCCCCTAAGGCATTTTTAGTGGTAGATAGGTATAGTAGTTATGACTTTTTTGGTGTAGGTGGTAATAGAATAGGTATATTGGCCAAGTATTCTTCCAAGAGTTCAAAGGATTTTTTAAAATCAACATTATGTGATAAAGTAATGACATTTTTGAGTAAGTGGGTAAATGGATGGCATTTATTAGTGAGTTAAGAAATGAAGCCCTTGATGGACTATATCTTTCCCTACAAACTATTGAGCTGGTTCAAAGTAGATAGAGGTAATATTGAAGTAATGGCCTTAACATTGGTTACATCTACTTCAATACCCTTATGAAATATAATAAAGCCTAGTAATCTTATTTAAGTGCTGCCAAGGACACACTTTGTAGGGTTAAGCCTTACTTTATACTCATGAAGGCATTCCAATATTATGTGCAACACTTATAGATGTCATGCTCTAGTCTTGTATTTTTTTTAGATATCATCAACATAATCCTCAACAATATCATGCATCATGTCATAAAAAATGATAGTCATTACATGCTAGTATGTGGACCTAGAATTCTTAAGGCTAAAAGGCATTACCTGATAATAAAAGGTTTCCTTAGAAATGGTGAACATTATCTTGTGTTGGTATTTTGGTACAATCTTGATCTAATTATACCCTAAAAACCATCCATGAGAGAAAGGATTTCGAATCCGGTGGTAGAGTCCACAATATTATCAATATTTAGCATAAAAAAGTCATCCTTTAGCTAGGCCTTGTTAATGTCATGGAAATTAGTACATAATTTGGTACCCTATGGCTTCTTACTAATTGACACAATATTTGAGATACGCTCAAAATAGTCAATGGGACAAATGTATCCTACATCTAAGATTTTATCTAGTTATTTCTTGACTAATACAAATAATATGAGGATGTATTTTCATTGGATTTTGCTAAATTAGCTTGGCATCAAGATGTATTATAAGATGATATACAACCAAGGAAGAATCTATACCAAGCATATCAAAATAGGCCCATGAAAAAATATAATTAAACTCCCGAAGGAGAGTAATAATACATTCACGATCCTCCTTAGTGAGAGACATGCCTAGTTTCATCCATTTTGGATCATCTAGTGTTCCAATATTGACTTCAAAAGTGTTCTCCACAAGAAGTGTAAACATCTTCAAGGAGAGTCAATAAATAATTAGACTAATTGGAAATATCATAATCCTATGGTTTAATTGGTTCATCAGGTTCACCTAGACATGATGAATCAAAATCACCAAATGGTGGCAAAGGCCATGTGATAAATAATTCTAGATACTCTTGGACAATTTTCTCAAAAGCCCATTTCTCTTCTACACTAATCTCTAACCTAAATATGATCATGGTATTCATTGCCTCCTAAGATTAATTAAAATAAGGGTGAGCATCCCCATCTAATGGCATATAAAATAGTTTTTCACCAAGAAAGTAGCCTTTTTATTTACTATAAGCCTAGTCTGAAAGAGACTCAAAGAGGTTTTCACATTGGGACATCAATGTTTGATTTTATTTTTATTTTTGGCTAAGGAATCTCAACCACACTCTAAAATAGGAAGTGGGATCCAATTTGGTATAAAACCCTTGTTTATGATCTCCTAAAGGAATATGTTCTTTTAGGCCCATGAAGTTACAAATGGCCTCATTATTTTTGAGCGTATCAAGTGATATTATGGATTCTTATTAGTCCAAGTCAATAATTTGAGGATGATGAAGGAAAATTGGGGAAGAACAAATTATAAGTATGATGGTATATATATCATGAGGTTTGAATATGTTGGTATTGGTTAAGTACTCATATAAACTTTAATCAAAATATGTGCCACTACTATTATCATCATCATCACTAGTCATTAGTGTAAGAACATAGATAAGATATGTAGGGTCACCACTAGGTGGTTTAAATCCAATATCATGAGTTACTTTGTATTTGGTCATGGAGATAGGCTCAAGAGTTCCCTATTGATTTTCCCCCAAGCCTATACATTCATAATCTTAATTATCCATGATCTGGTTAGGGATGGAATACTTTTTGCTTTGGTAAAAATTAGCTTAATCGTTATTATACAACCAAGATTTATATTTATCAAGTGGGTCTTATTCTTAGGTAGTTGTCAATGTGAAAATAATAGGTTCTTGGGTATTTAAATCTCATTTATATCACCATTCCATATGAATGGTCTTGGATTTGTGTCTTCTATAATATGTAGGGGCATGTGGGATGATTTTCTATGTGGAACATATTTCATGTTAGGTATTCACTTGGACATTTATCAAAAATGGTAAAATGATTGGCTATCTCAAGAGGGGATGAAGATGAAGTGGAGGCAAGGCTATATGGGTATATATAATTAGATTATTGCATTAAAAAATTACATATTTTTACTTCTTTGGTGTAGGGTCTAGACTAAAGTGGTGATTTCAGCTCTTATATTCAATTTCTAAATGCTTGCATAACTAAAATGGTTTTAGGTCTATAGGAATAATCACTTCCATCCTAGAATGGGGGAAATTGATACATTGGTATAATGTGGAAGGTATTTTCAAAATATCATATACCAATGGTTGGTCCAAGAGCAATTTATTTGATAAATCAAAATATAGAACATGGCAAGTGTGTCATGGGTCAAGGTCCTAATGACCATTGGAAAACAAATTGTCCCTATGACTCCCTTTATTCATTATCATAGGCCTTGATAGTAATGGTCTATATTTGAATTTTAGCTATTGTGTATCCAAGATGCTTGACTAAACTTAAATACATAATATTGAGTCATGACCTATTTTCTATGAAGACACATGTAACCTTGTGTTAGGTTATGACAACTTCAATATATAATGAGTTATTGTGGAAAGGAGTAAGGGATGATATGTCACTTTATTTGAAGGTAAGTTGTTAGCTAAGAGCTAAGTGTCCTGCCAAGGATTGGAATTTATTTATCATAATAGCATTTAACACTTGATATTGGCTCAAAAGTTTGATAAGGATGCTCTTGTATATAGTTGTGGTATGCAAAAAATCTAAGATAGAAATTTATGCAAGATTTTTTTATAATTGCTCCACAATATCATATGTTTTCTCTTTGGCATTGGTAATTGGCTTAATTATGGTTATCATGGGCACTTAGATAATTTAATTGGTAAAATAATTTTGTGGACCTATAATGGTCACTTTAGGTCACCGAGTTATAATCATGCAATCTAGATTGGGTAATAAACCAAAAGATGGGTAGAAAGGCCTAAGATGGTAATCCTTGGTTACTATTGATCTTGGTTGCCTACATGAACCATATGAAGATTACTATCATAAGGAGGAGGTTAAGTATTATTTAGTACTAGCCATGGGAAATTTTCTATTGGTTTAGGTTTAATGGTAATAGTAACTATGTGATCACCCATGATATGTACTACATCTTTGTTATAGTTATGTATGATGACATGATAATCCCCTTAGATGGATAATTTTGACCTTGGTTCCTACCATTATTTGGTTGCCTTCATTGATACTATTGTTTTTTTATTATTATTGTTATTATTGTGATGTTCTATGTTATTGTTGATGTTACTATTGATTTTGATTATTGGAATTGTGTTATGGAAAAGAGTTATGATAAATACCCAAGTTTTGATTAGAAGTAGGGGTCATATTATCTAACTCTATTTCTCCATTTTCCAACATGTTTCTAGTGAGGTGCCTTAGTTTCACACACTTTCATATGAAATTAATTTTTACATAGTGATATTCATAAAACTAATGTGATTTATACTAGTTAGGGAAAGGAATGGCCTTAGGGAATGGTTTTAGAATGGGCCAACTAACTACATTGGTGATATCTAGTTTCTAAAATATTAATTCAATGGCTCTAATAGGTCACCGAAGACTCAAATTATAAGTGGTATTATTCTTGGTTGAGGCATTTTCAAAGGATGCGGTAGGATTGAATACATAATAATAGTCAGATGGATAAGTGGAGTTAGTTATATAGATGGTGTTTGCATCATTTTTAAATGGAGTGATTTAGTAACTCCATTGCCTAAAACATTATTTTTATGGTCATAAACCATGGATTTCTTGGAATTACTAGGTTGGGTTAGCACATGATCTTGTATCTAAAGTGGGTTTTGAATTTGATTTTGGATTTGATAATAGTTATGGCTTTGGTTAGGAGTATAAAACTTGATTACCCCTTTATTGATAAGTACTTTCTCAATTTGTATTCCTTTATCAATAATTTACTCAAATGTGTGGGAATATTAAAGCTCATATTGATAGTATAAATCAATTTATAAGTTACAGGTAAATACCATTACCAACTATTTATTTGGTAAATTATGTGTGAAATGGCTAGAAAGTTCCCTCCATCAACATAAGTATTTCAAAGAACTTTTACTAGATTTATATTGAGCTTGACCCAAATCAACCATAGTAATCTTGTACTCAAGTTTATAGGAGAAGTGTTTCACAAATTCCTTTGATAGGTCATCAAAGTCAAGCATAGAGTTATTTAAAAGTTGGTAAACACTCCAAGGCCTATCTAATTAGACTATGAAGAAAAATTAAAAGTAAATAGATATCATTAAATGCCACTAGATAGAAAGTGACATAGAATACCTTAAAATGTTCCTTTTGGTCACCATTACCTTTGTATTGTTTAAAATTTATAAGCTCAAAAATAGAAGAAATGGTATATGAAGGTAGTCCATATTGAAAGGGTATAAACATATTTCATTCAATTTAAAATTATTTCCTTGCTTCACTATATGAAGATTTGAATTTACATCCTTCACCTATTGTAATTCTTGGGATAGGAATGTGGATGGTATGGATGGTTGTGGTTGGGTTTGGGTGGTTCAAGGTGGATTAATTTTACTAGGGTACAATGGAGAAATGGATGATTAAGTAATGTTCATTTAGTTCATTCCCTAACTAGGATTACACATATATTGGTTAAAGTTATATTATTAGGGTGGTATTTATTATTAGTAAACATTGGGGTTAGGATTGGTAGTGTAGATTTGATTTGGTTGGAACTATGGCCTAAATGAAGGTGTTTGGTGTTTGTGAATGAACTATGTATGATGGGTTTGGAAGGGAACTTATTGATGGCTAGTTGAATCCTATTGTAATTGGATAATATCCTACCACAGAAATTACTACATTTTAGGTACACATTATGGATAAGGTATACATTATGTGTGAGGTAAATATTTCTTAGTAGATATTAATTAGATATTAGGAACTTATTAGTGGTTGAAGAAAAAAAATTGGTTAGGAACTTGTCATAAATAAGGCATTTATTTGTGCTTAGGCACTTGTTATAAATGAGGTACATGTTTGGGATAGGTACTTGTTGTTGAATGGACACAAGATGTTATTGATTAGAGAATGTTTGAGGTGGTTGATTTACCACTTATTATGGTGGAATGTTGGTCTAAACCTACTTAAGTGGAGTGTTTATTACCACATGTTGTAGTGGGGTATTTTTTGGTGGTTGATTACTTACTCTTTGTTATATATTTGAGGAAGAAGATGGTTGTGGAGGGATATTCACATGTTACAATTGTGAGTTAGATGTACCTACACCCTATTGTTTTGATCCCATTAGTGTAATTGAATGATGGATATATTGGGAACTATTTAGTGGGGTTTTTCTTGGTATATTAGACTCTAATTGGCATGCATAGGGAATACATGTGTGTTATCCACCACATTTTAGAAAGGTTATCCTAAATAAGGCACTGATTGTTCTTCATTTAGAAGAACATTAAACATGTATAAAAGTAGTGTGTTTTGAATAAATGGGTCCATATTCAAATTGGAAGAACCTATCAAAATATTTTTTAGCACACTTGATGGAACCAACTCTATAAGTAGTGTGTTTAAAATAGTCATGGAATAATTTTTTTTTGTTAGATTAAGGTAGGTTTGGTAGGCCTATTGTACTTTCATAAATTATTTAGCACTTTGAAAATTTTCCTTAGTAAATGTAACAAGTTACCTATTAGGAATTATTATAAGGTCATAATTTTAACTAGTATAAGCCTAATCAAATTTTTGGATGAGAAATGTGTGACTAGGTGCCCTAACTAGGTGTTGACTAAAATTGACTTTTAGGTTAAATTTGACCCCTTATAGGTAAAAAAATTGGATTTATAGATGTTTTATGGGTATATTAATTCATCACAGGGTAATTTATTATCATTTATATGTTATTTAATGCCTTTTAGCCTTATTCATGGTATAATAAGTTTATTTATCATTTTGGGCCATTTAGTGGGATTTTAGGGGTCATAAATGCAAGTGGCATGGTTCCCAAGGTGTCTAGGTTTCCTATTTTCCTTTAAAATGTATAATATGATAGCTCCCCTATCAGTAATGTTAGTTCAATCATAATATTTTAGGTTATGTAATTGAAGATCAAGTAATCAACTAAAAAGGGGGAGTTTGTCACTTGTACAGCCCATGAGGGAGGGTGACATGTGGGAGAAGGTTATGGAACATATCTACATATTTATTAGGTTAATTTACACACTTTAAATTCCATAGAAGTTCCATGTTTAATATAAAAATATTATACTCTTTCGTTGCCTTTCTAAACACATAGGAGTGACTAGCAAGTTTGTGCTTAGTATGGATAGCTGAAGAGGTTTCAGGTCAACATATTTTAGGAGGTGGTATTACACTAAGAGATATTAATTTCCATATAAAGAGTGAAATTATTGGTTAAAAATGCTTTATGAATTATCTATAACAAGTTGGTTGTGTTTTTATGCTCACTATTTTTTGCACCCTATAGGTTTTACTCCATTTTAGACAAGTCTATATAAACTAGTTGGTGATGTTGACTCCAGATGATGTTGAATATATTATAAAATGTTCTCCATGTTTATTTTCATTTTTCATGGTGATTTTTTGATCAATTTGTCTCATTTTTAAATAAGGTGTCTCCATTATGTAGTTGTAGTCAATTTCTTTCTTGTTGCAGAATGTTGGTCTCATCCAAAGGTCTCATGTGAATAGAATATGGTGTTTCATAGGTTTCAAGGCCATATGATCACCTAATTTAATATATTTGGGAATATTGGAGTCTTATTCATTATTTAGTTAAGGGTTTGAGTTGATTAAATTAGTAAATAATATTGTGATAATTTAGCTACTAATTTATATAATTTAACTATATTTTAAACCTTTCTATAAATAAAATAATACTTACCTAAAAATTAGATAAAATGGCTAAGATAGGGTTTGAGATTTACTGTGTAGGATTGGAACAGTGTCATAAATTAGGATCTAGCTTTCATTTTGTTAAAAGATAAGAACACTAAAATAAGACACCCTAGGGTCTAGTGCTATAGTCCTCTTCTACCACTATTGTCCTAGATACTTGAATTTTTTGGGTTTTATTCATTGTCTCTATGTGATCATACTTGTGAAATTTCAATTGTTGAGTGTCTATGAAACTCCTTATAGAATTGATTAAGTCTTCAAACCCTATACTTCATTATGCTTTGATCAATCTTGAGAAAGAAAGGCGGGTTAGTGTGTGTAAGATGCACTAAACATGTATCCACACCCCTTGTGTGGGCATGATACCTACCAATACTTTAAATATGGATCAAGCCATATGTATTTTTCCCACTTGATGTGCTTTTTGAAATAGTGTTATGAAGATGAAAAAATGTTAAACTTGGTGTGCTTGAGGTGGTTAGCAACTAGTGTGAGGATTTAGATGTGTTTATAGCTATATTAGATGGTTGTATGTAGAGAATAGGGAAGTTTGTCTCAATGGTCTTGTTTATATTCTTGCTTGCTTTTATAATATTTGACAACCCCTTCTAAATGAATTTTTAATAGGATTTTATAGATATATGTTGGTCATGGGTCAAATGTATTCATGTTAGGCTAATAAAAAGAAGGATATGAACTAGAAGGAAGTGACCATTAGAGCAAAAAATGCAAATGAATAAGATCACAAAAAATGGACAACCTAGGGTTTGGAACTATATTACAAGTTATGCACTATTGTCCTACAAGTGTGGAACCTAGGGGATGGATCATCATGGGAAATGTAGCCTAGATGAGCTAGAATAAGATAGCAAAAGTCTACAAATGACTAGGAATAAGAAAATAGGTGTCTAGAATGGTTATAAGAGCATGCAAGAAGGACCTATAGGTTGGGTGTCACAAACCACACTCAAGCTACCAATTTATATATTTTATATGACTACATCATCTCTTCCCATGTTGATTTCATCACATCATGCTTTGGACAACTTCCAATATTGCCATTCCTCACAGTCAACTCTTTACTTAATTTCACTTACAGTCATATGTATGGAGTTGGTTTAGCCTACTCATGAAATGGTAATGAAGGTGTATCAGTTGTGCAAGTCATTAAGATTTGGAGAGAGTTCATTTAGATGTGTAGACACCTAAATTTCATTTAGTGTCTAAATATACCTTAGTTTATTTAATAATTCTTCCTAATTCTATTAATCAGTCTTCTTAATTTAATAATTAACATTTCTTCTTAAATTCAATTAATTGATTAGTATAGTATTTTAATAAAGTCAATTGTGCACCTTTTATTCTTTATTCTAATTATTTAATTCCTTATTTACCAATTCAAACTTCTCTCACTTTTCTCTCCCTCATCCAAAAAAAATAAATGAAAACCTCCACTTCCTATGACTCTTCCACTGAGTTGTCAATCCATTTTGACTAAGTCTACTAACCAACCCCTCCTTTTTCTCACCTGGTTAAAAGTTATGAAGGAATTTGTATGGAAGGTTGGAATGTGATAAGACCCTATTTTGGTTTCTAGCATGAGGGTTTATCATAAAAGACCTATATGGGATGTAAAAAGAACAAAATAAGGTGTAAATAATGTTGGAAGGAAATGAGACTAAGTTTAAGGAAACTTTCCCAAAAAGGGGAAAATAGAGATCTAGGGGTGTTTTGTGGATATTTTACAGCAAGGTTAGAAAGAGTTTTAAAACATATAAATAGGTAAATATGATATATTATAGCATGAAAAAGAGTTCTACCAAGAATGGAGGTTAGAAATTGAGTAGAAGATAGAATTTGAATGCCTCAAAGATGCCTCTAAAAGCACTAAAATCTTACATTCATATCTACAGGATTTGAAGTTTGAATGATAATTGACATCCCAAGAGAAAACAAAGTATTCTCTCATGGCTATAATGGTTCCATTGCTTGAATAGTTGAAAATAGGCATGAGGATCATTAGTATAATTTTTGAGTATAGTGTTTTAACCTTCATAGACATCTACATGTGTCCTCTCATAGGAATATTTTCACATATAGTAGAGCAGGCAGACAGTGACCCAAGAAAAGTGTTTTGATGGTGTTTTATCCCATCCAAGGTGATAATAGGTATGATTAGATACCTTTTGACCTAAAGTATTCAAATATAACCTTTACATACCATGACCAAGCTCAATTACCTCTCACACACACCTATAGGAATCAAAGAATAGTGTATCATAGTCAGGAGGAGGAGAACTCAATGGATAAGCTCAAGGTTCATGTAAACAATATATAATGGATTGGAATGATGAAAAAAATATATAAAAACCTCCATTAATATAATTATTACCTTCATGAACTCTTGGTAAGGTAAAAAAATCCTACATAGACTTTTTAAGTCCTTGTATGCACTTACAACTGAGTCTACAATCTTGGTGAGGGTAAGGAGATGACTATGATTAGGAGGAGAAAGATGGTTTGATAAAAAATTTAAATTTTTAATGATTGGTAAATAATGTATTTTCATAGACTCCAAGACTCCTTTCAAGTTGAATACCTAGTTTTCCTACTAGCCCAAAGGTAGTAGTTTGTATATTTACACTAGGAAACCCATGTTTCTCAATGGGTAGAAATGAGGAATCTAAGGGATAAGAGTTGTTTTAGGTGAATTAAAATATTATTGAGCATGAATTTAAGGTGGATAAATTTTTTAAGAAACTGAAGCATATTGAAGTTATCTCAGAGAGGTCATTCTTGGGCAAATTGAGTTGGTTAGATGCCTAAATGGATGAATCAAGTCTATAAATTTGGTAAAAATATTAATTATGACCTAATAAAACTCATATAATACTTATTTTTCCTTGGGTAAGAGGAATATACCTCACTATTTTGTCTCATAGGTAAGTCAATCAAGAAAAATCAAGGTCTAAAAAAATAAGCAAATGAAGCCAAGGATGGTGAGAAACTTGATGGAAATATTGGGGAACCTCAAGAAACATATTTTGAGGTTTATTAATGGTAAATTGGTGCTAGGAGGAACTAATTAAATCTTATCCCTGTCAAAATTATCAAAACACTCTTGCACATAGTCTAACAAGACAAGCTTCAATTAGGCCTAGTTGGTGAATGAAAAGAAGAAATGAAAAGGAGATCTTGGGAAGTTATGTGATGAATTTTTGAGATTTAATGAAGTTTTAAAAATTATGAGACACAATCACAACCATGATATATCAGTCCAAATATCCAAAACTAGCCAGGTGCATGCTAAGCCTATTAGGCCATGAAATGACCTAGAGCCAATTGGGGGTCTAACTTCACTTCTAACTCATAGTGAGTGTTATATATGGTTGTAACATGTTTATGATATGTATTTGGAAAATTTTGAGCTTTTTATATGAAAATAAACCTATAGGAAAGATAATTTTAGCTCAGAGACAGTCCAAACATGTAAGAATTGTGAAAATAAGCTCGATAGGATAGCTTTGAATACTCATATCTTATTTGAGGATTTTCATGGAGGGAAAAGGAGATTTTAGAGGTTAATAAGGGTCCTTGACATCATTTTTGTGTAATTTTTTGGTAGTTCTAATGTGAGCACTTTATGAACAAATATTAAGGATAAAATGGAACTAAAACCCTACTAAACCCTTAGAAGAGACCCAATGGAGAAAATAAGCTTGGAGAGCTATCCAATTGGGATAAAATGAACATGAAATTTATTTTAGGTTTTATAGGAATATTTAGTTCTCCTCCTCATCAATGTATTTTCTAACCTACCTATATGGACATGGTATAGAATGAATTTATTTGATAAGTCTATGCATTATGCAGGTTATAGGAACATTCAAGAGATGAAATAAAGTTGGGGAGGAATATATATAATTATAATAACTCATTATGGTAATTTATTTCATTTATAAAACTCCTAAGTTTTCAAACAATAGCTCTTATCTTAGCCTGTCAAAACTGGCATAGTGAGCATGATAGTGAGAAGTGTGAAAAATTTAAGTCAATAGATTTTTAAGGTCCACATGAGTATTATAAGGCCATGGAGAGTATTTAAAAGTGTCATACAATAACCTACCATGTATTTTCATGGAAAATTTAATCCAATTTTGATGCCAAGTGTGAGAGGTGGCTGAAAAGGGAGTTTTTAGACTATAGGTAGTGATGACTCACTTCTAGGAGATTTATGACGGGTAGGACTAAAACCAATGCATGGAGAGGCATGTATAAAATCCTTCCATCTTATACTAATTATTATACTTTTCCATAGTTATTTTTTGTATTTTGAAATAGTTGTGGATGATGAAGTTAATTTTCTAAGCCAACATAAGGAGTTTCATGCCACTTTTCATGAGTTTCATGACTTGTATGGACACTTTTACTTCTTGACATTGCATGGTTAATTTTAAATATAATTATAATAAATATTTAACCTATTTTATCAGCTTTATAGGTGTCTAAATTATCTTTGGACTTCCCTTTTCTTTCCCCTCTACCAAATGCTATAAATAGTGACTCTTTTGGTTCTTTTGAGAAGCCTCCATTGGTTAATGGTGAAACCCTAAACAATTTTGTATTTGAATGAATCTTAAATAAATAAAAAATTTAATTTTACTACTTTAATTTTGTAAAATTGATTTTTTTTACAATATTATTGGTCTTATCTAGTAGAAGATGATCTTTTCTAGCATGTTATCCTTGATTGCTCACCAAGTGTACAAAAGAGTAATTGTTACAAGTCTTTGTTAGTTTTATATTTTAGTGTATAAGTATTTTATAATTGGTATATTATTTTATTATCCAAATTATCATTAATAATCCCTCCTAAAAATTAATATACCTCTTAGACCTAGTATATGAAAAATTGATGTAATAATCTATCTTGAGTTGTGAGGCTTTCGTGAAAGAAACTTTGATTTACTCTAAGTAGTATAATTTTAGTCAATAGGAGGAAATTATATGTTTTTTAATCACATTTTATATTTATAATTTTGTCTTCTTAACCCTTTTCATGCAAATTTGATAAGTGAAAGAGTGTTTCAAATAATGCATCAAGAGAACAAGCCCTTTTAGAGATTCATCTCACCAAATTGATTACCCACAACAAGTGAGATGTTTAAATTATGCCATTGGATGAGGAGAGATAATAAATTTACTCAAGGGGTACAAATCCAAGTGAAAATATTTTTTGGCACACCCGATGGGACTCTAAGTCATAAAATATTGTCCAAGATTGGTACTAGTCTTGGCATATTTGTAGTCACAAAAACATCTACATTAAGTACCTGGAAACTCCAATAAGTTTTAAACTATTTGGTTGCTTATCAGTCCTTAATTTCCATGCCAAATGTGACCACTAGGTCTACTAATAAAGGTATACCTTTTGAGTTTTTGAAATTGCCTTTGTATTCTATCAAAGTATTTAGATTTCTAAATACTCATCCTTAATCAAGGGAGTTGGTGTTTAATAAGTCTAAGTTTATACTTAGTTTAACCCCTAATACACATAGCCTAAATTCCAATTTGGATAGAAACCTTCCTCTTGTAGCCTTTACCAGATCATATCATCTAAATCTTGCCCAATATAACCAAATTCTAAGAGCATCCCTTAAGAGTGTTCCATATTTTAGTAGAGAATGTCTTATTACTCCCATTGAACATATTAAAAACATGGAAAATTTTTAAAACATCCATAATATCACTCTAGATAATGTTTCTACTAGGTTATTGTCATTTTATTTCAAAGGGAAAACTTTAGATTGCTATGGATCTCTACCTAAAAATTCCATTACTTCATGGGATGAACTAGGAAATCTATTGTCCAAGAGGTTTGAAGAAAAGAGTGATTATTTGTCTCTAGCAGATAAATTGACTAATATCAAGAGGGATCCTCAAGAGTTCATACAATATTCTAACTCTAGATTTCAAAATAAATGGGATAGGATCCCAAACTTTGTGAGACCTACTCTAAATTATGCCTTCTTATACTACTTAAAAACATTAAATAGTGATGTAGCCATGATGATCCAATCTATGGGTGTAAATATAATACCTATTGCCTATGAGATAGTTATTAATTCTAAGAATTGTCTTGTTCAAGTAGGGAAAATTTCTCCTAGACCACCAATGCCATTGTTCCTTGATTTGTATCCTCTTAGTCAAGTTGCATTACCTACCTTGGCTCCTTTTCCTAATAGTCAAGAAAATTCTTCCCTTGCCCCTACCAATGAGATTCATGAAGTCAAGATTTTTCTTCAAATTTTTATTTATTAGTTGGTTTCCATCAAAAGGAAACAATCTCAAAGTTACAGACCTTATTAGCCCTATAATTAGTTTAGACAAGCAAGTAGGCCTCCTTTTCAAGGTAATGCTCAAGGGCAAAGTCAAATCACTCAATATAGACCTTACCAAAGTTTAAATCCCAATACACCATCATATTATAAACCTATTTTTCCCACTAATTTTTTTTTCAAGAATAGCCATGATATTCTTCCTATGACCAAAATCAAGGCCAAGTTGCATATGCTAATGAAATTCCTAGTCTAGCCATGATAATGCAAGATAGTCAAGCACCTCATGTTTCCATTTTTAAGGTTCCAATGTAAAATGGAATGGAAAATTGACAAGTAAAATATGATTCTACTCTTATGAATCACTTGGAAGGGGAATTTTGTGCCATGAATAATTTGGAAAGTTCAAACAATGTGAATGATAGTGTGTCCTCTAACACTAGATCTGAAAAGAGGGTTGTTGAAGAGACATAAAGGGTAATTAAAGGGCCTATTTTTACTCATAAATCACCTTAAATAGTAGGTGGGTCTATCTCAAATCCTGAGGTGTAAGAAAATTAGAATTTTTAGAATGCAAGAGTAGCTACTAAACAACCATCTTCACATGCTACACCACAAGGTACTAATTCTTCCAAAGATAAATTCAAGATGAATAATCCTTATATCAATTTTATGGATAAAATGAAGAATTTACACATAAATATTTAATTATGGGATTCATTTATAATACCAAGACAAAAGGATATGCTCCAAAAATAATTGCTTAGACTAGGCAAACAATTTAGATTAGCTAGGACTAAAAATGTTATCTTGGTTAATGGAACTTAGCCCATTGATGGATAAGTGATTAAAAATGATAATAATACTTGTTTTTATCTATCCTTGATCATTTATGATTTATTAATTCATAATTACATCATAGATAGTGGGGCTAGTACTTCAGCTATTCCAAAGTCAATAGTAGATAAACTAGGCCTCAAGTATGAACCAATGGATAAAGGAGTTCTATAATTATATGGGTCACCTTAGAAGACATAAGGAGTAGTCAAGGATTTGAATTTGATTTTACATTATTTTCCTAATTTTTCCATATCTCATAATTTGGTTGTTACATATTTACCTCCATACTTTGCTCTTCATTTTTCAAAAGAGTATATAGCCAGGATAGGTGGATACTTGGCAGGCAATTGGTCATATATGGTTTTTATGACAAAGTATGGTACCAAGGTAAATATTGAAACATTTATTATTAATAAAATAATTTATCCCCCTACATGCCTAAGGTTTCAAATGTCAATTATGCTATTATTGATGAGGAAGAATTTCACATGGATCAATATCCAACCTCTTCTCTTGAAGGAGTTTATAATTTGTATCTAGATGAATAGGGATCTAAGAAATATGAACATGATCCTTAAATGGAAGAAGTTAGCATTGAAGTGTATTTAATTCATGAGGAGGACTCTTTCACGCCAATTTTGATGAAGATAAATGAAAACATAGATGGCTTATGGTAGCTATTGTCTGATGGATCAAGAAGCAAGGTTGGATCAAGTGGTGGAGCAATGTTAGCTTCTCCATGCAAGGAAAGGTATTAATCTACTTTCATATTTCACTTCAGTTTTACTTGTAATGTGGTAGAATATGATTCCATAATTCATGGCCTTGAGTGGGATAGGAAAATGGGTGTAAAGAGTTACAAGTTTATGGTGATATTGAGTTGGTTGTGAATAAAGTGAGAGTTCAAAATATGACCATGAACTCCTTGTTTAAGTCATATAAACATATAGTGTGGGATCTTCTGAATAATTTCCAATCTTTCAACATTAAATCTCTACCAAGAGAGGATAAAAAACATGCTAATAGGTTGGCATCAATTAGATCTTATTTTGATGTTCCAAGGGTGATAAGAGAGGATAATAACTAGCCTCATCTTAAAGTGGTTGTGAGGTCATCTATACCTGATAATGTCACTAATTGGAAAGTGTTTGATAGTGACAAACAAATATCTCTTTTTCTACAAGAGGAGGCTGAATTTTCCTTAAAGAATGAGTCCAAATTATAATAACAATATAGAGGGTAGATTGTACAATTGAAGACAAACAAACTCCCTAAAGGCTTAGTCACACTTGGGAGGATATTCAATGATGATGATCAGTTGAAGAAGGAAAAGGTAAGCATTCATACTAAGAAAAAAAATTATGAGAGATTACAAATAATCAAGGATAAGTTACCTTTTTTTGGGAAGGTATGTAATAGAAAAGAAATATATGCTTTCATTAAGTTATGCAAGGAATTTTCTATGTCTTTGCATGGGAATATAGTGAATTAAAAGGTTTTTATCCAAACTTAGCTCAATATACCATAGAGATAGATGATAATGTTAATCTTATCAAGAAAATTCAAGGGATAATTAATCCTAAGATTGAGCCTTTCATGAGAAAGGAGCTTACAAATTTGATTGAGTCTAAGATCATTTTTGCTATTAAGAATTCATCTTGGTTGGCAAACTTATTCTTGATAAGGAATAAGAATGGGGAAATTAGGTTATGTGTTGACTTTAGAGACTCAAATATAGTTTTATTGAAGGATAATTATCCTCTTCCTTCCATGGAACAAATTTTTCAATTTGTGGTAGGTAGTGAAAGGTTCTCACTCCTTGATGGATATGCAAGGTATAATAAGATTTTGGTAAAGAAAGATGACTAATACAAGATAGTATTTACCATAAAATGGGGTAAATATGCTTATAGGAAAATGAATTTTGGTTTGTCTAATTTTGGATAAAATTTTCAGCATGCAATAGATATGGATTTTTGAGGTCTAATAAATGATATAATGTTAGTGTATATTGATGATATAACAATTTTTTCAAAGGATATGAAGGACCATTTGAATCACCTTAGGTAGATTTTTGAGAGATTTATAGAGTTTTTAGTATGTCTTAACTCAAAAAAGTGTGTGCTTTTGTATATGAAGGAAAAAATTTAGGACACATTGTCTCAAAGAAAGGCCTATCCATAGATTCTAAAAGGGTGAGTGCAATCTTGGCATTAACTTTTCCCAAACATAAGAAAGGTTTTCAAAGTTTATTTGAAAAATAAAATTTCATAAGGAGGTTTACTCATTATTTTGATAATTAATTCAATACTCTAACCTCTATGCTAAGGAAATATGAATTGTTTACTTGGACAAGGAGAAGGAAAGAGAGTTTTGAACAGATCAAGTAAGACAGTGATCGATCCCCAACTCTTGCAGGTCCTAATTTATCAAAGGATTCAAAATTCTATAACTTTAGAAATGAAAAATTAATCTTTTCCATGCTCACTCAAGCAAATTAAGAAAACTTGGGGTATCCTATTGCCTTCTTTAGTCAAGGATTGGAAGGTTATGAGGTAAGGTACACTTATTTAGATATGAAAGTAATTTTAGTTATTATAAGTCTAAAGAAGTTTAGGCACATGATTTATAACAAAAAAAAGTCATATATTGGTACCTAATCCTAGTGTCAAAATTTCCTTTTAAGTAGATTTTTGAATTAAAAAATGGCTGGTTGGATTACAAATGTGATGGAGTATGATGTAAAAATCAAGACAACCAAGATAGTGAAAGGGAAGGGATTATGTGAGCACCTTGATTTAGATTTGAAGGAAAAAATAAGTTATTTTATCCCTTCATAATGATCCTATGATAGTTTCATCTTCATACATGAGGAGTTGGACACAAGAAATGATCCATTTTATTCAAACCAGTGAGTGTCCAAAAGGACTACATATAGCCAAAATAAGGTACTTCAAATTAAAATATATTCCTTATGTACTTGTCGATGGAGTATTTTTTAGGAAAGAATTATTAGGTGTACTATTGAGATGTGTTGAATCAGATCAGGTTGAGAAAATATTGTTTGAGTTTCATGATGGACTAGCTAGTGGTCACTTTGCTCCAAGAACCACAACTGATAAGATTATGAGAGCTAGATATCTTTGGCCTAGTCTATTTAAAGACACCCATGCTTTGGTAATAAAATGTCAAAAATGTGCTATCTTTGATGGTAATAAAAATATTTCAGCCTTACCTCTTCATCCATTTCAAGTAGACCAACCTTTTATGAAATGGGGTCTAGATTTCATAGGCATAATCAATTCACCTTCTAGTGTTGGTCCTAAGTGGGTGTTGACTACTAAAAAATACTTTAAAATATGGGTGGAGGCTATAGCTCTCAAGAAATAAAATGAAAGTTTAGTTTTAGAATTTTATGAAGGCATAATGATAAGGTTTGGGGCTCCTTCAATAATAATTTTAGATAATGCATTGGCTTTCCTTGGAATGAAGACAAGCGAGTGAGATTTTAAACATGGTATTTATCTTAGTAATTCCTCCAACTATTATCCAAAAGGTAATGGACTATCTAAGTCCACTAATAATAATCTAATTAGGATTATCAAGAGGATAATGGAGGAAAACTAAAGAACTTGGCATTCGAAGTTGAAGATAGCTCTTTGGGATAATAGAATCACCCCTAAAAGAGCCATTGGAAACTCACCATATACACTAATTTATGGGAGAGAATATATAATACCTATTTCACTTGAGTTATCAGCCTTGGATCTCACTTACCAGGTAGAGTTGATGGAAAATGAAAGTATGGAGGTCAAGTTGTGTGAGTTGATAGAGCTTGAAAAAAAGGATAAATCTATGAAAACTATGAAATCTCATCAAGATCAAATAAAGAGATAATTTTATAATAAATCCATGACAAGATGATTCCAAGAGGGGTACATTGTTCTGAAGTGGGATGAAGATAGGGCTAAGCTAGGAAAATAGACAAAGTTTGATGCTTTGTGGAGAGGCCCTTATGTCATCACTAAATGAAAACAACACAATGATTTCCAAATATCAAAGTTATATGGAGAGGATATTAATATCACAATAAATGGGATATATCTTAAAAATTTCTACTAAGGTTCTCCTCTCTCCTTTTACATAACTAATATTTTCTTTTTTTCCCCTAAGTGCTTATGCACATGTGTGAGTCTTGTTGGTGTTTTGCTTTGTATTGTGTTTACTTGGTGTATTATAGTTATTTTTTGTGTGTTTTAGGAAATTACATTATATTTGTCTTCAAAAATTCATTGACTCCCTTAGACCATGGATTGATAAGGCTACAAGTCTTTAGTATAGCAGGCATACTACCCCTATGAGTCACCATTTTGTTGACTAAATTTGACTTTTAGGTCAAATTTAGACCCCTATAGGTTTAAAACCTTGGGTTTTTAGATGTTTTATGGTTATAATAGTTCATAATAGGGTATTTTATAATCATTTTGATGTTATTTAATGCCTTTTTATCCTTAGTCATGGTCTAATAAGTTTATTTGTCATTTTGGGTCATTTAGTGGTCTTTTAGGGGTCATAAATGCAAGTGGCACGGTTCCCAATGTGTGAAAGTGTCCTATTTTAATGTAAAATTTCAAATAGATCATATAACATATCAGGAATGTCAATTCAATAATAATAATCTAGGTTATCTAACTGAATATCAAGTAATCAATTGAAAAAGGGGAGTTTGACACTTATACAACCCATGAGGGAGGGTGACATATGAGAGAAGGCCATGGAAAATATTTTCATCTTCCTAATGTTAAACTAAATTATTTAAATTATATATAATTCCATTTTTAATCTAGAACCATTACGGTCCTTTGCCTTTCTAGAAACACAAGAGTGACCAGCAAGTTTGTACTTAGTACAGATAGCTGAAGAGGTTACAGGTAAAAAAATTTTGGGAGGTGGTATTAAAATTAGTGATATTAATTTACATATAAATATTTAAAATATTTGTTGACCATGATTTATGAACCATCTCTAACAAGTTTACTATGTTTTTATGTTCACTATTTCCTATACCCTATAGGTTTTTCTCTATTTCAGATAAGTCTGTACAAATCATATGGTGATTTTGAATATAGATGATTTTGGATCTCTTATAATATTATATCCATTTTTATTTTCATTTTTCATTATTTTTTGATGAGAAATTTGTCTAATTTTTTAGGAAGGTGTCACCATTATGTAGTTGTAGTCAATTTCTTCCTTGTTACAAAATGTTGGTCTTATACATAGGTCTCATGTGAATAAAATACAATGTTACATAGGTTTAAATTCCATATTATCACCTCTTCCAATGTTTATTTCATCACATCATTCTTTGGGCAACTTGTATTCTTGTCATTCCTCATAGTCAACTCTTTGCTTAATTTCATTTGCAGTCATATGTATGGAGCTAGTTTAGCTTGTTAATGAAATGGTAATGGAGTTGTATTAGTTTAAAAAGTAATTAATATCTAGAGATATTTAATTTATATATTTATTAAAAATTCAAGTTTGGTTACAAGCTCATTCACCACAACAACCAATCATTAAACATCCATCCCTACTCTATTCTAGATGTTTGCCAAAGTTTTCACATTGGAATAGTGTTATAGATCTTGTATTAAGACCTCCTTGATAAAAATCATTAATTTTAAGTATTTACATATATTTTGAGTTGTTTTATATATGATTCATTCACCATTATTTCTCCATTCCATGTTTACTACCTCCATACAATAAATGCACACCTACAAGAGCCTTTTGATGTTGTTATGCTAAGAGGTGGACAGCTTGATATGTGTTTCAATCTGTTAATATTGATAGTGGTGCATTGGGATGCTTTGTGATGGAAAATATGTGTTTAAAAACCTATCCATCTTACATACTACCCAAAATTTCATGATTACTACCTGTATATGCTAATGTCCACCAATGGTGGTACCCCAGAGCCATGAAGACACTTGTATAGAAGTTTGTAATGTGATAAGACATTATTTTAGTTTTTATAATGAGTTTTGATCATAAAAAACCTATATGGGATGTAAAAATAAAAAAATTGTATAAATCATGTTGGAAGGAACAAAGATTGAGCTCAAGGAGACATTCCCAAAAAGGTGAAAATAGATGTCCAGAGGTGTTTTGTGGATATATTATAGCAAGGTTGGAAGAAGTTTTGAAACATATAAATAGGTAAATATTATATATTATGGCATGGAGAAGAGATATTCCAATAATTGAGGTTATAAATTTATTATAAGATGTAATTTGAAGGCCTCAAAGATGCCTCTAAAAGCACTAAAATCTTGCATTCATATCTATAAGATTTGAAATTTGAATGACAATTGACATCCCATGAGAAAACAAAGCATTATCTCATGGATATAATGGTTCCATTGATTTAATATTGTGAAAATATGCATGAGGATAATTATTATTATGTTGTATTATGGTGTTTCATGTTTTGTGGACACCTACAAGTGTCCCCTCATAGGAAAATGCTCACTTATAGTTGAACATGTAGATAGTGACCCAAGCAAGGTGTTTTGATGGTGTTTTATCCTATCCAAGGTGATAATGGGTGTTATTAGATAATTTTTGACCTAAATTATTTAAATATAACCTTTACATACCATGACCAAGATCAATTACATCTCACACAGACCTACATGAATCAAAGAAGAGGGTATCATAGTCAAGAGGAGGAAAACTTAGTGGGTAAGCTCAAGGTGCATGTAAAGAGTATAAAAGTCATTTTAATGATGAAAAAATCATATAAAAACCTCCATTAATATATTTATTACCTCCATGAACTCTTTTTAAGGTTAAAAAAGCCTACATAGATCTCTTAAGGCCCTATATGCACTTATAGCTAAGTGTGTAGTCTTGGTGAGGGTAAGGAGATGACTATGCTTAAGAGGATAAAAAGGGTTTGATAATAATGCTAAATTGTTCATAATTGGTAAAAAAATGTTTTTTAACATATTATATGACTCATTTCAATTTGACCACCTAATTTTTCTACTAGCCCAAAGGTAGCAGTCCCTACAGTTGCACTAGGAAACCCATGTTACTCAATGGGTAGAAATAAGGAATCTAAGGGAGAAGAGTTGTTTTAGGTGAATTAAAATATTATTGAGAGTTTATTAAAGGTGTATAACACTTTTAAAAAACCTAATCATATTTTTATTAGCCTTGAGAGGTCATTTTTAGGTGGAAGTGAAAAATTCAAGAAAATAGTCCTTTGAGAGGCCTTTTTTGGGCAAATTGAGTTGGTTAGATGCCTAAGTGGATGAATCAAGATTATAAATTTGGAAAAAATATTAATTAATACTTTAAAAAATAATATAATATTCATTTTTCTTTGGATAATATGGATATACCTCACTATTTTGTCTCAGAGGTCAGCCAATCAAGAAAAATTAGGTTTTGGTAGAACAAGTAAATGAAGTCAAGGAGGGTGAGAAATTTCATGAAAATCTTGGAGAAAATAAATAAAAATATTTTGAGGTTTATTACAGATAATTAATTTATATTATTCACTAGTTAAATCTTATAAATCTCAAAATGATGAAAACACTCTTGCACATAGTCTAACTAGATAAGCTTCAATTATGCCTAGTTGGTGAATGAAAGGAAGAAATGAAAAGGAGTGCTTGGGAGTTATGTGATGAATTATTAGATATAATGAGGTGTTAAAATTTTTTAGAAACAATCCCAAATATGATATATCAATCCAAATAGCCAAAACTAGTAGGGTGCATGTTAAGCCTATCAAGCCTTGAAATGACTTAGAGCCAATTAGGGGTCCACCTTCACTTCTAACTCATAGTGAGTGTTATATCTGGTTGGAACATGTTTATGAGATTTATTTAGATGTATTTGATATTTTTTATGAAAATAAACCTATAGGAAAGATAATTTTATCTCAAAGATAGTCCAAGCATGCAAGAATTGTGAAAACAAGCTCGATAGGCTAGTTTTGAATGCTCATATCTTCTTTTAGGGTTTTCATGGAGGCCAAATGAGTTTGGAGATGTTATTATGGGTCCTCAAAATAATTTTTATGGAATTTATTTGTAGTTAAAATTTTAGGGATTAATTAATAAATCTTAAAGACAAAATGGACCTAAAACCCTAATAAACCCTTGGAAGAGACCTGATGGAGAAAATAAGCTTGGAGAGCTATCTAGTTGGGATAAAATGACCATGAAAATTAATTTAGGTTTCATATGACTCTTCAAGGATCCTCCTCATGAATTTTTTTCTACCCTACCTATACAAACATGGTGTAAAATAGCTTTATTTGATAGTTTTATGCATTCTCCAAGTTATAGGAACATTCAAAAGATGCAATCAAGTTTGGGAGGAAGATATATAATTTTAATAACTAACTATGGTAATTTAATTATTTTAAAAAACTTGTAAGTGTTCAAACAATAGCTCTCATCTCAACCATTGAAAATAGGCATAGTAATCATGATAGTGATAATTGTGAAAACTTCAAGTGGATGGATTTTTAAGGTTTACTTAAGTAGTATAAGGACATGGAGATTATTTAAAAGTGTCATCCACTCCATACCTCTGATTTTAATGGAAAAATGAAGCCAATTTTTAGGTCAAGTGTGAGGAGTGACTGAAAAGGGATTTTTTTAGACTACAGGTAGTGATGACTCACTTCCAAGATATTTCAAATGGGTAAAACTATAACCAACACATGGAGAGGCATGTATGAAAATTTTCCCCTTAATTCCAATAATCATACCTATCCCTATTCAATTTTTTAATGTTTAAATAGGTTTGGATTATGAAGGTAGTTTTTTGATCCAACATAAGGAGTTTCATGCACTTTTCATGAGTTTCATGAATTTTATAGACACTTATACTTCCTAAAATTACATGTTTCATTTCAAATCTCCTTATCATGCATATGTAGCGTATTTTATTAGCTTGATAGGTGTCCAAGTTACCTTTGGACTTCCCTTGTCTCATCCCTCTATCAAATACTATAAATAGTGACTCTTTTGGATCTTTTGAGTAGCCTCTATTGGTTAATGGTGAAATCCTATCCAATTTTATATTTTAATGACTCTTGAATCAATAAACAAGTGAGTTTTTCTACTTACATGATGTAAAATTGAGTTTTTTTCAATGTTGTTTGTCTTATCTAGTAAAAGATGATCTTTTCTATCATGTTATCCTTGATTTTTCACCAAGTGTGGAAAAGAGTAATTATTATAGGTATTTTTTAGTGTTATATTTTAGTGTATAAGTGTTTAAGAAGTGGTCATTGATTATATTCTCCAAAAGATCATTCATCAGCCTTCTTGAACATCAATATACCTATTGAATCTAGCATATGAAACATTGATGTAACAATCTATCTTGAGTTATGATTTTTATGTGAAAGAAGATTTGATTTTCTCTAAGTAGTATAAGTTCAGTCAATAGGAGGAAATTTTATATTGGTGCATCACCTTTTAGATTTCTAATTCTATCTTCTTAACCCTTTAAATGAAAAGTTGATAAGTGAAAAAGTGTTTCAAAGAATGAATCAAGGGAACTATCCCTTGTAGAGATTAATCTCACCAGATTGTTTATTAACATCAAACTGAGATGTTTCCATTATGCCACTTGGATGAGGAGAGATGAGACATCTCCTCAAGGGGTGTAAATCTAAGTGACAAAACTAGGAAAGGTAAGCTTTCTTATGGGAAATATGATGGTAATGTTGCTCTTAATTTCATTTATTTTACAAGGATATCATATTTATGCTAAAAAATATGGTGATCAAACAAGTATGTATCATAACTAGCACTAGACAGTGTGTTCAGATAATATGGTTACTAGGTAGCATGTTGGTAGGAAATTATGCAAGTGGTTCTTATTATTGTCCTATATAAGGTAGTGTGTTTTTGAGGTACTATTAGAATTGGTCTTGACCCTACCCTATGTTAGGGTATGTATACATGGGATATGTATTCATATCATATGTTATGTTAACACCATAAGTCTCATAGTTAAATGGGTCACTTGTAACAATTTTATCATAATAAAGATTATACATATCTCCAATATGTGTATATAAAGGCATGGTTAAATTTTTTTTTTCCTTGTGAAAGGTTGGTATAATGTTTTAAACTTTAAATAATTTGTTTAAAAAGATATCACTTTGAAAACTAACAACCAAAACTTGGTCTAAACTATCACTAAAACCCTCTGGGTCTTTGGAATAAACAATCAAAAAAGAAAAAAAATGAATTGGTTTTGGAAAAAGGTATAAATTAACTCAAATCAAGAAATGAAATATTAACCTTTTTCTAAGAACATGATATCTTGAATGAAAAAAACTAAGTTTTAGGTCTAGGCATAATAAATTTGAACTAGTTCTTAGAAGCAAATTTGGTCTAGGTAAATGAAATTGGTCTTAGCACAAATATTTTTAACTAAGTATTGGAAATAAAATTGGTATAGTAAAATGAAAATTTGATCTTAGCACTAAAATAAAACTGATCTTATGTCTAAGGATCTTGAATTGAAATTTAGAAAGCACACTTGGTCTACGTGAAACTTGCATACAAGGCAAAATGTAGTCTTGGTCTAAAAAATGAACTCGTATCCTAAAATGGATGGTGTGAAATTGGTCTAGGAAAAATTATTTAAACCAAACTAAAAATTGATCCAAGATACTTAATCTAAACACAAAAAGGTGAATAAATTAAGCCCAAGTTATAGGCAAGACTCAAGCATAAACCAATTGTATTTGTATCTGAATTTTGAAATATGGATTTCAAACTTGATTTGAGAGACTTAGATTTTAAATGAGAAATGGTATAGGCCAAAATGAGCAGCATAATAACATATTTTAAAAATTTAGGCAAAAATGATTTTTCAAGTTTTTTTGAACTAAGGAAAATGGTTTCTTGAAATTTGGACAACATAACACTTCTTAATGTGATTAGTGTATGTATAAAGTGTTTTGGTATAATATTTTTTTATATGAATGAATGGCTTTGGATTAAATTATATAAAATAATAATCATACAATGATAAATTCTTATCTTAATAACTAACATAAGGTTTACATAGTACAGACCTAACTTCCACCAATATAGCAGCTCTTGAGAAGAATTAAGTGTTAATCTAATAAATACAAGTGAATTAAGGTAGATTTTTTATCCCCCCTCTATCTATTAACAAATTTTACATGGAATATATATTAAATTATAAAATCAACTTGGCATTGGTAGGATAACCCATTGTAAGTGGGGTTAATTAATGCAAAATTTTTGAATTGGATTTCTAAATGGTCCTCAAGTAACTAAGAACACTTGGGAATAATAAAATATCCATCGAATGGATGAAAAACCATCTATATTGTTATGAAAGGGTATTTTTCCTTCCATAACCACTTTATCTATCAATTACTTAGTATATTAATGTATAGACCATGTATGCTATGAGACCCTATTCAACTGGTCAGGTTAATCACTCAAACACTATCCCACCAATTAGTATGCTTAATTTTTATACCCCAATGGATAACTGGGGTTGGTAAAATGTTGGAAGATGAAAACCTTAGTCAATTAAAGCCTAGGTCAATGTACGACACTGGGAGAAGGTGATGAACTCATGCTCGTGAAACCAAAAATAGAATAAAAGGGGACAAAGTCAATTTTGAGTCACCCACATTCAAAAAATGAGGGGAAAATATACATGACTTAACCTCTAGGCTATAATGAAAAAGTAGCTTAGTCATGTTTCTAAGTCACCCTAAATATGTAAGAATATATACATGACTTTTTTAAAATAATGATAAAAATGAAAATGTGAAATTGAAAGTATGAAAGCAAATTGCTTTTAAACACCAAAAAGGAAATGTGTGAAGGCCTTGAAAAAAAATTGAAATGAACAAAAAAATTAAAGTGTTTTAAACACTAAATGTAAGTATGAAAATGTTTTTAAAACACCAAATTTCAAATGTGATGGAGTGATTTTGGGATGAAAATTAGTTTATCCTCACTTAAGAAAATGGACAAAAGCTTGTTAGGAATTTGATTGGTCCAAGATAGTGAAGGCAACTTGTAAAATTAGTTCAAAAGCCACAAAAATATTTCTCTATGGAATGATTTCATAGTTACAAAGTCAAAGTAAAATTTAAAATTGTTATTAAATATAATTCATGGAAAATAGTAGAACACATAGAACCTAGAGTGGTTATTTTGTAGTTACAAAATGATTTTACAACTCTTGTCTTTGATTTCACAACCTTTGTCTTCAATTTAATTGTTGATTTCATCAATTTTGTAAGTTTGAAACCTATGTATGGAAACATAGAAAAATAAATTAGTGATTAAGAGCTATGATTTTTTATAAAGGGTAATGATATCATGTTTTAGGGCAATGATTTCACTTCTCTATCTAGATATTTCATATTTAAATGTGACTATTTCATAACTTTAAGTGTTAATTTCACAAATGTTAGAAACCTAAATAAAACCATATAAAGAGAAAAAATAATTTAATAATTTCTCAATATAGTTTTGTTATTTTGTCCTTCAAATTCATTTTAATGTATGAAAATCATAAAATAAAGTAAGCATAAAAATAATTTCACAATTAATGACTATAATTTCTCTATTCTAGTCTTCAAATTTGTATTCACATAAAAAAGCCAAAATAGAAAAAATTAAAGGATGATTTATCAAAACAAAACTCTAAATTCACATTTATATAGAGTAGGGCTGAAACAATGATAATTTCACACTTTTTTGAGGTGATTTTGTATTTTATAGGAATGATCTCATTGTTTTTGGCTCTTAATCCATAATTATGAAATGGAAAAAATTTAACTTCCACAATCAATCAAAAAACATGGCAAAGTTATACAAAAAATCTGAAAACAAGGTCATTGATGTGCTTTTCTTGATTTTGAAGGGTCCCAAAGTACTCCTAGGATGAATGTGGGGTGCGTGCTTCCATCAAGTGTACCAATATGTAACATAATATTATGAAGACAATGATTAGTATCTCCTATTAGTGGATAAACCAAAATAACTCAATGGAAACTAACATTCTAAGCTTAATTACTAGGGTGATCAATGATAACAAAAAAAAATCTACAAATGGAAGACAAAAACACCATTTACCTTCCTATAATGACTCCATCTTACAATCAACATGAGAGAAGGATTGTGCTTAGTATTGTGAAAAAACCATATTTGATGATACTAACGCTTCATGGGTAGCACCTCTTCTTGTTCACTTGGAAATTAGCTCTTGAATTGTGTTGGTATTGAAGATTTATAGAAATAATTTGGTATTATTGTTTTGTACATAAAATCTTGTTGAAGAATGGCCATGGCACTTGTATTTATAGTTTTTCAACTAACTCTAACCCATGTTTAGTTTAAATATGGTTAAAGTTGGGAGTGTAAATGCATTTGATGATGGATTTAATTATGCATTTATGGATTCATGACTCAAGATTTCTAGTTTTTATATAATTTATGTTGATATTTTACAATTCTTGACTTTGAGGATGATGACATCATATTCCTTTATATTTGTTCAAAATAAGTTTTAGGAATTAGATATTCATTAATTCAACATATAATTTTCACTTAAGCATTTAATTTGATTTATTTGGTTAATCAATACTTGTTAGTCCTTTGGTTATTTTTTAAAATGGGTTAAGCACCCAATTTAATTGGTTAAAAACATTAGTTTCTAGGTTAAAAGTAGAATGGAGATGAATTTATGAGAGGTCATCATTGTGTATAGGGTATTACCCCAAATAGGGAATCTTTGACATAATTTTGGACCTTTAAATTTAATGTGTAGATGAAATTAGATTGTTCAGTGATATTTAGGCTTAGTTTGCATCATTTTCGATAAATTAGTATGATGTTTGTTTAGACATAGAAATGGCCAAAAAGGAGTGTCTACGTTGTGAGTTTTAGAAGATATAGGTTGTCACTTTCAAATTCAATTATAAGTTGTGATACTATCTCAAATTGAAAATTTTTACATAGACAAAACTACACTTTTCTAGATAGTCATGTACTATGCTCTTCTTGAATTATAGAAAACTCATCCTAATGAATAGAGATTACAATTTTTCATATTCAAAATAGGTAGATAAGATCAAAAACTTGTTAGCATAATAACAAGTTCATTTGGGACATATTTTACATATGTTTTATTACTCTATGGCTATCTCATTTTTTCTACTATATTATAGTATATTGCATACATATTTTTTTTATTTTTTCACTTAATTTAATATTAAAATCACACTAGATACATGAGTTACTATATATGATGATTTTACAAATTCCTTATGTAGATAAATTTCACATATTCATACTTATTTATCATGTTTACATCTTTGATTTGTGTTTTGTACATATTTGATTTCTCTAAATTGTGGACATTTGAACATGTCCCTTATATGTGGCTCCTTGGAATTTTTACATTCTTTGTGTGATCTTGTATATAATTTGTGTGTGTGTGTCATGACCATGAATTTTGCATGCTATATTTTTATCAATTTTTTGATACCATGATGGATATCATGCATATCTCTTATTTTTTGATGCAAATATAGACATTGTGCATCTTCCCCAAGTATTTATATATTAGTTTAAAGTATCATTTATATGATCATTGTTCATTGCATTCCTAATTTATAACATATATATATATATATATATATATATATATATATATATATATATATGACACTATGTATGTAGGGCTTTGCATGTATCATATATTAATATAATTCTCAAATTATCAATATGATGCCATGATATCCAATGTTATAATTATTACTTCATATCTCAATATTTATATAACATCATTTTCATAACTTTTTATTTTGAGCTAATTTATTACATGTGCTTCACAACTCACCTCAAAAGAGGGGACATACATAGTGGTTAGTATTAGAGGCTAAGCTATAGTAACCCATTTCATAGACATAAAATAATATTACTTAGTTGATTATAGTGAATACTCAATTTTTCCCATAAATTTTAGTTAGATAATACTACATTATTTGGACAATGGCACATTCTAGTATTGTCCAAAATAGTGCGCTTTCATCTAATAAATTAGAAACAATATTTTACACAATTATTAGAATCATAATAAGTCTAAACAATATTTTTATGGGTTTCCAAGAAAAAAATCATATTTATACACAAGATTATTAAATATTTCACTTAGATTGGGGGCATAATGTATGGGATGTGTTCTAAAACATTACATGGGTTTTTACTCAGTTATTAGAATCAATATACTCAAATATTATATTAGGGGTATGTGTACAACACATGATGACTTTCTTACTCAAATTTTTACTAGTTTCGACATAAGTAATGGTAATTCATGTCATTTACATGTTGTATACACTAGAATTAGTAAAAATTATTTTTTCACTAGTTTAGCACTAGAATGAATCTTATTCCATCTTTAGTGATTGATTCAACTTTTTGCACCATTTTTACACCAAAATTATCAATTGAAATTCATACAATGATTATAAGTTATTGTACTAAATTGATTTTTACAATGATGATTTCAATTCCATCATTTGTTTTAAAGTACAAATTATCCTACCAATGAGTATTGGGACATGCCCAGTCTAATCTAAGCATTTCAATGAAGAAATATCTAATATTTTCACCCTTATCTAGTCACCATATTTTCATAACAAAAATATAATGGTTTATTTACAAGAAATGGTGAATTCATTATTTTGTATTTTATCTATAAGTTTATTATCTTTAATTTAATTTTTTAATCCTAATTAAGGACTAATTTATACTTGTTTTGTTATAGGATTGCATGAATCGTAGCTTAAATGTGATCAACATTCAAAAAATATATAGATGTAAGTTTAGGTATAACATTCTTCCTATTACTCTAGTAATTTTGATATTATAAATTACTATAATAAAATAAGGGATGGAGGGGGTGACCAAAATTAAATACTAAAATCAAGATTTAAAGCTAAAATAAATCTCTTATGACCACTCCTTATGCACACTTAACCTATGTTCAATTGCACAATTTCATACTAATATTCCTCTACTTATATATGGATGACCATATATATTTAGGAAAATATGATATTGAATGTTCCTTTTCTCATTCTAAGTATCCTAGACTCATTATTTGACTAATTCATACTTCCAATTTATCTATCTCTATTTCTCAAACTAAATTTCTTATTTTTTCATAATTTCATAGGCTAGTCATATATGAATCCACTAGCTTCATCCTCCCACCAATTAATGGATAATTTCACAAATTTAAATTCATTCCAATGGTTCATTCCACAAGTTTTGTTAGACAAATTCAAGGAAATCCCAAAAATATAACTATATAAGAACATTTCCTATTCATTTTTTCCCTAGATGGTAAGAGGCTTTCATTATTAAAGATTGCATATATATATATATTATAACTACACATTGAGAGTAAAATACCTATTCTTTCCAATTATAAGTACATACAACCAAAGTATCCATTATCTATGTTTGAATATAATATCAAGGTCATAATTCATTATTTTGAAGTGCATAATTACACTATGATTACACCAATATATAAAATTTCACTAGTATTATACATACACCACCATAATATAGGATAATTACATAGAGTTTGATCTCTCTTTAGAGGATTGGTATGTAGACAATGATTAACACAAATAATGTTAAGGTCAAGTATAAAACCATACCCTTTCCCGTTTCCCCAACTTACAACATATTTTCCCTATTGTAATTGAGCTAAGGTTTTTAAAGAAGAGGAAGGTACATAATGGATATCATAGTGAAGCAAAGACATCTTCATATACACAGGGTTTACAAACTAAGGTACACTTATTATAATTTACATAGGGATAAATCTATAAAGGATGTTGGTACACCATATATATAACAATGTAAACCTACTTGGTCTAAATAACACAACCTTATCTTAGGATAATGTGGATCCCTATTTCTAATTCACAATAATCTCACACAGTCTCATAATCATTATTGCAATATTGTAGACATGAGTTCCATCCAAGTCATTTATCTATTAGTATTTTAACCTTATAGAACATTTCTAATTATTATAAGCTACAAATCAGTCATGTATATTTATTGTATGAACTATATATTTTGATTTACTTAGTATTTTGAGTTAATTAGATTAACACTTATTAATATTAATTTTTATATAACAATTAGAAATAGAGTATCCATTATTGCTAAGCTAACCTAAAGAGATAAAATCATTTTCCTAGTAGTATTCTATTTATTCCCATTAAATACTTTGAATATTATTGATGTAGTTTTTAGATCTTGATTTATGTTTTGAAGACTATGAAGGAGTGTCAATATACATGATTTTTTTATTGAACCATTGTTAATCATGACACTATGGATAGGTTAATTATTGATGTAAGCTAGGATAAAATGTGTATGCTATCTAAATCATCATCATTGTTTTCACTACCATTAAATGTGATCCCTAGATAATGTGTTAATGTGACTATAAATGTACCAATGATTCCATCTATTAGAATTCCATATGTATTAGGAGTAAGATGGATGCACATTATACACATTATGAAATTTTGGATTACTATGTTTTCTATTAATCCATGGTTTCTGAAAGGATTACTAAATATTTTAGCTTTTCTATGTCATTATGTTATAGTCTGACTTCCTTTTTGGTTGTGTTTAACTTAATTGTATTATCATCGATAAGATATCGTATTTTATTCCTTAGCCGATAAAACTTATTTTTAGAATTCTCAATACTTCTATGGTAATCACAATATGAATTACTATCAAAACACCTAGGTTCGGACTTAATAAAATCAAAAGCTAATGGTGAGGGTAAATGTATTAGATTATAATCAATTAAATTTTACAACAAGATATGAGCAGGTTGTGGTAATTTTTGAAATCAAAAGCTAATGGTGAGGGTAAATGTATTAGATTATAATCAATTAAATTTTACAACAAGATATGAGTAGGTTGTGGTAATTGTTGATGCACTCATTATGGTCCCTTTGTCAATAGGGAACTAGGGGAAAGTAAGAAACTAAATTTTAAGTCCTCAAAGACTTGAGGATTGAGTTATTTATACAATTACTATTGGAAATAACATACATATTAAAGATATGGTCGCCACTTTGAAATTCTACAAGCAGACCCTACTGCAGGGACAATGGATGTTTTATACATTGACACTTATTCTTACTAATATTTGAAAAATTATTTCAATATTTACCAATCATTACCTAGAATATAAAAATAATGGATATTTATTGTATGAACTAGGCTAAAGTGATTCATGGGTGGATCTAAGAGTATGTAGGGTAAGGCAAAAAAAATAATGTGCTTAAGATGATCAAAGATACCAATTTTGCTAACTTTTAAGGAAAAAACACATAAAAATAGCATATACCAACTCTAGCATAATGCTTAAAGATAAATAATTGTAGTTGAAAATTTAGAGGAAGGAAAATACATATGTCTAACCACATAATTTACATAAAAATTTCTCATAGTAAATTACATAACACATTCAGTTATAAATGAAAAGAAAATAGAGCATGCATACTATCAAATTTGCCAATCTAGTGTTAAAATCAAACTAATAGATGTATATATAAAATGTAATTGAAAAATTATATTGCATAAAGGAAACTATAATTCATCTAAAATCATGAGGAATAACAACTAAAAAAATAAATAATTAAACACTTTAGACAAATTTGTGAATTATTTGGTTCTTTTTTATTTATTCTTACAATAATTATTTCTGATTATAAATGAGGGAAACATCCCTATTTATAAGATTCAAAATTCATAAGAAAATTTTAAGTGGGATTGCAAAAGGTTCAAAAATATATCCAAGTGTTTTAAAATTCCACATTACAATGGAATATTATACATTTAAATTTAAAAGATGAAATAGAATATTCTCTAAGGGCTTAAAGGTGGTTGTTGGTTGGCTTCTTGTTGTTGTTACTATCTTAGATTCTTCCTTAGTACATACCTCTACACATTCCTAATAATCTTGGTTGATCTAAGAAAAATTAAGGATCATGGGCTGAAACAAGTCAGGTATTTCCTGAATGAGTCTACCATGCTACATGAGTATTGGCCTCTGTGCTTCCTTGATTGCATCTACCTTTTCCATCCTTTGATTGTAAAATGACATAATAATTATCACATAGATAATAGTCTTTTCACTGCCTATATCCTACTATAATTTGGCCATAAACACATTTATTTGTGCTCTAAAATCTTGATCATCCATGAATAAGTCATTAGGCTTGGTTACCCTAGTGACCATGACATCCTTCAATAGTAAGGTAATCTTGAATTCAATTTTATCCAAGGATATATGTGCATACTTAAATTTATCTAGCAATCTCTTCAATATCCTCCTCCTATTCATTATGATGGGATTTTTAGGAATAATGTCCTCAAGTGGTAGAACCTTGAGATCTAGATATTTATTGATTCTTAGAACTCTAGTGAGTTTTGTTAACTTGGCATAATAAAGTACATGTTTTTGGTCAAGCTTAATGACCAACTTAGATTGTAGGATCCTATCTTCCTATCTATTCTTCATGAATTTATAAAGGTTGAAACCATTAACAAAAACATTAATTATTGAAATTATAGTTCCATCTAGCATTGTTGGCAATGCTTGCTCTTTTAGCCTTTTCAATTCCTATTATATCCCCTTCATTAAGGCAATAGTAGATTTTTCTTGGGCTTGAACTAAGGATATAGGGTACTCTATATAATATTGTATCTCTCTAGGGATATATTTTCTCTTTCTAGTTAAGGTAAAGAGGGACTCTTCACTCTCATGAACCACAACTGAGCTTAACTATGGTTGTTTAACTTGTCTACTCACTACCCTTTTAATAGTGCCTATGGTAGGGTCAAACCTCATCCCAATTTGAGGTTAGAATAGACCATATAATGCCTCTCTTACCTTTTTATCTATATGATATCCCTCACCCAATTTATGGTAGTTTTAGATGGTGTCTATGTGGTAGATGGCTAAAATGGGAGTGTTAGGTAGAGGATGATGTCAAGGCTATAGAAGGGATATATAGGTTTATTAGGTCTAATTTCCCAAGTATATCAAATAAATATTTAGTAGGGCCCATGTTAAGAATAAATAAATTAAATTTACAGGGCACACTCACTTTATTAGTTATATTAATGTTTATTGGCCTTTTTTAGGTGAATGAATTTGAAATGGGCTTTAATGGATTAGTTGATGTAGGGGATCTAAGGGAGAGTGATGCACTTTTTATGGTAGCTTTAGGAATATAACCCACAACTTGGAAAACACTAGTGCTTTGGGAACTCGATGGAGTTGGAATGTCAGTAGTGGCATGGGAGATGAAGTGGGGAATGGTGAAGATAAAAGAGGAACTATCTTATGTCATGCTAGTGATAGCTAAGGAATGGATGGGAGTGGTAGCAGTAGTTGAATATTGTTAAGCTAATGGGGAAGTAGTGGTAAGGGAAACAAATGAAAAAGTAGGAGTATAAGTGAATGTAATATAAACTAGGAAAGAAGGTAATGGTGTAGTAATTACACTAAGAGATTGAGATGGATTGGAAACCTCCATATTTCCTTACAGAGGTGGTATATATCCCCTTATTATATTCATTGACTCCTTCTTCCTTGTGTAAACTTTTTATATATTATTGCCAACCAGTGTGTGTAGATCTTTCATTGATAACTCAATATCCTATTTTAATTATTCAAAATCAATGAAATCAAGGTCATCCTATATTATGATGTATATATCATCCCCCATAGTAGATGAAAAAATGAATGTAGGGCCTTAAGAGGGGATAGGTTAGGTGATAGATTCTCCTTGCTTAGAGCTTGGAGGTAGGCTTTATCCACTTTAAGTGGCCTATAATAAAGATTTTAATGGTCTGTTATTAATGAGAATAACATTGTCCTCTTCCTCCTCTTTTTGTCTCTCATCGTAGTTTGCATCAAACATGTTCCTATGAGTTAATGGGAATTGAGGCTTTACTATGTCTTCCTTCTTCTTTTCCCTATCAAGCCTCAATTCAAGCTTTATTATTTTCATGGTTACATTATAAAGGAATAATTCATCATTCATTTCATCCTTTTAAATCCATTCATGTACCTCTTCTTAGTTCTTATAATCTAATTCCACATCCTTCTTGAACTTGAGGAGGTGCCTGGTGATGACATTATTGAGGTCATATACCCTAAAACTATCTTTAGGCAAGAGGTATGAGTCCATATGACTTATAAACACCAAAATATCCTATTACTTCATTATCTTAGTCCTCCCCACCTTGTAAGGAGTCTTTTGGGGGAATATCTTCTTTTTACTCTTGAAGATGTCATCAACTCCATGGAGAAGTTGATAAGCCATCTCCTCCTCAACCAACTTCATTGGCACATATCTTGGTAGTATGAGATGATACAAAATCACTCCTTATACCCTAATAACCATGAAATTAGGGTAGATATAGTAGCTACCCATTTCCCTTAATGTATAAAATATGGGGGAACCCTTGGAATCTCACATTAAATAATTGATTTTTACACAATTGGATAAAAGTCTTTTACAATTACCTTGATAATACTCCTAAATTATTGGATGCATAATGAAAATAATAATTAGGGCATGAACTCTTGCTGATCAGGATACCATGATTTAGGGCCAAGTTAGGTAATTTCATATATGGCATCCAATAGGTATCTCATCATGTAAAAAGGGGCATAATTTATATAGGTGTCATTCATTACATACACTAGGTTATTATTTATGATATCCCTAAGTGATGGAATCTATTGTTCCTCTAAGAATATCTACAGTAGTGGGATGGTCTTTATGTCCATATACCTAATGTGTACATTACCATATACCCTATTGATGAGGGTGAAACCAATCATGACTCCCTTTTCCATATACCTTACTGATGAGGGTGAAACTAATCCTTACTCCATTCCTAAATTTATGGATAGGTATGTTTCCTAGGTAATGAATGTAAATAAACCCATTTTTTTTAGTCACCCATGATTCCAAGACTAACTTTGGTTTATGTTCCTTGTATTAGTTGTTAATGATGATCTAATTATAGTCTAGTTATGGTACAGTTAGGTCATTATATTTTTCAAATCTAGGCCCTATGATGAAATCAATTAGGAGACATTGGTTTATGGATTTTAGTAACCCATCCTCACATATCATCCTCTTGAAGATGTCATATACTAGGTTAGTAAATGGCATGACCTATGGTTTTCTTATGTCTTTATGGAGGACAATAGCTTGAATTACAAGGATGTCTGAAGCAAGTTGAATAATATAGGGCATGGTATCAAACTCATCAAGATCCCTACCTCTTTAAACGTTGTAATAGATACTTTTATAATGAATGTCCCTTGATTTTATTGCTTTGGGGATGAATTCTATGTCCTTGAACATAACTAAATTGCCATACTAAAATAGAAAGACATCATTTCTAAATGTAATGCTCTTACCCAAAGTGGAGGGTCTTGCCAATGCCATTTATTAAATATATAGGGTATCAACTAATGACCTCTTATATTTATATATAATTATAGAAATCCAAAAATGGTGTTAAAGGTGTAATTTATGAGTAGATTGAGCTTTGTTGTACTGAGGATGTAGATAGAAGGGAGAGTAAATGATTATATCTTTAAATGCAAATGTATGTAATAATATCTGAGTTAAGTATCTTTTTGAATATTATTTTGATTAATGTAAGTTTTGATGGTGATTTTAGTTCATGCCATATTAATAGAGACCTCATCAACTTTGCATTTTCAACACTTCAAACTTTTACTTTTGGAATTTAATTGATTTAGAATTCAAATTTAGCATTGATTTGCCTTTGATTCACCATCAATGTTAGATTTAAATCTAAATATTACCACGTTATAAAATGTGGCATGCCACCTCAGATATAGTTATGCAATTTTAAGGCCTAAATATGAATAAGCTACTTCGTTAACTTAAAGTGTGGACATGTGGCACCATCTAATTGCTTGTAGGCTCTTAGAATATAGATTAGTGTGGTGACTTGTTGTACCTTACCACATGACATTTTTCAATTCATGGTGAGTTTTTGGGTGGGACCATTTAATTTTGATTGGTCACAAGAGTTTCATGTGTCACTCTCTTAGGTAATTATGGCTTTATTTATCTATTTGTTACTCTCGAAAGGCTCTTAGGGATTCCCTTTACTAGGTGTCACCCTCAAAATTCTTTTAGATAGCCATCAACAAATTTATGTTAATTATGTGTCTTGGGTTAAATAGGTTTGGTTTTAGGGGCCATGATCTTGACACGTACCCTATGGGGTTGAAATCTAATGTATTACTTCTTTGTGAACTTTTTGAAGGATTCCACATGGCTCATGGGCTACACAAATTTGTTCCAATTGTCTTACATAGGGAGAGATGAATCACTAAGGCATAATGAAGGCTAATGATGTGGACACCTATCCTCTTTAGGTCATAGTATTTAATTAGATATATTTCAAGGTATTATAAACTACTTCTTTAATTTTGATGTCCTACAAGGCCAAGTGAGAAGTTAAGTTAGACTTTTAAAAATGTCAAATTCCCATCAGAAGCAAATTAAACAAGTCTAAGGCAAAACAATTCAAGTAAGTTATTTAAATGAAATATAAGGTTAGTCTAATGAGATTAGGTAGATCTTATTATATTCATCCTAACTATAAAAATAGGTGAAAAATATTTAGAAAAGGCCTATCTAGACATTTTTTAATCATTCATGGTTAATAATTCATCATTGAGTGAAACTTGACAAAGACTTCCAATAATTTAAATATTTTAGAGTGTCAATCATTATTACAATATGAATGATTAACCAAAAATTTATAAGAAGTATTAAGTGTTGGATCTATAATATTACTAAGAGGGGGTGAATTAGTCAATCAATCTTTCACTTTCATATCACTCTAATTCATTTATTGACATTCATGAATCAACACAACAAGCATTGCAACTAGCTTACCATTAAATCAAAGAGACAACATAAAAATCATGAATAAGAGAAGAACATGATAACATAACATATAATGTGGGAAACCTTCATGGGGAATGAAACCCACAAACAAGCCTACAATCATATGGACTACTTATCCTATAAGGTATTACAAACATGAGACTTTAGTGGGACACCCATTCCACAAGGATAACCTACCCTTAGGATGGTTAAAGCCTTTTGACTTGAATTTAGTGACATGATTAATCCATAAGGATCACATACCCCTAGGATGGTCAAGTTATTTTGACTAAAATTTAGTGAAACACCTATTTCACAAGGAGCACTTACCCCTAGGATGGTCAAGTCCTTCTGACCTAAATTTAGTGAAACCTCTATTTCACAAAGAGAACCTACCCCTAAAATGGTCGAGTCCTTCTAACCTAGATGTTGATCAACCTCCCAAAACTTGTGAAAAAAAATCTCCACCTTTGAACTGATGTTTTCAACACCTAATGATGGACCTCTGATTTTCTAACCCCTATAAAAAACCCTCTCTATCTCATATAAGCCACTCATATAGGCATGCCACAATCTCTATTATTTTGATTATAATCAATATTCAAGACTTTAATATCACTATTTATAACATCATAAATATGACCTTGAGGTCATACACATAATCATCAACCTATTATTCTCTATAACCCATCCATTAGGCACACACCCTTTTTTCTTTCCTTCGCTCCAAAAATATCACACATGCCTCTCTTTCACAAGTCTTTAAACCCATAATAATACTATTTTTAACAAAAAAATTACCTATAGGTCATACACATAGTCATAATCCTTATCTTCTCTTCAATCCATACAATAGGTACCCTTAATCTCCTTTGCCTCTCAAATCTATACTCTTTCTACACTTCTAGCCCAAGAAATCATCTTTGATTTCACTATTATAAGAGCGTTCATAAAAATAAACTTCTTGGTTGGCCAATAGACATAACTTAACCATTAATTCTTATATCAAATTAAGACACACATATTTTCCTCATAATTTCTATAATAGGCTCCAACACTTAGTTCATCTTAAAACATTAAAATATCATCAATAAAATCTTAATTACCCTTCTCGAGTTACTTGTAGAGCCTGAACACATACACAATAAAATTTTGATCTCTATATATTTTATTGTATAAATAATTTGACCTTATAACTAGGTTATATGGATGCATCATGAAATCCTCTACACCTTTGCCTTTTATTCCATGATCCAATTTTACATATATCCAAAGTTATAAGATAAAATCTATATACTAGTCTTCCATCACAAATTCAAATATTTGAATTCCAATGGTCACTAAAAAACTATTAAACTTTGATCATATTGACCTCATCTCATACACCTTTTCAATATTGACCAAATATGCACTATTTATCTCCTTGAATTAGCTAGGTATTTATCTTACAATGCTCACTATTAGATCTTGATCATAACTCCCACGATTATGACACTTGGCACCCTCACATGCAAACTAAACACTTTTTTTTCGTTCCATGGGCTTATGCCACTTGATAGTCTCACATGATTTTTTGACTCTTTGAATTTTCTTACATCATTGATCTTCATAAATATGAACTGTTGCTCACCATTGATCTTCTATCAAATTAGTGTGCTTGTGATACTTATCACCAATGCATACAACCTGTAACATGTTGAATTCATACACACCATTGATATAAATATTTATTATTAAGCACTCACCATTGTATCTTCTATAAAAATTACCTTATAATTTAATGTGATTAAATTTGATAGTCTCTGGCCTATCACAATCAACTAGAGAAACTTTGAAGATTTATAACATGAGCTAGAAATCACTTCAAGACTCTAAATTTTTAGGGTAGGTTCTTGGAACTATAGAAAAAATCTCCATGTAAACATTTGATCATTATTTAATTTATTTGTAAATAAATTAAATACAAAAAGTTACTAGTTCATATATATCTGATGGCATGCAATGATGATCTAGTTTCTCTTAAGCTCGAATAAGCAAGTTTTTTTTTTCAAATGCTCACAAAAAATTCTAGAGCTTTGTCAAGACACACACACACACACACACACACACACACACACACACACACACACACACACACACACACACACACACACACACACACACACACACACACACACACACACACACACACACACACACACACACACACACACACACACACACACACATATCAAATATATCACTTTGAAATTAATGAATTAGTATCACATGCTCTCTTTGACATCAATGACAACCTAATACATCAATAACCATGCACTTCTACAAGCTCTCCAGTCATTCTTGACCTCTGATATCACCCCTCACACATGATCAATACTTTAGACCCATCCCAAAACATTCCAAGGCTAAATATCAACCAATACTACTTTAAGCATACTAGGACAAGAACACTACACACTTTGTCATTGACACTTATACTATCAATACACTTCATACAATCATGTAGACACTTCCATGACATCACTAAAAACTCTATAACAATCTCCCCTTTGTCACTGATGTCAACACCCATCTTATAGCTCACCTTCCTTGTCAGCCATGAAGAGGGATTTATCTTCAATAGGATCATCATCTTCATGATCATACTCTGAGTCACTATCTTCACTCTCATCTAATGAGCTACAATATTTATTGGTGTAGAGACTCTTCTTGTTTTTGAAGGACTTCTTTTTATCATACTTTATGAATCATTTCTTCCTTTTATTAGACTTGTATGTCTTCTTTTCTTCATCTTGGCCATCACCATGCTCTTCATCATTATTCTTATTATGCTTATGAGGGTAATAAAATATAAATAAGATGAATTTTCAAGGTATTTAACTGAAAATAAGTCATTAAAATTTGAGTTAGAGAAGACATCTAGTAAGATGAATTCATTTTTGAGATTTCAAAAGAGCTCAAGTGATCTAGACAATATTTTGAGTGATCAAAAACATGCAAGTGATAGAACTAATATTGGATACAAAGAATAACCATAAAATTCAACTAAAAAAAATGAAGACTAATGTAAATCAGACCTTGAAAGTCAAAATTCAATCAAGGAATGAAGATGCTAGCAGAATGAAGATAAATTAGATTAGACAACTAAATACCATGAGGTATGCATGTTTTAATGGTTACTTTTACACATGTAATTAGTTTGGCCAAAGAGATAGAGAATGTAAGAGACATGTTATAAATGATTTTGAATGGAACTACGATGGTGGGTCATCAGTCAAAAGGTGAGTCTTATTCAAAAGTAGTTTGTTTCAATTTTCAAAAGAATGGACATATTACAATATTTTTTTCTAATCAGGAGAGGTATGAAAAGCTTCTTGAACAAGGTATAGTGTGATTCAAATATAAATAGAGAGGTCACATTTTTGGATTTTATAAGCAAATGCTTCCAAATTAGAATAGGTTTAATCAAGATCCTAGAGTATAAGAAAGAAGGCAATATATCTCATGGAAACCAAAGGTGGTAAGTGTGAGTCATAATGGGTATGTAGGTCTAAGTAATTCATTTGCTATGGTGGAGAATGCTATAGAAGTTAGAGTGCCAAGATCTCTCATTGTCTACTCATATTGTGAATAAAGAGACCAAGCTCAAAGAGAAGACCAATGTTCTGGTTAAGGCTAGTTATGAGGTGTGTTTGGATGCTAATGAGAAACCTATTGTGTGTGAGCAAGTATCAAGATTGGTTCCTATGTTGTCAAGGTTTGAAGGTGATGTTCTAAGATGCAAAGAAGATACTTTAGTGATCATGGTATGTCAATATTCTATAGTTTCTCAAAATGTTGTATATCTTATCATAGAAGAGAAAGTGAGTGATGTATAAAAAGAACAAGTTGTCAAAGTTTAGACTAAGAATAAAAATAATAATAATACTTATATCTATAAAAGGATTCTAGTGGTTACTAAGGAGATTCTACCACTCATAGGTTTACTTTGTTTTAGAGCATTGTGGTGTAGAGGAGTTATCTATCTATGATTCTTAAGAGAATCCTTTTAGTGGAAAATAAAGTGTTGTTGTGGTGTTCTTCCTAAGGTCTTAGAAGACAAGAGATGAGTGTTTCTAGTTGGAGTTAATGTGTCAATATGGAATAAGTGCTTTGATGAGGTCAAAGTGTTGTCATAAGGTGCTTTTACTATGTATACAGTGTCTATAGGATTAGAATGGGGTTTTTTAGGTGGAATACTAAGATTTATGGAATGTGAAGAATATTTTGGTGTTCATAAAGGTTTGTTCACTTCTTTGTGATGTGTTCCATGTGGTTTTGTGTCTTGATGATCCTATTTGTGAATTTTGGAGGTTTTTGTGTGCTCTCAGGTTTATATTTGTTATTGTAGATCAAATACATGGTATAGGAATTCAAGGTTCGCAAAAGTTTGAAGGATAAAATCTTGGTCCATAAGTTTTTGATGGTTATCTTTAGGTGTGCAATAGAGCTGCATAGGTGGGCATTGACTAGAAAGAGATTTATTGACCTGATTTGTTTTGAGATTCTAAAGTTTTAGGATATGATAGAAAAGTGGTTTACGTTAAGATTTTAGTTATGAAGCTTCTTAATGGGTTGAATAGGAAAATTGGGTTTTCAAATAATGCTTCAAAGAGATTTTAATGTTCATGTTTTTTAAATTATTCAAGTTTTTGTCAAAATGGAGGCCCAATTAGCTAGAAGATTTATGAATGAAGTATGTTTCATATGAAGATCTAGATGATTAAAATTGTTGTGATTAAGGGGGAATATGAGAGTGATATAGATATGAACTTTTAGGTCTTGAAAATATGTCTACTAAAATTTGTGGGCTCTGTAAGTTCTAAGTAGGGCTACAAGGAGTCTAGACAAGACTAGTGTGAAGATTTCATGTTTTCACTTAGTTTAGTTAAAATAGAAAGGCATGAGTGTTTCAATGTGAGTATTAAGTTGGTTTAGAGATTTTTTTAATATTTTTTGAGTGGTTTTAAGTTATATTGGTGGTCCTTGAGTTGGTTTGAGAGAGAAGGCTAATAAGCATATGTGGTGGTTCTTAATGGTGTATGGAGATATGAAGATGCTCAAGACATGAAATAGATAAAATATATTAGGGAGAGTTCTTATTAGATGTTTATTGGTGAGTTCCATAGTATTTTAGTTATTTTGTGTGTTTTTTCTTCATTGGTTGTAGTGCTTGGTTGAAGAAAGTATTGGCATGTAGCAAGATGAAGTTGTCAAGGCAAGAAGAGGTAGGTTCAAGGTAAGGGGGACTTTGTATCATATTTATAATGTGGTCCTCCCATATTGGTGGTCCATTTAGGTCTTCAATATTTGTTTGTGTCTAATTTATCATTATGTCAAAGGTGGAGAAGGTTAATATTGTGAGAGAGCTTTAAGAGAGAGAAGGAAGGTGAGCTATATGATTGGGGTTGACATCAATGACAATAGGGGATATTGTTGGAGAGTTGTTAGTGATGTAATAGAGGTGTCCAAGTGATTGGATGAAGTGTCTTAATAATCTAAGTGTCAATCACAAAGTGTGTAGTATGCTTGTCCTAGTATGTTTGAAGTAGGTTTGGTTGATCTTTAGTTTTGGCATGATTAGTGATGGGTCTAAATAATTGACCATGTGTGAGAGGTCCTATCAGTGGTCAAAGATGATTGGAGAGATTTTTTAATTTCATGGTCTTTTATTTCTTAGGTTTTCATTGATGTCAAAGAGAGTATGTGGTACTAATGCATTAATGTCAAAGTGATCTGTTTGATAGATTAAAGAGATATGGAACTTGTGTAGGTCTATAAGGAAAAATAAGAGATTATGAGGCATCCATATATGTCTTGATAAAGATCTAGTATGTTTTATGAACATTTGGAAAGAATAACATGCATATTCTATCTTAAGAGAATCTATACTATCAATGCACATCATAAATATATGTATGAACTAGTAAGTTTGTGCATATAATTCAAGTATGAAGAAAGTAAATTATGGTCAAAGGTTTACATGGAGATGTTTTCTCTAGTTCCAATAAGCTACCCTAAGAATTTAGAGTCTTGAAGTGATTTATATCTCAAGTTATTAAGCTTTAAAGTTACTCTATAAGACTATGATGGGATAGAGACTATCAATTTTAATCACATTGAAGTATGAGGTCATTAGGATAGAAGATCCAATGGTGAGTAATTAATCATACATATTGAAATCAATGGTGCATATGAATTCAACATGTCAAAGGTTATATATAGTGGTGACAAGTTTCAAAATCTTGCTAATCTAACAAAAGATCAATGGTGAGTAGAGGTTCAAAATTATGAAGATCAAAGGCATGGGATTAATTAAAGATTCAACAAAGCATGTGGGACTACCAAGTATCACAAGCCCATGGCCTGATAGCAAATTGTACATAAGGCACATGAGGGTGTCAAGTGTTATAATCATAAGAGTTTTGATTAAGATCTAATGGTGAGAATTCTAAGATAAAGACTTGGCTGATCCAAAGAGATCAATGGTGTGTATTTGGAAAATATTTAAAGAGTAGATGAGATTAGGTCAACATTTTCAAATTTTAATAGTTGCTTAGTGACCATTAGAATTCAAATCTTTGAATTTGTGAGGGAAGACTAGTCTACATTTTTTGTGCTATAAATTTTGATATATCTATAATTTGATCATGGTGTAAAAGGTAAAGTTGTATAGGACTTCATGGTTCATACAAATAACCTAGTTATAAGGTCTAATTATTTGCACAGTCAAATATAAGAAACTCTAAAGTTGACTATGTATTTGTTCATACTTTGTAAGTAACCCAATAAGGGTAATTGAGTTATTCTTGATGGTATTTCGATGTTTTAAGATGAACTAAGTGTTGGATCATGTTTTTATACTACATGAAGACAACTTATATGTATTATGAAGGTTTGAATAGTCTAGGTTATACATCATCAAAGGCTTAGAAGTTGACTATGTGTTTGTTCTTGGTGATCATATCTAAAAAATGATGTTTGGGCTAATTGTGTTATAGTAGAAGGGTTTTATGATGGATTTTATCACTTAAGGAGGACCTATAGGTTTTATGGTATGGTATATGTATGTGAAAGAGTTATGTTTCTCTTATTTTTCTTAGTTAAGTGTTAAAAATATGTATGGGTCTCCATGAGACCTATAAGGGCTAATGAGGCCTAATTAAAAGGCATAGCTACTTAAATGTGACCCATAGTTGCTATGGTTGACCTATGTGGATTGTATTGAGATATTCTATATGTCTTAATGGATAAGAAAAGTCTTGTGGATTAACTATACGATAATAAAGATGATAGCTCTGTAAAAGTTGAAATCAAAGGTGGTGATTTCTAAACTTGCAAGAATAGGTGTGCGTGTAAGAGTTGAAGATCAAAGGAAAGAATAAAGGGTATGTGCTTAGTAGATGGGTTCTAGAGTAGAACATGTTGATAAATACAAATATGACCTATAAGTTATATTTTTGATGTCAAATATAATGCTCTTGTAGATTTAAATATTGGGGAGAGAAGTGAATAGAAGAAGGATTTTTAGGTTTGATTGTGTATATGAAGATAATTTGAGTGAAGAGGAAGATATATTATTGCATGCCTATGTGGAAGGCTTGTATGAGATAGAGAGGGTGTTTTTAAAGGGTTATAAAATAAGAGGTCCATCAGCAGGTATTGAAGACATTAATTTAAAGGTGGATATGTTCATATCATAGGTATTGGGATGGTGTTCAACATCTAGGTCAGAAGGAATTGACCAATCCTATGGTTAGGTGTTCCTTGTGAAACAAGTGTTTCACTACAGTTTGGTAAAAAAGACTTGCATTCTCAGGGGCAGGAGTTCCTTGTGGAATAGTTTTTTCACTAAATTTTGGTAGGGACTTAACCATCTTATGGGTAGGTGCTCCTTATGGAATATGTGTTTCAATAAAGTCTCATGTTTGTGTACTTATTATAGGACAAGTAATTCATGTGTTTTCAATATTTAGAAGTGGATTTTATTCCCAAATAGGGTTCCCCATAGAGATCTTGTGTTGTGTGTGTAATATTGTATTATCTATTTATTCATTTCTATAAACATATTGAATGCTTCATGAATGGTTATATTGAATTCTTAAGTGTTTTAAGGGTTTGTAAATTTAATTAGATTGTTTGACACCACTGATTAACCCCCATTATCAATGGTTTTTACCTCTAACATTAAATCAATTCTCTGTGCAGTTAAATGACTTATCAAGCTTGGCATTTTTGGCATTTTTGAAACTTAAGAAAAGAGTGTCCCCATTCTAGAAATAGGGGGTAGTTGCGAATCCAAAGTAACCTTATAAACTTTATCCTTAGTGGAGTTGTTAATTGAATCTTATTTGATTGTTATGATATTTCATTAACTATTACTTTATGTTCATTATTTATTTCATTATATTTGACCTTGTAATTTGGCTTACTTTAAAACTTAATATTTGAATTATATGGAATGCTTGGTGCATATTTTAACTTGGTCAATAGTATGATCTTGACATATCTTTATTTGACTATATGTTATAAATAATCAAAGGATTTAAATCTATTAAACATGATTGATTATTGAGTGTTGATAGTAAGCTCTGAGTGAATATATCATTTAATTTATTTTATTACATATATTTTTTCATATTATCTAGTATAATGTTATACCTTATAACATATTCACTTATTGTCTCATTTTAACCTTAGTTGAGTTTTGTAATTTATGCATAAAATAGATTAACTCTAAGCATAAAGTGGAGTTATAAAAGTGAAAAACCAATATAAAGATAAGAAATTACTTCTAGAAAATACTATTAAATAAGTATTGGAATGCATAATAATCTATTACATTGACCATATAAAGATAATCACTACACCATTTATGCTAATTATTACTAAGTAATTTTAGATATCACAACTTGTATTATGCCACAAAAAATGTTCTCTTAAAAATCTAATCTTTAAAACACTAAGTTCTCTTTGATAACTTGAAAATAAAAAATATGTGAGTGTGATGTGTTGAGATGAACACAATCACTCCTTTATGATTGGTTTATACCTCTTTATCTAATACTTTAAGGAGGTAAATCAATCCCACATAGTTATTCCACCTAAAATGATTGTGGAATTGTGCTTCTTGAACATGTGTATGTAATTTTAAATATGGCTTTGATATTTTAAAATGATATAACTTGACTTAATTTTAGGTGCTTTAGACTTGGCTTATGACTTCTCCTTGTAAATGATCTTGAATTTGGAAAGAGTATGGAAGATTTGTTCAAAGTTCAAAAGTTTATAAGTACTCAATAGACAGTGCCTAGTTAGAAATAATGAATGATCTTAGATTTTTATGTATTTTTAAATGTTTTTATAATTTCCTTTAGCTGACCATGTGAAATGTGTTGTAAGACCCAAAATAATGATCTAAATTTTAGTAACTAGTCATTATTTTGTGTATTAAGTGGTGGGAAAAAGTGGGCAAGAGTGATGTAGTATTTTTTCCCACCTAGGGAAAACTTATCCTAAAAGATAAGGGACCTATATTTAGAACTTGAGATAGTGTGAGGGAATGTTTAATCAACTTGATCATTTAAAATGGATATTTTTATCTTATAGTAATGACAAACAAGAGGGTTAAGACTGTATATAGATAAATGGATTAGAAGAATGAAAAATTAGAGTTACGTATTTGTGCATGTCATATGTGTTGTGACCAACACATACATTTCCATAGAATATAATGTAACATTTGTATTGTGAAAATTCAAAAACAAATAACACCTAAATTGGGCCCTAATTGATCATTGTTCACACAAAAATGTTAATGTCTTATTAATCTTGATCAAAATAGCCTCTCAAAATTTCACCATTATATTTTTATCATAGATGAAAGCTTATCATATATCTATATATGTTTAAATTATGGCTAAGACATTACACTCTTAAATGGTTTTCATACTTATTCATATTTTGGGAACTTAATGTGTTTATATAGAAATATCCTTGAGTAAGATTTTCTTGGAGCCACATTCATGGAGTTAGAGTTTACACTCTCCCAAAATCCATTTAGAATGATATGTAAGTGTTTATTTTCTTGTGTGGCTCTTTTAATTAACTTAGAAATTTTCTATGGTTCTGTGTGGAGGACCGTGGTCTTTCGGTAAATGTTCTCTTACTATCAAAAAATGGGAGCCCAATATGGATCTATCAGATTCTTTTTTCTTAACCACTCCTATTTGGGTTAGACTTCCTAGAATCCCTTTAGAGTTTTGGCATGAGGAAATCTTTAAAGGTATTTCTAGTTCTTTTGGTGAACTTGTGGTAGTGGATAAAGCTACGGCTTCCAGATCTAAACTTCAAAGTGCCAGACTTTATGTCAAAGTGGCAGATTTGAATCAAATCCCAGAAAAAGTGGATATAATATCCAAGCTAGGCAAAAAAACTCAAGGGATTTATTTTGAAGATTTACCTAATTCTTGCTATGCTTGTAAGAAATAGGGGCACTTTGTTAAAAACTGTCTATCTAAAAGCAAAAATCTTCTAAGTGGTGCTTTCGATGGGAGAAAAATTCAGCATAAGAAAGAATGGAAACTAAAGGAAGATCATAGACAAGAACAAAAGAATAGTGAAGATCCTAAAGATTTAGATGAAGAGGAAGATAAAGAGACTTCTTGTGAAGAACCCAAAGATCCACAAACTGAGGCGTATAAAGAGTTTTTTGTTGAGAAAGAAAATTCAGAAAAAAAGGAGATGGTCTGCAAACAGATATCAAAATTCTTGAACAAAGAATAGAAGATTTGATGGATTTATCAAGAGAAATCGTTTGCTATCAAAGGATAGAAGAGCGATGGGGAGAAGCCGATGACAAAAGTGTACTAGAAGAAGGAGAAATCTTGGCCAAAGATGTAAATAATTCAGAAGAGGGAGATAATCTCCTTTCTCAATCTAGGGAGATTCAAGCTAATAATGGTATCCCTTTAGAGGAGCTTCAGGAGAACCAAAGAAAAAGGGGTGGAAAAAACATGAATACTAAGGGAGTAGAAACAAGAAGCAGTAAAAAAGACCAGAAAACAAAGGTGAAACAGCTGGTTTCTTCTCGGGATAAACTCGGAAAAAGAGATGAACAACAACGTAAGGTGAAACCAAATATTGGCTCTCCTGACAAACCCAGAAGAAGACCCATAAGGAAAACTAGAGAGCTAGAAAGTATGTAGAATATTGCTGATGGTGGATAGTCAACTATTCTGGATTTTACCCCTAAAAATAGATATTAGAGCATCTTGTGGGATATTAGGGGGTTAATTGTTTAATGGTTTTTTGAGGTTATCTTATATAACCTATTTTTGTTTAGTAGGTTTAAGGATGGCTTTTCCTAGAGCATGGTAATGCTTTATCCTTTTTATTCCTGTTAAAGGGTTTTGGGGCCCCTTCAAAACCTATTTTTACCTTAATCTAAAACTTAGCACTTTTCTATATTTTAGAAATCTTAGAGCTATTAGCATCTTGCAGCTAATGAAAGTACACGTGTATTATGAAAAATTTTGGTGTCATATTTTTTAGAGTGCTAGAAGGTTTGAAGCTATCAGAGATGTCAAAATATAGGAACAAATGAAAATATGTCATGTTTATTATGAAACCCCATGGTTTTAGACTTTTCATAACCCTAAGAGGTCTTAGAGATATCATAGGTGTCATAGATATTAAAATCCCATAACCAATTAATAGATTTCATGTGTCTTATAACACCCCATGGTGTCATAATTATCAGAGCCTTCATAGGTATGAAAGCTATCAAAGGTGTTAGAATCTTAGAAATAATGAAAAATGACACATATTATTATACCTTATGTCATATTTTTTAGAGACTTGGGAGCTCCCAAAACTGTCAAAGCTATCAGAATATTAGAACTAATGAAAATATACCACGTGTCTTATAACACCCCATGGTGTTAGACATGTCATATCCCTAAGAGTTCTTAAAGCTATTAGAGGTGTTAGAGCTATCATAATCTAGGAACAAATGAAAAGATTCCATATATTTTATGACACCTTGTAGTGTCAAACTTGTTAAGGCCCAGGGAGGTCTCAAAGTTTTTAAATGTGTAAAGATTTTCAAAATATTAGAACCAATGAAAAAATCCATGTGTCTCATGACACCCTATAGTTTCATACTTGTCATATCCCTAGGATGCTCAAATGAATATAAAGTACCATGTGTACTTCTATAAGCTAATGTGGTAGAAGGTCCTCAAATTCTCTAAGAAGGTTAGAACAAAGTACCATTTAGGTTTCTCAATCCAATGAATAAATTCCAAGTGTACATTGTACATTTGGGTGGCTAGTCAAGTATGTAGAGTTGTCAAGACATAAGGCTCCCTATTACATCAAGTTGACATAGTACTCATCAAGCCAAACAAAATTATATTGACACATGGATAACCTCTAATTCATTCACAACACCATGAGGTGTGTAGTCCCCATGATCCTTGAATTTATTAACTCTAACAATGGAAAATCATGATTTGATGGATCAATGAGTCCCATAGCCATCAAACAAATATAAATGGCATTGGTTTTCAAAATCTCAAATTAATGCCAAATTAGGAAATGTCTAATCTTGACTCATGCCATCAACTCAAAGTTCAATCCACATGGCATGATTCCATAAACGCCATTACTTTATAATATTTATCAAATTAATATAAGATCTCATCAAGGTCAGATTTACTATTATTCATTATATGCATGCTCAAATTATTATAATCCCTTTGCATCAAATTCACTCCTAAAGCCCATAGACTACCTTTTGATAAATAATTTTGTGCACCAAGATCATAGAATATAGTTATTAATAATCATGGAAGATTATATATAGGTTTAATGAATACACAACATGAGTTTGATAAAGTTTGAAGCCAAAAAATAATATTTAATCACACTCTACTTTATTTACTAATAATTATTAATTTGGGAATTACACACATAAATATTAAAGTTTCCCTATAATGATGAAGACTCATATCTCCATAACTATTTGTATCCCTATGAATAATAACTAGCATGTAATCTCTCATTGGCTATTAAAAACTAACCTATATATGAAATATTATTGTAACTCAACAATATCACAACCAACTAATATATTTTAATAACTAACCCAAATAACAACTAGTGAATTATTACTCACATAATAATGCACATTAAAATATTCACAAATCAATGTGAGGACAAAAGTTTCCTAACATTCCCCACCTTAGGCATTAAATGGTAATTTGTGTTACATTAAACTTAGTGAATTAGAGAAGGAACATCATTAACCTCTTATCAACCATTCCCTATCGAGAACACATTTATTAAATTTCTATGGGAACTCTGAATAAGAAACATCTGCCATCAACCATTCATAGAGGGAACCTCATCAACCTATACAGTGTAGGAACTAAAATCAAGAACCATATTTTTAAATTTCACTCATTCATTTTTATAATGATTTTTTATGTAGTATACTATATGGGAAAATATGAAATACACCTCTTATTTGTCACACATAAAAATAAGTGCTAAAAAATAACAAAATATAGGTGCCACTAAAGTAGAAATGGCCCAATCATTATTGGTTAATGAGAGGATTGAATGGAATCCTTCCTCTAATTCCTATAACCTCCATGTTGCTACTTACTTAGTTGATGAAGTCTTGAAACTCATATTCAAGTCATTTTATGGCAAGACCCACATAATTTGGACATTATGTACAAGAAATATTATGTCCATTACAATAAATTTTTTTTAATTTGATGACCAAATGGCATAAAATAAAAATATAATTAAATATTAGATTTGATAAAATAATTTATGATTTTGAGTATTTTTACATATAAAAAAATAGAATTTTGACTTATAAACCTATATGTTTATAAATCCTAGAATAAAGGCTTTAAACATTACAAAATAATGCTAACACTGAATTCAAAATGATAGTAGATTTGTAACAGAAATTAATTACATATCTATAAATAATGACTCACTATGATATAAAATAATAAAATATATTTTATATTGTGACTCTAATGATATTAACATTAAACAACATGGAGAATACCTAAAACCAAGATTGAGGGAGGAAGTCATGTGTTAGTCTTAAAAGAAAGCTTGAGTAGAAGAGACATATGATATTACCCAAATTGTAAAGAGGAAATTGATTCGAATAGGTGATAAAAGTGATAAAGTCATAGGTCAAATGTTGATTTGCATAAATCAGAATAGACTTCCCCTTTTAGATATAAGGTAGGATCATATCCATCCAAATTTTTTTGCCCAACAAAAAAGCTGTAGGATGCAAAAAAACTAACTTATTTTCACATGATGATCAGATATGGGTGGTGTTATGAAGAAAGGAATGAGTTAATAGTTATTTACATAATAATTTCTATAAAAATTGATGGTATGATGTGCACATAACATATATATAACATCCTAAATCACCACTCATAAAACAAACAAATGACGATCCAAATGTTGAGTGGATCAAAAATATGTTCGATGTCAGATTAATATTAAATGGCATTGGGTAGATCAAGAACTATAATTAAAAACCCAAAAAATAAAATTACATAGACAAATCATCAAACTAAATGCATATGAAATTTATGCTCCTTCACAAATCTATTACATAGAATACAAATAAAATGCTTAGAAATTATCATGCATGTAATAGTTATTACATCCTTAAGATCACATCTTGGGATGGATCTAATGATTATCATGGATATATTATATTCTTATATTTCTCTCAATACACATGGAGATCCATATATTCACAATGGAGTGTGTAATCCATGAAGTTAGGTCTAATCCTTTTCATGTTTTAATATGATATAAGATATAACAAAAGGTAAATTTATATAGATATTATCATAATTTATGAAATAAAAGCCTATAAAAACTAATCTCACTAAGAAATTTATATCAATAAATTCAACTCATTAATATGAGGTAGTAATATAATCTATGGCATTGTCACATTCAAATTCCTAATCCTCCATTACAGGCACAAGACCATAATTATTGGTTTGATACCACTATTAATAATAATAGGAGATTGTACAAAGCTTAAATGAATACATAACATGAATTTGATAAAATTTGAACCTAGAGAATAATATTTAATTAGACTCTATTATATTTTCTATTACTTATTCATTTAGGCATTACACACATATATAGGAAAGTCTATCCATAATGATGAAGATTCATATCTCCACAATTAACTCTTTGTATCACTATGAAAACTCACTATACTATAATATATCATAAGTTATTACCCACTAACCTATATATGTAATATTATTTTAACTCACAACAATATCAAAACTTGTTAATATATTTTACTAACTAACCGAGATAACAACTATTGAATTATTACTCACATAATAATGCACATTAAAAAATCAATAAATTAATGTGAGGACTAACATTTCCTAATAATATTAATGGTAAATTCATATTCAAATCTTATATTATATACATAGTAATAATACACTACTTTCACATAGGGAATAACCTAGTTCAAACACTACAATGAGATATTCAATATAATCAAGGATATTAAAAATTAGACATAGATGATGAGGTTGAAGATGATTATATAAAATATGAAGATGAGATCATCACCATCATAGTGTTAAGAATCCTAAAATCAAAATCCAAGACTAAGGTTTCTAGTGTGTCAACTTATTCTACAACTGCTTACTCTCTTCTTGGTGTAATCAGGGTATTGTGAGGTCACCAAACACTGAATTCAATATTGTAGATATCTCTAGGGTTTCATTTATGTAATATTAAAACTTTTGAAGTACACCATGACATATAATATATATTTTTTAGATGACTAGATACAAACCTAAAAATTATAGGATGCCATTAAGGATTAGGTAAGGGACCAAGATCATTGTGTCAATAAAGAAGATCTTGATTCACACACAATTAAAACATTCAAAGGCATACACATGTGCATGATTTTTATCAATTAATTATATGGGGAAAGTAATATAGTTCACATCAACATTTATTGGGTTCCCCTTCTCAATGTTATCTTTAAGGAAAAGGATGTCCCAGACTTGGGGATCCTAATCACATTCAACCTCACTAGATAGGTGAATGTAATTCATGAAAATGGTAACTTATACATGATATTATACATAGTCCATGTCATTTATACTAATTTAGAATTATATCTATCAACATTTCCTCAAAGGGTTCCAATGGGATTTTTGGCTCATATAGTGTTATACATGATCTACATCCACCACTTCTAAAGCAACATATAAGACATATGTGAGTATTTCTACCCAATTGTGTATCAAGTAATAAATGAGAGGCCCATGCTGAGGCTCTTATATGAGATCCATGATTCACTAAATCCCATTATAACCTATTTTACTATATTTATATTACCATAAATAGAGTGTAAGGCATTCAAGAGGCTCCTCTCTTGTTTCCATACACAATCCTAAACTTCCTCATAGATCAAGAGATTGCCTACCAGCTCACTCATGGTGTAGTTGGCTACTTCCTTAACCATAATTAGATGCCATATCCAAAATTCCTTTTAATAATAACATGTTTTGAATATAAAAATCTTCCCCCACTATAATATATGGCCAGGAACCAAGACTCATACAACTTGGTCAAAGTAGATAATATGTAGTGGGATCCTAATAGAACAATGTGAGCCTATGTGGGGAGGAACCAAGAAAATATAAACATCACTTATCACCATGAAGCCCACCCTAATTATTATCTCCACCTAAACCTTTACAAAAATGCATAAGTAGTTAAAAATATTGAATTAATTAATCACTTGAAGAATCTATCTCCTGCTCAACCAACTTTTGAGGAGACACCAACTCCACTATAGTAGATGCCTACTCATCCAAATATTGAGGTCATAATGAACATGAATAAAATTTCAAAACATATCATATAGAGAGTCCCATTATCTACTAATCCACTAGAATTTGAATCTAATGCACCTATGCCACCTCCCTAGGTAGCCTATGATCTTAATTTTGATAGTAGTCTCAAATCTAGCCTGACATGGGACTAATTTGAGGCTAACCTATGGACATCCAATCTAACTAATAACATTCTTAATAAATACTTAACAATTTCCATAGGTTTATCCATCCTAACACAATATAAACTTACTATTCCTCCCCCTATTTGGTTAATCCCAAGTGCCTAATTACCCTTTACTCTTTGGGTTGTGACCTTGCTTGGCATGCCAAGTGCCAAATTCCTTTAGTTCATCCCACATCCCAATTTTGGACCTCATTTACCCACTAGTATGGTATATGCCATCCATGACTCTTAGGGTAACTCCAAATTTTAGATCGAATCATTTTAGATCTCAAATTTCTAATGCTCCTATTTTATTAGTGGTCTTGACAAGTTTATTTACAATTATATTAGTGGCCTCTCCAAGTATTCTAACCACTTTGGTGGGTCCTACTACTTTTAACGATACTAATTTCATAGCTCCCATTACTTACTCCACATCATCAAGATTTATAGTATTCACTTAGACTTAATAAATTTAATTAAGGTTTGATTCTACTATTAATACATCAACACCCTCATCAAATATGGAGCTAAATAAGAGACCAAATAAGAAAAAAAAGTGGTTACTCCTGTGCACTAATATTTATATCTAAGCTATATTACTAATTATAATAATAAAAATCCAAAACTTAATCACACCAATATAAATGGATAAAAGAGGCAATAAGAATAATAATAACATACTTACCATCATTTTACATCCTTATGGCTCCACTCCAGGATTTACAAATGAATTATTTGATGTCCAAAATTTGAAATTTTGGATTGCTTACTAAGTGTTGATAATGGATTTCAAATGGTTGGATGAACTTGATAGTTTATTTAGATGAATGCAACATAGTATAAATGTCATGTATTTATGGATTTTACAAGTTAATTTGATGGTGGAGGGAAATATTGGTTAAATAAGCATGGAGGGAGATATCAATGGCTCAAATTCAAATTGGGGCCATTGAAATCAAGGGCTAGGTATTTTCCATGGAATTTTTAATTCTATGGAGACCTCTAGAATTAGATAATTATAGAGAAGGGGGATAAAATGGGGTATATTTATATAATTCTCCATTCCCAGAAATATACTGATAGATTTTAGGATTTTAGGAGAGGCTAGAATAAGGTGGTGGTTGGGTAGGTAGATTATTTTGGAATTTTAAATTCGCTAGTTGGCTTAGGGAGTAAGTCAATGGGTAATAGGTTCTATTATAGGTTTAATGAGGGAATTAATTAGTTTTTTAGATTGAATAAGGTTTATAGGTTATGGTAATGGAATGTATTTTATTAATATATTATTTAATTTAGATAATAAATATAGAAATTAGACTAAATTAGTGTAAGTTAGTAGAATTAGTATAATTAGTAGGGTGAGCATAATTTAATGTATACAACTCCTAAAAAATGTATACATATTTTATTATCACCTACATACCAATATTTTTACCCTCCATATATCACCTTGGGGAGCTAAGGTTTTAGATTTAACCATCCAATTTCCTCATTTATCTTGAATACTCAACTCTTGACCACTATTAATCCTCAAGTATCCATGACCTGAGACTAGTGGTGGTCTCATATATTCCCATGGTCCTCATATTTATTTATTAATTCATTTTACACCATGATTTCACCTCCAAATTTCATTTTATTCCCCATTCCCCCTCCATTATTTCCTCCTTAATCTTTTCCTCCACTTTCCACTTCAACTAGCACTACCCATCCTATGTCATCTTCCACCACCCTAAGAGTTGTAGTTGAGTAGGTATGGATTGGACCCATTATTTATTAGAGTTCATAAATAATATATATGGTCTACCAATGGGATCTAAATATACAATTACAATTTTATCATGACTCATGAAAGATGAAAAGGGGTGCTCACATAGACCTTTGATTAGGAAGGTAACCATGTGGTATGGAGGATTGAGCAAGATCTCTTCTCCCTCATTGAAATGAAGAATACAGGTTGATAATAGAGGATATAATAATAAACAATCTCAATTATTATATCCATTAATTGTATCTCTAAAAATATGGTAGATAATATCAAGGATCAAGTAAAGACTCTTGAGTCCTAGGTTAGGAGTACCTTCCCTATAGGTCTAGTTAGCAAGGTGAAAGTAATACTTGTATAGTTATATTCATCCCTTTTAGAAGTTAAAAACCCCATAATTGAGAGTAAATACCTTCTCCAAATATCCCAAAATTATCTAAATGTGATCATTTCTATGGATAGAAAGTGCTAGAAGATAATTGTTAAAATTCACAAGGGGATGTTCCCAGAGCTAAATGGATGCCCCTCATGGAAATAAATTTATTTAAAATTTTTACAAGGGGAATTATAACCTTTATTAAATATTGGTTCAGAAATTATAGAGACATCATATGGACATTAGAGAATATTCAAGACCAAATCTTTAATTACTTCAAGGAAGTTAGCATCACTATTCTTTTTCACCTAGATGGCAATTTACTTGGTTGAGATGATTTTAGAGTCCACTTGGCACATTTTGATGAGACTATGAAGATAAAAGTGTAAATATTAAATAAGGATAGATAAAAATATATCTTAGATCTTGACATCTAGTCTAAAATGAGCATATCTAGGTTAATGAAGTGAAATTCTCATTGTAGGCTCCTCTCAAGGCACACAATTAGCTCCTGACTCAGGGAGAAGTTATATTTTAGGATCCACCTATCTACCTATAAAAAATTAACCATGATTTAATATTTTTGGATCAATAACTAGGATATTAGTAGGGTGATTATAGTTAATTTTTAGGTGGTCCACCATTGAGATCAAACTAAAGATCCTGGTCATCTTGATTTAGAATGCATTGTTAGACTTTGGGCTCCCCTTCTATCTTTCTTTCTTTTCTATGATTGTATTTATAATCATTCAATTTTTATAAATACTTAGACCATGATGGATAGGAATGGTATATTGTGCTACTTGGAGGTGGGTCCCATCTATCTTATATATATTTTACTGTGCAACTCTTTTGTAGGATTGACATTTTTGTAATTAAACTCTCAAAATTCATACTAGTTTTATCTTTTTACTTATAGGGTTTTTCATTTTCATGAATGTCTTCCTATTTCTCTATTTTTTTGAATATATTAGTGTTAAATAGTTAAATCATGTGTTTTAGGTGTGTACATAGATTACAGTTATCTTTGAGTTATTTTCATTTATTATTTTAAATTATTTTATTTCCTTTAAACTCTTATAGATATATATGTGCTGAGAAATTAGTCCCATAGGTGTTCATTTAAAAAATTATTTTATATTTTAGCATTAATATCCCCTTTGACTTCCTTCCCTATGTATTTAAACTATAATCTTTCATGAAACTTGATATACAATGGTAAAACTATATCTGGGCATATTATTAGTTCTCAAGCATTGATGTTATTCAATAATCTAGAGATCTTCCTCTTCAACATTGCCTTCTTTCCTTCTTGATGTTTTTTTTGTCAAGTGATCTTTCCCCTCTTTAGAAATTTTGAAATGAAGTAAATTAGAGATTGAGTGATAAATTTTATACAATTGGTTTATTTAGTTATAAAGGAGTGTTTTGTTATTGATAAAATAGTAATAAGACCTCTGGGGGTAGTGTTGCATCTCTTGGAGATCTATTCCAACTAGAATATTTATTGGAGCACAATACTTATAACTCGTGGCTTGGATTTTCTTAGTAGCAATCCTAAAATGATAGGATGAAAGTCCCTAATTATACTATGAACTCACTGAGTGAATATAATTCAATAGAATCATTTGGAATGATAAAATATTATACCAAATAATAGCTGGGACTATAAGGAGGGCACCCATTCTCATAGACTAACAAAACTTTATGATAATAACCCAAGAGTGACCTATAAGATATTTTATAAATCACTGGATATTGAATTGGTCTTAGGATGTTGATAATCTTAGCCTTGAAAATCCATAGGAGAATAAAATCTACTAGAGAAAGTCCAAGATAATTGATTTACCTAAATAAATTTTCCTTTCAATACTCACCTATAGACCCTTACCCATGGATTCCTCCATGGCATGGTTGGTTAGGTCTACCATTTACATTGTTATATCTATTTTTACCTTACCTACAAAACTAGAGAGGTACCTCCCATGGTTCACACTAAGTGTAGGGCATATCATTAAATAATATGTGACCTCATACAAAACTACTATAAGAATTATAAATGTATAATATGAGTATATCACCTATAGAATATTCCCATTAAATTTGATGGAAGTGTCCTATGATTGGTTCCTAAACTTGCCTAAATGAATTATTACAAGTTGGGACAAGTTTAGTAACATGTTCCTGGCCATGTTTGGATATGTCATTAACCCAAGTGTTTTATACAAAAAGCTCACCTACATCAAGATAGAGCCAAATTATCCCATTAGGAATTTTAATGCTATGTTTTAGAAGATTTATATTCAAGTCACTATGATATATAGGATAGACACCCAACTAGATATTAAAATGTATAATAATTCACTAGACACTTGGACTACCATATTCCTATGTAGAGACCTATTATTGGTGGATTTATCCCTGGCCTATGATGAGGTCATTAAAGTGGATGTAATTATAAAACCTCAAGGCCATATGATACTAGCCATCTTGAATATATTTCAAAATTTACTACTGTAAATCCTCTCTTTATCACCATCTGTAATGTGTCTATGCCATATATTATGTGTGTGATAAAGTAGATTCCCTTGAAACATGTTACTCCTAAATATCACTAGGGACTCCTTATCCTAGTTAATAATTAATTATTTCCTCAAAATAATAGTCAAGTTTTGATACTTATTGTGAATAATGTCTAAATTATACCCAAAGAATCTACCAAGACTGAATCGGATGATATACAATGTATAATACAAAAGTTTAACATTGAATTCCAAGCTTCCAAAGACAAGTTGGTAACTCTGGTGGTGATAATTCAAATATAAAATAGATATATAATCATCCCCATAATCACTCTAATTATTAACTATATCCCTCATTTAATAAACTTTCGTAATTTAACATTTTTGAGTTGGCCTTACTAAAACAATGTTGTGTGCAAAACATAACCCAACATGGGGAGATAAATAAGATAATGTTCTATAGTGTATTTGGAATATTATAAATATTAATGGAAGAGTATGAGGTGGTCCCAAACCATCCCAATTTTATTAATTAGACTAATGCTTCTATCTCCTCAAGATCCTTGAGCATGGCAATGGTACTAGAAACCTTTGAGTTCCCTATCCAAGAGGGTAATAGCTAGAAGCAGTCACCAATGAGGTGAATTTTTGGAATTATTTTGAATATATAAACTATTATCTTTGGAACCAAACATAGTAACAACCCCTCACCACATCTAATCTTCCTAATAATGGTATAATGCCACCTAATCCTATGGAAATAAATAATCTTTCACATCCAAAGCTAGTATCTGCAATCCCTCTGAAGATAGCCAACATGCTCCTAGCCAAACCATGTATAACAAAGTATATAACATGAATAATATAAAATAAAACATTAAAATACATTAGTTTTCCAATATCACTAAAGTCCTTGATAGACAAGCCAATTTATATCTTCCTAAAGTCCTTGACAGACAAGCCAACTTATCCCAGCCTAATCCTATGCACACTAATGTGCTCATACATAAGAATAATATTTAATATAATTACTAGTTCCCAATAGGGGGTGTTGGGAGGGGGGGGAATTCCACCCACTAAGGTCCCCATGGGGGTCTAGGGGGTAGTGACAAATTTTATGAAAAATACATTATAAAATATTGTAATTTCATAGTAAATCTAGACCATTCACTATTAGGTCATAGATCTAATGGTATAGATTATTTTGGTAGATTTTTTCCCTAATATATAACCTTACATTGATAAAAGGTAATTTTAATCATGGTGACACACTATGTGTGAGTGAATAGGAGATTGTAGTGGATGTATTGTAGGTTTTATCCCTTTATTTGTTGGACTGAATAAGAGAATAACTAGTTATTTCTATGTGGATGTAGCCCATTTTGGGTGAACCATGTTAAATTTGTGTTTCTATTATGTTGTGTTTTTTTCATTTTATTTACATATTTAGTTCATTAATATTTATTTTTATTCCATATTCCTAACATATTTAGGTTTCACCTTTCCTCCTTACTTTTCATTTGTCTAGGAAGAACCTACATAACTCCTTAGTTGATTCAATAGCCTATGCAAATGTCATGCCCATAGAAATATATCAAAAATTAAGGTTGATTCTTATTAATTTAAACAAAATAATGGTTCATCTAATAAAATTTGAGGTTAAGTTAGTGGGTGAGATATAAAATGTGCATATGCAATTTGAATCTAAATCTAGGGTCCATCAATTTATATACAATCAATTATTGGAGATCGTAGAAGATTATGGGATGCTACTTAGTAGGTACTGGGATAAAAACCTTAATGTTAGATATATATGGACTTATCCCATATGTGGTTTCCTTGAAAAAGTGTGGCCAATACAATCTATGTTGATATAGAACCTAAAATGAAACATATGATCACATAATCTAATGTAGTCAATAAAAGGGTAAACCTATTATCCTCTAACATAGGCATTGACACTATATCCATAGAAAGTGATAATATCAAAAAATATGATGACCCTACATTTTTAGGTCCATAGATCGTATAGTTTAATTGTGAGCATTCTAAATAAGGTTCTGGAGTTGGAGTTTTACTTGTTGATCCACAAGAAAAGTGACATGTAGATGCCTATAGGTTACACTTACCTTATACTAATAATATTTTAGAATGCAAGACTTTGATCCTAGGGCTATAGTTAACATTGAAACATAGAGTCAAGCAACTAAAATTATTTAGGAAATTTAAGCTAGTAGTCAACTAGGTTAGGAGAAAATTAAAATGCAAGTTTTCTTATCTAATGAAATAAAAAAATTAGGCATGATATTTTATATAAATGTTTATTAATTTTAATTTCAACCCCATTCCTAGAGAGTAAAATAAGGCCACTAATTTATTAGACATCTTTTATACAAATAGAACACCCCTAGATGACATGGGTCTACATAATTTTTAATAGATCTTGTCTTGTACTCATCAATCTTGGATAATTTAAGAATATTTAAAGTCTTTGAAGATGACTTCCATATATCATATTTCCTTGGTAATTTAGGTGTGTTTGACACCTATATTATATATAAGGAAAAAAATTATTCCAAGGATGAGGATTGTGATCAAGATGGCATTATGAATCTAAAATAAATTTGGTCCATAAAGGTATGATTTCCCTCAAAATAATGTTTGAACTTAATGAACCTTCACACAGGCTAGAGAAACTAATATGCCTAAACCAACAGTCAAAAACTATTAATTTGGGATCAATAAAACAACCCCAAGATGTTGATGTCCACCCAAATTACAATCTCATTGATATTAAATAGCTAAAGAGTTTATTGGAATGCTATAGAGACATCATTGTTTGGGATTATGGAGACTTTAAATCAATTTACCTAAGGATAATAACTCACACCATCTCATTTAAATCAAACTAAAAACATTTTAGATAGAGGTAGTGACCTGTGAACCTAATTTTATAGCCCCTTATTCAAAAGGAGGTTCATAAGCTCCTTTTAGATGTGATAATTTTCCTAATTTATCACTCTACCTATTAGCAACCTAGGTCCCATCCATATGAACAATGGATAAATATGACTTTGTGTCAATTTTTGGAATTTGAATAGGACCATTGATAAGGATAACTACCCTTTTCCCTCCTTGGATGAAGTAATAAAAATTGTGAGTGGATCCCAAATGATGTAATTTTTGGATTGCTTCTTGGGATATAATTAGGTTCTAGTAAATCTAGAAGATAGAAAAAATATTGTTTTCACAACCAAATGGGGTACCTTCACTTACAAATTAATGCCTTCTAGCCTTATCAATGTGAGATCCACTTTTTAGACAACCATGGACTTTACCTTCGAAGGCATAATTGGTAATTGCATAGTTATTTATATGGATTACCTGACTATTTTATCAAAGTATAGGTCTAATCATATCCATCATCTATAGAATATATTCAAAAGGTGTTGAATGTATGGTATCTCTCTCAACCTAAATAAAAGTTTCTTTAGCATCATATATGGTAAGATCCTTAGTCATGATATCACCAAGGAAGGTAGTTATATCAATCCTAAGAGTGCTAAAATAATTTATAAAATACTTTTTCCTAATAATAAAAGAGAATTAAAATATTTATTTGGAAATATTAACTTTGTGTGCAAGTTCATATCTAGTTTTTATGAGATTATTAAGCCATAAACTACAATGTTAAAATAGGAATAAAAGGTTTATTGGACCTTTATAGTGTGTAAAACCTTCTAAGACATCAAGGAGGCCATCATGTAGGCACCAATATTGATCATAAATGATTACATGAAGGACTTCTACCTATATTCCTTTACTTTGGAACATACCATATCTATGGTAATCACTAAGAAATTATATGGGGATGAGCATCTGATAGCCTTTATGAGTACAAATTTGAAAGATGTTGAGCTAAAATACTCTACCTTAGACAAACATGCTTATGCCTTGGTAAATGTTATGAATAAATTTCAGCACTGCATCCTTATAAATAAGATACATGCTAATGTCCCATATCCATCCATAAAGCTCATGTTGGGATGAATTTAATTTTGAGAGATTAGAGGTTGATGAATGGCCAAGTTACAAGAATATAAGGTAGAAATCAAACTCATCAATATATTTTGAAGTCAAGGTCTCACTCATCTAATTATTGAGGTTGATCGAATAATCCTTGTGGTATAACTAGAACAATTAGAAATACTTCACCAAGACTGGTATGATCTAATTTTACACTATCTTCTTTATAGGAATCCTCCCCCAAGATTGAGCCAAACATAGAAAAGAGATCTCAAGCTAAAATAACCCATTACATGTTGATAAAAGGAGTGATATACCAAAATAGTTATCAAGGCATATAACTCAAATTCCTATCAAAAGAATAATCAAAACAGGTCATGACCAAATTCCATGAGAAATTAGGTAGTGTTCATCATTTGGGAATGGAAAAAAACCATAATATCTTATGAGTCAGATATCATTATCCCATAATCTTTAATATTTATCATGCTCATATTTATATATACCACTAATTTCAGACCTTTCCAAGAATTAATATCATGTAATGATGCCCCTTCAACCCATGGTAGAATGGCATCCTTTCACTCAATGGGGAATTGACTTCATCAAAGTCACCAACCCAAATTCATAAGTCAACCACAAGTTCATACTCCTGGCCATTGATTATTTCATAAGATAGAAATAAACAGTGATGACTAAGAATATCACATCTAGATAAGTGACCAAGTTCATTGAGGAGAACATAACTACATGGTTTAGAACTCTAACTTCACTAGTTTGTGACAATGATTCTACATTCTAGTTGGTTGAGCTCACTACGTGGGATTATGAGAATGGAATTAACTTAAGGTTATCATAAAAATACCACCCACAAATCAACAGTTTAGATAATTCAACTATAATAAACCAAATAAATTAAATAAAGAAGTGTCACATCTAGTTTCCTCTATAGACTATTTAAAGCATTAATTAGTGGTTTATTTGGTTAATGATTATTAGATATAATATGTATTTCTATGTTGAACTTGTATACACTATATGATTTTATATTTAAATTACTTGATTCATGATAAACATATTTATTAATAATTATTACATATGTTTTATTATGTTTTATGATTAGGTAGACTAATTTCATTTGTAAGTTTATTGCATTTAAGAATTTAATTATGATTATATGTTGATGATTATTATGATACAAGGTAACTACTAGTTTGTTTGATGAGGTGGATACAAGATTGTTTGACCCTCATAGGTATTTCATAGAGAGAGTATCTTCAAAGAGGGGGTGCATATACTAACAATGCAGGTAGAGAGCTCTGTCAAACTTGAGCACACACCACATTCAATCATTTGAATGAAATAAATGATACTTGCATTAGTTATTCCAAATATTGTTTATTTTAATTGAATTTTGATTCATAACATACATGTTTATGAGAATCCTCTTTTGTGTTATGATGTTTTTCACTACATTATATTTGGTATAAGCTTGAGTGCTTTGATTTGGTGTATTTGCTTATGTATCTCATTTGACTAGTTACATTATCCTTATATGTTATAACCCAAATTCATTTAGGGTGTTTTAATATCTCATATGACTGTGTTCATATAACCTTGATGGTATTTCTAGTTATTATTGTTTTTAAGAGTTATGTTTTATTCTTTGTAGGAATAATGTGTTTAATTTCTAATCAAATAAAGGTCTGAATAAATGTAAATCAGTAAATAAATGTGTGTCAATTAGCCTCTTGATTTGTTTAAATAGATATGTAATTTACCTTTTCTAAAAATAGTAATAAGTGTAAAGAAATAAAACTTATCTTATTTTGGGTTGAAACAAATGAGGCAGGATCTAAAAACTATTGTATAGGGATGGTAAACTATCAATAGGACCCAAAACTCTATTTTTGGATTAGATATGAGTGAAAAACTTAGGATACCTTACTAATTGGAATTATAGTCCACTTTCCAACAATTTTTTCCACTTATGGTGTAAATTTCCACTTTCAACATTGTTATCTTGGTGATCTATATTTTTTGGGTTCTATTCGGTAGGCCTATGACACCTTGGTAGTGAAATATCAAAGCTTATGTCTATACAAAACTCATTGTGTATCTGATTCAATCTTCAAAACCCTTAAGAGATCTTGATACTTGAAATTGAATAGAAAAATTTGGAAAGAGAGAAGGGGTTAGTGTGTAAAGGATATATTGGATGCACTTCACACCTCATGTGTGGGCACACTACCTAGATACCAATACTCTGAAGAGGGATAAAGCTAATGTAGTTCTCCCATTTAAAGTATTTGGTGTAATTATGTGATGGATAAAACTATAATGTGAAACTATAATGTACTTTGGATGACTAGGGACTGGTATGAGTGCTTTAATAGGCTTGAATTAGTTTTATAAGGTTGTATGCAGAGAATAGGGAAGAGTGCTTGAGTGTACTTTGTTTTATTCTTGCTTCTTTCTTGTGAATGAGTACCAACCCTTATAAATGGACATTGAATGGAATTTTATAGGAAAAATAATGATAATGGGTTAGATGAGCTTGTATTAAGCTAATAGGGGAAAAATAAGGAATCAAGAAAATCTAGTCATTTGAAGCTAAAGTTAACTTGGATAATAGTGCCAAAAATAAGACACCCTTATATTATAGCACTCCTATCTAAGTTGGGCACTATTTTCATAGGAATATGATACTTGTGGGGATGGATATAGGTCTGAGAGGGATACCTAGGTCTCAAAAAGCTGAGTTAAAGAAGATACGGGTGATTTGGAATAAATGAAAGTCTAACTGAGAAGGCTTGAGTGAGCAAGAAAGAGGACCTATAGGTTTGGTGTTATTAGCCATGCCTAAGTCATCCAATTTTGCATTTTATATTATTACATTATCCCTTACTTTATTATAGTGATGAAACAAAGCAAAATACTAGGCTAAAGGAAAAATTTAGCTGTAATGAAAACACTCATGAAGCTATGTGATGTTAGATGTGCATAGAGAGAGCATGATATGATGTGTGAATCTACAAATAAAAACATATAGTAGATTAGTTTTTACTAGATAAAATATATCTAAAATAATAATTTATAAAAGCTAAGTAAAGGAAGAGAGAGGAACAAATAAACCTCAACAGGTATGCAAACCAATATAAAACTTATTATGATGTTGGATTGTGCTGAGTATGTGTTTAATCAAGATTAATATTGTGAATGAAGTTGAGTTCTCAATTTTTTAGAATGTCGATCAATAATGAAAATTATATCCCTTTGGTTCCATCATTTTGAACTAAGTGAAGTTAACGAATGGTGTGTGTACTAATCGATGTTTAGATTATGTGTCTAATCCCTCTGAATAGGTGGCTCAAGAATATAAAGGCTAACCATTTAGATCCATAATTGACTTGTAAATTGAAGATATGAAGTGATATTAATATATAATTTATGTCATATGAGATGGCTCATGGATCCCATGAATGTGCTATAAATATGACACTATGTCATGGATAGTTGAATGTGTGCTAGAAACTAGGCCACTTTTGGCCATTTCAAAAGATGGAGATTAGGATTGTATGAAATCCACTATAAAATTGATTTACTATGATTATATGAAATATAAATTAGGAACTAAATTAATTATAAAGATAAACTTATATGAAATTTTAACTTGAATATGATGCCAACCACCTATAGATGAGGTAAGGCACACAACTGCTAAGAATACCTAGAATAAATTAAACTCAAAAATAAAACAAGATAAATTACCATGAACATTACCTCTAATAATTGATGTATATAACATGGATTCTAATTTGGAAGTTATACCAACCACCCAATCTAAACTGAAAGTGAGAACCATCATGTCATGCATGATAACCATTATATCTGAGAAAACTATGTTGAAACTACTCAATCTAAAGGATCTAGAAGTGAAAAATATATCCCTAAACTAAAATATTTTGAATATTTTTAGAAACCCTAAGTATTTTTTACCTGAATAGGAGCATAAAACTATGGACACCCCTATTTTTGGCACTACGATTTATTTATAGCACTACTATTTGATGTGAAAACTAACTACTGATTTGAGACTATTCCTATTATTTTGCTTTGATTTGACCAGTTTGACATATAGATTATATCCTAACTATTATTAATGGTTACTATTTTTATTTCTAGGAGGTTTTATCTCTATGAAAAATCCCTTATTTGATGCCCTCTCTTCTAAAGGTAGGAATGATAACCTGTTATGACTACCCTCAAAAGAAAAAAAGTATTGTAAGTGTGTTAATTCTGAAAGATATATGATATAACATTTGATGTTTGACAATACATTTCAATACATTTAAGTCCTAACATGATAATAGTGATGTAAAGCATGGATTATGCATACAATCAAAATTATTTTGGCATTTTTGAAAAATTTTGAATGTTTTTGTATAATTTTTTTAAAATATTTGATCTATGTATAGGAAGGACTAAAAAAAAATGATACTAACCTATGAGTATCATGTGAGACTCCCTATCTTGGTATCTTGTGTTGAATAACTGAATCATACGTGATCATGAAACATGAGTGTATGACTAAGATTATGAAGCTAAAATGTGTGTATGTTGTAACTACTCAAAAATATTTGAAGTGGAAACTAAATGTGGGGTCCCCTTGTGACTCTAGTAAGTGGATGAAATTTTAGGGCTCTTAGGGACCCATCTAAAATTAGGAAAGTAAGCTTTATGAATAGGTGCTCTCTATGTAGCTATATGAGATCTCAATGTAACTGCTCTAGGTGTGAATATTATCACTAAAAGCCATCTAGAATATTGAATTAATGGGGGAGTATGAACCCTCTATACTAGTGATGGATGTTGTAACTATGGCTAAATGTAAGGTGGAACTAGAACAAAATCTAGGGGAGAAGCTACAACTAATGGAAGAATTGGATCTAGTGATTGGAAGCTGGTGGGCTTTGAAGTGATGAGTTGTGACTCATAAGGAAATCTATCGATTGTAATAACTTGATTAGTGTGAATGAGCTTCACACATCTATGAACTATATAAGGTACTACCTTAAGTTTTTGAATTCATGGTTAACCAAGTAGTATGTCAAAAAATCTTGTGCTAGGAATTATAGTGAATGGTGTAGCCACATGTGTAGGACCAACCTATAATAGAATTACTATTTTACCTAATGAACTTTGAGCATGCCCACTAAACCCACTAATAACTATATCGATTAGAATGATATCCTACTCTAGATAACCCAAATATTATAGTAGTGTGAAGGTGCACATATTAAGATTAGAACCATTATTATTGAGTACACTACAGATAGTTTCTGATAAAAAGTGCATTATAACCTATATCATCCTCCACAATCTCTTGATCTAAAAAAGATATCAAAGGCCTAGTTAGAAATCTAGACTCACACACACCTATCATACCTCTCAAAATATGTGCCTCAATTGAAGTTCCCTAGTATGTAACTGGTGGAGGATGTGTATGGTATGTATGATGAAAACCTGATGTGTCCTCTTTCTCTTGTTTTGAATGCTATGGAAATGGATCTAAAAATATTTTCAAATATTTAACTTGTGTTGGATTTGTCTTTGGAGGCTCAATTGAAGTGCCTAGATCAAGTAGATTATCGACTATCAATTCATGTATCTTATGTCACAAACTGATGCATCTATATGTGGTGTGGCTTGGTGTCCTATGAAAATTTTAAAATGCATGTTGATCGTATCCCCATGGAAGAGGCTTTTCTATATCTACTTCCTAAATAGGTTGGAGAGTTATGATGTTACATTCCAATAACTACTTTAGAACTTATAGCTAGAGAAATTAGTAAATTGGTAAATGCACATCAAGGAACTATTGATAAAATTACACACTGAGGGAGATCTGAAGTTACATAGATTGTTGGCTGATTTTGATTCTTGGTGTCACTGATTTTGACCTTGTATAGGAATTTTATATTAATCTTGTTTGTTTTATCTAGAGTACTTGAATACTTGAGTTTTCCCATTGATATTAACTTGGCTTCTCTTCCCTTAAGTGTATGACACAATTTTGTGAAGGAAGAGAATCTTTTGAACATAATCAATTCATGCAGTGCTGGTAGAAGGCTCTATTTGAAGATGTCTTATAGCTCTTGATTAGCCATAGGGATAGTTAACTTAGCTAGATTAGTATTATATCTAAGAACATAATCCATAATAGGCTCATTTAACCTTTGTTTTTGTTTTGTAATCTATTCATATGAGAGACCTTATCAACAATATTGATACTAAAATGTGTTAGGAATATGTATGCTAAAGGATTTATTGATGTGATTGATTGATTTGGTAGACTATAAAATTATTGTAAAGCATAATCCTTTAAGCTCCTTGGAAAAAATTTGGTAAGTATCCAGTCATTAGGTACATAATCCAAACATGATGCATGAAAGGCTCTCAAATGTGTCCTATATCACCCTTACCATCATAAAGAGTAAGATTGGTTTGAAAAAATCCTTGTGACAAGGGTGTAGAATAAATGTGATGTTCCAATGGTATATGCATAAGTGTAAAATAATCTAGTGCCTATGTAGGTCTAGTCGTACCTTGCTCAAGGTGTTACACCTTGGATTGAAGAGATCGGATCTCTTGCACAAAGGCTGCCACATTAAGATATGGGGATGTACTAGCTAGTGGCATAGAAGAAGGTTGGGCTACTATAGGTGGTGGTTGAGACATAGTTTCCCCTATAGTGTCATTTGCATCTAGCTGCTCTATGGTTTGAGAAGATTTCCTATTGGTTAATTTTTACTATTCTTGTATAATTCTAAGCATGTCATCTTACATATCTAGATGTTTGGTCAAGATTTTTTGAAGGTCTCTTTTATTAGTTTCATCAAAAATGATATATCGAGCCATTGGTAAAGTAGGAAAATAATTTAAAATGTTTTTAAATGTTTTGTAATATGTTTTAATAGGAAATGTTGAATAAATGGAAAGTACTAAAATTAAGAAATGTAGAGTCTAAAAGAATAGTGAATTGAAAATTATGTAAAAAGGATACTGGGCTACCAAACATGTAAGTTGAAACCTCAACAAGCAAAAAGGAGCTATTATATATCACTAGGGATATTTCAAAAATATTATTTGTAAAATACTATGAATTGAATTTGAAATTAATTTTTTGAGTTAGATATATAACTAATTTTTTAAAAAAATGATGTGAAAAGTACTTAAAATAACTGAGAATGTATTTGATGCAACTAGAATTTTGAAATATTTTCTCAAAATTAGTGCAGTAATTTGAAAAATTTATAAAAAATTTGTAGTTTTAATTTTGAAAATTCGAGGAAAAAATCTAAAAATATTTCTAAAATTAGCAGTATATTTTTCCTAGTGTTTGTATGCAAATAAGACCTAGTATGTGTAAACTAGGGTTTGGTTGAATTTATTGAAAAATATTTCAATTAATTTGTAGTTTTCTAATTTTTAAATTCAAGAAAAATCAAGAAAATTTTGAAAAAATCATAAATAATTAGCCATAGGGTTCTAGAGTTTTTGTGCAAAAATTTGAAGTAAGTCAGGTTCACAAAATATTTTATTCCTTTTAGGAATTATGTGTTTAATTACTAAAAAAATAAAGGTTTGAGTAAATGTAAATCACTAAATAAATGTCTTAATTAGCCTACTAATTTGTGTAAATAGATATGTATTTTACCTTTTCTAAAAATAGTAAGAAGTGTAAAGAAATCAAACTTAACTTATTTTGGGCTAAAATAGATGAGGCAAGATCTAGAAATTGTTGTGCTGGGATGGTATACTATCATAAATAGGACCTAGAACTCTATTTTTGGATTAGAAAAAATTTTCAAACTCAAGACACCCTACTACTTGGTGTTATAGTCCACTTTATGGCACTATTGTCCACTTTCAGTGTTGTCCAGTTCTAATGGTGTTATCCTAGTGATCTAGTTATTTTGGGTTATGTTCGATAGGCTTATGACACCCTAGTAGTGAAATATCAAATCCTAACTATGTGTGGAGCTCACTATGTATCTGATTCAATCTTCAAAATCCTTAGGATCTCTTCATACTTAAACTTGGGAAAGAGAGAAGGGGTCATTGTGTAAAGGATACATTGGATGTAATTCACACCTCATGTGTGGGCACATTACCTGCATACCAATACTCTGAATAGGGATAAAACTAATGTAGTTCTCCCATTTGAAGTGCTTGGTGAAATTATGTGATGTATGCAACTATAATTCAAGACTAGAATGTGCTTTAGATGACTAGGGACTAGTATGAGTGATTGAATAGGCTTGAATTGGTTTTCGAAGGTTGTATGTAGAGAATAGAGAAGAGTGCTTGAGTGTACTTGCTTGTATTCTTTCTTCTTTCCTATGAATGAGTCTCAACCCTTCTAAATAGACATTGAATGGAATTTTATATGGAAACTAATGATCATGGGTTAGATGAGCTTGTATTAGGCTAATAAGGGAAAAGATAAGGAATCAAGAAAATTTGACCATTTGAGGATAAAGCAAACTTGGACACAACACAAAAAATAGGACACCCTTGAATTCCAATGCTCATGTCCAAGTTGGGTGGTATTTTCCTAAGAGGATGAGACCTATGGGGATGGATCTAGGTTTGAGAGGGTTGTTTGGGTCTCAAAAATCTAAGTCTAAGAAGCTATGGGTGATTGGGAATTAGTGAAAGTCTAGTCGAGAAGGGTTGAGTGAAAAATAAAGAGGACTTATAGGTTGGGTGCTATTAGCAATGCCTAAGTCATCCAATTTATAATTTTATATGATTAAGTAACTTGTCTTATTGATTAATTACCTTGGTTATTGATAGATTATTATTTTGGTGACAAGGCATAAAGGCCAAATAGAATCAAAGTAACCCCCTTAAAGAAAGTTGACCTACATATAACTTGGAATATTTATACATTATGATCTCTATTACATACTTAGATAAGATAAAATTTAGGTTCTTTTTGGAGGTTTTGTGACACCTTCATTATGATGCTCTATTATGCCTAGGTAAGTGGTCCACTTATCATTCAACATTTCCTTCATTTCCTCTTTGATCAACCTAAAAAATGGATATCTTATCTAATATTGACTATTTATTTACTTTATCACAAAATTTATTTTTACTATTGGTCTTGAAATACCAATGACCTTATCCTTAATATTATCCCTTGAGTTATCACAAAAATCTTTGTGTTCTGACCAGAAGTCACTCTCACTATCCTTAAATAAAATACTCAGTTCTAAGACTGTGACCTACTTCACACACACCCTCAACCATAAAAATCAATTTCATTAAATCATTTCTTTATTAAATTCTGTATAGGCCTCTTATATTTTTTAACTAGGTCTTCTTGGTTTCTCTTTGATTATGAAGAATCTCAAAACTCAAAACTCAAGTAATAAACTCAACTTATAATTAGTCTTATTAGGCCTAAATCTACCTAATAAGTAATAAAACCACCTTCATAGTGAAAATATTGTGTTATATTTTTATACAAGACTTAAAGTAATGAATAACAATATATACACTTTATGCAAGGTCAAAAGACTTTAATTTCAAAGCAAAATTGACTCAAATTTACCCTTTTCTGTCTTCTCTCCATGAACACCAACAACAACCTTATAAAAAATCCCTAATATTTGAATTTTCAAGGTGTTTTTGGACCCAAATACAATTTTAAGGACTCAAGACAACGTTAATTGACCTTTATATGTGTTTACATAATTTTAAACACTGACTAAATCATCAATTACCAAGAAACTTGACTTAATCATCAATTTTACTATAGTCTTATGATAAACCTATTAGATATCAAGAAAATATGTTATAAATTTATTAATATTTTAAAAAACATTTTTATTGAAATTTTTATTGATTTTAGTTTATCTATATTGATAATAAAGCAATCGCAATGTTGGGTTTTCCCCCAATTTTCAACTTAGATTCCTCAACTCTATTTTAATTCTTTAGGCCTAGTGGTACCCAATAGGTCAAAAATCTAAAATATCCCATTAAAAACTTTTAACCTATTCTATAAAAGTTTTATAATGTATACAAACATTATAAAACCTTTAATTCATGATTGAGAACTCAATATCCAAGGAATACACTAAAAACCCTTGTCACTATTCTTTAATCTTTCACACCCACAAATAGATTTTGTCTCAGTCCTCTCTAAAATTCATATAGGAAAATTGAGCACTAAGTAATAATTTAATCATATAATAAACATCATTTCAAACCTATCATTCAGTTTTAGATAATTTTAATTCCTAGATTTGAAGATAAGGACTTTTTAAGAAGACTAGGGTTTGCTAGAAAATCACAGATCCTGAGAGCTCTTTATGAATAGTTCATAAATCCTACACAATTTATAATGGAATTAATGCATATATGAGGACCTTACCTAAATTATTAAACCTTTTCATATCTTATATGTATCTCATGCATATGTTCATATGTGATTTGATCCAACTATGTTCTATTATGGGTAGAAAATACAGTCTCACAGGGTTTGAATACTATAAAATCAAATATAACAAGAAACTACTTAAAAAACACTTGAATTTTATTAATAAATATTTAAAAATATATATATATATATATATATATATATATATATATATATATATATATATATATATATATATATATATATATATAATTAAAAAATTAAAATAAAAAAAATTGATATTCATATGTAAAATCCCTTAGAACAACACTTAGACCTCTACTTTTGCATTTGTAAACATGAGCATCCCACACTGTAATCCTCAAGAATTTATATTTGTATGCTTGAGGAATGAATTATACCCTTATAATTAGTGAATTATAACTAATAAAATAATTTTAGAGGCTTATAAACTTTATTAAATACCAATTTTGGTTCAGAATTACTCTCAACTACTCCACTTATCTTAGTAAATTGACTCTTCAAGGCTTATCAAGTGGTTATAATGCCTTATATGACCTTAAAATATAACTATTACTCCAAAATGGACTTAAATGACTCATATATACATATTAAAACATTATATAAATTAATTTTATTCATAAATTGTTACATTTTACCATATGCTTACACAAATACATTTGAAAATTTAAATTTTAGGTGTTGGAGGGAAACTTTCCAAAGTCCCTAAATGACCTAAGACACACTTATAATGCCTAATTAAGGATTATTATTATTTAAATAAATTATTAATACCTCTAATATAATTGAAAATACCTTATTTACATGCTTACTAGATACTCATCCATCATATTCCTAGGCTTAAAACATTTCAAGAGATCCTACTCATGATTTTCTTAATGTTGCCCTTTATTTTTGTAATTGATATTTGTTTAGTATTATCCAATTATATTCTCATATATGTGGGAATGTAATTGGATTTAAAATTTTTACCTTGTATTTTTAGTTTCCTTCTCCATCCAAGCTACTCCTTATTCTTCTTTCAACTTCTCTTTTATCTTACTCTTTGTAAATTTACCCTCTATAATTAGGATATCAACTTCTATCTTCTTATCTTGAGATATTACTAGATTATTTCTTCCATATACACTTCACCTCCTTATTTAAAATACCTACACATACATATTATAATGATATCTTAGATACACAAATTTGAGATCTTAGGGTCTCTTTACACCTTTCTTGCATCCATACTTGTTGCTCAAGTATGCAACCTATCTTATCAACCATAATTCCTCCTTCTTGAGACACCATTGCCTCATTTCAAGTGTCTACCTCTTCAATTTATATTTTAGGATAAACTTTTTTCTCTTATTCATTATTTATGGCATACTTTAAAGGTTCCATATCTTTTTTAAATTGTACCAATATTTCATAAACAAACTCCTTGTTTTATTTCTCTCTTATCAACCCTCCATTACTTGCAATCTATTATTCAAAGTTCCATATCTCTTTCAGGATATATTATTCATTAGGAACTAGAATATTCAACTCAAAATGAGTTATATAATCACTCTTTAAGATAAAACAATCATATTTTTAGTCACCTTCTACCTCATTTACTACTTCATGTAATACAAACTTTGATTTATTTTCATCATATCTATTTCCTTATTTTTACTCTTTGACTTGAAACTCATTCTCTTCATGCTTCATGATTGATACACCTATTATATTTTCACTATCCTCATCTTTATTATCCTTTTGAGTGAGTATTACATATTATTTAATCATCTATATATACAATTGATCTTATTTTAGTGTTAAGGACCTACATGGATCCTTATCTTCATCATATCCTTTATTAATTAACCTATTCGTTGGTTCAAACATTTTATGTCTATAAACAACTTGTCTACATGTAACTAAAACATCAAAAACAATATTAGATTTACAAAAATTAGGCCATGAATCTAAATGAATATCTTATTTTTGTTTTTTAATCATATTCTACAAGCATTTATCCTTTTTAGGATAATAAATGTTGATCTCTAACTCATCTTCAAGGTGTTTATCACATTTCCTTTTTCCTTGAATCTAAAAATTTGATACAATCTATTTACATGAGCTTATCAATTTGCTTACACTTAAATCTTAATTCTCTTTCAAGATAACTCTTTTTTTTGTCTTCTTTAAATAACTTGATTTATTGGCCACTTGGATACCTTCTTAAATACATACCCCTATTGATTTTGAATTGAATATTCTAGTCTCTGCTAAAAAGTTACCAAAATTTTCTCCATCAGCTCTATCTCTTCTTGGAAGTCACTTTCTTTTATTAACTCTCTCTCTATCTTTCTTTATCTTATCCATTGATCTTTCTCCAAGATCCTCATCCAAGTATTTTTCACCTTGGTCTTTTGATTTCATCAAGTCCTCACCCAATTATTTTTCACCTTAGTATTTTGGTATTTTAAAATGGATTCAATGATCCTCTCCTTGAGTCAATGGTCTACAAACACTTTTTATAAAAAACTTCAATAAATTCAAAATAGAATAAATCACAAATACCTTATATTGTTTACTTGCTCCAAGTCTATTTCACCTTAGATCACCATCTCTAGATAAACATTATATTCTTACTCTTGAGCTTCACTAATCTCTCTATCTTATCTTAAAGCCTCAATGTCTATGATACTTCCCTTTGTCCTATTTTCTTTCTAAATCTTAATAAATTTCACAATATTAAGTTTAAATAAAACATCAAATATCAATTGTATGTACCTTTGAATGGAAACTACATTTCCTCTAGTAGGGTATTATTCATTAAAAGTACAATCAAATCCTATTTTTCTACTTCTTTAGATTAGATCTTATGTTTTTTGGTAACACTTGATGCCTAGGTAAGTGATCCACTTACTCATTCGATATTTACTTCACTTCTTATTTGATCAACCTATAAAATGGATATCTTCTCTAATCTTAACTATCTCTTTACTTTATCACAAAAAATATTTTTAGTATTGGTATTAAAAAACCAATGAAATTAATCCTCAATACTATCCCTTGATTTATCACAAAAATCTTTGTGTTCTGATCGAAAGTCACTCTCGCTTTACTTAAACAAAATACCTAGTCCTAAGGTTGTTATCTAATTCACATAAGCCCTCAACCATAAATAATCAAATGCATTATGTCACTTATTTGTGCAAGGATATATAGGTCTCTTTTATGTTTTTAACTAAGTCTTCTTGGCTTATATTTGATTATGAAGAATCCTAATGATCAAAACTCAGGTAATAAAATCAACTTAAAATTAGGCTTATTAGGCCGAACTCTACCTATTAGGGACTACAACCAAATTTAAGGTGAAAATATTGTGTTATTTATTTATACAAGCCTTAAACTGATGAAAAATAATATATACACTCTATACAAGGTCAAAATACTCTAATTTCAAAAAAAAATTGATTCAAATTTCCCCTTTCTATCTTATCTCCATGAACACCTACAACAGTTTTATACACAACCCCTAATATTTGAATGTTTGAGTGGTTTTTGGATATAAAGACAATTTTAATGATTAAATACAATGTTAATGGACCTTAATAGGTGTTTACATAATTTACTACACTAGCTAGATGATCAATTACAAAGAAAATTAACTCAATCATAAATTTTAATATAGTGTTGTGATAGGCATATTAGGTCTTAAAAAAAAATTATAACTCTAAGAATTTTTTTTAGTTATTTATGAGGTATCTCACTTTAATTGGTCATAAAAAACACCAAAGTAGACCTAGAGACCTAGCACACACCTAGGCATGTAGCTTTAGGATGAGTCCAATAGACTAATCATAAGGCATCATGCTTTCTCCTAAGCCTTAACACTAACATTTATGTGGCCAAGATTCAAATTGTGGTGTAGATGATGAAAACCATCTAACCCACCCATCTAGTATAACCCATGGGGAAAACTCTATGAATATTTTAAATAACCCTTTGACTAAACTTTTTAATGATTTTAATTTATCTATATTGATAGGAAACCAATCTTAACATTGGTTTCTTCCTAAATTTTCAACTTAGACTCCTCAACTATGTTTTAGTTCTTTAGGCCTATTGGCATCTAATAGATAAAAACTCCAAAATATCCCATTCACAAATTTTAACATATTATATCAAAGTTTTTTAACTTATATAGAGGTGATCCAACCTTGACTTCATGATTTAGAACTCAATATCCAAGGAATACACTAAAAACCCTTGTCATTGTTCTTTAATCTTTCACACCTACTGAAAAATTTGATCTCGATCCTCTCTAAAACTCATATAGGACACTTGGGAAATAATTAACACTTTAATAATATAATAAACATCATTTTCAATCTATCTAAGTTATTTCATGTAATTTCAATGCTTAAATTTGAAGATATGGACTTTTTAAGAAGACTAGGCTTTGTTAGAAAATCATAGAGCCTAGGAGCTCTTTATGGATAGTTCATAAAGACTACACAATTTATAATGGAATTAATTCATATATAATTATCTTACCTAACTTTTTCATCCTTTACATCTCTTAAAGGGAGCTCATGAATATGTTCATGTGTGATTTTATCCAACTCTATTTGACTATGCATAGAAAATACAGAGTCTCATAGGGTTTGAATACTATAACATCAAATATAGAAAAAAAGTTACTTAAAAAACACTTTAATTTTATTAATAAATATTATAAATACATAAAATTAATAAATTAAAATCAAAATATTGATATTAATATGGAAAATCTCTTATAACAACACTCAAACCTTTATTTTTGCATTTGCAAATTTGAGCATCCCACACTCCAATCCTAAATAATTTGTATTTATATTCCTAAGGAATGAATTAGACCCTTATTATTAGTGAATTATAACTGATCCAAGAATTGGAGAGGCTTATCAAATTTAGTACATACCAATTTTAGCTCAAAATTACTCTCAACTACTCCACTTATCTTAGTAAATTGACTCTTCAAGGCTTATCAAGTGGTTACAATGCCTTGTATGACCTTCAAAGATAAATATGAGTCCTAAATGGAATTTAATGAATCCTAGATATATATTAAAACCTTATATAAATTAATGGACATTATAAATTGTTACATTTTACCATATGTTTACACAAATACATTTGAAAATTTAAATTTTAGGTTTTAGAGGGAAACTTTATAAAGTCCCTAAAATACCTAAGACACACTTCTAATGCGTCAAGTAAGGTTTATTATGATTGAAATGAATTATTAATAACTATACTATAATTTTCAAGACCTTATTTACATGTGTCCTAGATGCCCTATATCATTCTATTTACAAATGTCAAAAGTAAATGGAATTAGAGTTTTTATTTTTGTTATTGTTATGATTTTGAGGGTTGACGTTGCCAAGAGGAGAATGCAGATTATTTAGTAATCATGAATTGATATGGTGATTGAAACTCTATTTTAACTAAATAAATAAGAGAGTGGTGCATTTATTAGGGGAGTTGAAATATGGGTAGCTCATAGTTTAGTAAGAGACATTAGTAGCCATGCAAAAACATGCATGGACTATTAAAAACCAATAAAAAAGAGAAAGTGGAATAGGAAATGGTCATGATGAATGTTATGGGAGAGAATAAAAGTTATTATCAAGGAGAAAGAGGAGATACCCATTTTTAAATCAATCATGGAGAATTATTGACCAAGCAAGTAAAATTTTGACTTATACACAAAAAATACATGGGTATTTGTTATAGTCTTAGATTCCTTTGGGAAAAAGCTCATAAATTTTGGTGTATATTTTACCATGTTTAATTACATGTTTGGCTAGATGTATTTATATAAACTATAATATTATCATGGTTATCGACCTATGGATATGATTTTATTCCATCCCCAAATCTATAGAAGTGATATTAAACTTATTTCTATTCAATAAAATGTGGAATTTTAACAATGTAAAACCTACATTGAGTCATCGACTTCCATCAAGGATTTTAATTTAGAAAATTATATGTTTGGTTTATAAACAAGGATTTGAAATATTTCTTGACGTTTGAAAAATCTTTCAAATTGTATTGAGGGTTTATATGTCTTTGCCTTTTATTTATATTCATACTTGTAGATGACTCTATGACATCTTACAGAGTTTATTGAGAATGAGAAAACCATTCTTGGTGTCTTTGATTTATATATTTTGTATCCACAAACCTATAATTACACATCACTTTGTAGAATGAGGATGTGTGTGTGTGTGTGTGTGTATATTTTACCATGTTCGATTGCATATATGGGGAGATCTATTTATAGAAACTATAAGAGTATCATGTTTATTGACCTAAGGATAGGATTTTATTCCATCCCTAGATCTATAAAATGGATATTAAACCTCTTTCCTTATAATAAAATATGGAAGTTTAAAAATTTATACCCTGTATTGAGTTGTTGACTTCCATTAAGGATTTTTATTGAGTAAATTCTATGTTTTTGGTTTATGAATGAGGATTTGAAATATTTGTTGAAGTTTGTATTGATATTTTTATCCCAAAAATATCATTACATCTGACATCTTAAGGGATACCCCCTTTTTTCACAAATATGGGATAATTTATATGTTTTGAGTCTTTAGGATAAAGGTAAGTAATCATGAACAATTCTAGATAGTGTCATAATTGAATAATTTTACTAGGAATGTGGAAGTTGCTCTAAGATTAATTCATACATATTTAGAAATCTTTCTTATTTTATTAGATCAAATGCACTTATCACATTAAATACTTGTTTGAAGTGATAATTCTTGGTATAAATGTAGCTGGCAGGGATGTTCTAATAATGATTTATTTTATAATTATATTAGCTCACTAGGGTATCATCTCTTCTCTTTTCCATTCAAGAACAAAATATGAGAAGAACCAATGAGTTCAAAAAGAGAAAAATAAAATCAAAAGGCTCACATGATGAAATAAGGTCAATGTACCATGCATCATGATTAATAAAAAATAATGGAAACAGAAGAAAAGGAGCCCAAAGTATTTCTGTCAAGGCTATAGATGTCTAGTTGGAAGGAGATAAATGCTTGAGTTTCCCTTGCTTATCAAGATTCAACCCTAAACCCTAAACCCTAAACCCTAAACCCTAAAACCTAAACCCTAAAACCTAAACCCTAAACCCTAAACACTGAAATGAAACCTAAAAATTCATCAAGCCTTAGAATAACTCATTACAACAATGGTTAAATAAACTACACATTTGACACATATATCAGATAAATTAGAAGGCAAGTATGTTGTGTGAATTAACTTAGGAGTCTCTTTCATGTTTCTAATTTAAGTATTCTTTTGTGTCACACTTAATGACTAATTTAAGGATTGTTAACCAGATTTATAGTTTCTTGAATGCTTAGGAGAATTCCCCTTATCCACCTTCTTTAGATTATGGTCTTAACTTTGAGCCTTCTTCTATATGATTATGTAAAATCTGAGAAAAGACTGATTATTAGCTTTTCATACTTTGGAAAAATGGTGTTTTTTATATATTTTGTGGGATAAATATATTAATTAACTTTGAGTGTTTCTTTGAACTATGGAGAGGTTCATGAATTAATCATTTTGGAGTGTTTATTTAGGCATTTTGTATTGAACATTTTATCCAGTGGGTTTGATATTCAGGTTTACTCTTTTTGGGTATTTTTTTGAGGTTGATGTTTTTACATGTTTTTGGCCTAATTATTTTAGGACTTATGAAATTTGTCTTTGTCAAGTTTTTTTTTGGGGGGTTTATCTTTTTCAAGATTTTCTCTTCAACACTTTTATTTTATAATAATTGGTCTTTGGGATTGTTGCATTAGATATTTTGTCCAAAATAATTTCCTCAAATCTATTCATCCTTATCGATTTTATTACTTTAAACATTTTATTTAATTTTTTTTCCCATAATAATTTACCCAATCCATTTTCCCTACAACATTTTTCTTGATGAAATAGACCTACCCTTTGGACCTTTTACACCTACCCTTCAATATTTTTGTATTTTACCTTTGGCCTTTTTGAAATTTCCCTTTAGCCTTTTTTAAATTTCCCTTTACCCTTCAGAGTTACCCTTCATGACTTTTGTCTTGGGCATTTTACCTTATGAATTAGATCCTTCAAGTATTTTTTCCATGAGGTAGACCCTTTATACCTTTTTCACTTACCCTCCAGGAAATTTACATTTTCCCTTTTGCCTTTTTAAGAATACCCTTTGGCCCTTTTTATATTAACCTTTGGCCCTCTAGAATGACCCTTCAGGACTTTTATCCTAGGCCATTTACCCTCTATAATTACCCTTCAATATTTTTGCATTGACCCTTTGGGATTTTGGCATTGAAATTTTGGCCTTCTTGAAAAGATCTTTCAAACTTTTTATCTTAGGCATTTTGCCTAATGAAATAGACCTACCCTTCAAGATACTTGATTTAAACATTTTTTTTGAGGAAATTGGTCTTTAGAACAATTTACCTAGACAAAAAAGACTGAAACAATTCCACTTCAAAATTATCCCTAAAATAATCAATACTACCAACCTTTTTTTGTGTGGATGTTTTTTTTGATAAACCCAAATACCCTCTCATAAAAATCAAGCATTGACTATTCAAGAGCCCAAAAGCTTTGTATAACTACCAAGTGGCACCTATGTACTTTATTTTGTGTGTGTGTGTGTGTGTGTGTGTGTGTGTGTGTGTGTGTGTGTGTGTGTGTGTGTGTGTGTGTGTGTGTGTGTGTGTGTGTGTGTGTGTGTGTGTGTGTGTGTGTGTGTGTGTGTGTGTGTGTGTGTGTGTTAAGTCATTATTCATTTATGTTTATGGGAGAAAATTTGGAAGTGAGAAATGTCAATCTCATACAGAGTTAAGGATTCAAGCACCAAGATCTGATGGTGCATGTTAAATCGTGTGCTAAGGATCTAATGGTGCATAATCAAGCACATCGATAAAGACTTTTTCAAAAGCTTAGTGAGAGTGCCAAGTGGAAACATCTCAAGATCTTGAAAAATAAATCAATGACTTATAAGCCCTCCCTTAGAGTCAACAATTCAAGACCTTAGGAAGCCCATAGAGCTACCAAGTGGCACACTCATACCCCATCATGCATAATATCTAAGGGTGTGAGTCCTAAGTGCACTTTTAAATGATTTAGATAATGGTTATATTTCAAAATTTATAAACAAAATTTACAAAGATTGATGCTAGTGGAGATAGAGTCTATGTTAAGTATTACTCACTGAGGTAGATATATTCAAAGATAAACTTTTAGATAATTAGGGATGAACATGCAAGACTCCTTATCCAAGCCAATAAAAATCACCCCTTTTTATATGAAGAGGCTAATTTTAGCCACTTCCAGATGAAAGCAATCTTAAGTTACCACTTCTAGTTCTACCTTAACATCTATAGTTCATCATGCCATGCTACACCAAATATCACTCCCATATCATGCATGCTATTTTCTAGTCATTTTATAAATCTAGGATGCCAAAAATAGAATAACTCACCTCTTTTACATGAATATTTTAGATCTAAATGATCTTATTTAATTGGACATTCAAGTTTTGTAAACTACATCTCTTCTTGGAGATATTTTGTATAAAATTGAGTATACCTAGTGGCCCAATCGAGATATTTTTGCTTCTAGTTATATTTTTTGCATTTTGAATGTATTTAATACAATATTTAACCTTTGGAGAGAAATAAAGTTGAATCTTTTCCTTTCTTGTCTTGAGATATCCCTATGTGTGTGCAACTTATTTTGATTATTTGTGGAATATTTGTCTCTTTGTTTGAGTTTTAATAAATCCATCTATGGTATTTTAACCTCTTGAAAATATTTTTTGGAATACATATCTCTTTCCCCTTTGTGAAAAATAGATAAAATACTACCTTTGATTTCTATTTATATGAGTCTATGCTGAACCAAATTCAACATGTTTTTTGCTCCATTGTGTTTATCAAGCAAGCATTAAAATTCACTATAAAATATTTGGTACAATCATGGTATTTTCAATTTTATACAAATTTCAATGGTATTTTAGGATTAAAAAGCACTAAAGAATGTTATTTACACAAAACTAGTATTTTATTAGTTTGCATCAGATTTAGTGAAAGTAAGTTGGCCTTCTCTAGAGATTAACCTCTATATACCAAGGTCCCACAACTATGAATTATTTTCCATTGTATCATTAGTTAATTACACAACAAGCTACAAGATAAAGAAAAGTACAATATTATGTGATAACAATTTTTGGCACTCTTGATGGGATGCGAAAATTGCATAGAGATTGGTGTTATTCTCAATAGGTGTTGTATGCATTTTATGCAAATATCAAAACACCTAGTGACTCCATTAGATTATGGACTTAGAATTTTAAGGTTACATATGCCAAGTAAATAAACAATATTATCTACTAAAGATAAGAGGGATGATTTTTTAGAATTGTCATTTCCATCTAAAAAGAGATCAAAAGCAGTCATTCCTTAGCCTAAGGTATATCCTATGATTCTTTTCCCATCCCTAGTGGTAACTCCTAGCAATTTTATACCTCCCATAATTGCTATAAATATAAATTTCATATCCTTAAATATAGGTAATCTACTTTGTCTAGATCAACATGATGATATACTAGTCTCAGCCTTAAAAAGTTTACCATATTTTATTGGTGAATCCTCTATCACTGCTCCTAAGCACATACAATATATTACTAACCTCTATTCAATCCATAACATGGTCCAAGACAATGTTGTAATCAAAATTCTAGTCTCCTCTTTCAAGGTAAAAGATTTAAAATGGTATAGAGACATTTCTCCTAGTTTAATCCAAGTTTGGAATGAGTTAGGCACTGTGTTATGTACCCATTTTGAAGACAAAAGTGACCACCTTTCCCTGGTTGAATAGTTAACTAGTATTAAACAAGGTATTCATGAGTAAATGACTAATTTTAATTACCATTTCTAGAAGACTTGGAATAGGAGCTCAGTATTGGTCAAAACCACTACAAATAATGCTTTATTGTATTAACTAAAATCCCTTAATAGTGATATAGCTATGATGATTCAGTAAATGGGTGGCATCACACTTCTTATGGCCTACAATATTACAATAAGGGTAAAAAATTATTTAATCCAAGTTAGGAAAATTACACCAAGGCCACCAATGCTTTTATGTCCATAAATAACCCCTAATCCCCCACCTACACTTGCTCTAATTCCCACTATGATAAAGGCACTTGCTTTGAATCCTTCACCTTCAGATGATCTATATGGGGTAAAGTCATTACTTAGATTTTTGGAAATGAGTTAGTGGCAATAGTAATCCCAAAACTATAAACCTTTTTAGCCATTTAACCCTATATACCAAGGGAATATGAAACCATAACAAGGAGATAGGTAGCCATATCAAGGCAACAACCAACAACAAGGATAGAATTCATAGGCAAGACCTCAAAACATTCATGCTTGACTAGCACTAAGAGTTTTCAAAGCCACTGTCCCTATTCAAAATAATTTGGCTCAAGAGTACAAGTGGTGTTATCTTTGTAATCAGCCCCATAATTAGAACACTTAAACTAATGGTGTAATCATTCAAGCCTTGATGGTGCAAGGAATAACAAGCACACAAGGATAATAAGAAGAATCTACTTCCCAATAAGCAGACACATAAGAACCTGCTCAAAGTGAAGCAATTCTTCTAAACTAGTATGAGGATGAATTCGATGGGATAAGCCAAGATGAAGCATTTTTTAATGGTGGAGGTCCTGTAATATCTAATACATGTTCCAGGAAAAGAGAAATAGAAGTTGATCATCCACCTAGGGTATAGAAAGCTTCAACTTTTAAAGTTATAGCAGAACCAACAAAGAGAAACACAGTGAAAAGGCTTCCCCTTGTACCTAAAAATCAATTCAAAGAAAATTTGCCCACTCCAAATCTTGTAAAATAAGATACAACCACTACAAAAGCACCAATAAAGGTTGGTAATATCCCTTTTAGCATAGTTGATCAAATGAAGAAGACTAATTTGAATGCCAATATGTGGGAAGCACTATCTATAATAGCATAAAGGAACTTACTATAAGAGGCTCTAAAGAATCTCTAGATATAAAAAAATGGTTCCAACTAAGGGGTGTACAACTGAAATAAATCTATGTCAACCTCAAGTAGATAATAAAATGGGTAAAAATGGTAAGCCTCCCCATTTCTATCTTTCACTTATAATATGGAAGAATCTAGTACATAATTATGTGTTAGATTTAGGGGCTAATAGCTTAGTAATGCCCAAGAAAATAACTAATGCTCTAGGAATAAAATACACACATGTTAATAAAGGAGTGGTGTAATTATTTGGGACTACTATTTAGACAATAATAACCATAAAGGGACTGAACCTCACTATTCATGCTTTGCCAAGCCTATCAATTATGAAAGGCATTTTAGTTATAGACCTTCCCCTACTTTTCTATTTATCTTTAAAGAGATTTCACCACAAAAATGGGAAGATGCCTATCTATAGATTGGTCTCACATGATACTTAGAATAAGAAATGGAACTAGATTAGCAATAAGAGATGAGCCAATTTTAAAATATCATATAGAACCATACAATTCTATTCTTCTTATACAAATGAATTGTAAATTTCAAGATCAAGAAGAGGAATAAATTCCAAACACTCATTTGGATTAATGGGGATTAGCCTTATAATTCAATACTTATGACTATGTATTAGAAATAGTTTTAAGAACATATTTCATTCATGAAAAAGATGCAATTATACCAAATTTTGTCAAACTAGTTGAAAATCTTTAAGGGATGTGGTAGTTATTTTTTGATGGCCCAAGAAGTAAAAATGATGTAGGTGCATGAATTGTATTGATCTCCCCATAGAATGAGATCTAATTCTACTCATTCAAACTTTAATTTAACTATACAAACAATGTAGTTGAATATGGATCCTTTATTTGAGACCTCTAGTTGGCCAAAGATACAGGAATCAACCTTTTGTAGATATTTGGTGATAGTGAGCTCATTATTCACAAAGTTAGATAAAAAAAGTGTAACCAAAAACAATTTGCTAAGGTCTTAAAAGAATAGAGTTTGGACCCTGTTAGAATATTTTACTACTTTGAATATTCAAGCATTACCAAGGGAAAAGAATAAATATGTTAAATGCATGGACTTGATGGGGTCCTAGTATAACCTACTAGTCAAAATAATGAAGAAGAATAACCAACATGTGAGGTTGATTGTAAGGCCTTCTATCCTTGATAGTGTAACCAACTGGAAAGTATTCAATAGCGACAAGTAGATTATAAATTTTTTGAGAGAAGAGGTTGATTTTTTAGATAGGAATCAACCAAGGCTAAAATACCAATATGGTAATTAGATTATTTAGCTGAAAATGAACATGTTACCTATAGGTTGCACTATGATGGAAAACATCTTTAATTCATATGACCAGCTGAAAGGTGAAAATAAGAAAATTAGATTCAATGAAGAAGATTATAAACCCATCATCATCTCAGAAGAAAGTCTTTTAAGATAGGCAAGCTATGAAATATTATATAAAGACATGATTTTTTTCAATTATGTCAAGAGTTTGATGATAACTTCACTTGGAGTTATTATGATTTCTGTTATGCCCCTAACCTATCACATGTATGAGGATAGTATTAGCCAAATTATGGCTTAATTATCCCTTTTTGACATTATATTACATTTATCTATGCTTTATTTGGATTAGTAGGTCGGCCTATGGAGTAACCATGGCCTAGATAGACTATATATAAGAGGTAGTGGGTAATCATTTATCATCATATTGTGCATTCTGCTCTTATTAAAGCTTGTGGAGGTTGCCCCCTCAAATTGGATTATCTATTATCATATATTTGGATATATTTTAGTCATATTTAGATATAATTCTTCTGTTATACTTAATTCTTGAAGTAATTTCATTACAAGTGGTATCAGAGCTGCGATTTGGGCAATCTTGTGGGTGAAACACTAAATTTTTAAATTTTGTGATATATAAAAAATAGTTTCTAATTTCTATACAAAATTTTTACTGGAGGTGATAAATAATCAAACTAAGCTTCCATTAAAATTTCAGCTCATTTGGATCTATTTTACAGAAGTTATCACTATTTTATTTTTTTCATAAAATTGCTCTATAGTGTGCAATTCAAACAATTTTTTTGAGTTATTTACATTTTTGGAAATATTAGAAAAAATTGGATATGGTATGTTATTTATATATTTTGATTTGAGGCTGACATAATTCCAAAATTTCTTGGTCAAAGTTGGGTCAAAAGTGCCAATAAGGGTCGACATCATAAAACCCTTTTATGGCAGGTCCACAATCTTGAGGCTGAGGGAAAGGTGCTAAAACTCCAGGTAAAACTCCTAACAAGGAAGAGATGGATTCAAAAGGGGGATGTACTAGACCCTTTGTACTAGGGTTTCTTGACATAGATCACAAAGTGAGATAGCTTGACTATAGTATGAAAGGCATTCAGAGTGAGGTGCAAGACATACAATCTAATATGCAATCCATACAAGATAGTTTGGGAGATATCATGACAGCTTTAAACATTAATCAGTCAAATCATCAAGCTAACTCTATGCCATAAACCCACCAAGGTGGTTCTCCTAACTAGTCTACTTCAAATCCAACTCCATGGCCACAAAAGAACCTATTACCAAAGGTGGATATGCACAAATTTGATGGAAAAGATCCACTCAATTGGCTCATCCAAATAGAGAGTTTTTTTGACCTACATCAGACTCTAAGTGGACAGAATGTTACCATGGCATCCTTGTATCTTGAACTTGATCAATTCATTTGGTATCGATGGTTATGTGCTCAAAATAAAAAGATGACTCTCAATGTCACCTTGTCAATTTTTACAGAGGAGCTAAAATTACACTATGGCAATAGTGTGACCGAGAATTACTTCAGCCAACTAGCAAAATTGTGACAAACTAGCTCTGTCAAGGATTATATTCATCATTTTTAGAACCTATCCTTACATGTGGAGATAATTTCCGAAGCAAACTTGAATGACCTATTTTTGGGTGGACTCAAGGATCAAATTCAACATGAGGTACGCATGTTTAATCCACTTAATATTTCTGATTCTATTATCCTAGCACGTAGAGCTGAGGAAAAATTCATAGCCAACAAGAAGCAACCATTCACTCAATTCAAAGATCATAGCATATCAACACCAACATTTCCTCTACCTACTAGATTAACCCCTCAACAAATTGAAGAGAAGTGTGCAAAAGGATTATGTTTTGGTTGTGATAGCAAGTGGAGTAAAGGACATAGATGTGCTGAGAAGAAGTTATTCTACATTGAGGGACCAAATGAAGATGAAGAAGAAGATGATGCCTCCAATGATGATGAGGAAGATATAGAGGAAGTACCTAAATATTCCCAACCTACAATCTCTTGTCATGTACTTACAGGTATTATCAATCCACAAACTCTTAAGGTGGTAGGTTTCCTCAAGAAACAGAAGGTGATAGTGTTGATTGATTCAGGGAGCACACATAACTTTATAAACCATAAGTTGGCCACTCAATTGAATTGTTTCATCTACCTAGCACCAAAATTTTAGGTCATGATTGCAGATGGTGGCACAATTAATTGTTCAAGCAAATGCCATAGTATTAAGCTTACTATGGGTGGGTACAATCTTGACTCTCCTATGTTTGCTATTCCCATGGGTAACACAGACATTGTTTTGGGAGTCCAATGGCTCACAACCTTAGGTACCATTGAGATGAACTTCCAAGAACTATTCATGCATTTTCATTCTAAAGGTAAGAAAATTGAACTACATGGATTACATGCAAAATCTCCATAATTGATTAGTTCACATCAGATGACCAAGATGTTAAAAAAGGGGGCAGAGGGAATTATTGCATGATTATGCTCCATAAAAGTTCAACCCACACAGGTATCTACACATCTTGATCTACAAATAATTCTTGAAGACCACTCATGTAGTTTTGGGACCATGCCAAAAGGACTACCACCAAAAAGAGAACATGATCATGTCATTCAACTAATTCTAGGTAGTCAACCACCAAATATCAGACCATATAGATTTCCATATGCACAAAAGAATGAAATTGAAAAGATGGTCCATGAAATTCTGGAGGCAGGGATCATCAAGCAAAGCCAAAGTGCATATTCATCACCAGTGGTCATGGTGCAGAAGAAGGATGACACATGGAGGATGTGACCAAATTATAGGGAACTCAACAAGTACACCATCAAAGATAAGTTTCCTATTCTAGTAATTGATGATTTACTTGATGAGTTGCATGGTGCTAATTATTTCACAAAATTGTATCTTCACTCGGGGTACCATCAATTAGAATTAAGGATTAAGATGTTCATAAAACTTCTTTTAGAACACATGAGGGCCATTATGAGTTTTTGGTAATGCCCTTTGGTCTTACAAATGCACCATCTACTTTTCAAAGCTTGATGAACACTATTTTTAGGCCTTTTTTAAGGAAGTTTGTGCTAGTTTTCTTTGATGACATATTGATTTATAGTCAGACATGGGAAGAACATCTGCAACATGTGAAATAGGTGTTGATAGTTTTGGAGAAGCACCAACTTTATGCAAAGCCATCTAAATGTGATTTTGGAGTATAGGAGGTAGAGTACCTCGGTCACATTATTTCCTATGAAGGGGTCAAAGTTGATCCCCAAAAGATCAAAGTGATAATGGAATGGCCCATGCTAAAAACTCTCAAAAACCTTCGAGGGTTTCTTGGACTAACAGGTTACTATAGAAGATTTGTGGAAGGTTATGGCAGCATAGCAGCTCCACTCACTGCATTGATAAAGAAGGATGCTTTCCATTGGAATGATGATGCCACTAAAGCATTTGAGAAACTAAAAGTAGCTATGTGCACCACTCCAGTTTTGGCTACTCCAAACTTCTCACAAACATTCACTGTTGAATGCGATGCTTCTGGGTCTAGATTAGGGGTAGTACTAATGTAGGAAAGAAGACCCATTGCATTTGAAAGTCATCAATTCAAAGGTAAGAATATATGAAAACCTATCTATGAGAAAGAAATGATGGCTATTCTTCATGTAGTTAAACAATGGAGGCCTTATTTGATGGGTAGACACTTTAAGGTGAAAATAGATCATGATAGTCTCAAATATTTTTTGGAGCAAAGATTATCATCTGAGGAACAACAAAAATGGGTAACCAAAATGTTGGGTTATGATTTTTAAATCATCTACAAAAAGGGTAAAGATAATGTAGTACCAGATGCACTATCCAGATGAGATGCATCCACAAAAGCATTACTTTGTGCAATGTCCATATTACAAGTAGACTGGGTGGATGAATCTAGGTTAGAATGGGAGTAAGACAAGGATACATAGGTTCTGATTTAGAATCTCTAGCAAGGTAATTTATCCTCTGAAAATTTTGAATGGAAAGGTAATGTCCTATGGTATAAGGGTAGGTTATCCGTGTGCAAAAATTTAGAGCTTATGCATAAGATTCTTGTAGAGTTGAATGCATCTCCAATTGGGGGACACTCAGGGTTTTTGAAAACTTATCATAGAATTAAGAAAGAATTATTTTGGGAAGGACTCAAGGGAGATGTACAAAATTTTGTGGAATAATGCTTGATATGCCAATAAAATAAAGGTGAAACAGTTAAGACCCCAGGTTTGTTACAACCATTAGCAATTCCTAGTCAAAGGTGGGAGGAGGTTTCCATGGATTTCATCACTGGGTTGCCTTGTTCTAAATGTAAGAATGTTATTTTGGTCATTGTGGATAGGCTTAAAAAATATGCCCATTTATGTTCTCTTTCACACCCATTTTCAGCAAGTATAGTCATGGCTATTTTTATGGAAGCAGTTCTCAAATTACATGGAACCCCAAAAATAATTGTAAGTGATCATGATCCTATTTTCAATAGTAATTTCTGGATTGAACTATTTTCTTGTTTGGGTACTCAGCTAGCTCATAGCTCATCTTACCACCCCCAATCTGATGGACAAACTAAAGTGGTTAACAAATGTTTAGAGGGGTATCTCTGTTGTTTTGTATCAGATAAATAAGAACATTGGGTTAAATGGCTACCACTTGAAAAATGGTGGTATAACACATCTTTCCATACCTCTTCTAAAATGTCTCCATTTCTAGCACTATATGGTTACCATCCACTTTTCATCACTTCTTCATTAGAGGTGCACGCCAAGTTTTGAGATGTGGAAGAGCACATTCAACATCAACAAGAGGTTTTGGCTAGTTTGAGAGAGAATTTGGCCTTGACACAAAGTAGGATGAAGAAATAAGTAGATCAACACTGGAGTGAGCAAAATTTTGAGGTGGGTGACTGGGTATTTGTTCATTTGTAGCCTTACAAGCAGATGTCCTTGAAGCAATAGAAAAAAGACAACAAACTTGCTCCAAAGTATTATGGCCCTTATCAAGTTCTAAAAAAATTGGAAGTGTGGCTTACAAGCTCGAGTTACCTCATTCATCTCACATACACCCATTATTTCATGTTTCTTGTTTGAAGAAGGTCATTGGACATAAATTTTCTACCCAGATAGAGCTCCCAGAACTAGATGAAGAAGGACGAGTCATTTTGGAACCAGAGAAGATCCTCCAAACACGTAATAAGAGGTTGAGAACCAGAGAGATTATGGAATATTTGATCAAGTGGAAAAACCAAATCAGTGAAGATGCAACTTGGGAAGGTGAAGATTTTCTGCAACAATATCCAAAGTTGTTCAACATTGAGGACAATGTCGGTTTGAAGGGGAAGGGCATGCTATCCCCCTAACCTATCACATGTATGAGGATAATATTAGCTGACTTGTGGCTTACTTATCCCTCTTTGACATTATATTACATTTATCTATGCTTTATTTTGATTAGTAGGTCGGCATATGGAGTAACCATGGCCTAGATTGACTATATATAGGAGGTAGTGGGTAATCATGTATCATCATATTGTAAATTATGCTCTTATTGAAGCTTGTGGAGGTTGCCCCCTCAAAGTGGCTTATCTATTATCATATATTTGGATATATTTCAGTCATATTTGGATATAATTTTGTTGTTATACTTAATTCTTGAAGTAATTTCATTACAATTTAAGAGGGTTTAATCCAAGTTGAGCTAAGAAAACTATAGATTTGGATCTAGATACAAATCATATCAAATAAAATAGAGACATATCAATATGAATATTGAACCCTTGATGAATAGTGAGCTCTACAAATTGATAGAGGATAATATAATATTTCCTCTCAAACACTCTTCTTGGGTAGCAAATTTGGTCCCTATTAGAAAGAAAAGTGGTGAAATCTGATTATATGTGGAATTTAGAGACCTGAACAAAGCATCTTTGAAAGATAATTATCCTTTCCCCCCTATGGAATAAATTCTATAGATTGTATCAAGATCTAAAATATTCTAAGAGAATCCTTCCTAAACAATTAAACATATAATTGAAAATACATGAAATAAACTATGAAAATTAGCAATATATTAATGTAAATAAACAAAATTGAATTATAATGGATAAATTACATAATTATTAGCCTCTTTATGGGTAAACCTCCTTTAGACAAGATCAATACAATAAATTTAGGGGTGCTTTCATTGGCATCAACATTTACTTTTATACTAAGTCTAATCTAAGCAATTACTACTTCCCATGAATGTGGGATAAAACAAATTGCTCATGGGATGACTTATAAATAATATGCATCCATATAAATTATTATACTAAAAAAGTAAAGAGAAGGGGTAGCATAAATTCTTAACATCCCATCTTTCCTATAAAAATCTTTGTTCTCAAAGCTTCAGATGTGGGAATTGGTGCTAAATCTAAAATAGTGGTTCCTATGTGGCATCCTCTAGCTATATTCTATTGCACTGAATTAAAACCTCTATGATGGAGTGAGAGTCAAGTTGGCATGTGTGTCTATCTAGGATTTATTCTAGCTCAAGACGGATGGATCCCTTATTATCAAGCTCTAGTAAAATAGTATGCTCTATAATGTTTGTGCCAAGAGCTTTTTTCAGATAAGAGGCATGAAATACTAGGTGAATTTAGGAATAAGGTGGGAGATCCAACTTATAATCAATTTACCTAATATTTTGGAGAACCTTATATGGTCCATATAACTTGGGAGCTAGTTTATGAAACCATTTGAGTTTTAGGGAGGATTGCTTTTATGGTTATAAGTGAAGAAAAACCATATTACCAACTTGAAAAGTATAGTCAAAATGGTGTTGATTAGCCTATTGTTTCATTCAATTTTTTTCCATATGAAGATTTTCCCATATGGTGTTGAGGATCTAATCTTGAGTTTGGGGAATCATGTCAACTACTTGAACTGATAAAATACTAGGGGTGTACAAAAGGAACACTAGTGATGCTTGACCATAGACTGCTTCATATGGGGTCATTTTATTTGAGGTGTGGTAGGAGGTATTGTACCACCATTTAAAAAGGGGAATCCACTTTGCCCATTGATGTTTTTATTCTAAGGTGAAGCAATGAAGGAAATTTTTTATGATTTTTTTTATAATTTTAGTCTAGCCATCTGTTTGGTATAATACCCAAAACTCGTATTTAGTTGGGTACCGGTGCATCTAAATAGTTTTATTTAAAAATGGTTGGTGAAGGTTACATCACAATATAAGATAATGGATGAAAGAATGCCATTAAGATGTAAAATCTGGTCTAAGAAAATTTGTGTGACTAAAGAGGTAGTATAGGGGTGGGTGAGGGCATTAAAATGACTATGTTTGGAAAAGTGATCAACCACAACTAATATCACTATTATGCCTCTAGATTTAGGGAGTCCCTCAATGAAATACATAGAAATATCTATCCGAATCTTGGTATGGATGGGTAAGGGTTTGAGTAACCCTATGATGAGTGTGGTTTCACCCTTATCACATTGGTAGGTATCACTTTTAGTAACCATCTATTAAATTGCCTTTTTCATTCCCTTCCAAAATAAGTGTCATGTCTGCTCATAAGTTTTGAGAAACCCTAAGTTCCTTACACATGGAAAAGAATGGATTTCATAATATAGCTTACTAAAGATCTATGTTCTAGGGAAGCATTAAATGACACTTGTATCATAGAGAAGTACTATCCTAAGAATAATGTGGTATAGTAGAGGGGTTATTGGAAAAATGTTGAATAATTTGAGATAACAAGGAGTCATTGACATACCCATAATTTACAACATCCAACCAATTTATAATAGTCATGGAAATAGATAAAATAAAAGCTTGGTCCTCAAGTGTGTGAGATAGAGCATCAATGAAAATATTGTCCTTACCCTTCTTATAAGTGATCTCATAGTCATAACCCATGAGTTTTCTAACCCATTTCTATTATGATGGGGTAGAGACCCATTGTTCTAGGAAATATTTCATGCTTCGGTGATTAGTTTTGATGCAAAAAATATTCCCTGTTATGTATGACTACCACTTTTGTACTACATGTAAAATGGCCATTATTTCCTTCTCATAAGTAGAGAGTGCTAAATTCTTCCCAAAAAGGGATATGCTACTAAATGCAATGGGTCATCCTTATTGGAGGAGAATAGTACCAATTCCATTACCATAAGCATCATTCTTGATAGTGAAGGTCTTGGTAAAATTTGGCATAGCTAGAATAGGTGTAGTACACATAGTCTATTTTAATTCTTCAAATGCACACTCAGTAGCTTGTGTCCATGTAAAATCATCATTTTTCAACATAGCTATTAGTAGTGCTATAATATTCTTTTAATCCTTGAAAAACTTGTGATAGTATCCAGTCAGTCCAAAAAAATCGTGGAGGCTCTTGAGTGTCTAAGAATGAGGCCAATTTATCATGGTAGCTATTTTTTAGGATCCACCCAAACCCCTTTGGATAAAAAAATATGATTGAGATACTCCATTTCATCCAAGCCAAAAGTTCATTTGGACTATTTTTCACAAAGATGATGGTCAAAGAGAAGTTGTAGTATGATCTCTAGATGATGGAGATGCTTAGACCATGTTTTACTATAGATGAAGATATCATCAAAGAAGACCAAAATGAATTTACGTAGGTAGGGCCAAAAAAATTTATTCATAAATGCTTGAATTTTTGAAGGATAATTAGTGAGGCCAAATGGCATGACCAAAAAATCATACTGGCCATCATGCATGCAAAAAGTTATCTTAGGGATATCATCCTCATGAAGTCAGATCTGGTGATATCTAGAGCACGGATCCAACTTAGATAAAAAAAAATGAGTGCCACAAAACTCATAAAGAAGCTCATTAATAACAGGGATTGGGAACTTATCCTTGATGATGATATGATTAAGTGAATGGAAGTCAATGTAGAGGTGCCATGACCCATATTTTTATACACAAGGAAAATTGGGGAAGAATATGGGTTGATATTGGGGTAAATAATGCCTTGTTTTAGTAAGTCTCGAATAAGCACCTCAATATCAATATTTTATTAAAATGGGTAGTAGTAAGGTCTGATGTTGGGAATAATGATTCTAGGAAGGATTTAAATATGGTGGTCTTCTAGTCATGAAAGTGGTAACCCCATTGGTTTGGCAAAGACACGTGCATAATTATGCAAAATAATTTGTAGATCAAAAGGAGTGGAGACTATTGATTATTGTGTTTAAATGGAATAGAGATAGGAAATAATGTCATATGAAGTATTATTAAGAATATTTTTAATGTGATGTGAATTGATGATGCTGAGGAGTCCTAGTTTTAAGCCTTTTGATTTGTTTTTTTCCCATTGTCTAAAAATTGCATCCAAAATTTAGTAAAATCCCATAAGATGGGGCCAAATGTGCATAAACATTGGGATCCTAAAAAACATCACATCCACCTACGGGTAAGGCAAACATGTCACAGTGTAAGCTATAATCTCTAATATACTTATGCACATTATGACACTTCACCTAGCAAGGTAATGTGCCCCTATTGGCAATTATGACTTCAAAGTTAAAGTAAAGATAAATAAAATAATTAGCTTGTTTGGTAATCTAAAGGTTAATGAAGTTATGAGTTTTACCAGAATTAATGAGTATTATGAGAGGGAACTTATTAAAGTAACCTTTGACTTGCATGGTTTGTGGGGTGATGGCTCTTGATAAGGCATAGAGAGAGATCTCTGGTTGGTCATCTTGAGAAGCAGGTTCCATAATCAGTGGAGTTTCTTTTAGATCATATGTTGTATTCTAAACATCTTTCACATCTTAAATTTTGGGTAGAGAGTCCACATATAATAGGTAGAGATTATTATTGACACATTGATGTCCCTAAGTGAATTTTTAATCACAATTATAATGTAGTCATTTTTATCTATGGGCTTGCATCTCTACTTCAGTCAAATGCTCATGGAGTTGTATTTTTGAATGGATTAAAATTGGATTTGAATCACTACTGAACTATGATCTTGTACTCTACCAATTTATCCAACCCTAGGGCTTCCATCATTGTGTTTGGATGAAACATTTTGACCTTAGATCAAATTGCATCCTTTAGTCCACTAACAAACTAACTTTTGAAGAATTCATCAGATAATCCATTTGTGTGATTGGCTAGTTTTTCAAAATTTATTTGATATTCTCTCATGGTTCTTATTTGGCAAAGTTTAGTGAGTGCTCTCGTGAAGTCATAAAAAGCATGAGGGCCAAACCATTTCAAAATGAGGGTGCAAAAATAGGTCCAACTTGGCTCATCATGAGCCTTGGTATACTAATGATACCATTGAAGGGCTTGAAGTTCCAAGTGAAAGGAGGCAAGTGGAACCTTTTTGGCATTAAAAGTATTATGTAGGTTAAAATATTGTTCTACTTGATAGAATCATGTAGTGGTATCTACACCCTAGAATCAAGGAAAATCATGTTTTGACCCATGAAAATTACTAGAAGAAGAAAATCCAGTGTTGGAAGAGGACTTTGGATGTCATCTATTGTTGAAGGTCGTATGTTGAAGACTAAGGTCAATAATTTTTTCATCAAGATATTTGATGTGTGTCTAGAGGGTGGAAATTTCATCCTCCATATTTTTTTATCCTATTTGGGTTACTACTATAACCTAAATAAGAGATTTGTTTTTGGCAATGGGTAGGAAAACTAGAAATAAGACATGTTTAGTAAGGTAAGCTTTTGATTTGCACAAATTCATAAGGTGTAAAGGTAATTTTACTATTTTTTAAAATAGTAGGTGTATGATTGATGAAGGCAAGGGCAATTTTAGGAGTGAAAATGGAAAAACTATAAAATTTATCAAAGAGGGACATAGGAGAAGAAAAGGGAGATGAACATTGTGGAAACATTTCAAGGCAAATAGACAAAAATAGAAGTTATGGCAAAACCCAAAAAATAGGTAAATTGATATTTATATGAATTATGAGTGGCATGAGGGTATGGGACCTCAAAGAAGAAAATATGGGGAATGGAATTTTAGGTGTCCAAATAAAATTTTAGGATCAACGGGGATATATATGGAGAGATATGAAAAAATGAAAAAAAATTGTAGTTTTTTTTTCTAATTTTTGTTTTGTGTCTATCTATAAGTCTTCTGAGAATCTATGGATAGTTTTTTTAAGTTTATATAATGGATATTTCTTGATTTCTAGTTTTTATCAATTATATATCTACAAGTCCTTTAATAGTCTGTAGATACTCTATTGATTGATTTTTTTGATAGTCTACTAGAAATATTTTGAAACTAATAGAAATGGGACCCAAGTTTCAATGGCTACCTAAGGGTTTGAATATATCACTCTGGCCACCAATGCCATCTAGGTGACTACTACTCTCCAAAAATTTTGTGGGCACATATTTACCTCTCAATGATAGCTCTTGGTTTTCCTCATGGATGAGAACTACTCAATCACGAAGGGGCCATTGCCTATTTCACTAGTAGGTCCTCTAAATGGGCCAACTACTTTGGGATTCTTGTGGTACTCTTCACAATGAGTTTTAGGGATTTCATCCAAGCACTTCCCATAGTATGAAATCAAGTTTTTACCCTGATCTAAAATAGATGATTGTAATACAAAGAATTACTTTCTGAAAAATTACTTAAATGGATTATGTAGTAGAACAAAGTTAAGACTTTATAAAGGGAAAAAATTTGGCCCTAGAAAGTTCTATGATACTAAATGAGAGTATCCTTCCTAAACAAGTTAGTAGATAATTAAAAATACATGAAATAAACTATAAAAATTAGTAGTATATTAACTCAAATAAGTAGAACTAAATTACAATGGTTGAATTAAAAAATTACTGGCCTCTTCAAGGGGACAACCTCCTTTGACAAAGATCAACACAATAAATTTTTGGATGCCTCAATTGGCTTAAACGCTTAATTTTATACTAATTATAATCTAAGCAACTATTAATTGTTATAAATGTGGGATAAAATAAAATGCTCATGGGATGACTTACAAACATATGCATCCATACAAATTATTATATTAACAAAGTAAAGAGAAGGGGTAGCATGGGTTCCTAATAGAATCTCTCTTCTAAACATTTATTTAGGTTATAACCACATCCTAGTATAGGAATTGGATCAATTTAAAATCACCTTCACCACCAAATGGGGCATGTACACATACAAGAAGATGTTGTTTGGTCTAAATAATGTAGGGGCAATTTTTTAGAGAGTCATGGACATGGCATTCAAAGGTCTAATAAATGAAATAATTCTAGTATATCTAGATGATATTACTATCTATTAAAATCATGTTGATTCATACTTGGACCACTTGAGGAAAATTTTGAAATAGTTTAGGTAATTTAGGGTTTCCCTTAACCCAATTTTTTTTCATAGTACATGAGGGGAAGCTATTATGACACATAGTGTTAAAATAAGGTCTTGTAATATACCCTAAACAAGTTAGAGTTATATCTAAGTTATCACTATCAAGTCACAAAAAGGGACTATAAAGATTTCTTGTGAAGATCAAATTTGTGAGAAGATTTATACTAAATTTCACCTTTTTGGCAAAACCCCTTACTATAATACTAAAGAAGGGAACTATTTTTAATTGAAATCAAGAGGTAAAAGATATCTTTGAGGACATAAAATAGGCTATTTCCCAAGCTCCTACCTTGGTCAATCCAAATAATGAAAAAGACTTTATTCTCTACATATTTGGAGGGGGAGGAATCATCTCAGCCATTCTAACTCAACATAATCAAGAAGATTTGGAACAACCCATTTCTTTCTTCAACCAATATTTGAAAGGTTATAAAGAGAATTATAGTTTTATGGAGAAGTAGTTATATGTAGTGATCAAATCACTCAGTAATTTCAAACATATTCTCTCCAACATTAACATACATTTGATGGTGAGTCACCAAAGCATCAAAGAATTTTTTATAAGTAGGGAGATAAATGAAAAATGAGCATGATGGATTACCAAAGCCATGGAGTATAATGTGGATATCATGGTCACAAAGCTTGTAAGTGGAAAAGGATTGGATGAACAAATAGATAAACCAACATGAAAACTATTTAACCAATATTTGACACAATATATGCTCAAACTACACCTCAGCTAGAGAATCCACCTTCTTTCAACAATTGGATTCAAGACATGACTCATTTCCTATAGACCGACGAATACCATTATGACCTTTAATAGTCAAATAAAATATATTTTTGATTCCAATAAATCCCCTGTGTTCTTATTGATGGAATTTTATTTTGAAAGGACATGAATGTAGTCTCATTAAGATGTATTGAGCATGAACAAGTTCCCAAAGTGCTTGAGCAATTTCATGATGGACCATCAGGAGGAAATTTTTTTCGAGGACTATAACCATTAAGATAATGAGAGGAGGATAATATTGTCCCAAATCATTTAGATATACCCACCAATGGGTAATATATTATGGAAAGTGTGCTTAGATCACCAATAATCAAATGTTATCATCCCTTCCTCTTAAACTAATTCAAGTGGATCAACCATTTTCTCAATGGGGATTAGATTTCATTGGCATGATCAATCCACCATCAAGTATGGGTCATAACTGGGTTCTCATATCAATAGATTATTTCACATGATGGACTAAAGCTATTACTTTAAAATATGCCACTAAGGCATCTATTTTAAAATTCATGGACAACATAGTTTCAAAGTTTGGTGTTCCTCACACCATCATATCAAATAATGCTAAGTCATTTATGGTACTTAAGTAAGTGAATGGGCTATCAAGCATAATGTGTACATGATCACTTCAAATTATTACCCTTAGGGTAATGGATTGGCTTAGTCAAACAACAAGAACTTGATTAGAATTATCAAATGAATAATGGAGGACAACCAGAGAATATGGCACATAAAGCTAAAATCAACACTTTGGATTGATAATATTATGATAAAAAGAGCCATTAGTAATTTCCCTTTCGTATTGGTATATATAAGAGAGGCTTGAGTACCACTATCAATTGAACATCCATATTTAGATCTCAATCACCAATTTGACCTAATTGAAAATGATGAAATGATAGTGAGACTGGATGAACTCATGTAGCTCGAAGAAATTAGGCATCAATTAATGAATGTCTTGGAAGCAAATCAGGCACAAACTAAGAAGAATTTCAATAAAGAGGCATCTACAAGGAGATTTAATGAAGGAAACATAGTTTTCAAGTGGGATGCTGATAAAGTAAACTTAGGTAGGCACACCAAATTTGATGCAATATAGAGTGGTCCATATATCATTATGCAGTGAAAAGGAGCCATGCATTCCAACTCTCTAAGATTGATGGAGTAGAACTACCAATTCTAGTTAATGGGATAACCTCAAAGCTTGATTTTGAGGTAGGAAAGCATTTCAAAAATATTAACATTTTGTAAATAATTGGTTATTTATTTTTTATTTTTTATTTTTTAATAAGTGATTTTGTACAAGTGAAATTCATTAGGATTTTTTGTTTCCTTAGGTTATGCTATTTTTCCTAATTTTTTTGTCTATTTTTTTTGTTTAGTTCATGTCCAGGAAAATCCTAGTTTTTCTTCCCTAAGATAGAGTTTGTATGAATAGAAATTGACTCCATGCCTAATGGCTAAGGCTACCAGATTGAAAATGAATAACAAGAAACCATCTTATACAGGTCACAAAAATTATTAATATTTTTGTCCCAAAAATATTATTACATCTAATATCCTAAGGAAAACCCCCTTTGTTTAAAAAATTAGGATAATCTCTATGTTTTGACTCTTTAGACCATTTTAGATAGTGTCACAATTGAATACTCTTACTAGACATGTGGAATTTGCTATCAGATTACTTCATACAATTTGGAATGTTTTATTATATTATTGGATTAAATACACTTATCACATTCTAGTAATGATTTGTTTTATAATTAGACCATCTCACTAGGGTTATAGCTCTTCTCTTTTCCATTCAAGAATAAAATAAAGATAAAAAGAAGAAAAGAACTAATGCGTTCAAAAAGGCTAAAATAAAATTAAAAGGCTCACATGATGAAATAAGGTTTTTGTACCATGCATCATGATTAAGAGAAAATAATGGAAAGAGAAGAAAAGGAGCCTAAGGTATCTATGTTGGGATTATGGATGCTTAGAAGGTATAAGAGCAATGCCTAAGCTTTCCTTGTTTTCAAGCTTTAAAAGACACTAGACTGAAACCTATAAATTAATCATTCCTTAGAAGAACTCATCACAACAAGGGTTAAATAAAATACACATTTAACACACATAGATCTAAGAAATTAGAAGGCAATTATGTTATGTGAATTAACTTAGGATTCTCTTTCATGTTTCTATGGCACACTTCATGATTGATTTAAAATTTTCTAACCAAAGTTATGTGTTCTTGAATGCTTAAGAGCATTCCCCTTACCCACATTTTTTATATTATGGTCTTAAATTTGAGCCTTGTTCTATATGATTATGTAAAATTTGAGAAAAGACTGATTATTAGCTTTTCATACTTTTTCATAATGGTGTTTTTTTTATATATTTTATGGGCTAATTGTATTAATGCACTTTGGGAGTTTCTTTGAACTATGTAGAAGTTTAGGACTTAATCAATTCAAATAGTTTATTCAAGGATTTTATATTGTTCATTTTATCTAACATGTTTTATATTGAAGTTTACTCTTTTTTAGGTTATTGTGGGTTTTTCATGTTTTTGTCCTAATTCTTTAGGGACTTATTCTCTCGATACTTATACAATTTGTGGCTTTTTTTTTTAGGTTTATCTTTTTCAAGATTTTGTATTTGGAACTCTTGTTTCACAAGAATTTGTGCTCAAGACTATTTCACCAAACATTTTTTCTAAAATAATTTCATTGAAACCATTCATCCTTATCAAGTTTATTGCCTTGAACATTTTATCTGCAACATTTATTCCCACAAAAATTTACCCAATCCATTTTCATTTCAACATTTTGCCTAAATAAATAAACCTACCCTTCAAACCTTTTATACCTATCCTTTGATATTTTTGCATTTTCCCTTTGGCCTTTTTAAAATTATCCTTTCACCTTTTTGAGATTACCCTTCAACCTTTTTTATATTGACCTTTACTCTCTAGACATACACTTCAATACTTTTGTCTTGGGAATTTTACCCTATTAATTAGATCCTTTGAGCATTTTTACCATAAATTAGAACCTTTGAACCATTTTCACTTACCCTTTGGGTTTTTTTCATTTGCCCTTCAAAAATTTTAAGATTTCCATTCATCCTTTTTTAGATTTCCCTTTGCCCTTTAGAATTACACATTAGGGCTTTTGTCCCAGGCCTTTTTCCCTCTAGAATTACCCTTAAATATTTTTGTATTGACCCTTCAGGATTTTTGTGTTGAAATTTTAACCTTCTTGAAAACATCCTTTAGACATGACTAAATTTATAACCTTTAATGTATTTACTACAATTTTTAACCTTTAGAGAGAAATAACTTTGAATCTTTGCCTTTTTGGTCTTAAGAGATCCCTGTGTGTGTGCAATTTATTTTGATTATTTGTGGAATCTTTGTCTCTTTGTTTCAGTTTCAATAAATCCATCTATGGTATTTTACCCTCTTGAAAATATTTTTTGGAATATATATTTTTTTCCTTTTTGTGAAAAATAGCTAAAATACTACCTCTGATTTCTATTTGTATGAGTCTATGCTGAAATAAATTCAACATATTTTCTTCTCCATTATGTTTATCAATCAAGAATTAAAATCCATTATAAAATTTTAGTGCAATCACTATTTTTTCAAATTTATACAAATTTCAATTATTCAACCCTTTTCCTTGTTAAAACCCTAGAATAGGATTCAAAATCAATAAAGAACCAGATTTCCACAAAACTAGTATTTTATGAGTTTGCATCAGATTTAGTAAAAGGAAGCCAGTCTTCTTCAGAGATTAATGTCAAATTTCCAAGGTCCCATGGATTTGGAGGTTTTTCCATTGTATCATTAGGTAATTTCACAACAAGCTACAAGATCAAGACATGTGCAATCCTATGTGATAACAGTTTGAAAAAGCCTACAAATTGTATTAAGGGTTTATATGTCTTTGCCTTATGCTTCTATTCATACTTGTAGATGCATCTATGACATCATAAAGAGATTATTGAACATGAAAAAACCATTCTTAGTGGATTTTATTTATATATTTTGTCTCCATAAACCTATAATTACACATCATTGTGTAGAATGAGGATGTGTGTGTGTCTACACACACATATACACACATACACGCACACACACACACACACACACACACACACACACACACTTGTATGTATTTATATACATATCCATTTATAATGATTTTTTTTCCATAACTTGAGAATAACATGGCTAGATTTGAAGGTTTACTAAAATTAAAATCATTAAATATAGTTTTACATGAATTTGATTCTCCTCTAGGTGATATAGTTGATGTAGTTATTGAGGATATAATTTGAGGTTTACTTGTATAGCTATAAGTAATTATATTTATTCATTTACAATATTTTAATCCTTATTTATGGGAGTAGTAACTAGAAACATATACATTCATGCTCCATTATGATCTATTTATATAATACTTATATCTTGTGAGTGAAAGTGTTTCAGTCTTGGATGTTATGTTGGTTATAATGGCAAACACACACACACACACACACACACACACACACACACACACACACACACACACACACACAGAGAGAGAGAGATACCCTGATCCTAAACTAGTCTTTTGGATAATTCTATTATTTTTATTTTTCTTTACTCAATGCATGGATATTTTTACATAAATGATTATATAGTAAACTTGTTAAAAAATGAAAGTCTTAGGATAATGGACAATATTATATATATGTATATATATATATATATATATATATATATATATATATATATAACAAAAAAATTATACACATTCTAGTGTGTAGTAAATAATCACCGTATTGTTTATATGCATTCATTAAGTGACTTTGAAAAGTTGTATGTGATAGGTAAAATTTATATATCTATGTTATTCAAAATCAAAAAAAAAAGGAAATACTTCTCCTTACTAATTTGACATAGATAAAAATATTAAGCTACTAAATATGCTACTTAGAACCCAATACATCACCTAGAAATATTTAAAGTCATTTAATGAACTGGAACAAACAATATGGTGAATATTTATGACATGCTATTATAAGTATCCTTTTTGTAAAATTGTGTGTGTGTGTGTGTGTGTGTGTGTGTGTGTGTGTTTGTTACACACACACACACACGCACACACACACACACACACACACACACACACACACACACACACACACACACACACACACACACACACACACACACACAATTTTACAAAAAAATGATACTTATACTAGTATGTCATAAATATTCACCATATTATTTGTATGGGTTCACTAAATGACATTGAATAGTTATAGGTGATGTAATGGGTTCTAAGTAGCGTATTTAATAACTTAATATTTCTATCTATGTCAAGTTTAAATTTTAATAAGAATGATTTCCTTTAATCTATTTGATTTAGAATAACATAGATATATCAAGTATACCCATTTTCTAAGTTCCAAATATTTAATAATTCTATTATATGTAAATATAGGCAAACATTATAAGTATAATATAATAATTTTAAATGTGGTTTTATTTCATATTAGATCATTATCAAATAAATGAAGTCAAAACTATATAAAGAGGATCATAGCCAATATCTTTGGTTAAATCATCTTGTAAACCATAGATAAAAAGATTTTTCCATATTTACTATCTGATACATTTATGCATGTGCATGAAAAGTGTTTAAAGGGTATAATTACATGGACTTATAATACTCTAATTTACTATTCTAGCCTTATACACATACTTAGTTAAATATAATTCATTAAATAGAGGATCATTACCTTTATGATTGAGTGAGTAGAATTAAAAGAATGATGTTTATGATTGCTTGTATCATTTATTCATGTTGTGTTAAATGTATGTTGAAGTTTACATTATTCTAAATATGAGAATTATTACACTTTGTATGGATAACCATAGATAGATATATGAGTATTCCATTTGGTAACTCATATACCTAACCCCAGTTATCATGTGAATAATGATTTAGAAGTAGAGAGTTTAAACTGAGTGGATTTAACTCATATTTATATATCTAATTTCTCTTATGAAAACTTTGTCCAAAGTAATGTCATAGATGAGACATTATCATTCCAATGTACTTCTATTTTATATGTGTTTATTGATATCATTTAGCTATAGGAATGGATTACATTTTCTATTTGATTGTTGTGTGTAATATTGGTATCACATACATGGGTTCTAGTTTATTTCTCAATATCTACACTATTATTATATTCCACTCCATGAAGGGTATGACCACTCCAATTTGGGAGGTGTGTGGGAGACTATTGGTTTATGGTTGGAGGTAAATCACTAGGATGATGATCTCCCCTTGTTAATTAATTCAACCTTTGGGATTATGCTTAGACTATGTTATGGATCATGGAGTTGTTTGATTATCTCATTTGTACTATTTTACTCATTTTATTGTATATTTGACATTGTAATATGTTGTACCTTATTCCTTGATGGATATTGAACATAGTAGTGGTTGTGTAATTTGTTTATTATTGTGTAATTATAAATAGTAGTGGTTGTAAGAATATTTATGACTAATTTATGGATTATATTAGTATTTCTTATAATTGATTGATTCTATTACACTTGATTAATATTATTTTTAGATTATAGTCTGATTTATTACTTGAGTACTAAATGGATTAGATTTAGTGAGTGGGTTAATTTTATTATATAATTATTTGATTTAGATTCATTTAGTTTTCAATCAGTAAATAGATAGTTGTAAATGATTCTATAAATAATTTCATGTGATAAAAAAAATAGTGTAACTATTGGTTAGCCCAATGGGGTCTAACATTGTGGTATCAAATCTTAAGTTTTATCTCTTAAGCCTAATAAGTCCAATATCATAATTTAATTATCATAATTACAATGAAGAGAATGGAATGAGATAAATTCAGTGGAGATGGAACCTATAATGTAAACCCTTTATCTAGTCTTAATCATCTAGTATTAGAAAAAGCTACAAAATTCAATCAAATTATCATTGTTATGAATGAGACTAGAGAAATAATAAAGGATATTGAGTGATAAGTCCATGGACCTAAAGAGGAATAGGAATAGAAATTCATAGAGGAACAACCTGAAGAATAATAAGTGCCTCAAAATTAGGTGCATGAGGAAGGTCATCAAGTGGTGAGAGCTCAAATAGCTATGAATATTACATGTGATATGAATAAAGTTAATCCACCCAAGTCTAATGGTATGGTTTTGGGTAATAGAGCTGAATATTAGATCACAAAGATGGAAAACTAATTTTATATTTTGAGTTACTCTAAGTAAATTAAGGTTATGTGGGGAGATTACCAACTAGCTGGTTAAGTAGCAACTTGTTAGGCTAACTAGAAGTTTGAGATGAATCTTGATTTTACTATCACCACATGGGAGTAGTTTGTGACTCTTTTTAGATCAAAATGGTTACCTCATCTCTATTTCAACTATAAATTGACATATTTATAGAACTTGAGATGATTTTACAATGAATGAATATTGGGATCAATTTATAAAGCTCTTAAATTATGTTTCAAAGTACTATAAGGATGAACATTTATGAATAGATAAATTAATTATCAAACTAAAACCCCAACTAGGGTGTTAATTAGATGTACATGGACCATCCACCATGGATAAAGTATTGGAGAAGGTGGTTAATCAAGAACAAAGTTGAAATCATTAGTATAGGTCAGAGAGAAGTATAAAAAAGTTTGGTAGTTCCAAGACACCCTTCAAGAAGAAGAAATAGAAATTTAATGGTAACTCTAAGAATAAATTCAGCAATAAAAATTAAAAAATTGGTAATGTTTCCAAGAATAGGAAATCAAGAGGTAATTTCAGAGAAGGGTTTAAGGGTGAAAATTAGGCTCGGTGGAAGGGACCACTTGATGGATGTTTTACTTATGGAAGAGATAACTATGCCAAAAATTGTCCTTGATGGAAGACCAATGGAAATAATAGGAATACATCCACCTCAACATCTCAGTAGAGAACACTTCAATATAGTATTCATGCATCAGTGTAAAATCAACAAGATAAATTCCAAGCCTATCCTTTCAAAGTATCAAGTACTTTGTTTGGTTATCTAATTACTAATTTTATTGATACATGACATACTAAATGTTTTATTTCTCCTATAATATTGAGTGAATTATATAATAAAGTTGGTTTTATGGAAAATGCATGGTCAATATAGTATGGAAATGAGTCTAGGGTTAATGTTAACATATGTTTTATAGAGGCTGAGATCAAATAATTAGAATTCACCACAATTGTTGATATTTAAGAAGAACCACTTGGGTCATATGATGTGATCCTAGGAGTGAATTGGTTTTTTAGGAACAAAGCCAATGTTGACTATTTCCTTAAAAAATTTAATGTTTGAATTATTTGGGAAACCAAACCCAAATTTAAGGATGTTAAAGGGTGTTAAATCTTAGAAAAATTTCATCCATTTAATTGAAGAAAGCTCAATGTAAGGGATGTCAAGCATTCCTATTCCAAATGGATGATGTTGATAAAATAAAGGAACCTAATTTAGAAGATTATCCCTTTTTATGAGAATTTTGGGGTGTTTTTATAGAAGCATTATTAGGGATACCTCAAAAAAGGGAATATTATTTAACCATTGATCGTATTCTAGGGTCATAACTGTAGTCTACGGTACCCTACAGAATGACTACAACCAAGCTAGTTGAGTTGAAAGCACAACTTTAGGATATGTTGGCCAAAGGTTTGATTTGGCCAAGTGTTTCTCCATAGGGTGCACCTATATTTTTTTCAAGAATAAATATGGAAAGCTTTACTTTTGAATTGACTAATGCATGTTCAATAAGGCAATGATCCAGAGCATGTATCTATTACCTCACATTGATGATCTATTTGATAAAATATATGGTGTTTTATTATTTTGAATATTTATCTTCATGTAGGATATCATCAGTTGAGGATTTGAGAGGAATATATTCTTAAGACAACATTCATGACTCATTATGGGAATTAAGAGTTTACAGTACTTCCTGATGGGTTAAAAAATACATCAAAAACATTCATAAATCTCATTAATAATGTGTTTAATGATTATCTTGATTAGTTTGTGATAGTATTTATGGATGATATTTTTATCTACTCCAAGAATGAAGAAGAGTATATTGTGCACTTACATCTAGTTTTATAATGGCTGTAGAAGCACAAAAATTATGGGAAATTGTCTAAGTGTACTTTATTTCAAATAAGAGTAAAACACTTAGGATACATCATCTATGAAGAGGTAATTTTATTAGATCCAACTAAGATTAGGTCCATCATAGATTGGATAGAACCTAAAAATGTACATATGGTGTGTAGTTTCACGGGTTTAAGATGGTACTAAAAGAAGTTTGTACCAAATTTAACCAAAATAGATAATCTAATTACCTCTCTTTAAAAGAAAGAGAATTATTTTTTATGGTTAGATAAGTGTGAATAAGCCTTTTAGGTTTTTAAATAGAGGCTTACTTTTGCACTAGTATTGTATATTCTAGATATAAATGGTCATTTTTCAGTGATATTAGATGCATCTAGAGATGGTTTAGGAGGAGTTTTTATGCAAGATGGTTTGATTGTGGCTTATGAATTTATGAAACTAAAACCTTATGAGTAAAATCATGCCCCTTATAATTTATAAATTTTTGCCATAGTTCATAGCTCACAAGTTTGGAGGAATTTTTTTTTGGTAAGCCCTTTGAGCTTAATACTTATAACTTGGGTCTTAAGTATATATTCACCCAACCTAACCTCAATGCTTATCAAAGATGGTGGTTAGATTTTTTTATCAAATTATGATTTTGATATAAAATACATCAAGGGTAATGAAAATATAATTTTAGATTCCATTATCCATAGAATATATATAGAAACATTGGCTCCAATAAGGAGTACTTTCTAAGAACATGTAGCAAAATTTTTAACTAGAGATGAATTTGATGAATAAGTTATGAAATATTTGGCTAAAAACTCTCAAGATCATAGATACCAAGGTTTTAAATTTGATAATGATGGGGTTTTAAGGTGCAATGGTAGGATATATGTGCCTAAAAGGTAAAATTTGAGGAATATTATACTTAAAGAATTGAACAATGCTCCATATTCAAAAACATCCTAGAGTGACTTAGTTGGTAACAAAGTTAAAACCATTATATTTATGGAAAGAAATTAATAAATATGCAACTAATTTTATGCTTAGATGCTTTGGGTGTCAATAAGTCAAGGTTAAACACATGCATATTGTTGGGTTGATGTACCCACATTCCATGCCTGAATGGAAGTGAAAATTTATTAGTATGGATTATATCTAGGGTTTGCCTATGTCTAAGAATTGTCATAACATAATCTTGGTAGTTGTGGATAAATTAACCAAGGTAGCTAATTTTATTCCTAGTAATGTAATTGAAGATGCACCAATGCTTACCAAGAGTTTTATAAAACAAATTTATAGGTTGCATGGGTTTCATACAAATATTATTTCAAATAAGGACCCTAATATGACTTATAGGTTTTGGTAGACTTTAAATTTATCTTTGGGAACTCAACTAAATTTCATTACAACTTACCATCTTAAGATATATGGAGAAATAGAGAGAATAAATCAAATCTTAGAGGATCTATTGAGGATGTATTTCATGGACTAGAAATAAAAATGGGAAGAATACCTACCATTGGTTGAGTTTTATTACAAAAATTCATACCAATCAGCTATTAAAATGGATTCTTTTGAGGCATCATATGGTAAGAGGTGCAAAAAAAATCAACTAGTTGGGATAAATTGGAAGATAGAGTGGTCTATGGACCTAATATACTTGTAGAAATTGGAGAGTAAAATTAAAAAATAAAATATTAACTAAATCCAATGAAGCATTATTGACTAATCAAGTAACATTTTAAATTATGCAAAGAAAATACATGGGTATTTGTTATAATCTTAGATTCATTTAGGAAAAGGTGCATAGATGGTTGGTGTATCTTTTATCATGATCGATTGAATATATGGGTAGATATATTTTTAGAAACTAGAAGACTAATATGGTTATCAACCTATGTATGAGATTTTATTCCATCCCTAAATCTGTAAAAGTGATATTAATCCTCTTTCCCTTCAATAAAATGAGGAAGTTTAATAATATATAACTTGTATTGAGTCAGTGAATTCCATCAAGGGTTTTTATTGATAAAATTATTTGTTTGGTTCATTAAGGAGGATTTGGAATATTTGTTTAAATTTGCAAAATCTTGTGAATTGTAGTAAGGGTTTAGATGTCCTTGCCTTTGACTTATTTTCATACTTGTATATACCTATATGATGTCTTAAATATTTTATTAAACATGAGAAAAACATTCTTAGTGGCTTTGGTTTATAGATTTGCTCTCCATAAACTAGTAGCTACACACTCATTATGTATAATGAGCATATGAATAAATACATACATATATACATATATGTATATGTATATTTATATACATATAAATATCTAATGAAAATATTCTACTACACCTTCAGAATAAAATTAGAATAATTGAAGGTTGGCTTGAATTAAAATATTTAAGTGTAGTTGCACATGAATTTAATTCTCCTCTAGGTGAGATAGTGGTTTTAGGTATTAAGGATACAATATAAGGTTTTACTATACAATGTAAGCAATTTTCTTGATTCATTTTTTAAATGTTAATCTTTATCTATGGATAGAGTAATCAAAAACATATACATTCATGATTTAATATGATATATTCATATAATCCTTATATTTTTTGAATTAAAGTGTTGTAATATTGCATGTTATGTTGGTTAAAATCACACACACACACACACACACACACACACACACACACACACACACACACACAGAGAGAGAGAGAGAGAGAGAGAGAGAGAGAGAGAGAGAGAGAGAGAGAGAGAGAGAGAGAGAGAGAGAGAGAGAGAGAGAGAGAGAGAGAGAGAGAGAGAGAGAGTAAACTAGTTTTTTGGATAAATATATGAGTTGTAGTTTCATTTACTTGATGCATGGATATATTTACATAAATTATTATATAGTAGAATTTTTATAAAATGAAAGTCTTAGGATAATAGATAGTATACTACATACATACATACATACATACCATGATTATAAATAATACCATGGTTATTTACTACATACTAGTATAAGTACCATTTTTTTATAACAACATATATATTTATAATCACTTGGATTTTTACTCTCCTTTCAATTACGTTGGGAAATTGGAGGTAAAACACTTGCATGATGCTCTCCTTTTATCAATTGATTCAATCTTCAGGATTATACTCAGGCTATGTTATGGATCATGGAGTTGTTTGATTATCTCATTTGTATTATTTTACTCATTTTTTTATATATTTGACATTGCACTACATTTTACCTTATTCTTTGATGTATATTTATTGTGGCTATGTAATTTGCATATTATTATGAAGTTATAAAGAACAGCTATAGTAAGCACATTTATGATTGATTTATATCTTATATAAAAAAAATTATACTTGCTTCATTCTATTATACTTGATTGATAGTTATGTAGATTATAGTTTGATTTATTTCTTGAGTACTAAATGGATTTGATTTAGCCATTGGGTTAATTTTATTGCAATATTTATTTCTTTAGATTCATTTAGTTGTTAAGATATAAATAAATAATCTTAAATGATATTATAAGTAATTTCATGTGATAAAAAAAAGTCTAACTAATGGTTAGCCCAGTGGAGTCTAACAAGAAGTCTACAAAAAGGAGAACTAGAGATTGGTATTCACCCCCAAAATATGTTATTTTGGGTGATCATAACAGGTACAAGTAGGGTATTAACAATTCACCTTTTATACTAGTATATGGTTTGGAGACTATATTTTTGATGACCCTCAAATTGCATATGTACAAATTCATGTAAGAGTACATGAAGGATAATGGGAATACAAACAAAGACCATTGGAAATTATTCAAGGAATATGCATGAGAAGAATCCATACCAAACTTTAGTATACATTAGGATACTATTAACAGATGGTTCAACAAGAAGGTAAAGGTGAAGTTTTTTTAGATATTAGACCTAATATTTTTTGGCACAAATCCAATTATAAGAAAGGATAGAATTTGAAGTTGGACCCACTTTATGTTTTTCCTTACTAGATTTATGATTCACTTGGACATAATGATTTTATATTGATGGATCTTTAGAGAAATAAGTTCTTCCTTCATGTGAATGAATAGTTCTTGAAGAAATACTTCTTAGATATCCCATACACTATAATATCATAGTATTTCTCTAGGCAAAGGATGGTAATGTAATTATTAGACTAGATTTAGTTTAGTTTTCTTTTTTTTCATGTTTTTTCTATTGTGTGTTTATTTTATCATTGTTGTGGTTATTTTCCTTTGTCATCCTTGTGTTCTCCATTTTTTTCATGACCCACTAGTAGAATCATGACCCTAAAAGTGATAACCCATTCCCATTATATGTTGAAGTAGACATTTATAAATGAAATTTTAAGACTGAATCTAAGCATTGATTCTTATTTGGCCATTTCAAAGGTAAACCATGCCTTAAAGACATAGTTCTAGAAAAATAAAATAGAAAGTGGGTAAAAATTATTGAATAATATAATAAAAGAGGTAATTCCTTTCCCAATATCTAGTAGGAAGGAAGACACTAATTAAAAATAGAGCATATGAATTAGGAATTTTTTTATTTCTAGCAAAGAGATCATCACAACACTGAAAAGAACATTAAGGAGTCCTTATGAATTCATTTTATGAGCAAAGAGTCTCATTTAGTGTTTAAAAACTCACTAAATCAACCAATAATATTGGATAAATTGGTCCCCAATCCTCATGGATCATAAATAAATAAGATGTTAGAATTAAAGGAAGTTTGAAAGTCAAGAAAATCTTAATTTATTTTTAGGAAAGGGTGATTCAGGAAATATCCATTGCAAGCTTTTTGGCCTAGAAGGAAATGGATCAAGGCCTACATTGGGGTAAAAGGTATCTCTATTAGGGATATAAATGTATAAATATTATCATAATAATACCAAATCCTTACCTTCCTCAACCAATCTATGCAAAAAGCAAAGTCTTTTTCAGTAGTTCTGCACACATGAGGCACCTCTAAACTTGATCATGATTTCAAAAGATAAATAAAATAAAATGAATTAATAACTTTTTTGATGCCTAAAACCTTTTCTTAAAGTTAAATAGCCTTATATGGGAATCTTTAAAGGTGTGGGACTGAATTGTGTTCTGTAAAGCAACCTTCAGGATTTTAGAACCCAACATTTCATTCTAAGTTGGGGGATGAAAAGGGAGAATAAGGAAATGAAAATAAAAATAAAACAACACTAAGGTGATGCATCAAGATATTCAAATCATTAACATATGATTTCATAAAATAGATTGATCCCTTAAACATTATAGAGTATAAAAGATCATAAAGCATTAATTAAAATCTATAATGCAAGCAAAGATCAATACTATAGAAGTAGAAGAAAAGAAATAATAGATAGACATAAATCTTCACTCAAATTGACATAAAACACCACATAATCTTCATTTTTAGATGTAGAATATAATATAAAAGGCATCAATGGAAAAATTGAAAACATCTAATCACACCTATGAGGGGCACCTACTAAGATTACATAATGAAAAATTACTAGCTACTACTACTCCTATTCTATTATAAATGGTTATTTTCAAAAATAGAAAAAATATAAAGTAAATGATAACTAGCCCCTTCCAAAAGGGATGGGCCTAGAATATATAAGCAATATGGCTTCTCATGGGAATCATACCTAAAAACACTAGCACTTGCCCCTATGATGATGCCATTGCAACTAAATGAGGGTCTCGAGCTCATGATTACAGTTAACCTCTAAATCCCAAATATGGTGCAACTATATTATCTTGTTATAGTCACGATGCTCAAGAGGAGTGTAGTGACACCACATGTTCATCTCTGGGGCCATCTTTGATATTCCATTTGATATGGAGATATGCTTACCCTAGTTAATGGTGTAACTCCTAGCTTTGATAGGAAAACTTTACTTTTTACAAGCATCATGGCACCATCTAGAAAGGCTCACTTCTTCTTTTTTATAACTGCATTATGGGTTCCATTTTTTCTTCTCTAACCAATGGAATTTATTGAAGGCCTAACAAAATAAAAAGACTTTAATAAGTTCCATGATGCCATGCATCAATAAAACACTTCTCCAAGGGGAAGTTAGGCACTTACTTATGAAATAAACATGATATTTCCACATGGAGAAACTACATTTGCCTTGATAACTACTCAGTGGGTTTCCTCATCACATTATTAGCCAATAACACTACTCATATATCTAACCAAAAGCAAATGACCTTGGATGAGTGCTAGGTTATCATGTGTTGAGTTGGCACCACTCCAAGATGAACTAATGACTTCTTCATGATGAAAAACACCAAGGTAACACATGTCAAAAGTGAAGGGAGGCCAATACTTAGGAAAAATTACAAAAATGACCCTAGGAAAGAATAAGCCAAAAGAAAAATTATTGGATGTGGTGAGAGAGTCTGGGACCAAACATGAACTACTATAAAATAACACAAGGTGGATTTTGATCCATAGTAATTGGTGACTCAAAGGGGTGTTTACCTATGGATGAGAGAACCCAAAACTATAGTATGTGAACTAATCAAGGTAAAAATTTCAAAACAAGATGAAGGTTTGTAAATTACAACTTTTAAAGGGCATCTTATAAAGGTAACCACTCTTCCTCCTTGGGTTAGGCCTTATTCTTAATATCCTCAAAGGATCTATCTAGATCAATAATCTCCTTGAAGGAGATGCTCCCCACGCCTTTAACTATTACCAACATTTGGAACTCCTACTAGGCAAGTGGTTATAATATCCTCTCCACCTCAGAGACACTAAGGGACTAACCAAGAGCTATAAACATGGTATAGTCATTCTATTTCTACTCTAGTAATACTGTTATTTGTTTATCTAGAAGGATGTTGTTTTCTGCCAAGAATGGGGAGGGGAATCTCAATTAGACTAGTTATTAAATATCTTGGACTATATTTTCTAAGGCATTCAATAATTCCTTAGATTTTTTTGGTGCCTTATTATAGCCTAGGAATTCATTGACCTTTACCATTACATGCCTTCAATTGGCCACTCCCATTGCTTATAATTTCTCATCTAAAGTACTATAAATCTTTTGGGTGAGGAGCTATAAAAATGAGACCTTGGGGGTACAAAGGCAATAAATTGATAAATAGATGCACTAACTTGGGAGCTCAAATTTTGGGAATCTATTATGAAGGTGAGGGCTAGTTTAAGGTTTGCATATGTGCCCTTGATCCTTTCCCAGTAATATTTTTATATATTTTAGATCATGGGGAGGATTTTCATGGTCTATGAGTAGGTAGCACTATCATTATTCACCTTCTCAATTTCTTGGTCCTTAATCAAGGATTCCTACTATGCCTACTACAATAATTACTAAAAAACCCAATTAGAATTTAAGATATTTTGATGGGTCTACACTAGTTTAGTATCTCTCTCTCCTACAACTTGGTCTTGGTAGCCACTCATAGATTCTGTTCCACCTAGAATCTCTCACTGTAGATAGTTTTGAAGTTCATACCTTGATTTATTGAGCTCTATGTTTTTAGCCTTAACCTTAACATTAAGGTAGTCAATCGTATCCTTCACCTTGGTGAGTTCTAGCTTGGTCTTCTCTATCTATCGAGTTTCTTTGTTGTAGTCTATAGTCATATACTTATATATTTCTTCCATCATCTCAACCTTATCAATGGGCTTAGCCTAGTTGAGATTAAGGTTGAAAACTTGTATGACATAGTCCCCCAACTACATCTACTCTTGGGTCTTGACTATTTAAAGGGATAAATGAGTAATCATGAGGGATTTTTATGTAGGGTTAAAGAATGATTGCATGTAACTACTAGGGACCTGGCTTGTTTCCCCTCTTCTTCTCGATCTAAGCCTCTTAAGACATTCTCTCTACATCCATATACTGATGGTATTACTCTAGTGAGTAAATGTTTTCCCTTATGAAGGGGATTCCTTGAGATAACACAAATGGAATGGTCACTTAATGGTATAAAGTAGTGGATGTTGTTCCTCTATATACAAGTGGATGAAAGGTGAGGGTGGAAAGAGAGAAAGGAAAGAGCCAACAAAGTGGGGTGGAGGGAGATTATACCATGATGGAAGATGATACAAATGATAAAGGTGAAGGGGTTAGGAAAGGCATGATAGAGGATATTTAGACTATATATTAAAATGATGTGAGCTCAGTGGAGGACTAGGTAGATGAAGAGGAGAGTGGGGTCAGGGATGTAATTCAATGGGTAGTAGAGGGTGCTGTAACCTTAAGTGAAACCATGGGTGAAGATGAGGAGCTGATAAAAGAGGTAGAAGTTTAAATAAGGGGTTTTGAGAAGCATATCATCTTCATATGGGTTTTAGTGGAGGGCTAGATTTTAGTAGCTCATGCTTCTTGTACTAGGATGACCCAACCACAAGGTGCTTAGAAGAGGCTTGTTATTGTTATGGTGCCATGGGGTACAAGAACATGGGAGGAAACTAGGTTGAAGTCTTTTAAAAATCCAATAATTTAACCTCCTTTTTCTATAATACATACCCCACTTCTTACCCAAAGGTATATTCTTATTCTTCTTCTTCCTCTTCTTCTTCTCCTCCTATCTCTATCTCAAGAGAGAATCCTACTTTTGCTAAGATTTATTTTAGATTATGTTCATCTTAGAGACTTTCAAATGTTTCATCTATCTCTTCATCATCAAAATTAGATTATCTCTTACCAATCTCTTACCTATATTTTATATAGGCAGCTATTTTCTATTCATTTCAACCATTTCAAGTGTATTGTGCTCAAAATCCCTTCATTAATCTCTTAAATGTGTCATAAGTTTAGACCACATTATATAAGGATTCCCATGGTTTGAGAGTATATAATGAGATCTAGGATGGATCCACATAATTTTAGAAGATCTCTTCCATGGGCAACCTCCTCTACTCTAGGTATAGTCAAGTATGATTCTTGGGGGTGTTAATGGTCTTCAAAGATGTTATGTATCTGATTAGATCATAGTTTCATCTATAATCAATTAGGTTAAGGAAAAGATCCACCATCTTGGAATTGATTAGGCATCCTCGATGCCTCTTTATCACCATGATGCCCCTTATTGTGAAGGGGACATCATATAGGCCTTTCTTCTTCTTTCCTACTCCATAAACAGAGTTTACTGCATTGAGTTAGTGAGCCAATTCTAGGGCTAGGGTCCTACCTATTAACATGCATGGGAGATGGAAGGGTTCTCTTTAGAACATATACACATAGATTAATGAAAAATGGGTTCCCTATAATTAATTCAAATAGGACCCTACTCCTAGTGAGCCATGACCACTATGCATTTGTCATTTTGAATGTAATGGCCTTTGTGCTAAGGCTGATGAGAATTGGAGATAAATAGAGCTCTAAGAACTCATAGTAGTCTTATATGACTTACAGGATGTGGGTCCATAGGTGACTAGAGTCACCATGTTGGGGAAGATGTTCATCTTAGAGGAGTTGAGATTGAGATGTGTAGAGAAAAACTAGGAGTACTGGTATAGAATGAAGTGCAAGAGGAAGGAGTATCAAAAGGTAAAAAATGTCAAAAAAATTTATAGATCATTCTTTATGGTGGTGGAAATGGATTATACAAAATCAATCCTATAAACTTCTTCCTTATTCACTATATTAAGGAGGTAGAGCACACCTAACTAAAAATTAGTTACATTGGCATATGTGTCCATCTTAAAGATGAAATCCAACATGGATAGGAAGTATTTTAGGTACTACATGGGAAATCTCACCAAGGGAATGGGTATAGGATGCATCTCCATGATGTTGTTCTTAAAGAGAAATTAAGGAAGTGTGCTTTCTCATGAAATCAGGAGTCCCAAACATCTTGAAGGCTTTCCATGCTATAGATATTAGCTTTGGGGTTGCTTGGGAGTCAAACCATCTCCTTTATGGTGTATACACTATTTTTATCCCTTAAATGGACATTGTTAGCAATTATTCCAGTGTTGGCATCATACCTCTTTACACATAGGGTAATGATTTTTGGGCATGGATGGATGTAGGACAACATAAACTATTCTAGTGTGTAGTCCCACATTCTATATTTAAATGAGTCATACTCCTCCATGTGGACCCTCTCGAGCATTTGATCATGAGAACCCTCTCTCAAACTTTTGGGATTATTGGATATCTTAAGATTAAAGATATCATCCATAAAATTAGTGACCTTTATTTAGTCTCTATAATCCCCTTTGGTTACCTTCTTGATATTTGACACTTTCTCCTTTTGCTAAGAGGGGGTAGAAAAATAGGATTTCCTTATCACATATTGAGAGGGAAGGTTCCCCTAAATACCCAACATGTGGATCTTTTGTCTTGTGGGATGCTTATCACCTCCTGACAAACATGTAAAAATCTCCATTTTGAATCTTGCTTAAAAACCACTCTCTATCTTTATTTAATGATTGATAACTCCCACTCATAAATTTAAATAATTCTTGGCTCATCTCTCTCTACTTTATTTAATTTCTAAATGCTCTCAAGAATCTCAATGCATCAAGTTTTCGGCTTGATGGGGAGAGGGGTGTTTATATATTGATGTGCCTCATCATAGAAAAATTGAAATTAAGTGCCTCCCATAAATTTCAAGGATGATAAAGACAATCAAGGAGACACTTGTAAGATATTTATGGAAATAACTGTGGGGGATTATGTAAAATGGAGTGTCTAACATTAATGATAGGTGAGGTCAGTAGATAACCATATTTTAGAGAATGTTTTTTGAATATTTAGGAGAGATAGGGTGAGGACATGTGGTAACTATACAAGCCACTTATGCCAATGACACTTATTAAAAGGAAACAATAATGGAAAGGTAAACACAACAAAATGAAATAACAAAAAAGGAAAGGAAACACATAAATAAAAAGAGAAACTAACTAATTATGTACAAGGGAAAGACATGTAAGCTAGTTGAAATGCTTTAAACTTATTTTATTAATCAGGATATCCAATGCATTTTCCTCTTTATCTTCTAACTTGAAATCATTTCCCTACTTATTGATGATGATATGAAATGGTCCCCTCTATAAAGAGTCAAAATTCACATGTTGCCCTAGATTTATAGCCCTTTGATCATACTTGAGCACTAAACCCCTAGGTTTGAATTCTTGGTTTGATGACTTCTTATCAAACCATCACTTGACCACTTGTTGTTGAGTGATTTTCACATTGCTTACCTATTATCTTGCTTCTTGGAGGCTATGTATATTTATGAGTCTAACCTACATCGCTCCACTTTACATAATTTTAACAACTTTCAAAAGTTGTAAGGTAGGTATTTTTTATGAGATCAGCATGACTACCTCTTTCACATATACAAGTTCATACAAGGAGGTTTTTAGGATCTACTTTATATTGATGTAGTCCATCCATAGAGTCATTCTCATCTACATGTTCCACTCCCTTTACCAGTTAGTGTCCATCCTTTTGATTAATCTTATAAGGTTCTTATTTATTGACTTCACCAAGTCATTCCCTTGTGGGTAGTAATTAGATGAAGTTTTTAAGAAGATACCATTTTGGAATGCAAACTTAAAAACCATGGACTTGAGGAAGGTTTCACTATTGTTATAGATGATTGTCTTGGGTAGGCCAAATCTTATGAGATCTTCTACGAAGTCAAGAATCATATTCTTGATCACCTCTTTGAGTGGGACTACTTCAATCCACCTGGCGAAGTAGTTAGTGGCCATCAATATCCACTTGTGAGTAATGCCTAAGATAGGATTGATCATCCTAATGAAATATATACCCCACTATATGAAGGGTTCATCAGTCATAATTGGGTTTAGATGCATGGCCACATTATTTCTTTTTCCTATAAATAAATGGTACTTTTGGCATTTTTTGACTACCTTATGGTATTCTATAAACATGGTCAGCTAATAATACTCTGTGTATATGATCTTTACCATAGTGGTTGTTTATGAGAAGTGGTTATCTAGGGGATTGAAGTGAATATCTTAGGGAATTTTCCTAGATTGGTATCTTTCAACACATTAGAGTACATCCCCATTAAAATTTATTTTGAATATGACTTCTTAGACTAGTGTGTAACTAACCCCTTATAGTCGATAGAAATACATTTTATGCATAGGGAGACCATCATGGTACTCACTAGTTTGCATGAAGTAGATATTAGCCACCTAAAATCTATCAATTTCATATTGGTTTAGTATAACTACTTTTGACTTGTCTTATTCTTCTAGTGGGACATTTGCACATTGGGATAAGTACTCGCAGATTCCTCTTCCTCTAATCACCTTTGTATGCTTGACTTTGATATCATATTCTAGGATCTTGGTGATCTAATTGGCCTAATTTTTAGTTATTTCTCCTTCCATTATGTATTCATATATGCTACAATGTGTCAATACACCATTATTTTACTTATCGTGAAAGGGTTCCTAAATATTTTGAGGCCTTTGACAATGGTGAAAGCTTGTATCTCCATGAAATTTTACTTGACTTCATACTCACATAATGTTCTTAAGTAAAATATGATCAGGTGTTCATTTCTTCCTTTGTCTTTCTTTTAAGTTAACATAGCCACTAAGCTTTGCTCAATCTCATAGACATACATAATGAATTCCTTAGAGAAGTCTAGGTTGGCTAGTAATGGCATGGTGGAGATTGCATCCTTGATCTCATCAAACGCCACTCTTCTCTCATGAGTCCACTTGAAGGCTTGGTTCTTATTTATCATTAACATGATTGGTCTCATGAATCCTTCAAAGTAGGATATGAACCTATTGATGAAATTAATCTTTCCAAGGAAAGATTGGACTCCTTTATTGTTTACTAGTAATGTTAACTCTCTGATAGCTTTTATTATCTCTGGGTTGATATCAATCCCCTATTTAAATAATATGCACCCAAGTAGCTTAACCTATGGGATTCTGAAGACAAATTTCTTGGGGTTAAGGGACACCCCAAATTCTTGGCACTTTTAGAGGACCTTCTCTGGATAGTCAAAATGGTCCTCCTTCCTCCTAGAAAACATGGTGAAATCATCTAGGTATATGAAGATGATCTTATTGATTAGGCCCTTAAAGGCCACATCCATATCTCACTATAAGGTATAACTAGCATTATAGAGGCCAAAAGGAATATTTGCTTATGAGAAGGTTCCCCACTTCATGGTGAAGGTGGTCTTGTGCTGGTCTTCTTCATCTACCCATACTTGATTATACCTAAAGAATCCATCTAGTAGAGAAAACATCTCTACACATACTACTATATGGAGGATCTACTCCATAGATGGGAGGGGATAATTTTCCTTTAAAGAATCCTTATTCATATCCCTAAATTCCATGCAAAACTACATCTCTCCATGATTAATTCACATAGAAACTAGATTGGACACACAAGTCAAATACTTGATTGGGTATATAATCTTTGAGTTGATCAATTTCTTGAGTTCTTGAGCCATGAGGGACTTAATTTTTATATTCAATAGTCTTTACTTTTGTCAGACTACTTTGTCTTTTTTTACCAAGTCTATCATGTGTTTAATGAGCTTGCAATCATATCCCTTTAAGTCATCATAAGTCCATGTAATGACTCTTTTATATTTTTTATATAAAGAAAACAAGTACTCCTTATCCTTTTGAGGGAATTATTTTCAAACCTTCATCTTCCTTCCACATCTAACATCAATCTTAGAGTAGTCACCCTTATCTATGATTAAATTTTGATTGTCATTCCTTGCATCATCTAAGTCAAAAAGATTTTTCAAGGTGATGAGACCTTTTGGTAGCTTGTTGGTCTTTAACTACATGATTTAGTCCCCATAAGTCTCTTCAATATTTTGTTGCAATTGTTCCATGAATTTACATGATTGCTAAAGGAACATGGTGATTTACTCATCACATTCAAACACTTGCCAATTCTAGTCATTATCAAGGATGACAAGTCTAATGATAACCCACATGACCTACTTGTTGATGAATAATTTTGTCACTAGATTGAATTGGTATCCAATCATTACCATTATGTCTACTTATGTATTCATGGCCCTAAGGATGATTTGGATGTTGAAAGCTTTAAAGGTTTCAATCAAATCCCATATACAATGGTAGTAGGACCTCATGCATACATTTTTTATGGTCATGACTCCTCTTAATTTCCTTATAACTAGTTCATAATCATCAAATACTTTTAACTATTTTATGCTTATCCACTTGGCTAGGCTAAGGCCATGGACTAGTTCTTCATATTAAATGTCATTATTAGTGTAGATGAATTAAAATTTGAAGGCTTAGAGGGTCTCTTTTCTAGAGGGAGATATTATTCATATTCTATCTCTAGATCTGGTCTTGCACTTTATGCCATCAAAATGTAGAGTCCAAAATTTGGACTCATCTTTAGGTGCTTTGCTTTGGTTGTCTTTCTTCTTTACAACCTTGGGAATGACCTAGTCTTCATCATAGATCACATAGGTCCCAAGGTGAGTAGCATAAAAATGTATGAATGGATTAATTTTAATGAACCCATTGACAAGGCCCTCTTCCTCTAGACTTCTAGTGTCTACTACCTTTTTTCCTTTGAGCATCTCCATGTAGTGCATCTCTATTCTTGAGAAGGAGGTGTGCATTGCTTCAAATTTCATGATAACTTTATCCACTATATGTTATATGTGAATTGGTTTGGATAAAACCTTTGACTTTGAACAATACTTGGTCCTCAGGATTGGATGGGACTAGTCAAATGATAGGTACCTATCTATCTCAGTAGTGAAATCTCTTGATAGACATAGCCCACAAATAGGTGGGGTGTCTATCACTATAATGTCTTGTGTTATAGTAATTCTAGGACAAGAATATAATGTGAGGAGTATATCCTTGATGACACCTAAGGTTTGAAACTTATTCCCATATATCTGCATCACTCCTTTATTTAATATCTCATACTTCAATTATATTGCATCCACTATCTCTTTAGGCATCACTATTGTGTTTGCACTCAAATTGATCGTGGATTTATGCAATAATTCCTTACCCATAATTAGTGTCAAATATAAAGACGTAGGTTTTATTTTTCTTGCCCCTTATTTGGTATTTAAGAATGTGGAGGGTACCTAGGGTTATGTGCTTTTGAAATCTTCTTTCCCCTTTATCCTTGTAGGCTTTGCAGTCATCTTTCCTTTTGTGAGATTTTCTTGCTTCTCCAAGGATTCATTTATTAGATATTTTTTCTCAATGATCAATAGGATGTCCTAGAGGAAGATGTTATTTGAAACCCTTTTCAACTACACCACCACATTGTATGACCCCAGAGATGGAACCTTAGGATTTTTTGCCTTATTTTGCACCATTTTTCTCCACTTTTGTTATGTCAAAGGTGAAGGTTGGGGTACTAGACCCTTTGAAAAAGTCACTTTGGGATTTTATATAGCTTCAAGGCTCTCAAAAAACCTTTTCTTAGAGCATGTGTAATAATTAGATTGAACTTTTGAGGTTCTATACATGAGAACTTCATTTGCATATACCATATCTTCAACTTTTACCTAGGAGAAGAGTGCATACTATAGGGATATATCTTCATTTTGTTTTGAGGATATTACTTATATCTACACTATCAAGATGAAATTATAAACCCTTGGGGATTGATATACATAGGCTGAATCAGGTGTATTCCCTTATCATCATTGTTTGACAACCTTCTACTATAGATTTCCCTTTAGATAATTTCATGGTCTATGAACATCATTGTAAGGTAAAAACCAATTAGAATCATATGCCAAGTTATTTTTGCCAAAAAATATGTCCCTATTTCCATTCAGTAATACTGTATGTAAGGGTTTAGGTATTATAATAATTTAGTTCATAGGCCACATCTTGTGATTTGGCACTTAATGATTTAGAGCTTGATGATTTAACCTTTGCCTCTATTAGGGTTGGTTCTACTATTAAGGTTCTCTCATTTATTAGTAATTATTAATATGGGGATTTAAGGTCATAGCCTACTACCATTTGAGATTTATTATCTCATTGGAAAAATTCTATAGGATACTCTTCATGTCATTCATCTTTGTGGCTAATGAATTTTGAGTAGATGTGCTCACCTAAGTGGGTGGATATACATAAATAGAAGGTGAGGATCCTAAGGTAATTTGGAATTATTATTATGAAGTTTTCAATATATTTGATAATATTAGCATTAGTAGCCATAGAGGAAGCTTTCTTGCATTTATCAAATTATTTTCAGCTCTTACTGCTAGATCATAAGCATTTGGTAGTGTTTACTTTCTAAGTGACTAGATCATAACCACAATATCTGATTTGAAGGCCTTGAGGTATAAAATAATGGCCATGCCTATATGTGGATAATCTACTATTGGTATCCTTTTCTAGGTCTTTTTGAACCTGGTATTGAAATCAATAATGGCCTCTTGTAGGCCCCTTTTGATAGTTATTAGTTTTTATAAGAGGGATAACCAGTTTGCTTTCTGATTGAATCACTCAAATAATTTGTTACCCAATTCATCATAGGTGTTGATGGAGTTGGATGGAAAATATCAGTAGCAATCAAGATCCCTCCCTTTAAAGGAAGTGTCTAGTAGCCTTAAATCTACATTTTTCACATTGACATAGTACACAGTGCACACATTTTCAATAGCTTGGAGATGTTATACTATGGTCTTTAAATCATTTCTTGAGAACTTAGGGAGAATATTCAAGGCATTAGTAGGAATGAGGTCCCATGTAGCTAGGGGTGTCAGATGGATAAGTGGGTTTCCACTATCCCATAATACAAAGTTCCTTAGTGGGCCTTGAATAAACATTTGTTATTGCTAAGTAGAGCTAGACCCTATGGTCCTTTGGCAAGTTGGAGCTCCTAGAGGAAATTATAGTAGGCTCATATTATTTACTATTTATGATCATGTTATAAGCCTTTGACTCATAAACTCAAGCTCCTAGTTAGGTAGACTAGTAGATCTGGTTACACCAAGCATGCCAAAAAAATTATTGATGCCTAAAACCTTTGATTTAGGTTCAATAACCTTCTATGGGAAGATTTATAGTTGTGGGACCAAATTTCAATTATAAAAAACCTTTGAGATTTTAAAATCTGGCTCTTTATTTTAAGTGGGGGATGAAAATGGAGAAGAAGGAAATGTAAATAAAATTGAGAAAACACTAACTAAGGTGATGCATTGAGAGATTCAAAGCATTAACCTATAATTGCATAAAATAGATTTATCCCTTAAACGCTCCAGACCATAAAAGAGCATATATCATGAATTAATAATTATAATGCAAGCAATTATCAATACTATAGAAGTAGAAGAAAAGAAATAAAATAAATAAATAACTCTTTTCTCAAATTAACATAGAGCACCAAATCCTCTTCATTATTAGATGGAGAATAAAATACAAAAGTCCTTAAGGGAATAATGCAAAACATCCTATCACACCTATGAGGGGTACCTTCTAATGTCACATAATGAAAAATTACTAGCTAATGCTACTCATATTATATTATAAATGGTTGTTTTCCAAAATAGCAAAAATACAACGTAAATGATAACTATCCCCTTCCAAAAAAGATGAGATTAGAATATATAGGTGAGACCACTTCTCATAAGAGGACAACTATAGATATTGACACTCACACACATGATTATGTCATTATAATTGAATTAGGGTCTCGAGCTCATGAGTGTAGTTAACCTCTAGATCCGAGATATGGTGTAACTACACTATCTTATTATGGCCATGATGCATAGGAGGAGCGTAGTGACACCATATGTTTATCTCTAGGGCCACCTCTGATATGACATTAGAGATGGAGATCTACTTACCCTATCCAATGGCACTAATCCTAACTCTAATATGAAATTTTTTGTTTTAACAAGCATTATGGCACCAAATGGAAAGGCTCACTTCTTCTTCATTATAACTACATGGTGGTCCCCTTTTTCTTTTCTAGCCAATGGCATTACTATAAGTCCTGACAAAATAAAATGCCTTTGATAAGTGCCATGATGACACATGTCAAGAAGATTCTTCTCTAGGGAGAATTTTTCCACTTCCTTGCTAAATGAGCACAAAGGTGCCACATGGAAAAATTGTGTTTCCCTTGATAAATGCTTAGTGGGTCCCATCCATCACCTTAATAACCAATGGCACTGCTTGGAGATCTAACCAAAAATAAATGACCTTTGATGATCTCTAGGTTTCCACGTATCAAGTTATCACTAATATAAGATTAACTAAGGACTTATTCATGCTGAAGAAGTACCAAGATGACATGTGTTGAAAGTGGAGGGAGGCTAAGTCTTAGGAAAAATTATAAAAAGAACCCTAAGAAAGAAGAAGTCAAAATAAGAACTATTGGATGTGCTGAGTGAGTTTAGGACCAAACATTAACTAGTCCAAAACAACACAAGGTGGATTTTGATCCATATACTCTTCACAAAAATGATCCCTTGAATGAATAGATCCAAGTATGTCATGTGATAAATCAGAATTAAGTGATTCTTTTCACTCCTATTCTATCAAAATAAGTTCTAACACTTTTTAATGGTTTAATAATGGAGAACCATGGTCTGGGTTATACTCACTAGAGTTTATTTCCCTACATATTCACCATTTATTATGACCAACATGTCCATTTTAATAGAATAAAATGAGACCTATGTATTATGAAAATCTAAAAAATATAACACCTGAATTGGGCTTTAATTGATCATTGTTCACATAAAAATGGCAATGTCTACTCAATCCTAATAAAAAAAGTATCTCATAGTTTCACCATTAGGTTTTTATCATGTTTGGAATATTCTCATATCTCCATAAATTTAAATTAAATTTAAGTCCATTACACTCCTAAAATGTTTCCCTAGTTAGTATTTTTTTGGGAACTAACTATGTTTCTATATAAATCTCATTGTGTAGGTCTTTCTTGAATCCACAATCATGGAATCAGAGTTGGCACTCTCTCAAAATCCTTTCTAGCTAATAGGTAAGAATTTATTTTCCTACATGTATCTTTTAAAGGAATCATCACTTTTATATATATTTTTAGGTCCCAAAGCTATCAAATTTTTTAGAGTTATTAGAATCCTAAGACTAGTGAAAATATGCCATGTGTCTTATGAGACCACATAGTGTCATATTTTTTAGAGCGTTGGGAGGTCCCATATTTTAGAGAGGTGTTATAGGTATTAGAGGTGTCAAATCTATTAGAATCTTGGAACCAATGAAAATACACCATGTGTCTTATGACACCCCATAGTGTTAGACTTTTCAAAGCCCTGGGAGGTCCTAAAGCTATAAGAGGTGTTAGAAATATTAGAATCCTAGAACCAATGAAAATATGCCAAGTGTCTTAGACACCTAATGATGTTAAAGTTATTAGAGATATAAGAAATCATGGATCTATTAGAGATATTAGAATATAACAACCAATGAAAAAATGCCATGTGTCTTATGACACCCCATGGTGTAATATTTCTCATATCTATAGGAGGTCCCAGATGTGTTATAGGTGTTAGATCTATTATGATATTATAACTAATTAAAATATGTCATGTATATTATGGCACCCCATAATGTCAAACTTTTTAGAGTACTAGAGGTCTTGGAGATGTTAGAACTATTAGAATATTAGAACTAGTGAGAATATGCCACGTCTTATGACACCCATGGTATCAGACTTGTTAGATCCTTGGGAGATCCCAAAGCTATGAGAGGTGTCAATTATATTATTTTCCAAAAATATATGAAAAAATACCATGTGTCTCATTACACCCTATAGTATCAGACTTCTTAGATCCTTGGGAGGACTGAATAAATAGAAAGTGCCGCATGTACTTCCATCTGCTTAGGTGGTAGAAGATCTTGTAATACTCTAAGAAGTTAAAAACAAAGTATGGATCAGGAATCTTAATCTAATGAATAAATTCCATGTTTACATAGTGAATTAAGGTGTCCAATCAAGTGTGTATACTTATAAAGACACAAGGATCCCTATTGCATCAAGTTGACATAGTTCTCATTGATTTCACCAATCTTAGATTAACATGTGGTTATACTTAAATCCATTCAAAACTTTATAAGGGATATATATTCATGTGCTCACCATGTTCCTTATATTTATTAACTTAGATAAGGAAAAATTATGATCTTATATCTTGAGGAGTCCCATATTCATTAGCCAAATATAAATGGTGCTAGTTTGCAAAATCTCAAATTAATGCCAAATTGGATAATGGATAACCCAAACTTGTGCCATTAACTTATATTTTTATCCATGTGATGTGATCCCACCATCACCATTACTATATAATATATTTTATACCTCTATAAGATCCCATCAATGTAGCATTTATAGTTATCTATTATTTACATGCTCAAATAATTCCTTGTATTTTTCATCAAATTCACTCCCAAAGCCCAATGAATACCCTATGCTAAATAATTATGTGCATCAATCTCATGGAATCTAGTAATGTTTATTTCATCCTCAAATATTATATTATATTTTGACTATAGGTACACTAATTTATTATAGGGAATAACTTGGTTCAAGAACTATAATGAGATATTCAAGGCAATCAAGGATGTTTAGAAAACAAACATAAATGATGAGGTCAAAGATGATGATATTAAATATGTAGATGAGCTAATCACCATTAGAGTGTCAGGGTTCCACATAGTTATATCTAATACTAAGGTTTTCTCATGTAATAACCTATTTCATAACCTCCTACTCTCTTCTTGATGTAATCAAGATATCATGAGTTCATCAAACACTAGATTCAAAATCACAAATATCTATAGTGATAATTTTAGTCAATATTATAATCTTTTAGAATACACTATGAACTATGATAAGGAGTTCATGTATGCCTGGATGAAAACCTATAACATATATCATGTCCTTAGGGAATAGGTAGAGGATCATGATCATTTGATAAAAAAATAATATCTCAATTCATACACATTAGAAACCTTCCAATAAGGCTTATGCACGTGCATGCTTTTACTCAACCATTTTTATGATGAAACCAATATAGTGCACATAAAAATTTATTGGGTTCCCCTTCTTAGTTTCATATTTAATGGTGAGGATGTCTTAGACTTGGGGATCCTCATCACATTCAACCTCATAATATAGGTGAATGAAAATCGAGTAGGATAAAACATCTACATTATGTCATAAATAGTCCACATCATTTTCACCACCTTGGATTTCAAGTGCTCAACATTTTCTCAATGGGTTCCAATGGGATCCATAGTTCATGTAGTGTTCTATAATATCTACACCCACCACTTATGGAGTAACATCTGGGACATATGTGAGCATTACTACCTATTCATGTATCAAGAAATCAATGAGAGGTCCATGTTGAGGCTCAGAAATGAGATCTAGGATTCGTTATTTCTCATTGATGCCTATGGTACTATAGACATAATAAAATAATTAGAGTGGAAAACATTTATGGGGATCCTCTCTTATTGCCATACATAGTCCTAGACCTCCTCACAAAGTAGGAGATCACCTACTTTCTCATTTATGGTGTAGTTTTCCACTACTTCAGCTATAAACAAAATTTGTATTCACCATTCTAAGGTTCCATGAATACAAAAATCTGACCTTGATATAAGCTATGGCCTAGTACTATAACTCCTATAACTTGTAAAAAGTAGATAATATGTAATTGGATCCTAACAATGTAGTATTACTGCATGTGGGGATAAACTAGGTGAAACTCAACACCACATATCACTATGAGGCCAAATTGATGATGAGTCCCACATTAATATTGATAATGACATAGAGATATTCAAAAATATTAAATCCACTCATCACCTAAAATATCAGGCTATTTCTTAGCCAACTCTCAAGGAGAGACCAACTCCTCCATAATAGACACCCAATTAGCCAACCATTGAGGTCATAGTGATAATGAGGAGGCCATCTAGACATATATTTTAGGGAGTCCAAATATCTTACACTCTAGTGGCCTTATCATCTACTACACCTACACCACTTCCCTAGGTAAACTAACCCTAGGTAGCTTGTGCTCTTCATTTTGATAGTATTCTTGAGTCTAGCTTGATTAGGGACCAATCTAAAGCTACCCCAAGAGCATCCACCCCAACTAATAACATTTTTATGAAACTCTTATTAGTTCCCATAGGTTTTTTGATCCTAACATGGCCTACCCCTACTATGCCTCCCCATAATCAAGTGATCTTAGGTTCCCAATTCCCAATTTCCCTTTACTCCTTTAATTGTGACCTTACTTGGCATCCTAAGTTCTCAAGTCTCCCTGATTCAGCATACAACCCAATTGTGGCCCTCATCTCCTCATTATCATGATTTTTTTCTATATAACTCTTAACTTTACCCCATAGGTAAGCTCAGATCTTGAAAGAACTCAAATTCCTAGATGTCTTTTTGATGGCCTGAACAAGTTTAATTGTCACTATAGTATTGTCCTCTCAAAATGTTATAACCACGCTAATGGATCTTACTACTTTGAGTGTTAATAATTTCATAGTTCCTATTGATTCTACCACATCACAAATCCTTATAATATTCACTTAACCTTCAAAATTATCATTAGGGGTTACTTTTAATACTATTCCTTTAATTCCTACATCATAGACAATCCCAAATAAAAGACCAAAGAAGTAGAAAGTGGTTACTCCTAAATAGCTTGTGTATCATTCCATAGATCCTGCAACCCCATATTATCCCCATCCATCCATCCATCACCCTAGACCCCTAAGGATGTGGCTTTAACCAACCAATTTCCTTGATTATCCCATATACTCAACTCTTGGCTACCATTGGTCTTCAGGTATCAATAAACTTAGACTAATGGTAGTATCATGTGTTTCGTTGAGCCTCTTATTTTTTTTATTCCTCTCTTTATCCCCACAATTACCCCTTCATATTCCATTCCCTTTTCCCCTCTAATCTTACCTCCTTCATCCTATCCTGCATTTTCCACTATAACTACCACCACCCCTCTTATGTCATCTTCCACCACCTTGAGAACTACATCCAAGAAGGCATGGATAGGGACAATTAGATATTATAGTTCAAAAATACAAGAGATTATTTACCAAGGTGACATGGATGTCAAATTATAGTTTGATTTGGATTCAAAGAGGATGAAAAGGGTGCTCACATAGGCATTTACTTATGAAGGGAACCCTGTGGTAAAGAGGAATGAGCTTGATCTATTCTCCCTCACCAAAGTTAGGAATCTAAGTGGATAAGAGATGGAATTGGAGGACCTAGTCCTTATTATATGGGAAACTAATGAGCTCTCTAAAAATATGATGGAGGCTATCAAGGAGAAATTAAGTATAGTCAAATCTCAATTTAGACTACCTTCCTCATAGGTTTGGTTGGCACAACACTTATCAATTTATTCAAAATCCTCTAATAAGTGACTGAAGTCCTCTCCAATATCAAATATATTATCCAAATATTTAAAACTTACCTATATGGGATAATTCAAGTAGATAAGAAGTGTAAGAAGATCATTGTTGTTATTCATAAAGGGATATTCCTAGAGCTAAAACCAATGCCCCTTATGGACTTAAATTTATATCATACTCTCATAGGGGGAATGAGAACCTCCATTTAATATAAGTTGATAAATTCTAAAGCTACCATTTTTCCATTGGATAAGATTAGGGATGATATTATTGCTTACTTAAAGGAAGCTAGAATCATTGTTCTTTTTCACCCAAATGGCAATTTTCTTGAGAGGGATGAGCTCAAAGTCTACTTGGCATAGTTTAGAGGTGGAAAAATAAAATAAAGCTAGAGATAAATATATATTTTATCTCACTACCTATTCTATAAAAATCATCATCTAAGTCAAGGAAGTGAAAGTCTCATTTAAGGCTCATCTCAGGGCACACATTAGGTTGTTGGCTCAGGTAAAAATGCTCTTCCAAGAGACACCTATTAACCTGTATAATCTTGATCATGATACAATGTTGGTGGACTAATTAATGGAAACATATTATGGTCTTGAAAGGAAATTTAGAGGTGGTCCACCACCAAGATTGATTTGAAAATCTTCATGCTCATGTTTTAGAATGTATTATATTATTTATTTATTGTCTTTTTTGGAGATACATTTTCAATCATTAGGTTTTTTTAACTACCTAGATCATGATGGCCAAGAGTGGGATATTATGCTATTTGGATGTGGGCCCCATATCTCTTTTATATAAATTTATTGCAACTCTTTTTTAGGGTCAACACTTTTTAATTAAACACTCGAGATTAATACAAGTTTTGTATTTCTACTCATAGGGGTTTACATTTTCATGAATTTATTCCCATTTATATTTTTCAATGAATATATTAATGCTAAATAGCTAAAACATGTGTATTTTTTAGGTGTGCACATGGATTATAATGAGTTCTAAGCTATTCTAATTTATTGATTTGAATTATTTTCTTCCTCTAAACTCTTATAGATCTGTGTGAATTTAGAAACATAAAATTATTTTGTAATTAAACATTCACTCCCCCTTTTAACTCCATTACCTATGTACTTTAGTTCCAATATTTCATGAAACTTGATAAATAGTTGTAAAAATATAGTTGGCATGTGCTCAATATCAAACATTGATGTTATATAGTAATACAAATAATGTCCTTTTTTACCTTTCCTTTTTTACCTTTTGATGTTTATTTTTTTCTAGGTGATCTTTCCCTAGTTATAAATATTTAAATGAATTAAAGTAGGGATCGATTGGTAAATTTGTTGAAACTAGTTTAGTTAGTAATAAAGGAGTGTTATGTCTATGAAAAAATAAGAATTACACCTCTAATGGTAGCATTACATCTCTTGGATATCTATTAAAAGTAGTCTATTTAATGGATCCTAATACTTACAACTCATGCCTTATATTTATCGATAATAATATAAAAATGAAAGGATTAAATTCCCTAATTATTCATCAAGTTCACTCAATGCATCTAACTCAATAGATTAACTTTAGAAGATGAGATATTGGACTAAGCAACAATATGGTTTATTATGTTTTAATAATAAGTATTTTCAAGTCCCTATGACAAAATTTATGTGTCTACAATGTCCATGCTTTTATCATATTGTCCATCTAGTTCTATTATATAGTGTCATACACATACCTATTATATCATCCATGTTATTCATACTCCCTACTACATCGACCATACTTTTATTGTATCATGCATAACATATTGGCCATGATTCTTGGTTATATTATAAATCTACCATAACTTATGGTATCAACAATGTATTTTTATCATTATATTATTGACCATGATTATACTATATCATCCATCTATTGATATTAATCTATGGTATTGGCCATCCAATATGATATTGGTATTTTTTGTGTATTTTTTATATAACTATATCAAAATTCTAAGATGGTATCAATGATATTTTGAAATTACACACCTCAACTATATTGACCTAACTAATATATTCTCCCAGTGATAGAAATTTATTCTTTTATTCCAAATATATACCCCTTTCCATTTGACACTTGGATTTATACCCATAACCCATCATAATTTTATCTACATATGGATGCTTGTTGGGAAAATTACACTATAAAAATTTTCATCAACACATATATTTCTTAACTATAGGTTATTTTCTCAAATTTAAAAAATTAAACAATTATTGCATAGCTCCCACAATTTTACCCTATAAACCTCTCAGCATTCACCTCATCCTAATCTAACCGTCATCTATATTATGGATATGATTATTTGAATATCTATTTTATTAAAATAAAATATGGAAAAATGAAATTCTTTTTACCTATTTAAAGTTAAAAAAATTAAATTTCAAATGTTTAGTTATTTACCTCTATATTTCTTGTTTTGATTATATTTATATTTTCTTAGGTGTTTCATGAACCAAATGAAGTGTTAGGATCTTGCAAAAGTAAATAGTTTTTTATTCCTAAGACAATATTTGTATCTAAATTTGGAATTTTGTCTTATATTTTAGGTCTACCCTTATATCTTTCAAATTATCACTTTATTTTAGTTAAAACACATGCACCATCATATTTTTAGTCGACAAGGTAAGTGAAGGTATGCATTTTCATATATCTTTAGTTATGATATTTTGTTTTGTTATGTAGATATCCAATAATACATCTCATGTTACACTATTGTGACATATGATGAGATTTAGGTGAGGGATGTGTATACACATTATATTTTTCACTTTATCATTTTATTGACATTTATATTACATGGGATTGTCAATTCATCAATTTCCTTGAGTGTATATCCTAAGGACTGGATAGAAAATGGGGTTGGATCAACTTATGGTACTTTATGATAGATATTTGTATATTATTTTATCATACCTTCATTACTATTTTTGACCTCATATTATTCTATTTTTCATCTTACCTATCTATCTACTTTTAATTTAGTCTTGATAGAAACCCTATATTCCTAATATGTCAACTGAGAAGATATAATATATTTTATACTTGTTTTTATCTATACTAAATCATCTCAAATGATACAATTTTGAGTCGTGCCTATGAAAAATATACTATATTAGCCTAGCCAATAACATAAACTAGATTTCAAGTGTAGTTTTTGGTATTCTATCTAGATATAAGGATAAAATTATAATTATTAAACATATAAAACATTCATTTATTTTCATTTCACTCACTATTCTACTCTTAAGTATTAAAAGGAATATTAAGAGGTTGAGTCTTTCTTATAGTTTGAGATCAATAAGAGTCATGTTGAGGAGGTGCCTTAGTATTTGAGTCCCCAAAATAAGGATATCTATTTATTATTCTTTCAATTTCAGGTCTTCATCCTAAAACATCTCTTTCAATGTTCCACTTGAGCTAAATGAAAAGATTGATGTGTCCATGAGTCCACCCAAAGGTAAATATCTCTATCCATATTCTATTTCATTTATTTACATAGTATATATAATTGATTTATTCATTTATATAGTGTATTTATGTTATTATAATTTATTATTATACTAATTATATTTAATAAACTAGTATATATATAGGGTTACTTGGGCTTGACTTTATCACCTTAGGTTGTATAGAATTCCCATTATTTGACCATTGAACCAACTAATTTATTATTTGTTTAGTATTATCTATCTTGGATCTAACTTACCATTTTTTTTAATTTCATTTCATGTGGTATCCTTATTAAATTATTTATACATCCCATCATTACCATTCATCTAGATTAAGACCTAGTGAGAGACATACCCTATAACGTAAATGTAGAATTTAGAGAAATATTCTATTAAAATTTGAGTGTCGATTACACTATAATAGGTTTATGTTTTTTATAGGTAATTATAAAATATTAAAAATATATTTTTATTCAATTATTTGTATTCAAATATATTAATATAAAGAGGATTGTTACATGTCTTCCTAGCCTGTGCATATACCATGAAGCTCAACAAACGTCTAGAATTATTTGTTAAAAATAACTATGATGGATAAGAAACTAAATTGGATTAAAATTTTGGTAAAGAGATACATCATTATAAATGTCATACTTATTACAATTTTTGGTATAGATATATGGTATAACTTTATGATTCATATAAGGAATTCACTAAAATAAGCTTCATACAATTTGATGGTTATCATGACACTATTATATGATTATATAGGGGATATTATTACATTCTTCATGGTGTCTAACATTACACATTTATACACATAAGATAAACAATCTCATAAATTCCATTGATTTTATAAATATTATAAAAAACTTCATGATTGTATTTAAAATAAAAGTGGTCAAAGAAAATAGAGCTAGTACCCAACATGTTGTTGAATTTATCACACATATAGTGGATAAGATATATAATGCCACAACATTCTTCATAAAAAAATGGAGATTATATTTAAGAATAAAATCATAGATTATTCTAAAATATATGATATCTACTAGTTACATGCATAATAATTCAAGGCAAAGTAGGTGGTTGGTTGAAGATTAATTCACAAGTGATAAGTCTAAATGGATTTGAAAAGTTAAAGTTTAATTTTAGTTATTTGTTTTAAAGATAGAAATCTTTGTTTAGACTATTTATTTTTATATTCTAGATTAGAAATGGAATTTTTTTAGTTTTAATAAGTGTTATCACATTTAATATTTTTTATATGTGGTGGTGACTTATATTTGTTATAAATGCATTATATTGAGACCTTTAAAAAAAGTAAAGACTTTAAGGAGACTTTGCAAGTTTCATAAATCATGGTGTAATTATTTTTAGTTTGTTCATTTTTTTATTTATTAATTTAGAATAATATTATAGATGTTTCTCAACCTAAAGTGATCATTGAATGAGATTTGTCTTTTTTGTTATGAGCTAGTTAGATTTAGAGTTCACTAGTCTAATAATTTATGTGGCTTAAATTTTATTTTATTTCAATTACTATGGATGAATGTGATTTTTTCTAATCATTTACATCAATTTAACTTATAAGTGATTCCCTATAAATTTATTGATACTTAGACTCTTTGATGTGTTTGTTTGAGTTTTATTGAATTTTTAACTTGATAAGAATTGGATAATTCACATTTAACCTCAAGGAGTGATTGATTTAATATAAGAATATCTCATTGAAATTTAGGAATTTATTTTCTATCCTATGTTTTCCCTCAGTTTTATTTTTTAATCAAATTAAAACATTATAGAGTAACATCAATGTGAATGTCCATATCTAGGTTAATTTTAATTATCTATTGGGTGGAGATAATTAAAACATAGGGATATGTTTTTTGTGAAACTCATAATTGAATTTCCTATCAATGCTAGTCTATATGTGGTTATCCATAAAATTACATACCTATAACTTGTACACTAGATTATATTTTGTTATCCTAAAATGAGAGGGTGAAAACCCATCACATGTTGGAACTTGTTCACAAAATTTCATAAAAAAGATGTAATTAAACAACACACTTTGGATGGAGAAATACTAAATTTTAACTACAATGGGATTAGTCTAAACCTTTCCACTCTTAATCTTTATTGGTATACTCAAATAATACATATGCCAAGATGTAACACACAAAAATATTTCTTACTTTCCGTTTACTTTCTATAGTTATTCATTTCATTTGGTGAATAAGTGCTAAAAATATTTAATTGGGTAGACTAAAACTCTTTTAAACTGATTTTGGATTTAGTGGATGTAAATGGGTCAAAACCATTTCATTTTAGACTAAAATATATATAACATAAACCACATAAATGTAAATTTATAAATAGTGATTGATTACACTTACTAAATATATAAATGACCATGAGATAATAATTTTAGATAATATTCTATTATGTATTCTTCATTGTACATGCATAGGCACTTTAAATTCTCTAAAATGATTTGTGATGGCTCAGATTAGGAAAAAAATATCATAATATGTCATAACATTACCATGAAACCTTGACAACTATGGTAATTGGTCCTATCCACTAACTTTAAGAATTATCCTTATGTATCTTTGTAGATTTTTATACCAAATATTGTTTTTATTACTTTCTATAGTTTATTGACCTCAATCATGTGTACATATTGTGATCTTGTCTTCATTTTTTTGAAAGTATAGCTCCATTTTTGACACTTTCTTGACCTAAAATAATGTGATTAAAAGATGGCTTGGATAACCCCAACAAATCCTTGTTATATGGTTTATTGTTCCATATATTCCAATACTCTAGAGAGGACTCAAACCACATGTATTTCTCTCACCTATATGTATGTGTGCTCAAACATGTTCCACTAGAAACTAATTCAAATCTTTAGATTTTGACACTTGACAACAAGAAATTTTGACATTGAGTTTGAATTTAAACTTGGATTTTGGATTATTCCTTTGAGTGTTTAAATATATATATGATTTTTTATAATTAATTAATGGTTTTAAAATGGTTTTCTTAATGTTCAATTTTATCTCATTATAAATACCAAGTGAGTATGAACATAGGCTTGTCTTGTATTTATATATGACTTATTAGAATTTCATCCTATAAATGACATGTAAAACATGCATAGGCCAACCTAAAAGATATTTTTTAATTTTATAAAAATACATTTGAATATTTTGAGACACTTTCACTAAGATAAAACATCTTAATATTATTATCACTATCTAGAGAGGGAAGAATATGGATATGGAATATGATGATAGTCTACTTAGGATTGTAGAGTGTTCTAACATAGGATAGGGATATATTGAATATGTTTAATATATATTTATGTTAAAAATTTCCATATATGGATAAAAATATGTAGAATAATGTGACCAAGATTCAAATGTGTATGCATAAGTCATGTATGTCAAAGATAGGTAAAAATTGATATTGTCTATAAATGCTCAATTTTTAATCTAAAAAATTAAGTGCCTAAAAATGCCCTTATTTTATTCCAATATTGAAAATTATAAAATAATCAAATTTAATACCTATTTGTAATTTCAAATGATGTTTTAGGTATACCCCAAATATATAACTTGTTTTGTGAAAAACCTACAAGGAAACATGTATAAATGAATGTCCACTCTTGATAAATAATTTAAAATAATTTATATCATTAAACTATTTCATATTGATAATTAAAGGAATGAATACACCTATGGGTACATGAACCAAGCTATAATTTGAAATCATATCGATAATTTCATGGGGTGATTATGCCCCAAAGAGATGACACTAATAAAAACATGGGTTGAGAAGATAAATTGATTCAACCCTCATTGGAGATGAAGAAGTGTTAGTTGAGTGATTAAAATCTTCAATTAAACTACCCAATATTATTATAAATATTTCCATGGAACCCTAAAATAGGTCCATATGTAAATCATGGAGGCAAAACATAGATTATTATGTAATTTTTAACTCTTAATCGACCATTGTAGATGTATTTTGAACCCAAAGTGATTTTTATTACCATCTACCCTCATCATAGAAATAGATAATTATATGCATGAAAAACATTCATGTTCTAAATTTGATCCATTTTAACCTCAATACAATATAAAATTCCATAATATGTAGGCAAATATTCTCAATCTAGTAAACCTACTAAATATACTCCTTATAATTTATCTCTTCATGGCATAAAACATTTTAAGTTTTCTTTAAAATCATAAGAAATTCCCATCATATGCCTCATGCATTCCTCAATGTTCCAAAACTTATCCCAATAGGAATCATATATTCATACCCAAAATGTGAACTGATTGTTTTCCAAGGCCTAAATCTCTAAGAAAGCCCACCAATATGACCCTCTTTTAAAGTGAGGGATGAAGCCTTGAATGTATAATCTCAAAAGAATGGAGTTATACACATCATGTTATATATAAAAATATAATAATTTAAATTATTTGTGGTAATTATGTACATGTTAATAACACATTCTAAGATATACACTTGAGTCCTTGAGGTGAAGCTAAGGTGGTTGACATAATAGATGGGTTATGAATGGGATTATAGGTTAGGCTTGTTGTTAAATGGAATATGATTTAGAATGGCTGGTGGTAATGTATTATTGTGATGGAAAAAAATACATCCATATTTTCAAATTTATCATTAAGAGCATCGAGTTGTGTGTGAAAAGATTTCTAAGGTCATTTAGTGTTTGAGATTACTAAGAAGAAATATTTTGATCAATACTAGGACCTAGGAAATGAAGACCGTTAGGATAGATGATTCACTAGATGAGATCAATTATATTAGGTTGACTACACCCAATAAATTTCATTCATAAACTTGAATGATATATGATGAGGCTAGACCCAAGGGGAATAAAGGGGGATGGAGATGAGGATCTAGGTTTGAATCATGTTATATTATCTACCTTTATTATAGGGGAGGATGATTATTGGTGAATAAAAAAATTATTCTTGTCCCTCTAAAATGTTGAGAGAATAAAATATGAGGTGTGGGATATGTATAAAATATAATAAATCTCTCTTAAGATAATTTTTGATATCAAGCTTTATGTTTACTATGGGAATAGGTGATCAAACACTAGGAAAAAGACCTATAACAAGACTAGTTGTTTTGGAAGTGTAATCTAAAGGAGACTAGGCAAGGTGTAAATGTATGAGCTTGTCTTGGAAATTTATTATTTCAGTGGGATTTCCATGTTGTTATAATCAAGGTTTCAATTAAGAGGCTTATATGGTTAGGTAAGGCTTTGACAATGTTTTTTGGGTTTACATTGTTTTGAGGAATGTTTGACTTTGAAAATGAAATGCAATTACTTGTTGAATTTAAATGACTTAAAAGAAAATAATGATAAGATAACTTAAATTGAATAAATAAAATATTTTTTTTTAAATTTTCCAATTTATTTTGAATGCATTCAAGGTAAGAGATAGAGATCTACTCTAACTAAGCAAATTCTAATTTTTTAAAAATTTCTAGATACAACCTAAATGAAGTTATCTTTTTTTGTGGTTTTATAAATAAAGTATGAATGTACTTATATGAAAATTATAAAATATATAAAAATTAAAATAATTCAATAATATAATTATATTATAAACATAAAAATATTATTAAGATCCTAAAACTTATTTACTCATATGCAAGCTAAGAGAAACTCTTAATATCCCTAGATTAGATGAACATTAGATATGAAAAATGTTTTGTTCTAAATAAAATGATTGTATGAATTCTTATTTTTTATTATTTCAAGGTAAAAAAAACATTAATATTTTTTTAAAAAAACAAAAATTATAATTTAATCATAACCTTTTGTTTACTTCGGTTGATTTAGGGTTTTCTAGTTACTAGTGTGTGTGAGAGAGAGAATGAAAAGAGGTTGTTTTATAACTAAAAATTGATTGGTGAAATGGTGAAAGTATGTGTGTTATATTTTTATATTCACCTATATTTTGAATCAAATATTTGTACATTATTAATTAATCTAATGAATACAAGTAAACAAAGAGACTAACTACTTTTTTTGTTACAAAGACTAGGAAAGGAAATGATTCTTTTTATGTCAAATTTTCTTTTTATATAATACAACTATAATATAACACAAGATTAATTTAACATATATATCATAAATATAATAAATAAATTAAAAACAAATAACTTCCTACCTAATTAGGGTATATATTAACTAAAATAATGTAGTACGTGTTGTTACTATCCTTAGTATACTAGTTCCTTTATCCAACCAAATATTTTAAGAACTCTCTAACAATAAAGATGAACCAATGGCGATGACAAGAGGGGGAATAATAAGAGAGACACAATCCAAAATAAATATTAATTTATATGTGGCTATTTAATTGAACTATTTATAAAGACCTAATTGTAGAATTAATAACACTTCCTTGCAATGGTGTAGTCAATCACAAAAATAATAGAGGTAGAAATTCAAATAAATTATAGCAGTATGTGGTTGTGAAAAACTTTAAAGAATCTAGGATCCAATGAAGATTTTTAGATCTAAAATCAAGCCAAAATTTTCTTACTTTTATAAGATCAATGGAGGTTTCATGAAGTAGTTTAACTGAGTTGAACTGGGATTATAACTTGGGAAATAGTTAAAATTATTGAAAATAGAATAGGGAGTGAGTTGGGAGAGGTTGGAGGTGAACTTAAGGTGAAAAAATCATGAAATTTAAAATCAACATTCAAAAAAAATGTAAATAAATAATCTTGGGGTCTAAATTTGGAATATGGGAAGAAGGTGATATAATCACCCCTTTTACAAGGGTGGTTATACAATCACTAGTTTTTTTAATGGAACCACCACTAAAAGTTATAAAATATCCACAAATTTAAACTAGAACCATCCTCTTATTATAGAACTAAAATTTTGGTTTATGAAACCATCATGGTGGTTCTTAAATATAATTGGATGTTTTGTAATATGGAGCAATATTTATGTCATTATGAGTGGTGGTTATGTCATGTGTAAAAGGTTTTCAAAATTGAGTTGTTAGAGGCTATAAAGTCTAAGGAAAAGAGGCTTAAGGGGACCGCAAGAAGTAAAAATAAGTAAATAAGGTAAATTTTATAGAGAGAATATCACTCTGAGCATTTATTAGGAGATCATTACATCATCATTACATGTCATACTAGACATATCACATTGTGTATTTCTAAGGTACACATATATTTCCCCCTCAAGAACATGCCTTGTCAAGATTGACAAAGATTTGGTCCCAAGTATGGGTGTGTGGAATGGAAATAGGAAGTTATAAATACTTACCTTTTTTACTAAAGTGGCACAATAAATACATCTAAGACTCTATGCAATCATATATATGAGGAAGGTCATACTACCTAAATCATCCCATTGGGGGACCAATTATAGAACCAAATCATTGTTTACCTACAAAATTAGTAAACATGATATTAGGATAATGATATCATTAAAATGTTAGTTTTAAAATGTGAATAACAAAATCTAGTAACAATAGGAGTTTTAAACATTAAAATAATCACTAAATAACATAATTATGCTAAAATTGGAAAGTTTTTAAATATAAAATAGCTAGTTGGAAGCTTAATATATTAAAAAACATGCCAAAAAACATGTTCATTTATTCCAATTTTTTTTACATTTAAGATACTATGATGTATTTTAATAAACAATAAGTCAATGGATAGATCATAGACAAGGATGGAAAATCTACTGGTTGGAGTGGAGCTGGGAAAATATAGGTAAATTTTTGTGCATTTTTTATTTTGCCTCAATTTTTAAATCATGTCTAAAACTCATTAAAAGTCCTATTAAATTGAAAATTTTATCTTAATAATGCTTGAAAAGTGGGGTATGATAGGGCTTTATAATCAATTTTTTCATTTATGAATAGTTTTTTATGGTTTAAAAGGGTTCTAATAAGATGTAGATGACTAACAAAATCACCACATTAGGGATAAAAGTATTGGTATTCATAGATCGATAGTTATGTAACCACCATGGTAAAATAATAATTATTGATGTTTGTAGATTGTAAATCTATGTAACTACCTCCAAATTATAGTTACATAATCACATATGGACTTTACATAATCACCTATATCAATTACATAACTACCTATGGTGGTTATGAAACCATCACCTATAAATAGGATCAGTTCTATATTTTTGGAACCAAAGGGTAGATGACATATTGTTTAAAGGCATAAATTATCTAAGGGTTGACTTGGGATATTTTATTATTTTAGGGGATTATACACACTAGTGAAAATCCTAATAACATGAGTGGATCCCTTGATTCATGACACTATTGACAATATATGTGCTATCTATTCTTGATTAAGCAAACTTTCTATAAATTGCATGGGTGGGGATTATACACCGTTTGAGTAGATTATTGTGTGATTTCATCACATAGTGGGATATTGATAGGACCACTTTAATGCTCCCTTAAAATAATTGAGAGTGTAATATAGCTATCATATATGTTTATAGGATCACTAGATTACTAATGATAGGTTAGTTGATGGCCCTTTGGGAGGCCATGAGTATGAATGAGGTAATGGGTTTAGGATAGACATTTTGGAGATGTTAGTGTACTTTATTTTTATGTGATGTGTGGAGTGAATTTTTTTAGGTTTTAGGTACCAACAATCCCTAATCTATGGAATGTGATCATTATTATCCTTGCCTCCTTATTGGTAGGGGACAAGGGTAGTAATATTTTACTGTACATTTGGTCTTTTTATCATCTAATAAATAGAGGAGAGGGGAGATCAATTATCATGGGGCCAAGAGATATTGGATCATATTTATAGGGAATTAAACCATGTGGCTCAGCTAAGATCACTCTTGATCAACCACTCTACACTCCTCATGAGTTGGGTATTCAATAATATGATCCCCTACTAGAGGGGAGTACCTATTGGGGATGTAAGGGCCATCAAGATATTGATATGGATAGATGTGTTACCTATTTATACCTCACCCTCAATCATTTAGACTTTTATAGTATTTGATTTGATACCCCTACCTTACCAGGGCATGGTGAGGTAGTGATATGGGGAGGTTTCATATCTTTTGATAGATACCAATACCATAAAAGTTTGATACAACCTTTCATAATTTGAGGTACACCCCATGGACATGGTGACTTAGTAATTTGGCATGTCCTACAGGGGTAACCTTACAATGTTTATAGTTGTGTATAAAGGTGTTTAAGAGGCATGGGTAGGGATATTGGGGTGGTTAGCCTAGAACTTGATTGTGTTAGGGGTGGTTATTACCCATTTGATTTAGCTAGTAGTATCATAGGAAAAACTTCATCAATAAATAACCATAAGAGGAGGAAGATAATATTAGTAAGTGGGACCACCACCACCACCATTGCACTAGGACCTTACTTATTATGACCATGATAGTAGTAGAAATAGTAGCTAGTGTGTGGAGATAGAGATGGAGAAGATCTAGAGTACATAAAGCTAGATAAGGACCTTGATGTAGATGAGGGTGAGGTTATGGATTATGAATCTAATCTGACTTAGCATTAGGATGACATATGTAAACTATCAATTTGTGTATTTTAACTCATTAGTTTAATTTCACTTTTATATTTGATTGCATATCTAATTTGTTTCTTATATTTTTGTATGATTAGATCTAACATTGATTATTCTACTTTATGATTTCAAATAATTCAACCGAATGGAGGGGCATGATTAGGGATATCCTAATCAACCTATTTTATCTAAACACTATATATACCAATATTTGGTACAAACATGGTTTTATAGCATGTTTTCATATCCTTTCACATATATACATATTTTTAAAAATATTTATATATCTATAGGTAAATTCTCATGTGGACCTCTTTGGTTCCATCTTATTTCACTTGTTTTATCTACCATTGTGAGATTATACGTTGTAAATTATATTTTATCTAGTGTATCATGGGAATCCCCACCTATGTTTTTTTCCCTATATTTTTAACCTATAGACACATGTTTTTATTTACACTTACATCAATGTATGTGTCCAACTATGATGCAAGTGTCTAGGCTTATCCTTTTAATGTTTTTAGTATCTTTCACTTAGTGACCATTTGTTTTATCTCCTTTATTCATCCTATTAGCATATTTTTTCATGCAACTATATTCTAATTAAAAATCAATATATATATATATATATATATATATATATATATATATATATATATACAAAGGTTATGGTTTAATTATACTACATATTAATTTTATCAAACAAGTTCTAATTAGCAATTATTTTATATTCCAACCTATCCAATTTCACTTTAATATTATATTAAATATCTGAAGCACTCAAAATGTCATTATACTCTTTCATTATTTATACCAAGGGTTAATATAGGAAAAATATCATATAGTTACACAATTAAAATTCCATACACATGCCTAGGAAGGAGAACTATATGTGAATATAAGACCCTATTTGGAGTATTAGCTATGTAGGAAACACTTAGCAACAACCAGGGTTACTGGGGTTATGTTAACTCTCATGCTCACCTTTTTTTAACAAGATAAAAGATGTAAAAGGAAATATTATTAGGTTTTTATTATTTTTTAGATATCACACATAGACAAACATATTTTAAGCCACCAAAAATGCACATAGGTGATAACACAGGTCTGATAGAAGATTTGATCTACTAATGTGTGTACTTTGGGCTAGACACCTATATTAAAGTTGGACATCTATATTGATACAACTATTTATGGTTGACATAAGTTTCTTGTGGTTGAAAATATCCAAAACATAGAGTGAGAATATTATATTTTTATGACCTAAGATGATTCCAAATCATTGTCACATCCCTAATCTGAGCTTCTAACAAGATATGATCTATTTCCCTTAGTTGAACTATATTAAATTATATTTATTTTACATGATAAATTAGGTAAATTTGTATTATTGAGTGTATTTTAATGTGAATATAAATATATTCTTACTCATTTAAAATAGTTTTAGTTTCTTAAGTGTGTGTGTGTGTGTGTGTAAAACCCCAAATAGCATTAAAAATTCTAGTGAACATTTCCTCTATTTGTTAAAATAAAACCATAGTTTACATATAGGGTTTTTGTTCCTTCTAGAGTTTATTTCAGGTCCCTGTATTTTTTTAGATCTAATTTCTTGCCTAGGTATCACTTAAGAAATTCTTTTTTATATCTTTTATATAGGCATTTTTATTGTGCTCTTTGTGTTTGGGTTAAGAGTTAAAGTTATCATGGATTTTATTATGCAAGGCCCTGAAAATTTCCATCATTTATATTATTTATTTAATATTCCTAATGATCAATATATTGCATATGAATATCTTATGGAAAATAAAATATATGATAACACCTCTTCTTTTACATATAACTATGACAATAAAATAATTCATGATGAAAATACAAGTATAAAAAAACATGGTAATGATCATAGTATTATTTCATATGGTTAAGAGTGTAAGGATATTCCTCTTAGGCATGTGGAGACTAGTTCTCTTATTTATTCTTTTTCCAATGATGAAGGGTCTAATAATTAAAGCACAATACATTTTTTTATTACCTTGAAACCAAATGATACCATAGATAAAAAAGAAGTTGGCATTCATCATGTTGCAAGTTAGAATGTTTTATTCTATAGATACATCAACAATTGAATGTCCCTCTTCTCCATCAAATAATTAAAATATTGAATAAATTGAGTGTGTGCCTTCTTTTCATAGTGATGATAATCTTGAAATTATTATTCATTATTTGGATCATCCAAATGAAAATAATGAAATTACTTCTCTTTCTAAAAATTGTAATGGGAAAAATGTGTGTGCTACTTTCTCTCCTCCCTTGCTTAAATGAAAATACATGTGACAGTCATAAGAAAGTGATTATAAAATATACCTTATATGGAGGTACAATTAACTTTAAAATTACATTTGACACAAATAAAATTGAAAAATGAATTATCCCCTCTCTGAGTGTTGCAAATGAAGTATAAAATGTTTCTTGTCCTCCCTCATTTTCCTTTTCTACTAAAAAAGAGCATGTGTTTACAAGTGAAGTTCCTTCCCATACTCCTATTAAATGAAAAATAACTTAAAATATATCACCTTGTAATGATGATTATATAAACCTTATTTCCATCCAAAATGATAAATTATTCTCTTTATCTATAGATACTCCTTTATCAAATATTATACAACGATTTATGATCTTGTTTTAGAAGGTAGTCAAGAATATATCATTCCTATGTTTCATATTAATGGTATTTTACAACCTCTAAGAAAATATTAAAACTTTTAACCATTATTTACTTTTGATATGTTATACTTCATGGCTACCATAAGATATCTCCAACAAAAATTTAATACCCTTATTTCATGTCATGAGGCTAACTTTGAGGAGAATATGTTAAAAGAAAAATTACTTACTCGAGATGTGTTTTCATCTCCTTACCCTAAAAATTTCATCATGACTAAGTTATGTTGCTTCAATGGTCATGGGGATCCTAATATTTACTAACAATAATATAAACATGACTTTGAAAATTGGGATAAGGATGGATCCATGCTATTGAAAGCCTTCCATTGAAGTCTCAAGAGGCTCTAAATTTTTTTTATATCCCCCCAAATTGTTCCTTGTCAACATTTAGATTTTTTTAATATATGATATTATCCATATTTAATTGATATATCTTACCAAAGTTACAATTAAAATATTTAAAACTATTAACATAAAATGAGAATGAGTCTATTCTAGACTATGTTATCATATTTAAGCACATATTATATTTATTAAACTATACCCCTTAGGATTTTTAAGTCCAATTTATATCTATTATGGGTCTTATTTCTCCTCTTAGAGAAAAATCATTGCATAAACCCTTTGATTGATTTGATATTTCATATTAGGATGTGCATAAATATGAATGTGTTAGAGGTATAATCACTAACAGAGGGGGGGTGAATTAGTGATGAGAGATAATATAATTAAATTTAAAACTATTAACCATTAAAAACATATAATCATGATGTATACAAATTATCCATCGAAATGAACAAGGAAGATATAACAAGATCATGTACATAACACATGATATATGTGAGAAAAAACTCTTGGGGATAAAACACACTAAACCTTGAAAGATGGACAATATCAATATAATTACAAGATAAAAAATTATACTAGAACCAAATTATAAAGGGACACCCATCCATTTATTTAGTTATACACCCATCCCACAAGGAGGAACCAACCCCCTAGGCAACCAAGTACCAACCCAGTTACCTTGATCTCCACTTCTAATCTAATGTCTTATACACCTGATGATGGACTTATATTATTTTAAATTTGTATCTTTTACAATCTAAAAAACATTCACACTCAATCCATTCATCCAAAAACACCCTTTTGGATCACTCTCAAACAACCTCTAGGGCTTACTCACTCAATTTGCCTCTTTTAGGCTTATTAGGTCTAATGACCTATGTATTCACCTTCATCAACTTGATCAAAAAATCATGAATGATAATATTTTATATTTTATAATTATCACTAACCTATACCTTCTCTTTAAAAAATTTTATAATTAATCTGTCTCAATTCTCTCTCAATTCCACTCTAAATAGGCCAATTATGCTTAATATTTATATCACTTTCTTGGTCTAACCTATCTTGGTCAGCCACTATGCTTACCATACTTGTTATAAATATAAAATAGGTATTAATACATGTTATGTGGGTGAAAAACTCCACTCCATAGGTCATAAATAGTCCTTAATACTCATATCTTCTATTAGGCCTTAATGAGACCCAAAACAATTAGGCCTTCACATCCACATGTTACTCTTACAACCTCTTAGACTATCTTCATATTCCACCAATGCTTATAAAATATAAAAAATATATCCAACATACCCTTTATAAATATCATATGGGTCCATACCACCTAAAAAACAAACTCAACACTTGAACCTACCAATTAGGTCTCCTTGTTCTTTAGGCCTTTATACACAAAAAACATAGTCTCAAACTTTTGAAGCAAATACTCAAATATTTCACATAGCCATATTATTATATCACATGGGTGGAACTTTAAAGAAATTTTAAATTCATATATGTTCCTTATACATTCCAACATAAGCTCTAAACACTCAAATCAACTCTCAAAATGACCACTCAGACTGGTCATATACAATCAAAATATAATGAAGTTATTTTAGATCTCCAAAACTGAATATGGGTAACATAATAACTCCAATACATTATTCCAAGATATTTGGTTAAGAGGTAAACCCTTACAGGAAGAATTCCAAGATAAAGATGTTATAGAAAGATGTAAACAAAGAGTGGGTATAATGGTAAATCAATACTGGTAGAACAACACTTGGGTAAACCTCACTGACTATGATCAAGATCTCAAGGATATTCAATTATCCCTAAATGCTATATCTCTATATCCTAATCAAGAAGATAAAATTTTGTGGTATCAGGAGCCAAGTGCATAGTTTAAAGTCTCTTCCATTTTCATCTCCAAGGGAGATGGCAGAAAACCATTATGGACAAGGGCCTAGATTAAGGGGCTCATTCCTAAAATCAAGTTCTTTTTTTGGACCCTTCTCCAAAACAAAATTTTGACTCTGGATAATTTACAGAAATGCAGAATCAATATTGTTAACAGGTGTATTCTGTGTAAGAGAGACCTTGAAGATAGAGATCATCTATTTGTGAATTGTTCCTTCACTCAGCTTGTTTGGAAGGAGGTTCTCAATTTGTGGGGGATTACTTGGATTCACCAAAAAAATGTTGAACTCTCTCTCAAAAGTTGGTATTGCCCTTCAAAGAATCCTGAAGTTCTCTTCTTATGGAAAATTACTCTTCCCCATATCTGGTGGGGAATATGGAAGGAAAGAAATAACTGAATATTCAAAAACAAAGAGCTCCCTGGATGGGTGGTAGGACAGAACATCATTAGAGCTCTAAAGGAAAAAATTTCTTCTCAAAAAAATCTAAGCTCTAATCTCAATGTGTATAATCCCCTGAGGACGGATTCTATTCCTGGTAAACTTGATAACCCCAGATCATGTGTTACGTGGATCAGTCCACCTCAAGGTTGGATTAAAGGTAACTTTGATGGTGCAGCAAAAGGGAATCCGGGGAATGTTGGTTGTGGTGGTATCCTGAGAAACCATGTGGGTATGGTTATTGATGCTTTTACAATTCCCATTGGTATATCTAACTACCACATTGTAGAAGCTACAGCTGCCCTCCAGACCCTTAAACTAGCTATGGACTCAAGATATTCCAAATTGTGGCTTGAAGGGGACTCTTTGAATGTTATAAATATCCTTAATAATAAGAATATTGCATCTTGGACCATAGAGGATAAGGTAAAGGAGATGAAAACTCTCTTGAATAAGTTTGAAGATATAAAAATCACCCACACCTACCATGAAGCCAATGGTGTTGCAGATTGGCTTGCTAACTATGCTGTCCAAGAAGGTCAAAAAGTGAGGTGGGATGAAACCTTAGATAGGATCATGGATTTAAGGGCGATCATTCTTCTCGATGCCACACATGCGAATGAAGGTAAGATTGGAGTGTAATAAAAACATAATGAGTAGGAGGAGTGGCAGCACGGGGAAAGGAACTCTATTATTAAAGAGTAAGGTCCTCAAGAGGGAGAAGCGGATCCTGAAAAGCCAAAAACAAAGTCGATGTCCTAATCAACTTGACAGAAGGAGGATCCAGTGTAATATCCACAATAATTTGGATTCAAAGAAAATGAGTATGGTGTGTGAAAGGAAGGGAGAACCCCGTAAACAGGAGCCCAAGAGCTATGCAGAATGGAGAGAGAAACATCAAGTATGGATAATTATGCAGAAAGGGAATGTTACGAGCTACATGGAAAGACTCCACGGCTCTAAACCGCATATCACGACGGCCTTCTTCAAAAATTGGTCAGACGACAGAGTCACCTTACATGGTATAACTGTAAATTTAACTGAGGATTTTCTTGCTGAGGTTGTAGGGTTGCCAATGGATGGACTTAAATTTTCCAAGCAGACCAGCATATCGAATGAGGCCTTTTGCAAGTTCCCCAAAATGGATGAGGAGGAGCAGAAGCTGTAAAAAATGGGGATTTCTACGAGCTGGACCAAATTAAATGGATTTGGAGGGACGTCCTAAGCTGTATAAGGGAGTACTTCATCCTGGACAGAAGAAGCAAATGAGTGCATAAGTTCCATTTTGTATTCCTCAACCATTTCAGGCATAAGGTTAGCTTGTCTTTTCCTTTCTATCTTTGCTACTCTCTAATTCAAAGCCTTTATGCTCATAGGAAAAAGGATTTGTGCCCTATTCTTCACGAAGGCCTTATCCTGCTTATTGAAGGCTTTTGCAAGAATAGGGCACTGGTTAAGTATCCCAAATAGGGGAAAAATAAGTTTCCAGGAAATAAAAAGAATGACAATGTAAGCAGGAGAGGCAAAATCAAGACCCCTAGTCCTAATAAATAGAATGTAGAAGAAGAAAGGGGCTGGGAGAGAATTGAAGATCCCGAGGAGAAAAAACAAGAGGAGGAAGATGGAACTGAGAGCTGGGACACCAACTCTTGTAATGATGAAGAAGGATCTAAGGAAATTGAAAAAGAAAAAGTTAATACAGAGGAGGATTCTGCTATTAGAACAGAGGAGATGGAGGAAAACCAGAAAGTGTTAGAGGATGATTTTGTTCAGGAAGATCCTGGTGAGGACCCAACTTCTAAGAATGAAAAGGAAATTTTTGTCCAGGATGATATTCAAAATATGGAGAAGGAAATTCAAACTGGAATCAATGAGCGGGAACAAAAGAGTCAAGAAGACTTCTTTGAAGAAGCAAGGATTAGCCCAAATAAAAAGTCTGAGGATTGGAGAGGGAAGAATTAGAATGAAGAAATTCACACTCCTATGACCTGGGTTAACTGTAAAGCTGAGTCTTCTTCCCAATTTGATTCCTGGTTGTGTAGGGAGATCATTGACCTCAAGAGAAAAGTGGAAACATTGGAAGATTCTCTGAAAGCTGCTTGGAACAAAGTAAACAACATGGAAAATTAGTTAAGCGAGATCCCTGTTAAGCTCAAAGCTTATGAAAACAACCTCTGGGAACTAATAAAGGATAACAGAAAGAAAATGGAGGAAGTAACATCCAACATCTGTGCAGCTGCTATCAATATAGGTAAATGAGCCAATGAGGAGACCAAAGCACTAGAGGGTCCCAGCAAAAGGATAAGGCAAAGTTCTAGAAAGAAAGATACACAAAAAGGAGCTTTGCTAGAGGCTACCACCCAGGAAACTGCTTTGAAAGGAAAAGAAGCCATGAACTTGATACTGGAAGTGGATGAATAATCTGGTCCTTATTGTTGGTTTAGAAACTGGTACTGATCTTTGTCCTCCTTTTGTTATCTTTTGTTTGTTGTGCTACCAGATTTCTGTTTCTGGGTTTTGACCGAATGTGTCTCTAATGGTTTCAAGTCCATTTAAAACCTATTTTGGCTACTTCTTAGTAGTGTTTTTAAGGTGTTGCCTGTGGGGTTAGATGTTCTTTATTTTGCTTTCTGTTACAGGGTTTTGGGGCCCCTTCAAAACCTATTTTTACCTCAATCTAAAACTCCAATACATTATCATAAAACTTTGATAATTATAAAAAATTTCCATACTCATTTTGTTCTTCAATTATTCTCAAAACTCTTCTAACTCACTTATGCAAAATGGTCACTCAAACTGCCAGTGCATTCAACAAATATAGTCAACTTCTAAGCAATTGTTCATACTGAATATGGATTATTAAAACACATAAAATACACATATATGGTCCTCATAGATTATATAACACTATCCAATATATATATCATATTTAAACATTAAAATACTATCAAGAACAAATTAAATATCATTCTCTAGTCACCTATAGAACATGGTCAAACACAGTCAACTTTGGAGCTCATTATCTTTAAATGTGTAGATATTCAAACATTTTAACTCACTTCTCTATATGTGTCTTGAAGTCCTCTTCAACTTTTATTTTTACATCACCTTTAAATTCATCCTAGATCAAAATATATTATCAAAATATTGAGCACTTGTTTATCCTTTTACTAATTCAAATGTTGATAGTCACTGGTTAATACAAGATCATTTGTAAACACATGTATTCATATTGTGTCTTCACACAACTTACTAAAATTCACTCTATTGATATCCTTAAAATCATCTTATATTTAAATTTCATCCTTTAACATTGATCTTATATCCATGCTTCCACGATTAATAAACTTGGTACCCTCACATGCATTCTAGGCACCGTACTCCATTCGGTTAATGTGCTTGTGCCACTTGGTAGTCTTGCATGATCTCAAAAAACATTGATGTTATTATACATGAACTTATGACACTTAATAATTCCATGTGAAATCTATGTATCCTTTGACAAATTGACTTCATGTGCATCATTGGATCTTTTGAATACTCACCATTAGATCTCTTATTGCAAATTTGGTTAAGTGTAGAAACTTAGCGAACTTTATCTAAGAGTCCAACTTTGCACCTTAATAACTTTTACTACACTCCATGTTTAGACCTAAAACATGAACCATATGATCTCCTCACATATGGGAGTCTATCCATATATCAAAATACTCTTGAAACCATCACACATTTGAATCCTAATGTCATTAATCTACTCACTCAGCTTTATTTGTCAAGATGATTACTTGAACCTAAACACTCATATGACTACTCTAATGAATTCCTTTCACTTAAAAAATTAATCCAATCACTCAAAACACCCCATAGGGTCTTTTTAACATGACCATATACTTTCTAAGATATCAAACATAGCTTCTTTATCATTCATGCACTAGTACCTCACGCATTCTTTGAAATCAATGATAACCTAAGACATAAATGACTATGCTCAACAATATCCCCCTTTATTATTGATGTAAAAATACCCTTAGAATGACTTCTTACTAATTTAAACTTTTTAATTCTAATCTTTCTCCCACTTTGACATTAATTATAAAGGTTCTCTTCCTCAACATGCCAACAAACATTCCTTAACATCATGTATGCATTCTAATACTATTTAAGATGCCCAAGATACTTACATACTTTCAAGCATATGAATAAATTTCACCCCCTTTGACATGAACTAATTTAAACTTGGAATTATCTAATCCTTGGACCTAAAAAACTACCTAGAAAGCTTAGAAAGATCCCCCTAACATTAAGCTTCATCTCATGTCATATGTTATTTGACATACACCAATCTAAACTTGGGCTTCTCTAATACTTGGACCTATCTACCTACATAACTCACAAGCTATCTTTTCTCATGTATGAATTTTCAATACCTTATCAAAAACATGACTTGGTTTGATCAAGTCATCATATCAATCTTTTTAAATTTACAACTCTAGTAAACATATTCACACTTATATCATGAGTAAAGAATATTCACTTATGTTCCCCCTCACATCATGTACATATTATTCAAGCCACTCAATCTAACTAAGTTATCTCCCCCTTAGCCAAACACATATTTAAATTATATTCTTGTCCTACAATATCAGCCAAATAACTAACATCCACTATGCTTATTTTATCCTACAAGTATCTCCTTAAATCCTAGAGAGAGACACCCCTTTGACATGGTGATATTAAAATTCCAAAAAATTATGATACTCCCATATATCCATACTCTCATTTGAATTTTAGTCCTATCTCATCACCAAATTGACTTTGAATGGATGCTTGACTTTATTATTTACTTCAAATTTGTCAACAAATGGTGACAACATATGTTCTTATCTTTCTTTCATGTCTATCATAGCAAAAAAACCTTCTATGGTCTCATCTAGATCTCTCCTAATATACTTAGGTCTCTATAACCATGTGTGATCTCTTCCTTGCACACTAGGAACTCCATACACCTTGTTTTGCTTTGAGAACTCATTCAACCTTTTCTTTTAATATCTAATAATGTGACCAACTTTAAGACATATAAAAAAAACAAGATCATTCATACCTTTTACTTTATGATGATTGTGATCTTCCTTTGACTGATTTCTTCCCCTCTTTAACTCTCTAGCTAGTATTCTTTCTTGTACTCTAGGATCCTGATTGAACTTATGTTGACTAAATGGTCTTTTCTTGCAAAACTTAGCAATGTGAGAAAATCTATGAAAATTATACTAAATAATGTCTTCCATACCTTTTTCTTGAATATGGAAATGATCTACCTTTGATTGATTAATTCTTATTACATAGTATTTTTTTCCTATGACCAATAAGATGATAAATAAAATAATGGCTCATAAAATATTTGGCATACCCTATAACATTTGGTTATCTGATTAGCTTCTTCATTTTGCTCTTGACCTGATTTGACTTATTATCTTTCATGATACCATCCTCATTGTCTTTTTATTATCTCTTTTATTTTTATTCAATCTTACCTATCTTGATTATGAACTTTTCATACTCATCTTTTAGAATTCTTCAATTTAACATAATCAAGTTCTTTAGCTCTCATACTTGAAATTGTAGCCTCTAACTAAATTTTGAGATCTTTGATGGTCTTCTTATCCTCTTTAAATTCTTTATCCATGTCATCTTTTAATATATATGATTGATATTCAATAAAATTGATATGTTCTTTATTCTTACTTTTCCTCTCTCTCAGACTTTCCTAACAAACATCCTTCAAGATAATTTAATTGTGCTTCAAGACCTTTGATCATATTCCTCATTTTATAATTCCTCTTCTTTGGCTCCTTCAGTCCACCAAGTGTACCCATGAGCTCAAATTATAGATTAATTTCTTATTATTTGATTTCATAAAACACTTATTCATCTCCACTATCATGGAAAACATATTCATCACACATGATGTCCTTTTATTTTTAACAAATTTCCCTTTTAGCCATATTGTACCTTTGATCACTTTCAAGTGGTTAAACTTACACAAAAGGTCCTGATTTGATACCAATTATTAGAGGTAAATCACTAGGAGGGGGGGGGTGAATTAGTGATGCAATATAATAAAATTAAATTCACAAATATAAACAATTCAACACATACAATCATGATGCACACAAATTAACCATTGTAATGGATAAGGAGAATATAACAAGATCAAACACATAACACATGATATATGTGGGAGATATTTTGGGGGATAAAACCCATTGAAACCTATAATATGGAATAAAATCATATAATAACAAGATAAAAATTTATAAAAACACCAATATATCAAGGAATACCTATCCCTTAGTTTAATGAGACACCCATCCCACAAGGATGAACCAACCCCCTAGGCAACCAAACACTAACTTAGCTACCTTAATCTGATCTCCAATTCTAATTTCATATCTTATACACCTGATTATAGAATCATATTAGTTTAAATATTTCAATTTTACACTCTCACAAACTTTTAAACTCAATCCATGCATCCAAAACACCCTTTTGGATCACTCTCAAATAGTTTATAGGGCTTACTGACTCAATCTACCTCTTCTAGGCTTATTAGGTCTAATGACCTATGTGTTCACCTTCATCAAATTGATAAAACAAGCTTGAATTATCATCTTTGATATTTTATTGTCCTCAATAACCTATACTTTATCTTTCAAAGGTTATCTACTTCATTTGGATCTATGCTCTCTCATCTCTACTCCAAATAGGCTAATTATGCCTAGTATATATACCATTTTCTTGGTGTAAAAAATATTGGTCAACCAATATGCTTACCATACTTGTTATACATTTTAAATAGGTATTTATACACATTTAATATGTGCAAAACTACACTCTATATGTCTTCCATAGTCCTTAAGACTCAAATCTTCCATTAGACCTTAATGAGACCCAAAACAATTACCCTTCACATCCACACGTTACCCTTGTAACCTCTTGGGCCACCTTCAAATTATAAAAATTATTATAAGATATAAAAATATATCCAATATACCATTTCTCACTCTCATATGGGTAAATTCCACTTGTAACACCAATTCAACAACTGAACCTACTAATTAGGTATGCTTGTTCTTCAGGCCTTTATACATAGAAAACATATTTCTAAAATTTTAAAGAAACTACTCAAATATTTCACATATCCATATGATTAGATAAAAATTTTAAGACTTTTATGATATATAAAACACCTATATATGCCATATAAATTCCAACATAGGCTCTAATAACTCAAATCAACTCTCTCAAAATGACCACTCAGACTGGTCATATATAGTTAAAATATAGTTAAGCTATTTTGACTCTCCACAACTAAATATGGGAAACATAAGATCTAAAATGAATTATAATTATCCTTTTATAATTATAAAATATATACATACTCATTTTATTCATCAATTATACTCATAACTCTTCTAACTCACCTCTATAAAATGGTCACTCAAACTGTCAGTGCATTCAACAAACACGATCAACTTCTAGGCAATTGTTCAGACTGAATATGGATTTTTGAAACCTAAAAAATATAAAAATATGGTCCTAATAGAGGATATGACAATTTAAAATATATATTTCATCTTTAAACATAAAAATACTATAAAGGATAACTCAAATATCCTTCTCTAGTCACTTACAGAACATGGTCAAACACATAGTCAACTTTGGAGCTTAATATATTTTATTTTAGAGATATTAAAACCTTATAAATAACTTATATGAATGAAAATTGAATTCATATTCAAATTTAATTTTTACATCACCTTCAAATTCATGATAGATAAAAAGATATTAAAAACATACTGAGCACTAGTTTATCATTTTGCTAATTCAAATGCCAATGGTCATTGGGTATTGCAAGATCATCTATAGACACATGTATTAATCTAAATTCCTCAAAAAAATTTATAAAATGTGCTCTATATATAAGATCATCTATAGACACATTTATTAATCTAATTTCCTCACACAAATTTATAAAATGTGTTATATATATATCCTTTAAATCTTCTTGAATTTAACTTGCATCACACACTATTGATCTTAGATACATACTTCCATAATTAAGACACTTGGCACCCTCACATGTCTTTTGAGCACCCTGCTCCATTTAGTTAATGTGCTTACACCACTTGGTAGTCCTACATGCTCTCAGAGCACATTGATATCAATCTCTATTCACTTACACCACTTTTAAGTTCTACGTTCAATCTTTTTATCCTTTGAAAAATTAAATTCATGCATGTTATAGGATATTTTGAATGCTCATTGTTAGATCTTCTCTTTAAAATTTGGCTAAGTATATAAACTTAGTGAAATTTGTCTAAGAGGTCAAATTTACACCTTAATAACTTTTTATACACTCCATTTATAGTCCTAAAACTTGAACCATCTGATCTACTCACATAGGGGCATATATCCATATATCCATTTGCTCTTGAAACCTTCACACATGATAATGTTGATGTCATCAATCTACTCAGTCAACTTTATCTGTCAAGATGAGTACTTGAACCTAGACACTTATATGATTGCACTGATGAATTAATCACTTCCAAAATCACTCCAAGCACTCAAAACACCCCATAAGGTCTCTAAAACATAACCATATACTCCCCAATCTATCAAACACAACCTATTTGTCATTCATTCACTAGTACCTCATACTCTTTTAACATGAATGATAACCTAAGACATCAATCACCATGCTCAATATAATGTACTTTAATGAATACACAAATTGATTTACCTACTTCACTACCTAAAGGCAAACATGGTATAAATAAAATTTTCAAAGAAAATAAGGAAACCAATAATGGTCATGAACCACTTTAAAACCCTTTTTAAAAACCATCAGTACATTCCTACGAATAAATAATAAAGGAATTAAAAAAAGGAAATGAACATACTTATAGAGTACCTCCTACAATTAGAAAATGTACCAAAATAAAAATACAACCACTTCATTTTAATTGGTACTGAGATAGAGCACAAGATATGTTTTACACATTATTAGATAAATAAATGATAAATATTCCTTTAAATTCTCATTACCCACCCCACATATCTAAAAAGGTAAAAATACAATCCTTTTTCACTTACCATGGTATAAATGGGCACCAATATAATGATTGTTTTACCCTTGAACTAAAAGCATACACACTTAGCCAATAAGAAAATTATTACATTTCACAAAGACATATCTATAATTATTTCACATACTTCTTATAAATGTTATTATAAGATGGTAGATATATCCATGATACTCATTTTTAGGATTAGGTGGTCCATATACCTTCATATAAGATGGCCATTAGTAGAAGTACTTGTCTTAGTGCACCCTCTCCCAAGGCTCATGTCTCTCACAATGATCCTACCAAGGAACCATTGGTCTATCAGGTCCTTCATAAAGATATACATGGAGAAAATGAACCTATACAGTATATATGGGTATCTAAATAGATACATATATATTCACATGGTATTTATATAGATACTTTAGAGTAAGTGATAAAAATAAAACCAATAGTTTCATTACCACATGATCATTACAGTCAAGCTTTCTTATTTCCATCTATATTTCATTGTATACAATGATTTCATTATTATCGATATAATAAAATAATTTTAACCATATCCAAACATACATTATGGAAATATGTGCAATAAAAACCATACAAAAAAATAAATATTAAACATTGCACATCCATGCCAAGAAAAATAAACCATGTGAATAATGTCACATATATATCAAAATGGTATATATTTTATACAAATAAAACTATTAGTCATATGTTGGGGGTATATCCCCAAGTATATAATCATCATCACAATATATATCAACCACCCTTATGCCTCTCGATGTGGAATAACTTGGGTCTAGTATGCGCCCCTATGCTTGAGATATCTCACATACACTCTCCTCATGTGCACTTAGTTAGCACACTATATCTTCATACTCATGCCTCAGAGTGTCATATCACACAATTAAAACCTACATGATCTCTATGGAATTATGCTATAAGATGTCTTATCTATCTATCTAGGTATGTAACTCCTCCCACTTAGTCATTATGGTGTCATATACAACCACTATTCTTGACACTATAATAAATATAGGTGCATGGACACCTATAATATAATTAACTCTCTCAATGAATAGATCACCAGTTATATTCATGGGTATATTCTAAGTGAGGGCTTACACCACACACATTACCATGGTATCCCACTCTTGATTACTTGTACATAAGACATATAAAGTAAAAATTAGATATCATTGTCAACCAAAGATTATGTCAATCAAATAAAATAATTGAAAAGTAGGGTACTTACATGTGGATCTAATATACACCACATCTATAGGTGTTATTCCCATAGGATCACAACCACCTCCACCTATTCTTACATCTCCTTGTTATATAGGTATGACACTAAGATGGAAAACTATGATTGGGAACAATAATGTCTAGCAAGCCTCTACCCACTATTGTGTATGACCATATATACACCTTGCATCATCCCTTATATCTAGGGAAACCATGGGATCTCTCTATTCACTAAGCCATGGGCCTAGTTCCCTAGGTGTTAGTGTTGTTATATCATTGGGCCTATGTCCATGACACATTATACATTTCCATGGATATGGTACAAAGGGCACTTTTTGCTTTATACCAAACTATCAAAGTAAATAATCACAATTAAATAACTCATATACCTTGAGAAAGAGGTTAACCCACCACATGCAAACTCAAATCCTCTAAAGCTCATGCCCATCCATAATCCACATAAAAAATGCCCTATATGGATACCATGTAATTTTATCCAATGTCAATCTATCCAAAATGGTGCAATACTCCATCTTGGTAGGTAGTATACCATGGGGGATTACCCACCACTTTGTAAATGTTTGTAGATGGGCCCATCTAGCTAGTAGTCCACCAAAGGCCAAACTATTTTAATATTCTCAAAATCCCATACATGTAATAAAGTTCTATCTCCAATACCACCATTTATATCTCTAATGCAAATCTATACATACCTGTATGTAGGTGGGCAGTATGGTATGACCCCAAGAATATCAAGTAACTACCCACCCCAAAACTATCAAGTACCATCCTACTATCTATAACACTATATGATACATGTAAAAATAAATCATAATATTATGACCCTCCACTACTATAAATGAGGCTAATAGTACATAAATGAATTTACATAGATACAAAATGTCACCTATAATAATGATATCAAGACACACCATATTATTTATAGCTATATATATTGATCTCTACCCAATAAATACCTATGGTACCACTGAATATAACCACACATACCATCTCTTACAACCTGTGCTTGCTCACCTCTAATAGGAAATTTAAAAATATGATACACATCCTCTAATGTAAATTTCATATCCCCTATTGGGAATATGAGGTATAGGTATTTGGGTTTCACTCTTGACTAATGATATGAGAAGGCATACATCATAAGGGACCTATCCTAACTATGCCACATGTACCAATCCAACCTGATCTATCATGGCCCAATCAACTACATCTAATCTTACCTCTTCTAGCATGGAAAAATTCCTACCATGCCAAAAATCCTAGATATTTACATATTTATACAAAACAAAAATTATAAAAATAGTCACTAGTTAAGTTATTCCATAAATCAAATACATAATTTACAACTAAAACCTAGAAAAAAAATAAGACAATAGTGTTGGATTCTAACATCAATACTAGATAAAAGAATTGGATAGTTGCATCTAAAAAGAGGACACTAGCATTGATACCTATAAATAACTATATAAATATTCAATAGAATTGTCTATTGACACTTAAAAAATAATTTTTTTTACAAAAGTATAAATTTAAAAAATCCAACTTTACCATGTGACTCACACTTAAACTTACTTACCAATAAATCAAAGTCCTTGCTGAATAAGGTTTTATGGAGCACCTAAAATAACAATGGTCATGGGGTTTTATCATATGACATTTTATTTTTCTACTCAAAGCTCAAAATTTAAAAATAGTCACAGTAAAAATGAATTGAAACTTTTATTCAAAACTCCTAATATATAACTTCTATAATAACTTTAGATACACATATATTGAGTACCAGATATCCAAATTCAAAAAAATGAGTTAAATTAGGATATATTAAATTATCACTTTCACATTGTAAAATTTTTTAAATCTTTCAATAAATACCAAAAAATACTTAAAATTCTACTTGCACACAAATATTATTCAAAATCATAGGTGGTACCTATTGACAATTTTGCCACCATTGGTCAAGGTTGCATATGTGCAGGTTTTTAAGAAGAATCCATTCATGGATTGAATACTTAAAAATTTATCAAAAAAATCATACAAAATTCATAATTATAAAACCGTAATCAATAAAAACTCACAATTCCAAAATTTGATAGAGGTTTTTTCTATTCCTCTAACTAGCTAGTTACAAGCTAGTGAAAGTAGTTTTTAAATGATCAATACATGAAGGAGAAAAAGAGTTGGTTAAAATTTAAATAGGGAGATTTATATTAAAATATTACCTAAATATTCCATTCATTTTTTTCAAGTTAAATTTTCTTAAATTTATGAACAATCAATAAGATTAAATGGTGCTCTAAAACCCTTATAAAACTCAAATGACTTAGTTTTAGGAAATATGTTTACATTTTTGAGTTCTTTGTTGAAAAATAAAATTTGTTTCATATATTATGTGGCATAAATTACCTTAAAATACCTTCTTAAATCAAAATTTTATGGAAAATAATGGATAAAGGCAAAGGTATAGGTATCATGGTTTTAAGCAAGTAAGAGAGATAGAAAAGGCACCTTTTAAGTGGTTTAAAATAAAAGATTGCTTAAGAATATCCAATAGTTGGAATGATTATATGGGTTATTATATGTAATAATTGGAAAATAATTATGTATTTATTACTCACAATACTCAATGAAATGGAAAAACTCAAACCTACAGGCATTTAGAAATGAAATTATCCAAACTAGGAAACACCAAAAAGTGTATATTTTGAGTTTTATTATATTAAATCTCTTGAAATTTTGCATGAAGTTATTTTTCTATGTAATATAAAATTTTAAATTTTTTTCATGCCATATTATACTTAATTTAATATAAAATTTTAAAATACAAGTCCGCTCATGAAGGAAATTAAAATTTTTTCACTATTTTACTCATAAATAGAGTTAGAAATGAGTGTTTTAGGTCCTTCCAATGGAAAAAATGATTTAAAAGTGTGTATAAATAATTTATATGTATTAATAAGTTTTAATTAAATTAAAACCATTTCAACATAGGATCATCTCATTATAAAACATCTCCAATTCACCCTACTTCCAACAAGTAGGCAGTTTTTTGTGAATTTTTGTTTGGAGTTTTGTGAAGAGTTTTGGAGATTTTTTAAAAATTACATGTATTAACCATTTATAAATATATAATGAGACTATTAAGACTGTTTTATGAGTCTTTTAACTCATTTTTATACACCCTAATCTAAATTAGGGTTTCTTGAGGCCTAAAGAGCACAAACAAGCACACAATGACATTTTTGAAGTTGTCAATAGAGTTTGGAGCTAAAAAATTGTTTGAATTTTTTTGACACCATGGTGATTATTTTAAAATAATATTTATACTCCTTCATTTATCTAAAAATTCAAATTCATCAAGTTTTATCTTCTCACAGTACATTCAATAAGCTTGACAAAACCATAAAAGATGGCACATATCCAAAAGAACTATTATAGAGAGATATGGTTTACATAATCAAGTGTACTCTTAACATAGATATTTTATTAATAATTAAAATAATGAAACATTATATCAATATCTTATACTTTACCCCATTTGAGCTAATTTTATAAAAGTCAAGTTAAACAAGAATAATCCTTTAATCAGCCCTAGAAAGGTGGAGTTTGAAACATGTAATAGTGGAGAAGTTAAGTTTAAGTATTAGTTAAGTAATTATTAAATATTTTAATTAAAGAGATTAATTATAATTTAAACATTAAATATCTCTCCTAATATTCCCCATTTGGGCTAATTTTATAAAAGTTAAGAAGTCAAACATCCATTCAAGATGCAGGTCAAGATAACTCAAGTCAAACTCCAAGTTATGAGTCAAGATAAGTCAAAATGTAAGATTAAATAAAGGTAAATAAATTAAAAATTCAATATTCATTCAATATAAAAATTAATTAATTTAATATCAAAAATATTTCAATACAATTTTCAAGATCAAAGGGAGTTAACTCAAGACTCAACCAAGATACATGCAAGGACCTTTAACTTTTCCAAACACATTAAAACTTTTCTCTTTATAATACTACACCATTTTCCAAGAAATATTTTGAAATTAAAAATATAATACATATCAATTGGGGAGTTTTATGTTTTATTTCAATATAGATTTAAGTTTCACTTGAACCAAGAATGAAGTGGAGCTAACATGTTGACTCATCTAGTTTAGGGCTTCTTGTCTTCTCTCTCTTTTATTTGTTTTATATATGTATATTAATTTTTAAATGATTATGGGGATATTATGTCTTTAGATTAAAAAATATCTCCCAAAATTTATACTACCTTACCTTTGAAGCAATAAAGAGTTGATGTTTCCTCCATTTTCAAGTTGTTCATGGAGTGTGTTCTTAATATTCATTGATGTAACTTAGTTAATGAATACTTTTCCTATGTTTATGTATGAATATATCTCTATTATGAAAAAATTAAAATAAAGTGTCTAATTATGATTCCTATCTAATCTTGAAGTGAATTCAATCATTTTTCATTCTTTCCAAGCTAGTGTGAGTCTTTGTCTAAACCTCTGTGTTAAATACTGATGCAAGAATCATTTTATAAATATGAAGTGAATGTATGAAGTTTATTTAGCTTATAAATTTTGTAAAGTATAGGAATAATTGACCTTAAAATTTTTACATCACCTCAATTTTCATTTCCTTTTTCAGCTTTAACATTGATCCCTATACCCTTTTCCTAGTCAAAAAAACATAGAATTAGAGAGTTTAGAGAGAAATCGGTGAGTGTAACAATGAAACCATACACACACACCCACACACACACACACACACACACACACACACACACACACACACACACACACACACACATATATATACATATACATATGTATACATATATATATATATATATATATATATATACATATATATCATACACACACATATATAAATATATACATATACATATATACATATACATATATATATATATATATATATGTATGTATGTATGTATGTATATATATATATGTGTGTGTGTGTGTGTGTATACATACATACATACATACATATATATATATATATATATAAATATGTATATGTATATATTTATATATGTGTGTGTATGATATATATGTATATATATATATATATATATATATATATATATATATATATATATATGTATACACACACACACACACATATATATATATACATACACACACACACACACACACACACACACACATATATATATATGTATATATATACATATATATATATATATATATATATATATATATATATATATTCTTTATCCATTATAAGGTAGCATACCTTATATATTCCATTGTATCAATTAGAGTGAGAATAGGCACAAATTCTTACAAGGGTACACTTCTAAGTGATAACAATTTATGGCAAATCCAATAAGACAATAGCTAAAAAAATTGCTAAATATTAGTGTTAGTTTTATAAATTTGAATAAAATACATTACTCAATTACTCAAAATATAGTGACTACAAGTTATACACAACTAGTTTAAGCAATCCAAGTACCTAAAAACATTAATTGGTATGTATTTTAAATCTCCATTTTGTGAAAAGCTAGCTTTTATACCTTCATATCAAGATAATAATATTTATGGATTCACCTCAAATATCCATAAAATATCAAGATATCAATATTTTCATGATATTTACCCCTTTCCCACCCTTGATCATGTTTTTAATTAGCTTTGGCAAAATCAAGTTCATTCCAATCAGCCTTAAAAAAGTGTGGAAGAGATAAGACTTGACTTTGAGAGACAATGTATCGAGTGTGATATGGAAGAGGAATAAAATAAACATCAATAAGATATTTCATATTAGGTTTATATACGTTAGTAAGAGATTAAATCATTGAAGATATATAATGAGTCTACAAGAGAACCAATACAATAGCTGCCCATGATAGTATAAAGCTTTGAGTCCAAAATCCCAAGTAGGAAACAATAAGAACTAGAACCCTTTGAACCTTAAAGATAGTATAATTGATTCAATATTCCATTTTTTAAGACTCCTAATCCTATGAGATATTATATTCCTATGTAATATTCACTCACTCTTCCCCAAGAGCCTAATACCATTCCATATTTAAAGCCTTCTTAGACCAAGACCCCTGATAATGTCGTGACTAGTCTTGATAAAGAGTGTTTTCTTATGCCAATATGAAATAAAGATATGGAGAAATTTTTTGAATCAAAACCAATAAATTTTCCAATTTTCTTGAGCCCTCAACCCATCCATCAAATTTAAGTTATCCATGAAGATCAAATCATATCAAAATGTGAGAGGTTGATTATTGAGTGGAAAGAGAAGTATGAAGTATTGAATAATGAATCCATAACAAAGGTTTATTTCCTTTATTCCAAATAAATATTTATTGAAACTATTAATTCCAAATATCAAAGCCTTCTTAATGTCTTTTCAATCCCAAAGCCCATTCAATAGAAACCAATAATGAACTATATCTTGTGCCACAAAATAGAACCTCTTGATCTCACAACATATCCATTTTTGAAGGAGAACCTATTGTATGGAAGGAAAAAGAAGATAATTCAAGTGAAGAGGATAATTTGTCCAAACATGATGATCAAGGGTTGTTTTGGTTAAATGAGATTCAATTTGGCATAAAAGAAGATCATGTTTCATCTATTGAAGAGAAAAATAAGATTATAGCTATAAGTGAGATTCAATAAGCTTATCATGAAGATTTTTTATAATATATGATAGTTTCTAGTGATATTTAAATAGTGGTTTCACAAGGTAACAGTCCTAGACATGAGTTAAATAAAAATACAAAAGAAGATGTAATGATTCTTAGTGATCCTCAATAAGATACAAGTGAGGGTCAAGAATGTTTTGATGAAGATATTGAACACTTTGAATAATTTGAAAATCAAGAAGGAATATATAAATATTTCATTGAAAACTAAGAACATTGTTCTAGTGAGCTGAAAAAGGTTGAAATTGTAGTTGTTCTTATGGATTAGAATGTGGCTACATTGGAAATCTTTCTCAGTGTGGAAGAGAAAAATGAGGTGAGTAATTAAAAAAATGATACATTTATTTATATTAGAGATATGTTTTATTTATTTGATTCACTTGGAGATTATCTAAAGAGGTTGATAATCAAGAAAAGAGCCAATCTAACTAGAATGAAGCTCAAACAATAGCTTTTTCCTTGTATTTTTCAACTATATGGAGTAGACTTAAAAGTTTTTTGCTTTGATCCAGGTGGATTTTAATTTTTTTACATAGTATTATTATATTTTAATTTAATCTAAGTGTTTTTATCCACATGTTTAGTCACTAGTTTTAGTTTTCACTTTCCTCTAAGTGTTATCTTACAAATTTTTTAGTTGGTATTTGTTCTGGTTTTCAATTTAGTAAGTGCTTATTCATAAGTGTTGTAGTTTATTGATGGCATTTCTAGTTTAATATTTGGTGATGTTTTTATAAATACACATACAAATGGATATATATACTACTTTTGAGTGTTTATTAAGAAAAAATTTCAACAAAGTTGCCAATAATGTTGACAAATTTTACTAATATTGGTCAAGGTTGCTTATGTGTATATTTTCAAGAAGACTCAATTCATGGATTTGTTGAGGTCAACATACCCCCATTTATAAAAATAAGGACCCTTATCTTAAATTATGAAAATTTATATCTTATATTTGAAAATTCATTTAATCAGAGTACCATTAGAGTGTTTTGCACATTATCTTTATTTGAAGGTCATCCACACCTAGTTTGGCTAAAATATTTATTCATGGCTCTAATTTGATCTTATCTAAAGTTGCTAACATTTTATCTTTATGTTGCAGGTCCAAAATCCAATGGAGTCCATTTAGAATGAGCAATGTTTGGGTTTTATGAATTAATAATTATTTGATCTTTTACTAGCCTTTGGTCTATTGAAATCAAGTTGGATTCATGTCTGATCAGCTTAAAACCCTAACTCAAATTACCCTAGCTCATTCCCCTTGAATTGAGATTTAATTTGGTGAGAGATTTTATTTAAATTTTTATGGGAACACTTTAATTTAACTTAGTTTTATTTTATCCTAAGGTCCTGATCATGTTTATTAACATGACCAAGACCTTAATCTAAAATCTTTATCCTAAGTTCTTTTGTTCCATTTCATCTTAGCATGGTATAACTAAATGTGGGGTCCCTTTTATTATTCCATGGACTTAGTTCTATTTTTATCCTAAGGTTTAGTTATGTTTATTAACAAAACCAAACCTTAGTCTAAATATTTTTATGCTTGGTCTCTTTATTTTCTTGAGCCCATTGGTCCCATTTTTTTACATGGTATAACTAACCATTGAGACCTTTTGTTATGTATATAGACTTATCTTAAAAGGCCTTGTCCTAAGAATTTATGACATGTCTTGTTATATATGTGGGGTTTCCTTATTATGTTTCTAAATTAGCTTAAGACTTTAGCCTAAAGCTTTATTCATATTTATTAATACAAATAAAAATATTAGTCTAAGACTTTAGCTTATATTTTATTTTTCTTGATCATTGAATTAAAAATCATTTTTATTTATAAGATCAATGATCTATGTTTTCATAGATGAATGAGATCAATGGTGCAATATTAAAGATGAAAATTCAAATACCATATGATAATTTAAAGTTTGATCATTTCATGAAGATCAACAACACATGGTGCAATATAATGATTCGTATTGAGTCAAAATTTCAACAGAGCCTTAGGATAAGTAAGAGCATGGCAAGTGTCATAATCTCAACCAAAGAACACTTAGCAAGCAATGGTGTTTGACGTGGAAGATCAAGATCTAAGGGAGTTCATTTGATTGGATGAGGATGATTAGATGGTGCTTAATGCATGTTGAAAAGTCAAGGTAAATGTAGAGATGACATGTGGCATAGTTATGGGCCAAAAATTAAATATTGAGAATATTTCAAAGATCAATGCTCTATAGATGAGCATATACATCTAGATCAATGGTCCATAGAATAGGAGGTACAATAAAGTAGATCAAGATCAATGAGGTGAAATTGATTTATGCAATCAAGATCAATGGTGCATAACAAACATTGAAAATTCAAGGTGAATGTGGAAGTGACAAGTGTCATAACCATGGGGAATGTAGCAAGCAACCAATAGAATTCATGTTCTTAGATTAAGATCAATGGTCCATGTTGATCCGTGTAAGGATGATCCAATGGTACAAAATCAAGTAGTAATTTTTTAAAAGGCAATGGTAATTTTATAATATAAAAAACAAATTGCTATGAAAATGACACATGGATGCCATAGCATAGACACATAAGATAGACTAGTCAGTTTAAGATATTTTTTAGATTCATGACAAGGGAATAGGTACGTAGTCTAATTGGGATCTAGGTAATGAAGCTTATGTAATTTTAGATAGCTACCACCATTAGAGTAATGCAAAAAACCTTAAAAATCCATAGTTTGACCTTGTATTCACCATAATCATGCCAAATAAGCTAAATTGTCTTTTATGTAGGGGTAATTCAATCTAGAGTTGAATGGTAGACCACTAGTGAGAAATTTGAATAAATTCATGGCCATGGTAGCTCATGAAGACATTCTTAGGAAGGAAGTATATCTCTATCTGACTTCAGATACAAAAGAGAGAGTTTTCAAAGATGAAAAATTTGGTGTCATAAAGGGGTAATAATTGGTCAATCTTGTTTTGAGCCATTAAGAACCAGCAACCCATCATAAGAGGAGAGCATGTCTAAAAGGAGGTTCTACTAAAATGATCAATAGTATCTTGTAATAAAAAAAAATAGAAGAGACTACCATCATGTCAAACCAAGAAGATAAACTCAAGATATACAAGGAAACAATAATTAACTTGTTTAATTCCTTAAAAAAACCTTAGACAACAAGAACAGAAAATTTTGTACATATTGGATAACTTATCAAGTAATCCACTTCACTTATCGATTTGAGCCTCATCACTAATAAGGAGTTCAAGTATAGGACTTCTCATTTCATGTAGGAGGTGAGGAACCAAGGTCAAGGGAAGATGGAGACTAATAAGAAGATAAGAGATGTTAGGAGTACCAAAAAATATATGAAAAGAGAAAAAATACCTCATTAACCTAAGAGATCAGGAAAAGTGATGTTCATAATACACATTGATAACCCCCCAATTGATCAATGAATAACATTAAAAAAATGAAGATCCTACAAGGAAGGAAAAATGATATAATAATACTAGGGTCCTAAATTAAGAGGGTTAGGAATATCCTTTTCCAATTAGCATCGTATATTAATTTTTAAATGCATGTGCAACTTGAAAACCACATTTGCCTATAGATCAGTCCATCAGGGAAAGTCTAGTGTATTCTATAACATTTGTAGAAAGGATAGTTGTCCTAACACTTGTAATTTTATAATTAGATAGGATTGACCAACATGATTCCTTACATCTTATAAAAGGAGCATTTTTAGTTGTCAAAATGAGGGAGTTCTCTAAGTTAAAATTAATTCGTAACTTTTGAGAAATTAATATAAGCAAAGAATTCTACAAATTTTGTCTAAATTTTCTTATATTTTATCATCTTGGCCTTTCTCTCACTTTTATATTCTAATTTATATATTTGAATGTTCCTTATGAATTCTTGGTGTGTACATTTGAATTTATATCTATTAACTTATGCCAATGCTAGGTTAATTGAAAATTATTAGGTTCATTTTATTTGTTAACTCTTCTTACATTTTGGCTAATGTTGTTTGTTTTCAGGGATAAATATTTAAAGTTAACTTGTTTCTTATTTTCATTATTTCACATCATCTTTAGATGTTTCCTTGATGTATGATAAGATTTTAGCTTATGTTACTTCATGGCATACATTTTCTAAGTTCATGCTTGGATGATCTTTGAAATTTGTTATGATGTTTGGAATGAATATCAACAACATCTCTTCTCTATTTTAACTTTCCTTTTGCTCTTTTTTTAACTATATAACTTTATCTTAGTTTCCATTGTAAATATCCATCTTAGATTAATCTTTAGATTAGTTCTTGATCATATTTCACCATTCTTAGCATAGTGTAATTAATATTTTGCATTGATTAAATGTTTGGCCATCATGGCTCCCAACCACCAAACATTATAAATATTATGAAATAATCCACTTGTTTTGCCTCTATTACATCAACAGATAACATGATTATATCAACTTGAAACTCATGCAAAGAATTATTATAATTATAAAATGAGAAGTGTTATTGAATACTTTGGGCACCTATGATACATATTTAGACATCAACAAGAGGGTCTTTGCTAGTGATAGAAGGAGGGCCTAGTTAGATCTTTGTATATTTGAAGTATATTTGTTCATTCTTGTAAATTGTGTTCAAGATTGGTGTAATATTTTCACAATTATGTAAATATTTGCTCAATTGTATAAAAATAATTGATCTTTATGGTCTTAGACAAATCTTTGTGTTTCCTGTAGATAAAGACTAACGTTCTTTGAAGATATATGATTAATTATGGTAAAGATGGCTTAAGATTTGTCAATTCAATAGGTTTGAGATTATTAATAGTTGTTTTGATCAAATATTGATATATCCTTTGAAAATTTGAGTTTATTCAAGCTTAAACATGTAGATATCAATCATATTTATGTGTTTGGATATATATTTGAGATAACTTAGTTAAATCTTGTTGCCCTTTGTCTTATTTTATATAAATATTTGAAAAAATTGCTTAATGTGTAAGTTTGATCATTGTTCCCTACAAGGATGAGACTGACAGATTATATTTCAAATAGGATTCAAATCCCAAAATCTAGAATTACCCATAATTAGGACAAGGTAATGTTCAGAGACTAGACAAAATTAGAGTTTCATAGGAAGGTTAGGCAAGACAAAGGTAAGCACAAACTTTCAAATCCTTTTCCAACTTCACCAATTCAAATTGATCCTATATTTGATCCCTATCAAGGTATGGCTTGGCTAGGTGGTTCTTGAATCAATGTGTCAAGTGTAGTACATGACCTTCCTCATAATCTTGAAAAGTATTTTCAAACATTAGTCCTAATGGAATTATAAATACTAAATTACATATTAAGATTTTCAAATCTACTTCAAGATTAATAAATGTGACTCATGAAGATGTAGAATATAGATTATTCCCTTTTACTTTCAAATATGCTACGTATGAATGGTTTTTAAACCTTTCTAAAGACTACATTACCAATTGGGTTGATTTTAGTAATGTTTTCATTGATCAATTTGGTAAAATCATTAGTCCTTATGTCCTATATTAGTAATTCACCATAGTGAAAAGAGCTACAAATGAGCCCATTATAGCCTTTAACTCTAGGTTCTAAAAAATGTTCAGTATGACCATAGTTCCTTATAGCCCTGATTAGGCCTTAGCTTTAGAAATATATAAGGATACCTTAGACCCCATGACTTTTGTGTTTATAAAAAGAGCTATTGGGCCCATGAATATATTAGATTTAGTTTATGCTAAGGTTGTGATCATTAATGACTAGATGCAGACCCAAGGACAATTGACATACTCCATTCGTAATTTAAATCTACATTTACCCATTCTGAATGTTATTCTCAACGCTAACCAAAATATGCCTACCCTGAACAAACTTCTAGTCTTAAACCAACTACCTTTGAGGCATGCACATTGTTGTCCCCCAAAAATATCACTCATTTTTGGGACAACATTTAAACAATTTTGGTCCTGCAGACCAAAATCCTCTCTTCCCCTTTCAAAAATTGTTTTGAGCATTTAGGTTCTTCATTTTTCAAAGCTTTTTCAGAAATCTACGAACTCTATAGGCTTGAATCTATGGACTCTACAGGGTTGAATCTATGGAATCTGTAGGCTTGAATCTACAAACTCCATAGGTGCATTTCTATGGACTCTTTCAAGGGAATCAAATCTATGGACTCTGTAGATATGTTTCTATGGACTCAACATGCTTGAAGTTAGCAAGTTCAATAGGTTCAAAGGCTTATACAGGCAAGTTCAATCAAAAGAACAAGTTTCTAATGCTTAGTCATTTTTAGGATCGATTCAACGGGTCCAAAACCTAATTGGTTCAATGTGCTTGGTTAAAAGGTATCAAAGAGACTCAGTGAAATCAAAAGGATGAACTAATGAATTGATTGAACCTTGAATTGAAAGAGTTCAAAATTTAATGGTTCATGGGTTCAAAAGTTCAAAGGCAGCCTCTATCAAAGAGAGAAGCAACAAATAGGTGGTTCAACCAAGGAAAATGAAAGTGATTGAACTAGGAAGCGATGAAACAAAAAAAAATGAACTGATGAACCAATGAACCAATGTACTTTCAATGGGTTCAAAGGTTTAAGGTTCAACATGGTTCAAGCGGCTAGTGGCCATTGACATCCCCGCAGACATCAAATTTAAAGTAAAGGAATATCCATTGAAACTCAAATAGATCATAGAACTCAAAGGAAGAAGAAAGTGACTGACCGAAAATATATAATTCCTTTGGGTTTGTTCAAAGGCTGACAGAGAACATTTCCTTCAGACTTTTTGTTCGAAGGAAATTATTAAGAAAAAGAGCCGTTAGAATTCTTTTAGAAGTATTTTCTGTGGGAAAATGACTAAGGTAAATCCCAAAGGAATTACTTCAGACTTGTCTGAAGGAAAAGCTTGACTGAAGAGAAAGGCCCATGAAAAAAGGCCCAATGGAAAAAGACAAAGTGCAGTGGAAGCTGCCATGTGTCCATTATAAAGTAGAGCAGAAGCCACCACATGTCATCTTTTGTAGGACCCCCAAAGGTTTCTAAAGCTTCTATAAGTTAAGAAAATTATGTCACGTGTCCTATTATGACTGAGTGGAACATGACAAGTGTTTACATCTGTGTTCCCCTTTTGGAGTTGATTAAGCAAAATGTGTCATGGACCACATTTTTCGTAAGTTTCTAATGAGTTTCATAACAGTAGAACTTACCACTTGTCAAAGACATAGAAAGAACCCCCTAAAGACTTAGGAAAGAAGGGATATAAAGAGAAAAGAAGTGCTTAAGTAGTGAAGAAAGGAGTGAGACCAAAGGATCAATAATATCTTCAAAAGAGTTATTTCCAATAGGTGAAATAGTTGATCGAGTAAACTTCTAAGTGCACCAAACCAAGGATGCAGCCTATTTTCTTCCATGAAGTAAAGACAATTATGCAAAGGACAAGATATTCCATATTAAGGAGGAGACATGTCAGATGAAGGGACACACCATAGTTATGGTAGCACACTATTCTCAGCATGGTCTCTCCAGACCAAACTAGAGACACATTGAAGACATTGACTATAGCATGGGCCATCCCATGGAAAAAGGTGCCAACCCTTGCATAGTGGCTATAAGTTTGTTAATTCTCTCATTTTTAAAGGAGATATTCCCCTTACCAAAAGTGAAACTCTACCTAAATTGAAAGGCATTATTGAGACTTTGAGCTCAAATTGTAATTCATATTTCTTTGATTGAATGAGAAAGCAAGTTACTTGCAGACTTTGTGTTGTTATAGCTTGTGCTACTTTAGGAGATTATTATTATGTCTATCTTCAGAAAGCATTCTTATTTATTTGATGTAACAAGTAAGACTAGCGGAGGTGATAAGGAAGGTGTCTTCAAGCCAAGTACTTTCAGACTTTGTGTTGTCATAGTTGTCTTCAGTGTGTGTTTATTTTCTATTTCTGTGTAAAGGACCTTGGGATGACTTTATGCCCCCATTGTTCTTCATATTTCACTCTTGGGTAGTTGAGGTGGAGACTTTGTGATAAATTTTAGGCTATTGGTTACTCTACACCTTTGTGTCACCTATTACCAGGAAGATCCCTGTTACCTGCAAGAACAAGCACTTTTGAAAGAAGAGAAGTGCCTTCTATCACTTCACCAAGATTTCTACTATCTAGGAAGGGATCTAGCTCTTGGCTGAATGTTACTTCTAAAATAAGAGAAGTACCTTCACCAATCACCCATTATTTCTCCTTTGTCTATGAGCATCATCTCTAAAATAAGAGAGATGGATGATGTATTCTACTCCCGTGTCTTACTTTTTGCTTATATATATAGTATATAGCCTCCACATATTTAATAAGGAACCTCCTCTTGATGAGAGGAGAGATTTGTCCCCTTTAGATGTGGTAAACCTACAACATTGGATGACTAATCTCCCTATGTTGTGGTGATAGGAACTATTTTGGTCACCAATTAGCTAGCTGACAAAATATTCACCCAATATTTTTTGGTGACTCCGCTGGGGACACAATAATTTTATGCAATTTAGAACCTCAAGTTTTATATTGAAACATCACTTGTGTCTTACCCATAATCATTATAACCCTTATCCATTATAGTCTTTGGTGGCTCCATTCTGTGTCTTACCCATTATTCATTATAGCCTTACCATCTTCCTCCACCTCCATTATTCTATCTAGTCTTTAAAACTAGAGCTGTTGGGAAAGAGTGCACAGTTTGAAGTCTCAAGCCTCAAGCTGAAGTAGGGCCAGTTCTTTTCCATTTTTGTTTTACAATCTGGCCACTCCACCTAGATTTGTTGTCTCTATTTTTCTTAAATAAATCATGGCAGTTTGAGGCCCCTGGGGTAACTCTTTTGGCCCCTCAACTTGACTCCACCTCTTCATGAACTTCCACACAATTCAAGAAAGAATTTCCCTAGATTCTTTGGTGATGGGATAGTTCACCCTGATGAACACATTGTAGCCTTTAGCATAGCCTGTGGTGTGATGGGGGTATAATTTGAAGATGTGGTAATTAGGCTTTTTGTGGAGTCACTACAAGGTGTTGTTGTAGACTGGTTCTACCATCTGTAAGCTGGATCAATGATTGACTAGAATACACTCAAAGCCAAGTTAGAAGCTAGGTTCAATCTTATTAAGGATGTGCATGCTTTGCTAGCCCAATTCACTCAGATGAAGAAGGAACCTCATGAGCCTATGATGGATTTTATTGCCAGGTTCAACAAGCTGAGGCACATGATTCCCATGGTTGCCCAACTGACACCTCATAATCTCAAATGCTTCTTCATTAACTCACAGCTATTTGAAGTGAGTTTTCTATTGAGATGGGCTAGACACATAGACCTTGAGGCTGATCAAGACTTGGCTACTAAGCTAGAAGATGACCTTATCTTGGCAAGAAAGATAAGGAGAGATACTAATAGAGGTAAACACTCTTCATCTTCTAAATACTCACCCACATCCACCATTGACACAATGGTACAAAAGCTAGAAAATGAATTGCTAGCCTTGAAAAGGAAAATAGAACAAGGTATGTCTTCTGCTCCTCTATATAAAGATATACCAAAGAGGACATTCCCCAATCAACCATATCAAAGCAATGTTGCCAAAAGTCAAGGGCAACCAAATCACCTTCCTCCCCTACAGAGGAACCTTGTCCTTGAAGCACCTCTAACCAACTCAGTAGTCATCCCAGCAAGGTGATAAAGAAAGAATAGAGGAATGAACTCAGCTTGCAATTTTAATTGCTAAGTGGGGAACCACTCTGCCTTTCTAGGCAAAGGACCCAATGATTTCTAAGAAGGTTAGTACATCAAACATCTCTGCAGCTTCTACTTCAAATTCACAAATCAGTCCTCCCTCTCCCCAAAGCCAAAAGGATGAACTCCCATCCTCTCTTCCATGTCCATCTCAGTCATTTGACATGATTGATCATGTCAAGAAATCTAAAATTTAGAAGACTGAGTTTGAATCCCTACAAGCCAATCCTGAGCAATTAAACATTGGTGGAGAACCAGGTACAGACCTGTCTGAGGTAAAGATTGTGGTTACCCAATAATCAAGCCCTGTTGCTCAAATTCTATTTGAGCCTTTAGGTAGGGGTAATTACTTCTTGACCATAGAGGATGCTCATGTCCCAATTGATGAAAGTCTTGTATCTAGAAATCTAAGATTACATCCAAATAAGGCATCAAAAAAATTGGTAGGGTATAGTACAAATCAAGAAGGATCTTCCATCTCCCATGATGATAAATTTGATATAAGATCAACTTCTAATGATGCTTGGATCCTAAAATATAATGGTAGTAATTCTTCCATAGTTGGATGCAGATCTCTGTTGCTCAGATTGAAGACTACTCAAGATGAAGATATCAAACTCCTTTACACCAAAGGAGATGCTGAGATGATGGTTTGTCAGGAGTTTGATGCTGACAATCAAAGCATGTCCTGGACTAGACTAATAGAACAACAAGCTATGGTGGTGGACCATACTGCTGTACTCTAAAGTTGGCAAAAAGAACTCTTTACTAAGAGACCAAAGAGTTATGGTTTTCAGTTTGAAGACCACATCCTGCCATGGGGTAAGAAGAAGAAAGAGCCAAGAGGAAGACATAGAAAATAGGTTTCTTGGTGGAGATTTCCATTCACCTGTCACCATTTTTGGGGACAAAATGGTTTCCTACTAGTTTATCAAGATGGCACACCATTTTCACTATCTTGCAGTGGGTGGCATTTGAAGTGCTTCAAATCTTGAGGCATCAGATAAGATCATTTGTACATATGTATGTTTATATAGTCTTTAGTTCTATTTTGTGCTTTTCATTTTCATTTTTGGAGCCTTTATTTTTGGGTAGCATGACTCTATAGCCCAATGGCACACTTTAAGGCACTGCAGATTCTGGTTTCTACTCCCCTCAATTGTTTTAAGTATTCAACTGAAAGAAGTTCCCCAACTAGAGCCAGTTGTTGTCCCCGAAAAATATCACTCATTTTTGGGACAAAATTTGAAATATTTTGGTCTTACAAACCAAAATCCTCTCTTCCCCTTTCAAAAATTATTTTGAGCATTCAGATTCTTCATTTTTCAAAGCTTTCTTATAAATCTATGAACTCTATAGGCTTGAATCTATGGACTCTATAGGCTTGAATCTATGGACTCTGTAGGTGCATTTCTATGGAATATTTCAAGGGACTCAAATATATGGACTCTACAGATATGTTTCTATGGAATCAACATGATTAAAGTTAGCAGGTTCAATAAGTTTAAAGGCTTCTACAGGCAAGTTCAATCAAAAGAGAAAGTTTCCAATGCTTAGTCATTTTTAGGATCGGTTCAATAGATTCAATGACCAATTGGTTCAATGTGCTTGGTTCAAAGGTATCAAATAGACTCAGTGAAATCAAAAGGATGAATCAATGAACCGATTGAACCTTGAACTGAAAGAGTTCAAAGTTCAATGGTTCATGGGTTCAAAGGTTCAAAGGCAGCCTCTATCAAAGAGAGAAGCAAAAAATAGGTGGTTCAACAGATGGTTCAACCAAGGAGTGGGAAAGTGATTGAACTAGGAAGTGATGGAACAAAAGAAATAAAATGAACTGATGAACCAATGAACCAATGTACTTTCAGCAAGTTCAAAGGTTTAAGGTTCAACATGGTTCAAGTGGCTAGAGACCATTGATAGCCCCACAAACATCAAATTTAAAGTAAGGGAATATCTGTTGAAATTCAAATAAAGTGCAAAACTCAAAGGAAGAACAAAACAACTTACTAAAAAGATAGAATTCCTTCAAGTTTGTTCAAAGGCTGACAGAGAACATTTCCTTCAGACTTTTTGTTTAAAGGAAATTATTAAGAGAAAGAGCCATTAGAATTCTTTTAGTTCTATGGTAAAATGACTAAGGCAGAGCTTGAAGGAATTCCTTCAAACTTTTGTCTGAAGGAAAAGCTTGACTAAAGAGAAAGGCCTGCAAAAAAATGCCTGATGGAAAAAGACAAAGTGCAGTGGAAGCCACCACGTGTCCATTATAAAGTAGAGTGGAAGCTACCATGTGTCATCTTTTATAAGACCCCCAAAGGTTTCTAAAGCTTCTATAAGCTAAGCGAAATATGTCACATGTCCTGTTATGACTCAATAGAATGTGACAAGTGTTTACATATGTGTTCCCCTTTTGGAGTTGCTTGGGTTAAATGTGTCATGGACCCCATTTTTTGTAAGTTTCTAATGAGTTTCATAATAATGAAACTTGCCACTTGTCAAAGACATAGAAAGGACCACCCAAAGACTTAGGAAAGAAGGGATATAAAGAGCAAAGAAGTGCTTAAGCAGCGAAGAGAGGAGCGAGACCAAAGGATCAAAAATATCTTTGAAAGAGTTATTTCTAGTAGGTGAAACATTGGATCGAGTAGACTTCTAAGCACACCAAACCAAGGATGCAACCTATTTTCTTCCATGAAGTAAAGACAAATATTCAAAGGACACGATGGTCCATATTAAGGAGGAGACATGTCAGATGAAGGGACACACCATAGTTATGGTAGCACACTATTCTCAACATGGTCTCTCAAGACCAAATTGGAGACACATTGAAGACATTGACTGTAGCATGGGCCATCCCATGGAAAAAGGTGCCAATCCTTGTGTAGTGGCTATAAGTTTGTTAATTATCTCATTTTTAAAGGAGATCTTTCCCTTACCAAAAGTGAAACTCTACCTAAATTGAAAGGCATTACTGAGACTTGAGCTCAGATTGTAATTCATATTTATTTGATTGAATGAGAAAGCAAGTTACTTACAGACTTTGTGTTGTTATAGCTTGTGCTACTTCAAGAGATTGTTCTTATGTCTATCTTCTAAAATCATTCTTATTTATTTGATTTAACAAATAGGACTAGTGGAGGTGATAAGGAAGGTGTCCTAAAGCCAACTACTTTTAGACTTTGTGCTATCATAGTTGTCTTCAGTGTGTGTTTATTTTCTATTTCTATGTAAAGGACCTTGGGATGACTTTGTGCCCCCATTATTATTCATTTTTCACTCTTGGGTAGTTGAAGTGGAGACTTTGTGATACATTTTAGGCTATTGGTTACTCTGTACCCTTTTATCACCTGTTACCAGAAAGATTCTTGTTGCCTGCAAGAACAAGCACTTCTAAAAGAAGAGAAGTGCCTTCTATCACTTCACTAGGATTTATACTATCCAGGAAGGGATTTGGCTCTTGGTTGAATTTTACTTATAAAAGAAGAGAAGTACCTTCACCAATCACCTAGGATTTCTCCTAGGTTTTGTGAGCATCATCTCTGAAAGAAGAGAGATGGATGATGTATTCTACTTCGATGTCTTACTTTCTACTTATATATATAGTATATAGCCTTTACATATTTAATAGGGAACCTTTCCTTGATGAGTGGAGATATTTGTCCCCTTTGAATGTGGTAAACCTAAAACATTGGATGACCAATCTCCTTATGCTGTGGTGATAGGAACTATTTTGGTAACCAGTTAGCTGGCTGACAAAATATTCACCCAACACACATCCTACTCAAACCCTAGGATTATTAAATAATTTTTCTAATATATCTCATCCATAAGATCATAAAGATTTAATGCTTATAGCTAATGATGATAGTCAAGTTCATAATTATAGGGCCCTTAAGAATGAGAGTAACTCTATCCTCAAGATGGTTCAAAATATTAGCACTAACTTATTTTAGTTGCAAAAGTAAGTAGGCAATATTGGAGAGAGATTTGTTAGTATTTTTTCCTTTCAAATGTTTAATAGGCCCACTAATTTTTTTTAAAATGATAGTTACCATAACAACAAGAACAATGAGCCATCTTCTACTAAGAATATGCTTGATATAAATCTTGTTGATGTTACTTTACCTAACTATTATAGAGTTAATTACACTTATAGACATGAGGAAATAGACTATGTTGAATTTTGTAATGATTTTGAAGCCTTTCAAGAAGACTTAGATACTTTTTAATTTGTCCCTAATAAGGATTGTGATTCAAGTACATCTAGTTCTTTAAGGTCATCTAGATTTGTTGATTCAACTCTCATGGTAGAGACATTGGAGTTCCATTTCCAGAAGGACAATGAGCCTACATATATTCTTGAACATATTCATGTTTTTTATAAATTTATGAAGAATACTTATCCTCTAATAATTAGGGAGTATAAGCAACCATTGACCACTTCAACTCCTACAAATAACTTTGACACTCCTGATACTACATCATATAACAATCGAGAGCCTCCTAAGGGAATTACTTCTAAGCATAATGTTGATGCATCCAATTATTCTAATAGGACCTGATATAATATATTGGAGGACATGAAAAATATCAAATCTAACATTACATTGCATTAGTTGACTCAAATAACATAATAAAGGGATCTATTTTTGGAATATTTATCTAAGACTCTTGGTAAGTCTCAAAAGTATGCACATGCTAATATTATAATACACAAAATTAAGTTAGATGTTTCTCCTTTACTACTTACATTCAAGATCTTTGGTAAGAATCTACATATTTTTTGGTTATACTCTGGTGCATATGCAAATATTATGCCTAAGGGTATTTGTGAACAATTAGGTTTCACTCCCATTAAATCTAATCAAGTTGTGACTTAATTAGATAAATCAAGAGTCAAACTGATTGGTGAATTATTGAATGTTCACATGTAGATTACCTTAGAGATAAGGATATAACATTTCATTAATATCCAATTGGTAGACATCCTTGATGATTATGGGATGTTATTGATAAAAAATTGGACTAGGAGCTTGAATGGTTATATGTCAATAGATTATTCACACATGTGGTTGCCTTGGAAGGGATTCCCCAACCAAATCAAGATAAAAATAGATCCTAAAATGAGTCATATGATCACCAAGTATAGTTCAATTAAGGAGAAGGTCAACATGGTTAAATCAAATATAGGTGTTTACACTCTTGACACTACAAAGGTATATAACTCTAAAACTCCTCATGCTATACCTAGATTATGGAAGCTTTATTTTGAAGGTGCTAGATTTAAATCATGATTTTTAATAGGAATGGTTTTAATCAATCCCACTGGGAAATAATATAATGCCTTTTAAAAACTTTAGTTCTCATGCACCAATAATTTGGGTGAGTGTGAAGTACTTATTCTCTCATTATAATTTGCAATCAAGTATGTGGTCAATGAACTATTATTATTTGGTGATTTTAAACTAGTGGTTAATTAGGTTAAGAGTAAATATAAATGCATGTTGTCCTATCTCAAGAAGTATAAATTTAGAGTTTGTGACTTAATTGAATGTTTTGATTCTTTCAACATTGTGTCAATCCCTAAGGAGGTAAATAAGGGTACTAATGAGCATGATTTAACTATAGCCAATGTTATGCCCAATCAAAGTTCCAAATTATAAATCCTTATAATTTAATTAATATAATGTCCCTAAGTGCCAGATAATGTCAACCACTTATAGGTATTCAATGATGATCATCAGATCATAGACTTCATAAATAGTTTAGGAGTGTTTGAGGGTCACATTATTGATGAAGCCAGTCTCCTTGATGATGACAAAATTTAAGGAAAACTCAATGACAAGGTCATTCAATTTAATGATAATAAGATCCCCAAAGGTATGATAGCCTTAGAGAGACTCTTTGATTATGATAGACTAGTGAGGCTGTCATAACTTTGACACACCTAATACTACATCATATAACAATCTAGAGCCTCCTAAGGGACGTACTTCTAAGCATAATACTAATGCATCCAATTCTTCTAATAGGACTAGATATAATATATTGGAGGACACAAAAAATATCAAAGCTAACATTACATTTCATTAGTTAGCTCAAATAACATAACAAATGGATCTATTGTTGGAATATTTATCTAAGAATCTTGGTAAGTCTCAAAAGTATGCACATGATAATATTATAATACACAAAAGTAAGGAAGACGTTTCTCCTTTCCTACTTATAGTCAATATCTTTGGTAAGAATCTACATAATTTTTTGTTAGACTCTGGTGCATATGCAAATATCATACCTAAGGGTATTTGTGAATAATTAGGTTTGACTCCCATTAAATATGATTGAGTTGTGACTCAATTAGATAAATCAAGGGTCAAAGTGATTGGTGAATTACTAAATGTTCAAACTATAGATTACCTTAGAGCCAATGATGTAATAGTTCATTGATATCCAAGTGGTAGACAACCTTGATGCTTATGGGATGTTATTGAGCAAAGACTAGACTAGGATCTTAAATGGTTATATGTCAATAGATTATTCACATATGTGGTTTCCATAGAGGGGATTCCCCAACCAAATCAAGATAGAAATAGAGCCTAAAATGAGGCATATGATCAAAAAGTACAATGAAATTAATGATAAGATCAACATGGTTAACTTAGATCTAGGTGTTTACACTCTTAACACCAAAAAGGTATGTAACTCTAAAACTCCTCATGCTATACCTAGATTATGGAATGTTTATTTTGATGGTGCTAGATGTAAATTAGGTTTTGTAATAGGAGTGGTGTTAATCAATCCCATTGGGCAATAATACAATACCTCTTACAAACTTTAGTTCTCATTCACCAATAATTTGGGTGAGTATGAATCACTTATTCTTGTATTATAATTTACAATCAAAGTATGAGGCCAAGGAACTATTATTTTTTGGTGATTCTAAACTAGTGGTTAATCTTGTTAAGAGTATATATAAATGCAAGTTGTCTTATCTCAAGAAGTATAAATTTAGAGTGTGGGAATTAATTGAATTTTTTGATTCTTTCAACATTGTGTTAATCATTAAGGAAGAAAAAAAGGATACTAATGAGATTGATTAAAATACAATCAACCTTATGCCCAATCAAAGTTATAAATTACAAAGCCTTATAATTGAATTAATTCCATGTCCCTAAGTGTCAGATAATGTCAACCACTTGTAGGTATTTAATGACGATCAATAGATCATAGACTTCATAAATAGTTTAAGAGTTTTTGAGGGTCAAATTATTGATGAAGCCTGTCTCTATGATGATGAAAAAATTTAAGACAAACTTGATTACAAGGTCATTAAGTTGAATGAAAATAAGATCCCCAATGGTATGATATCCTTAGAGAGACTCTTTGATTTTGATAGACTAGTTGAGGTTGACAATATTCCCAAAGTAAGTGGGAAGGATTATAATGCAATTGATCTTATATCTCAAGGTTAACCTCAACTAGTTAATATTGGTACAACATATACAAGAATTGAGTCCAAAAAAGATAAAGAAATTTTGACCAAATATAAAGATATGATAACATGGTCCTATGATGACCTAAAGATATTTGATCCAAAGGTGATAACTCATACCATAACTTTAAAGGAAAACTACAAACCTTTCAGACAAATGCAAAGGCCTATCAACCCATTCTTAGAACATAAATATATAAGGAGGTCAATATGTTATTATATGCCAAGATTGTGTTTCCCATTAGGCACTCCACTTGGGTAGCTAACTTAGTACCATTTAGGAAGAAAAATGGTGAAATCAGACTATGCATTAATTTTAGGAATCTGAATAGAGCATCTGAGAAAGATAATTACACCTACCTTCTCTTGACCAAGTAATCCAAATTGTATCTCATTTTGCCATGATGTCTTTTCTTGATGGTTTTTAAAGGTAAAAATAGGTACTGGTGAAATAAGAAGATAGGATGAATACTATTTTTACTACTAATTCATTCACATTTGCCTAAAATAAAATTCCATTTAGACATATAAATGTAGGAGCCACGTTTTAAAGGGCTATGGATCATGATTTCCAAGGTCTTGTAGGTAATTGTATTATCATATATGTGGATGATCTAACTATATTTTAGAAAATTAGGGAGGATCATATTATGCACCTACAATAGTTATTTGAATGATGTAGAAGGTATGAGATTTCTCTCAACCCAAATAAAAGTATTTTTTGTGTTATTGAGGGAAAACTATTAGGAAATGTTATCACTAAGGAGAGATTATCTATAGACCCTCATATAGTATATTTAATATCTAATATAGATCCCCTTAATAGTAAGTAAGAATTGAAGTCATTCTTTGGTAAAATAAGCTTTGTAAGAAAGTTCATTTCTGGTTTTGAAGAGATAGTGAGACATTCTAATGATATGTTGAATAAAGATGCTAAGATAACTTGGATTGAGGATACAAAGAAGGATTTCAAAGACATAAAAGAGTCAATTAGACAAGCTCCTATATTTACAAGTCTATATTTTACTATATAGTATTATATTTACTCCTTTGCTTTGGATCATACAATAGCTATAATTTTAACTTAGAAGATAGATGGATGTGACTGTTTAATATCTTTTATGATCACTAACCTTAAAAATGCTTAGTTGAACTACTCTTTGATTGAAAAATAGGCATGTGATTTGGTCAAGGTAGTGAAAATTTTTAGGCATTATATCCTTAGGAATAAGGTGAATGCATTACTACTATACCCTGTTACTAAGCTCATCCTAAGTCAAAATTAACTAGAAGAAAGGAGAGGTAAATGGATGTATATTCTCCAAGAATATGATCTAGAAATTAATACTAAAAATTTGGTAAGGTGTCAAGGTTTAATTTAGTTTATTTCCAATATTAATCCCAAGCTAAGTCTTATGCAGGTAGAAAAACAAAGATTCAGACCCAATGATTGGTATGATCCCAATATCCACTTACTAATCAATGGCTATCATCTACTAGAGTTAAGTAAAGAACAAAGAATATCTCTAAGGCTCAAGGTATCTTATTTTCTAATCAAGGATGGAGTGCTATACAAGAAGAAATTTGAAGGCATTTACTTGAGATGTGTCTCCAAGAGTGAAGTAGCTGAGATCATGAGCACCTTCGATGAAAAGCTAGGATGTAGACATCCATCTAGAAGGACAAAAACACATAAAATTTTAAGTGTTGGTTATTACTAGCCTATAATATTAAAATATTCTCACAATCATGTGAGAGAGTGCCACTCATGTCAAGTTTTAAACACTAAAGAGCCTAAGACAACCATGCCACTAAAAGTAGTAATAATTGATAACCCATTTGTAAAATGGGGGATGGATTTTATGGGGGTCATTAGCCCCAATACATTTGATGGTAAGAATTAATTTTTTAATATTGCCAAATATTGTACTAGATTGACTAAAGCAATAGAAACTAAACAGTGCATGACCAAAGAGGTAATCAAATTTTTAGAAGTAAACATATGAACAAGGTTTGGGATACCTATATCATTACATTGTGATAATGGATCTACTTTTGCATCCATTGAAATTATTTAATGGACATATGATAACAAAATAATTTTAAATTTATCATCAAACCATTACCTCAAGGGAATGGAGTGTATGAATAAACAAATAGAAAGAAGTCAGTAGCTGATAAACCTAGAACATGACACAAGCTATTTTAGTGTACCCTTTGGTAAGACATAAAAAGATTCAAACAAGCTCTCCAATCATCACCATTATTTATAGTTTATGGTCAAGAACCCATCTTCCCCATCACTTTCAATCTACCAACATACAGGTTTATGAAAGAGTACATTGAGAAGGACCAAGAATTTGTAAGTTCAAGGTTTTTGGACATTATATAGATGCATGATGTAAGATAAGAGGATTTTTATAATTTTATTAGGAACCAAAACATATTGAAAATGTGGTTTGATAAAAATTAAAAGATAAAGGTGTTCAGGCAAGGAGACTTACTTCTTCTTTGGGACAAGGCATATGAGCTTAAGGGTAAACATGGAAAGTTTACACCTTTGTGAAGAGGTCCCTATCAGATCACTGAGATACTTGAAGAAATAAACTTCAAGATAAAAAACTTACAAGGAGGAGAGTTAACACTACCCACCAATGGGAAATACCTAAAGCATTATTTCTTTGTTGTCCCACGTGGAGTCTTCATGGAATGACTGTAATACTAGTTAGAGTTAGTGTAGGTAGTTTAGTTTCTTTCTATTATCTCCTTTTTGTCCCTTGTTTGTATATATTTCTTTGTTTATTTATTTAATTTATATGTGTTTTATTTCTCTAGTTTTTTTCTTGATTTCAATAAGTCCATTTAGATAGCATTCATCTCAAAATGAACTCCATAGCTCAGGGATGTAGGTATGATTTCTCAGCATTGGTTGATCATGGATGGTTAAAGTATGAGCTTAATTTTATAGTTCAAAGAAACTAGTAAAGAATAATAAATAGGTTAGTTGTTCCTTGGGATTATAACCTTGTTCTAATATAAGTCTAGTTTTAAGAAGGATTGCACATGTAGGGTGAAATATTGGAATATTAGGATACATTCATGCTTGCACTTTAAAAATATTAATTTCCTAGTACAAATTTTATAGCCAAGGATGATTGTTTGAAGATCAAACACTTGACCAAATCCCAAAATCTAGCTAACCTAGTTCCCAACCTTTGTTATAAATTCAAAATGACTTGAAAAATACAAAATAAGAACCTTATTTCAAAATTCAAGAGTTTTCTAAGCAAAGGTAATTCTAGTAATCTCCACCAAGTCTATAAACACCTAGCTAGTAGTGGAGAAAGGCATTGAGTGGAGCCCCAAAGTCATCTCTATTAGGGTTATGGATGCTTGGATAGTAGTAGAGAAATACCCAATCCTTATTTGAACTAAATCATGGTTCTTAATGAATATCCAAACATGATAAAATTCAATGTTAATGGTTAAATTCATGAATTTGGAATTTATTCTCTAAATATTGTGGTAGTCAGTAAGTGGAATCAAATCACACACACAACATGGCTATGTCTTGATATTTGATTCTAATTTTTCATGTGAAAGATTTGTTCTAACCATGAACTAATCTTATTAATGGTGCATGATTAAATGGAATAAATATCTTAGTTATTAGTCTAAACTAGAGTCTCTAAATTCTAACATATTGATATGTTTCCCCTAGAAGTCACCATTTGTTGAGGTCAACATACGCCCATTTCTAAAAAATGGGATCCCTTATCTTAAATTATGCAAATTTGTACCCTAAATTTGAAAATTCATCTAATTAGAGTACCATTAGAGTGTTTTTCACATTATCCTTATTTGAATGTCATCCAAACCTAATTTTGTTGTCATATTTATTCATGGCTCTAATTTAATCTTATCTAAAGTTACTAACATTTGATTTGTATGTTTTAGGTCATGGCTCTAATGGACTCTATTTAGAATGAGAAATTCTTGGGTTTTATTATTTAATAATGATTTTATCTTTTAATATCCTTTAGTTTGTTGAAATAAAGTTGAATTCATGTTTAATTAGCTTAAAACCCTAACTCTAATTACCATAGCTCATGCCCTTTGAACTGAATCTAAATTTGGCAAGACCTTTTATTTAAATTTTTGTGGGAAAACTTTAATATGACTTAGTTTTATTTTATCTTAAGGTCCTAGTCATGTTTATTAACATGACCAAGACCTTAGTCTATAATATTTATTCATATTTATTAATACAAATAAAAACATTAGTCTAAGACTTTAGCTTAAGTTTGGTGTTTCTCAAGCACTGACTTAAACATAAATTTTATTCATAAGATCAATGATCCATATTTGTTTAGATGAATGAGATCAATGGTGTAATATTAAAGTCAAAAAGTCATAGCCTTGACCCTAAGCTAAATTTTGAGCATGTCCTAGAGATTAATGGCACACATTTACTCAAGCTAGATTGATCTAACAATGTGTATCGAATCAAAAATTCAATGGATCCTATTATAAGAGAGAACATTACAAGTGTAAAAATCTCAACCAAAGAACACTAAGTAGATAATGGTGTTTGATCTAGTGGATCAAGATTCAATGGAATGTATTTTATCAGATGAAGATGATCGAATGGTACATGATGAACATTGAAAATTTAAGGTGAACACAGAGATGAGATGTGGCATATCTATGAGTCAAAAATTAAAGATTGAGAATATTTCAAAGATCAAATGTCCACATATGATTATACACATCCAAATAAATAGTTTGTGGAGTAAGAGGTACAATCAAGTAGATCAAGATCAATGAAGTGAAATTGATCCATGTAATTGAGATTGATGGTGTATAAAAAATGTTTAAAAGGCAAGGCAAATGTGGAATTGATAAATTTCATAACCATGGGGAATGTACCAAGAAAATAATAGCATTTAAGTTCTTGGATAAGATTAATGGTCCACATTTATCCATGTAAGGATGATCCAATGATACAAAATAAGTCAAGAATTTTTTAAAAGGTAATGGTAATTTTTTTAATATGAATGAACAAAATGCCACAAAAATGCCACATGGATGCCATGGTAGAGCCACATAAGCTAAACCAGTCAAATCAAGAGATTTTGCAGATTCATGATAAGGGCATATGTATGTAATCCAATTGAGATCTAAGTAACAAACATCATGTAAGTTTAGATAACTATCACTATTAGAGCACTGTTAAAAACCTTTAGGAAGCCCTAGTTTGACCCTATATTCACCATAGTCAAGCTAGAGAATATTATGAAGGCATTCCTAGGAAGGATGTGGAGCTCTATTTGACTTTAAATAAAGAAGAAAGGTTTTTCAACGATGCATAATTTGGTGCCACAAGGGACAATAATTGGTCATGCTCATTTTGAGCCATTGAGAACTAGAATCTCATCGTAAGAGGAGAGGATGTCTGTAAGGAGGTTCTACTACAATGATCAAAGGTATCTTACAATACAATAAATTTAGAAGATACTGCTATCATGTCAAACCAATAAGATAGACTTAATTTATATAAGGACACCATAATTGACTTGTTAAATTCCTTAAAAAAATCTTAAAAATTGAGAAGAGAAAATATTTTACATATTGGATAACTTAACATGTAATCCACTTCACTTATCCTTTTGAGCCTCATCATTGATAAAGAGTTCAAGTGTATGACTTATCATTTCATGTAGGAAGTGAGGAACCAAGGTCAAGGGAAGATGGAGGCTTAGGAGAAGATAAGAGATGTAGGGATTACCAAACAAACTTTGAAAAGAGCTAATAAAAACCTCACTAACTTGGGAGATTAGGAAAAGAGTTGTTCATAAGACACATTGCTAACCCCCCAACTGATCAATGAATATCATTATGAAATGAAGATCCTACAAGGAAGGTAGAAGGCCATAGTAGCACTAGGGTCTTGAATTAAGAGGATTATGAATATTATTTTGAAACTAGCATTGTATATTTTTGACATGGAATATTATTTTTGTAAAGGCATGTGCAACTTGAAAAACACATTGCCTATAAATTAGTCCATCATGAAAAGTCTAGTCCAACGTGAAAAACTCTTATTGCATTTAGGATAATATTTTTTGATTGTAGGGGTAAATATTTAAACTGAACTTGGTTCTTATTTGAATTATTTCACAACATCCTTATATGTTTTCATAATGTATGATAGGATTTGAGCTTATGCTACTTCATGCCATACATTGGTTAAGTGCATGTTTGGATGATATTTGAACTTTATCATGATGTTTGGGATGAAGATCAACATCATCTCTTTTTTTCCTTACCTTTCATTTTGATAAATTTTTAACTATATCACTCTATATTATTTTTAATTTTAAATATCCATCTTAGGTTAGTCTTTATATTTGTTCTTGATCATAATTCACTGTTCTTAGCAACATACTTCATATTTTACATAGATTAATGATTTGGTCACGATGGATGCCAACAAAAAAACATTATAAATATTGTGAGATATTCAATTTTAATTTCCTCTATTAAATAAATAAATAATATTATTATCACAACCTACAACTCATGCACTAAATTCTTAGAATTCTAAAATGAGAAGTGTTCTTGAACATTCTAGGCACTTGTGATACATATTCAGGCATCAACATGATTAAAGATTAAGAAAGGTATAAAAAATATAATAAAACATTAATAATTCTAGAACAATTCTCAATAACAATTCACAAGTCCAATTTTTAATAAAGGTTTCTTCTATTTTTTTTACTAACGAGTTGCAAGTTAGTGAAGGAAATTTTCAAATGCTCGGTACATAAAAGAGAAGAAGAGTTGGTTTGAATGGTATCAATGATATTTAATATACCATATTACCTAAATATTCCATGAATTTTTTTATGGTTATATGTTTTTAACTTTATGAGCAATTGTTAAGAAGAAAAGGTGCTCTAAAACCCTTCTTAAACCCCAATGGCTAGATTTTAGGCAATGTGTTTTTAATTTTAAGTCATTTACTAAAAAATAATTTTTTTTTGAACTCATATTGGACATAAATTAACTTTATATACCTTTATAAATAAAAATTTAATGTAAATTAAAGGATAAAATCAAAGGTATATGTATCAAGGTTTCAAACATGTAACAAAGACAATCATAAAAGACACATTTTGAGAGGTTTAATTTTTTTTACAATATAAAATGTTTGGAATGTTTATATGGGTTATTTAAAGTCATAATTAAAAAATAATTATGTTTTTATTCCTCATAAAACTCAATAAAATTCTAAAACTTAGACCTATAGGAATTTAGAAATGAAATTGTGCAAACTAGGAAACACCAAAAAGTGCATATTTTGAGTTTTATTAAATGAAATGTATTTAAATTTGACATTTATGTATATTTTAATATTATTTAATTTTAAAAAATATATCATATTAACTATAAATAATGAGAGAAAATGTTAAAATATAGGTATGTTCATGAAGGAAATCAAAGTTTTTTCACTAATTTGCTCACAAATGGAGTTAAGAAAGAGTGTTTCAAGGCCTTAAAATGGCACAAAATTATTTTAGATTGTGTATAATTAATATAAATATATTAATTAATTATAATTCAATGTAAATAAATTCAAAATAGGCTCATCTCATTGAAAAACATGTCGAGGTCACCCTGTGACTAGCAAGCAGACACTTTTTTGTGAATTTTTGTTTTAGAGTTTGGTGAAGAGTTTTAGAGATTTTGAAAATTTTATAAGTATAAACCATTTATAAATATATAATTATAATAATATTATTATATTATGATGATTTTAACTAATTTTATACACCCTAATATAAATCAATGTTTTTTGAGGCTAGGAGAGCATCAAATGACATTTTTTGAAGTTGTACATGGAGTTTGGAGATTTTTTTTTTTGAAGTTATATTACACCATCTTTATTATTTTAAAATAATATTTATGATACTAAATATATCAAATAATTTAAATTCATCAAGTTATAGGTTCTCATAGTGCAATCAAGAAGCTTTCCAAAATCACAGAAGATGGGCATATCTAAAAGAACTAGTATGGAGAGATGTGGTTGTCATAATAAAGAGAAATATTATCATATATATTTAATTAATAATTAAAAAAATAAAAAATTATATTCCTCTCTAATTATTCACCCCATTTTATTTAATTTTAATAAATTTAATTGAAACAAGAGCAAGACTTAAATTAGCCCTAGAAAGGTAGAGTTTGAAACATGAAAGAGTGGAGAAGTTGAGTTGAAGTCTTTTTTAAGATTTGAGTCCATATTTTCATGAAAGATACTCATTATAATTTAAAAATTCAATATATACCCTACTATTCCCCATGACTAATTTTATAAAATTCAAAAATTCAAACATGCATGCAAGATGCAAGTCAAGATAGCTTAAATCAAAATCCAAGTTACATGTCAAGATAAGTTGATTCAAACTCCAAGATGAAATAAAGGTAAATGAAGTAAAAATTAAATATGTATGAAATATTAAAAGGATTTAACTAAATATAAAAAATATTTCAATACAAGTTTCAAGATCAAAGGGAGTTAACTCAAGACTCAACCAAGATGCATGCAAGGACTTTTGACTTTTCCAAACACATTCAAACTACTCTCTTTCTCTTATTGCACCATTTTTCATAAAATATGTTGAAATTAAAAATATAATATGTATAAATTTGTAATTCTGATTTTATATTCAAATATTGATTTAAGTTTCAATTGAACCAGGACTAAAATGGAGTTAGCATGTTGACTCATCTAGTTTAGGGATTCTTATCTTCTCTCTCTTTCTCTTCTTAATTTTTATATGTAAATTAATTTTTTAATTATTATATATATATTATGAATTTGGACTACAAAAACTCTACAAAAAATTTTACAACCTCACCTTTGAAGAAATAAATATTTGATTTTCTTCCATTTTCAAGTTGTTTATGAAGTGTGTTTTTAATGTTCATTGGTGTAACTTAGTGAATGATTGATTTTCTTATGTTTATGTCTTAATATATAAACTTTATGTAGAAAATAAGAACTATTTTAGGTCATATAAAGTATCTAATTATTATTTATACCTAATAGGTAAGTGAAATCAATCCCTGTTCATTCTTTCCAAACTAGTGTGAGTGTTTGTCTAGACCTTTATGTGAAATATTGATGTAAGAGTCATTTTATAAATATGAAGTAAATGTGTGTAGGTTTTTTATCTTCTAAATTATGTAAATTATTATCATAATTCACCTTAAAATTAATGCATCACTCTAATTTCTAGTTTTCATTTCTATTTTTAGCTTTAACATTGCTCATTCTACCCTTTTCTAGTCAAAAAAACACATAATTAGAGAGTTTAGAGATAATTAGGTGAGTGTACTAAATAAAACCATCCCTTAATCTATATATTATCTCAAATATAAGGTCCCACACCTTAGATATTTTCCATTATATTAAATAGAGTGAGAACATACACATGTTATTGTAAGGGTGCACTTTTGAGTGATAAAAGTACATGCACAACATTCTATTATCTATTGAAAAAAATACTAGGGTAAAATTAGTTATTGTACACTAATATAAATGTCATTTTCAATTATTACTTTTGTGATGATTTTAATAGTAGATTATATTTCACCTCCTCTCAAAAGGGGGAATATTGGTGGGAGCATATCATATAGATATGACTTCTACATACTCATAGTTTTATATTGAATTGGGGCATGTTATGGTAACACATACTCCACACGTATTCAATATTAAGAATATCCATATTACATCATGGGAATTTTTTGAAAACATGTCCTACACATTGGTACACAAAGTTAAAATTATCTAGATTATAGTGGGGAAATGTTATGGAAATGTGTCCTCCATGTTTATACCATGTTAAAACTCTTGAGATCTCCTTCACAACATATGATTTAGATATATATTTTGTTTAGAATTATGTACACTAGTATTACCATTATACATATATTTCATAGCAATGGAACTTGTTGACCATTTTTTTCCCAAGAGGCAAAAAATGGGTCCCCTTCTATCTCTACTGTTCTAGGCCATTTCATTTTTCAATTTTGCATGAATTTGTTCATTTCTATGGACTCTATAGGTTATTCCTTGGGCACATGAAGGATTAGTTCAAAGAGTTTTAGGTTTTACAAGGCTTCTTCAGGCTCTAGTTTGAAAAAAATGAAGAAGTTTGGCATTGTTGAACTATTAAACCCGGTTCAATGCCTTGGTTCAATGCCTGGTTCAATCGCTTGGTTCAATCAGCCTTGGTTCAAGATTTGTTTCAATCGACAGTTCAATCGCTCTATTTCAAAGCTTGGTTCATCACTTCAAGTCCATCACTTCATTTTTTAGGCTTGGCTTAATGCCTTTAGTTCAGCGGCTTTGGTTCAACATGGGTTTAATGTTTAAAGTTCATTAGCAAAGTTTAAGGCCTTGGTTCAGTGGTTAAAGTTCAATGCATTTTGGTTCATCAACGCGTAACTTTGAACCATTGAACTGGTTTAGAATCAATTCAAAGGCTTGGTTCAATGATAACCATAGAGGACTTCAACATGATTTTTTAGGAGTAGTGGAATGTGCCACATGTCCCCTGCAGGGCTTGATGGAAGCTGACAGGTAGCAACATCCATGGGTTTCTCTTGTTGGCTTCAAGAAGATTATGGTGGGCTTGAATGAGTTGCTAAGAATTACATGGAGCATGCCAAGTGTCAGTGTCCATGATTACTAGAAAAGGGCCCAAAAGTTTTCTAAGGTAGCTAAAGGCTCTGTAGAAGTGGCCACGTGTCAACTTTGGTTCAATAAGGAGGTTCAACGAATCGGTTCAAAGGTTTGGTTCAATGGGCTCGACGCATAGTGGTTGAATCGATTGAGCTGTTGAACCAATTTTGGTTCAACGGGTTGGTTCAATAGCTTGGTTCAAGGGTGTGCCCTATAGTTGGAGGGTAGTGATGGGTTCAAAATCCCTTGTAGAGGGTAGTTCAAGATCTAAAAGCCCTTATAGAGGGCAGAGAGTTTCAAAGAACCCACAGAAAATTCAAAGTGGCCAATTCTTGTGGACTTTTTGTTTATGAGAAAAGGCCTAAAATAGAAAACTCATGGGGAAAAAAGCCACAAAAACACCCAATGGCTTTTGCTAAAGATGGTGACGTCTCAAAAGGCATTAAATTTAAGCAGATGAACTAGCCTTTGGGTGACGGCCGTGTGAATGTCAAATTTAAAATAGTGAAGTAGCCATTGTTTTTGAACTGCCTAAGTGCCAAATCATGGAAAAAGTCCCAAGGAACATAGTGACATGCCAGAAGATCACCCCTGAGGGCTAAAAGAGTAGGAAGAATACAAGGAGTAGAAATGATAAAGCATTCAAGTGGTGAAGGGAAGGTGAGTTATTGTAGATGAGTGGTGTGACCTATTTTCTATAGTTGGCATTGATGAGGGGACAAACTGCAGTCTATTTGTAAGAAAGAGGCATGGCCATACTCTTGCATTAATGTTTGAATGCCAAAGTCAATTTTGGCAATTTTATAGCATGGTTTTGTAGGCCTTTTTTGAAGAATGACATCAGTAACAGTGGTTTCCTCTTCCCAAGATTTAGAACACACATGGGTCACTTGCAGAAAAGAGCACCAAAATATTTCTCAAGAAGTGCCAAGTTACTCTTCCTCTTCCTATATATTGTAAACTTCTCTTTTGAGAAAGGAATCTGCTCTCAGCCTTAAGGCAAAACTCTACCCAAAAATATCTCAGGCTTGTAAGGCAGAGCTCTGTGAAAACTTTACCTTGAATCAGAACTTAGCTTTTTTACCTCCATTCTAAGTTTTTCATCTTTAGTATGTGTCTATGCCTTGATTTTATGTTAAGTCATTTTCTTAATGCTTTTGCAGAATGATTTCAGCATGTCTGGTGCATTTTTGTGAGTTTTCTTTTACAAGTTTGTCAAAAGTGTCCCTAGGGGAGTGTAGGTGAAGTGGATTGGCTACTGCAGTATGTCCTAAAATGCCTCTAGTAGTTATTTCCTCCCTATATCTCCACAGACCCCTAACCCACTAAGGTATAATGTTTTCTCACTTTAGATGAAGTGTATAGGCACTTCCTTTTGGTGAAAAGTGTATGTTCAGGCTGGGAGGATCACTTTTCTGGTGTATCACCTTTTCCCTTTTTAGGTTAGGTTTTGTTTTCAACATCTCTCTCTCTTTTCATCCCCTCCTTTTTTCATTTTATTTTTTAGTAGTAGGAGAAACTAGGGCCTAAATGATACATCAGAGGGAGCTAGCCCTTATCTAGAGACTCTCCCCTCTAGCTTCACCAGTCTCATAGGTGAGAGGGGAGTTTCCATTGTTGTGTGAAGGAGGTAGGGGCTCGTCCTCCTACTAAGGGTGAAATATTTTGTGTCAATAGTTTTTGGCATGCTTAGTGGGACCAACTAGGATAAGTTGTGTCCAAAGAGTTGAATAATTTTGGTGTGTTCTTCAACTGACCAGCCTTTGGAGGCTTTTGCATCAACACCAATGGTGATTCTGAGTTGAATCAGCTGGTTAAGCAGCCTGGTGCCATTAAGAAATCATTTTTGCATGTATAATTCCATTGTACAAAATCATGGGTCTTGTTTTCCTTCATATGACTATGATCAAGCTCAAGATTTTTAGAGAATCACCTCAAGTAGCTCTCCTAGTTTCCCTTCAATGATAAGGGAGGTGGTGCTGGAGTTTGAGAAGCAAACAATGGAGATTGACAAACTAGAGGAGTAGTACAAATATCGGTAGGAGTTGATGTATAAGGAGGAGTATTTGTTTAGGCAAGCACAAGCCTTATATTCCATGGAGGAGGAGGTAACAAAATGGAGAAATCCATTTATTCAAGGTAGTTAGCCTTGTGTGCCCCTTCCTATTCTGAAAAAAGCACCCTCTTTTACACCAAATCCTTTCTATCAGATAGCACTCACCCACTCCAGCTCATCTAACACATTTACTCTCAATATTGTGTGCCTAGATTTCCAACATCAAAGGGCATCAGAGCAACCCCCCATGGAGATGAACCTTCTAAACTCCTTAGATCGTGAATCTTCTTTTGGGGGAAACTCTACAAACTAGTAATCTCTCTTGAAACTGCTCCTATTCAACATGATGTTAGTGACCTTCAAGAAAGACTCTTTCAAGACAACCTATCCAAATAAATTGAAGATTTAGAGGCTAGGATGAGACTACTTCTTGAAAGAGAGATAAAACTTCTAGACCTTGTAGAGGAGCCCTAGGAACTTGGACAAAACAAAGTTGTTGCCTGTTCACATGAGAAAAATTCTAATTCTAAGATCTTAAATTGGGGAAAAATAGTAAAATCATGGGGTAGGAAGGAGGAGAAGCAAGGTTTTTCTCAAAACCTTGAAGAAGCTAAGGCTACTCCTACTCATGATGATGCTAGTGGCCTCCAAGAAAGGCTTTTCCAAGAAGATCTAGCTAGGAAAATTGTAGAGTTGGAATCTAAAGAGAGATTCCTCAACCAGTGTGTGATGGATGATTTAGACCCAATGACACATTCCATCTCTGAACACACCCCATCTACACACTTCCAAGAGAGCTATCAAGCCACACCTAATATAGATGAAGTTCTGACCAAGTGGAAGGAGGAGAATCTTTTGATTCTAGCTCAAGGACTGCCTCCTCTTCCACATGGTTTTCCTACTTCACCCCTTTTCAGGGAAGAACCTATTCTATAGGAGTTGAGTGAGGAGCAAAAGATCCAAGATGTAGCTTCCCAAGGGGCTATCATGAGTGACAATGAAGAAGAAATCATCATTGATGCTTCTTGTGAAGACACCATCGACAATGGAGAAGATACAGGTCTTGCATATATGTAGATGTTCCAGCAATATGAGGAGGAACAAAAGCATGGTGATCTCTCTTCCCCCTTGTTCAATTAACCTCCTTATTTCTTTGATGAGGAGGATGAATACGTTGAAGAGCCTGAGTTGGAGGAGGAAAAGGAGAGATCTATCTTCCTAGAGGAAGGCCTTGAAGAAGAAAGCTTCGAACAAAGAGGTGATGTTCTGTGGAATGAGCAATCATTTTGTGACTCCATTTTAGACATCACCACAGTCACCCTTCTTCAAGAATGCCAAGAGGAAGCAAAGGATGAGTCTAATAGAGTCTTTAATGAGGCAAAAGGAAACAAGTTAGACCATGATACATTACATAGGAGCTATACACATCAAAGGGATTATGGTGATGAGCCAGCAGCCATTGAATTCTTGGTGAAGAGCACCAATATGAGGGACCAACATTCAACAAGCTTCTAAGGACAATTAGAGTACATATACATTAGAATAATGTTTGAATTTGATCCACTTGAATATCATCCAATCTAGGTGACAATCAAGAGGAGTAGGTCACGAGCTCTCTTTTTTATTTAGCCACTTTCCTGGCACCATAAGTCTTCTTGCTAGGAAGGGGACTTAAGAAAATTTCCCTTAGATCTAGGAGGGAGGCTAACATTCCTAGTTAGTTATATATAATTTTTTTTTTTAGTTTCTTTTCTTGCTTTCCCTAAGTGTAGTTTGCACAGGTAGTGTTTTTTAGCCTTGTGTGTTTCCCTTTGCATGTGGGGTAAAAAGCTTCATGTTTGATTCTTAGATCTTTTGGGGCTATTGCTGATTTTGTTTAAGATGCATTTGACTCCATGCCCAATGTACTACAAGGCAACTGGTCTTTAAGCTTAGTAGGCATGCTTCCCCTAGGAGTCACCAATTTTTTGACCATTTTTTGCCCTACAGGAAAAAAATGGGTCCCCTTCTATCCTTGCTATTCTAGGCCATTCCATTTTTCAATTTTGCATGAATCTATTCATTTTTACAGACTCTATAGGTTAGTATTTTGGTGCATGAGGGATCAGTTCAAAGAATTTTGGGTTTTACAAGGCTTCTTCAGGATTTGGTCTAAAGAAAATGAAGAAGTTTGGCATTATTGAACCATTGAACTTGGTTCAGTGCCTGGTTCAATTGCTTGGTTCAATTGGCCTTGGTTTGAGATTTATTTGAATCAACAGTTCAATTGATCCATTTCAAAGCCTAGTTCATTGCTTCATTTTTTAGGCTTGGTTTAATGCCTTTGGTTTAACAACTTTGGTTCAATGTGGGTTCAACATTTAAAGTTCATCGGCAAAGTTCAAGTCCTTGGTTCAGTGGTCAAAGTTTAATGTATTTTGGTTCATCGACGCACAACTTTGAACTGGTTCAAAATCAGTTCAAAGGCTTGGTTCAATGACAACCGTGGAGGACTTCAACATGATTTTTGAAGAGTAGTAGAATGTGCCACGTGTCCCTTGTAGGGCTTGGTGGAAGCCAACATGTGGCAACATATGTGGGTTTCTCCTGTTGGCTTCAAGAAAACTGTGGTGGGCCTGAATGAGTTGCTAAGAATTATACAGAGCATGCCAAGTGTCAGTGTTTGTGATTACCAAAAAAGGGCCAAATTTTTTTCTATGGTAGTTAAAGCCTCTATGGAAGTGGCCATGTATCAACTTCAGTTCAACAAGGAGGTTCAATGAATCAGTTCAAAGGCTTGGTTCAATGGGCTCAACACATAGTGGTTGAATCGATTGAACCATTGAACCAATTTTGGTTCAATGGCTTGGTTCAAGGGTGTACCCTATATCCAAAGGGTAGTAATGGGTTTAAAATCCATTATGGAGGGTAGTTTAAGATCTGAAAGCCCTTACACATGGCAGAGAGTTTCAAAGAACCCATAGAAAAGTCAAAGTGGCCAATTCCCATAGACTTTTTATCCATGAGAAAAGGCTTGAAACAAAAAACCCACAAGGAAAAAAGCTATAGAAAAGACTCGATGACTTTTATGAAAGATGGTGACATCCCAAAAGGCATCAAATTTAAGCAGATGAACTAGCCTTTAGGTGATAGGCACACAAATGTCAAATTTAACACAGTGATGTAGCCATTATTTTTGAACTGCCTAAGTGCCAAATCATGGAAAAAGTCCCAAGGAACACAATGACCTACCAGAAGATTTCCCTTGAGTGCTGAAAGAGTAGGAAGAAGACAAGGAGCAAAAATGATAAAGCATTCAAGTGGTGAAGGGAAGGTGAGTTATTACAGATGAGTGGTGCAACTTGTTTTTTGCAGTTGGCATTGATGAGGGGACAAACTATAGTTTATTTATAGGAAAGAGGCACGGCCATGATCTTGCATTAATTTTTGAATGCCAAAGTCAATTTTGGTGATTGTACAACATGGTTCCATAGGCCTTTTTTGAAGAATGACATCAGTAACAGTGTTTTCCTCTTCCCAAGATTTAGAACGCACATGGGCCACTTGCAGAAAAGATCACTGAAATCTTTCCTAGGAAGTGCCAAGTTACTCTTCCTCTTCCTATATATTTTAAACTTCTATTTTGAGAAAGGAATCTGCTCTCAGCCTTAAGGCAAAACTCTGCCCAAAAATATCTTGAGCTTGTAAGGTAGAGCTCTGCTAGAACTTTACCTTGAATCAGAACTTAGCTTTTTTACCTCCATTCTGAGTTTTGCATCTTTAGTATGTGTCTATGCCTTGATTCTATGTTAAGTCATTTTCTTAATGCTTTTGAAAAATTATTTTAGCACATTTGGTGCTTTGTTGTGATTTTCCTTTTACCAGTCTATCATAATTGTCCCTAAGGGAGTGTAGGTGAAGTGGATAGGTTGTTATAGTGTGTCCCAAATGCATCTATTAGTTATTTCCTCCCTACATCTCCATGGACCCTTGACCCACTAATGTAGAAGGTTTTCTCACTTCAAATGAAGTGTATAGGTGCTTCATTTTGGTGAAAAGTGTATGTTCAAGCTAGGAGGATCACTTTTCTGGTGTATCACCATTTCCCTTTTTAGGTTAGGTTCTATTTTTAGCATCTCTCTCTCTCTTTTCACCCCCCCCCCCACTTTTTTCATTTTATTTGTTAGTAGTAGGAGAAACCAGGGACTAAATGATACATTAGAGGGAGATAGCCCTTATTTAGAGACTCTCCCTTCTAGCTTCACTAGTCCCACAAGTGAGAGGGGAGTTTCCATTGTTTCATGAAGAAGGCAGGGGCTCAGCCTCCTGTTAAGGGTGAAATCTTCTACATCAACAGAACTTATGCAAACAACCAAAAGGAACTATATTCATAGCAGTAAAAAAGGTTAGTGTTTCTTCCATTAGTGAAAATATAAAAATCAAAGTGGTGAAAAAACAACCTTAATCCTATGACCACATGATTTAAATAAAGGATGAAATAAAAAAAATATGAAGACAAAAGCATACAAAGTATACATTCCTTTATGTATTCTTCACCTTACCAAATATAAGTGGAATGTCTCCTGAAATGTAGTATCAAAGGATATTTGACAAAGTCATCTTTAAAGAGTGTAAAATATCCATTTGGTAACCTTAAATTATTATTGATAATAATTTGAGTAGATTCAAAAGGTATTTATATGAACTAGCAAGGATTCTCCATAAATCTTGAGCCTCTAGTATGAAGAGGGGTGCCCCTTTTATTTATAGGTTGAGTGACTGAATATGAACCCTTCATCTTGCCTCTTAGATGAATGGTGGATAATTTACCCCAAGTAATCACATGGATCATGACATGGATCACCAATATGATCCCTTCATCTTTTCCAATATGAAGGGATGAGAATGTTCCTTAAAATATCCCAAGGGGGAATAATATCAGTCCTCTATCTTGTATGCAAGATCAAGGGTGAAGAATGCTCCACAAAGTATCTTAAAAGGTAAAACATGATCACTCCATATTGTTTCTAAGATGGAGGGTGGAGAATAATCCCTCATAAATTTTCTTTTGATATTGGAGGTGGGGTCATAAAAGAATATACAATGGCATCTTGAAATTATTTTAAAAGGGAAGATGCTCTTTAAATGAGGTGGAAAAGGGAAGATAAGTAATTCAAATGAAATTACAACTTCAAATCCATGGAATTATGATTATAAATAATATTATTTAAACCAATCAAAAATATTAATTTAATGAATATAATGTGATATGCGGGCCCTCCATCTTTTCTCTAAGATGGAGGGTGGATAATGCTCCTTGGAAAGTGGTACAAATGAGGGAAAAATTAAATGAAATTAAATTAAATTTTTTGATTCCATGGAATTTATAATTAGAGGAAGGATTATTTAAACTAATGAAAATTATTAATTTAATTAACATGATATGAATATTAATTTATTTTATTTGATTAAAATAAGAGGAATTGATTAATTGATTAGAGAGATGGAAATGACTAGTGGTGATGAGAAATATGACTAAAGTGGAAATTTAATGATCTAGTATAGTGAATTTACCCATTTAGGGATGCCCTAAGGTGAATTTAAACATGTATATTAGATAAAATGATGAGTTTAGGATGAACATATTAAATTAGACCAATTTTTGTAAAATTTATGGGAATAAATTCCATTTTACCATTTCAACATGTAACATGATTAAAGTGGAGTGTCTATATTTTACCCTTATTTGAGAATGTATTGTAATAAATAGAAGAAGTAACATATTATCAAATAATGAGAAGCTAAAAAAGGTGGATGAAAAATTATATGATGAAATAATGTATGTGAGGATGAAAATTTAGATGAAGAAATTATGTATGTAATTTCATCATTCCCAACTAACAAATGCAGTAGATTGAATGGAAAGATAAGATGTGAATTTAATGAAATTAGTTAGGGACAATTCCCACTTGAGAGGCCATGTGGGTATGGATGATGTGGGTGGGTTCCAAAAAAATAGAGGAATAAGCTACAATAGAAGAGAAGGTTAACCCATGGACAAGATTACACCACTAGAACTAATGCTTGTACATTTTGACTATTGATGATGATGAATTGACTTGCCCCAAGTAGGGTATAATCAGAGAAGGATACCTTCAAAAATAATATACACACTTTAAATTTCCCCTAAAAATATGAAAGATGTGAGTTTGGAATGATAATTTTCCCCAAACATGGTAGAATTGATTTTTTCCCCAAATAGGGTCGATTAGTTGATTTACCCCAAATAAATTAGATTTGATTTGATGAATTGATAGAGTGATTTATTGGAAAGCATATATAAATTATTTAACCTATTTCTAAGATTAATTATTAAATGATAGATATAAGTTGGTAAGTTGAGACAAATGTGTGTGTTAATAGTATAATGAATTTTTGGAGAAGCCACAAAAAAAACCTAAGCACACAAGAATGCTCAAAGTGATGAAAGACTAAAGAATGGAAAATTAAGATAATTATTGAATAATGGTATGATAATATCAGAAGAATATGTATATTAATAATAAGGAAACAATGGTGGTTGAACTAACCTCAAAAAATAGTTGGTACTGAGTGATGCCTACATTATCTAAAAAGACCTTAGATTGATGTAGTTCTCCCAAAAATTAGGAAAAAATATGATGAAGAATATAATAACTAATTAGAATAATAATAATCACTGATCATTGTGTATGAATTTATTTTTACATTCTTATTTTGATATTAAAATATTGATGAGCATATATATAATGATAATGTTTAGATGTTTTGATTTGATCATGAAAAATGTGATGATGTGAAGTAGTCAAAGATGACAAAGATGACTTGATTTGACAAGATATGATGATGAAAAGGTGGATACTTCCACTAATTTATATTTTATTTAAGACCTTTGGTAATTTATTTTTATTTTTTTACATGATGGTATACATCATGATATAAAATTTCATGATGACCTAGTTATAATGTGGATACCGATTGATCCTCAATCTAATAGACAATTGACAAAAATACACCAATGATAAAAACCATGATGAAAATGTTGGCATATGAAAATAAATGAATTCATGTAAAAAAAATTACAAGGGACACCATGATGATGACATAATTATCACAATGGACTAATTCAAGGAAAAAATAATAAAATGAAATCGATAAGTAAACAAGCAAACACACACAGACCAAAAAATAAAATCAATAGAAAGCAATCTTGTTGTTTAATTAATACAAAATATAAATGATAGGCTCAATGATAATTATGGTTGGAATGGATTACCTAAATAAAATATAAATACAATGGGAAGAATTAGGAATATAGCATACCAAAATAAGCTACACACTTAAACCTACCTTAAATAAGGTGGAAGAGATGAGCTTGAATTAAAGCGATTTGATTTTTCCCAAAATAGAACAAATTAGGAAGGAAACATCCAACAAATGTTTTATATTTAAATTGATTATATTAATTATTTATAATTGGATTTAGTATAATATAAATAATTTGGTGATTTAATAGAATTATAATGCTTAAAAATATTATAGACCTTTTTATTTTATGAGTATTTTATAAATTGTTGAATGTTTAAGAATTTTAGAATTTTTAAATGTTTTTTATTTTTTCGAATCTCAACTCAATGGATAAATATTATATAATGAATGATTTAACTCAAAAAATGGTGAGATAATACTACACTTTAACTCATAAAATGGTGAGAGTGTGGATCAAAGGGTAGTTGAGCTAGCCTCAAAAAATTAAGAATTACCGACATAGTCCAAATGGACCTCAAGCCAATGTAGTAAAAAATAATTATACCAATAAGAAAATAAAAAATCAACAAGCAATCACACAAGCACATAATCAAAATAAAATAAACATTCAGTTATGCACATGGAAATAAGGTATTACTCTTGGAATCAAGGGTGCAATAAAACCATCATAAAAAGGGGGGGATAGAATAATAAGGAAGGGGTGGCTGAGTTGACTCCAAATGCCCCATGAAAGTGGATGCTACCTACATAGTCCAATGGAATTTAAGACAAATATAGTTTTCTTGGGTATTGGGAAAGAATAAAAGGTGATTACAAGTAAATAAGACTGATTATAGAGGGAAAATATGAATGGGATCATAAAATGGTAAGAGCGTACATCAAAGATATTAGCTTGTAAAATGATAAGAACATGGATCAAAGATATTGGATTACAAAATGGAGAAAGCATGGATCAAATATATTGGATCATAATATGATGAGAGTGTGTATCAAACAATTGGATCACAAAATAGTGAAAGTGTGTATTAAAGGGTGGTCAATCTAACCTCATAAAACTAAGTGATAACTACATAGTCCAAATGGACCTCAACCCACTATAGTTCAATAAATATTAGGATAATAATATGATAAGTATAAACATGGAATGAAATATGATTAGGATGATCATGATTGATATTATATTGAATTTTATGGAGAATTTTTAAATCATAAAATGATGAGAGTGTGAATCAAAGAGATTGGCTTATAAAATAATGAGAGGCTATAAGAGAAAGAAACTAGTCCCACTTATGAGATATACTCATGAGGATATGGAATCAATCATGATGTACTTCAATATGTGTCACCTAGACATGAGAGAATGGAAATCCAAGTTGACTAACATGATTAAAACTAATTAATGATATCATATTAGATATGGGCATAGACTAGGAAACTTTTAGGATTTGAACAATGCTAATTTCTTAGTGTGTGTAAGGGAACACTTGGACGTTTAGGGAATTTTGAAATATTTGAACGTTTAGGGATTTTTGGAGTATTTGAATGTTTTGGGATTTATGGAATGGGATATAAATAAGAGTATTTTGATAAGATAATATACAAGACATATTAATTAATAGTTCCAAAGACACTTATCAAAATAAGAAATTAATGTGGGTGCAAGGACTCAATAATGAATAGAAAACATGGAAGGGACATCCACACATGAGTAAATCAAGAATTTAAGTAATAAAATTCAACAAAAAATTGGAATATGATACAACTTATCTTACAATAAATAATTAGGATGCAAAGGAATTAAATGAAAAAATGTAATTAGGAATGACTAAGAACTCGAGGAAGATATAAAAAACATAAAAGTAGGAAATATATGATGTTTAATATTCATACATTTCACCTAAAATTATATTTTGCCATAAAACAATTATGCAACTTCAATCTACTCATGCTAATTTTTTCTCTGAATTCATTTATTGTACATATTTAATTGTAATCCAATTAGGGTGGTGATAGGAAAAAGGGGGAAAAAATAGTGAAGGGATGCCCCCAAGTAAGGGAAAAAATGAGAGAATATATAATGGATAATTTTTTCATCCAAGTAGGGACACTCATACACAAGAGCTCAATAACTCAATCATAAAAATTCTTGAGATGCATAATGTTCGTTGGCTCATCTAATTCATACCCCTCTGGAGTAGCCTATTTATATGAACTTTATCCATAACTAGTTATGATAATGAAGGGTCGAAACCAATTGGGTTTAAACTTACCTTTATTCTCCTAATTAGCATCAATATTGTTTTGGTTTTCTTTTTAAAAAAATCACCAAGTTAAAACTCTATAGAGATAATGCACTTGTTATAACTCTAGTGTAGCTAATTTAGATATGATTTGAGGTGATTAAGGATAGCTAGTTATTTCTCATATAGGAGCTCTATCTCTAATAATCTAAAAACTTTTAAGTATTCCTCATCAATAATGTTCTATAATTAAATACATAATGAGGGAAACTCAATCTCAATAGGCAGGATTACTTTAGAGCCATAGACCATGAAATAGGGTGTCACACCAGTATGGGTGTGAACATTAGTGTGGTATTCCCACAAGGATGGAAATATTTTCAAATTCCAATCATAGATGGTGTCATTGATAATTTTTTTGATAATTTTGGAAATGGTTTTACTAGATGCCTCAGCTTGGCCATTACCTTGGTGGTAATATGGGTGGAAAATTTGTGCTTAATATGGAATTATGAATAGAAAGATGCAACATCCTTATTTTTAAATGAATTTCCATTGTCTAAGATGATAGTATAAGGGATGCCATAATGGAAAATTAGGTAGTTTAGTATGACTTTGGAAATTTTCTTACCAGTTACATAATTGAGAATGACTACCTCTACCCATTTAGTGAAATAGTCGAAAGGAATGAGGATATGTTTATTGCCATATAGAGGGGTGAAAATAATTTTTCTTATGAGAGAAATCCCCCATGTAAAAAATGGCTAAGGAGTTGAATTTTTGTGAAATGCATATGATAGAACATGAATAATATCACCATGTTTATGACTAGCCACACCCTTTTTGACATAGGTGCATGTGTCTACTTTTATAGTGGGCCAATATTAACTGGTGAACAGGATTTTTTTAGCTAGTACTAGACCATTAGTGTGGTCACTATAAATTCCTTGGTGAAATTCCTTATATTCTAAGTTGGATTCTCTTGAATTTAAAAAATGAAATAGATTTATATCATAACCCCTATGATAGAGCAAGTTACCAAGTTAGGTGTAGTGGGATGTAGTTTGGATAAAATATTTTTTATGGTTGTGTGATAGGTCAATAAGAAGGATTTGATCATGTAGGTAGGAGTAAATTTCTACATACCAAGGGTAATTGGGACTAGAAGTGAATCATATCATTTTAGATTCATAATATTTATATGTTGGAATGAGAATGTATTTAATTAAGAATTGATATTATTTAACTATAGGACAAATTACAAGGATGGATCTAATGGTATCCATATCACAAATAGACTAGTTATTGGTTTGATGGACCTATTCAAACTGAATGATTTAAAATTTGATCTTTAATTTATATGTCATGCCTTTTTAAGACACAAAATTTTCATCCTTAGTCTGATATTGATTAGTTACTTTATTAATAATTAGTTTTAAATCACCATATACGAGCAAATGATAAATATTCCATGTAAATTCAATTTGAAGCCCAACAATCAAATATTCATATTTGAATATGTTATTAGTGCATGGGAATCTAATGTAAAATTCCTTAGGGATAAGATCTCCTTATGGCATAATGAATAATATCCCTAATCTAAAACTGTGAGATGTGAAAGAGCCATCAAAATATGGTTTCCATTATTTGAATTCATCTAGAGTCATAATGGATTCATTAGGGAAGTGTATTGTGATAATATTGGAATCTTGAATAAGTGACTCAACCAATTGATCTATTAATGCTTTCCATTTAATATCTTTTGGATGTGTATAGTCACTGTCAAACTCATTAAGTAACATCATCCATTTAAACATTTGACTAATGAAAGATTATTTTACTAAGAGATATTTTAAAGGATAAACTTTTGTAATAAAAATAGTCTTGTTATTTATCATATAATTTCTAAGATTATGGGAAGTAATAGCCAATGTGAGACAAGGTTTATCAATTAGAGTCTAATTATTCTTGTAAGTGACTAGTGTTTGACTAAAATAATGGATAGATCTTTATTTACCTTGATCATCTTGTTGGATGATATGTTCCCCCAAGGTATTTTTAGTCATTGATATGTATAATACATATGCTTCCTAGGCATTGGAATAATAAGCAGTGAAAGGTTTTCCATGTATTTCTTGAGTTTCTCAAAAGCTTCTTGACAATAAAAATTCCATTGAAGAGTATTACATTTTTAAAAACGTGTGTAAATGGGTGGGATTGATTAGTAACTTGGGAAATGAAATGTTGAATGGCCTAGATCTTGCATTATAATCTATGAATTTGTTTCAAATTGGAAGGAGATGGAATCTTGGTAATGTCCTAAACTTTAGCTAAATCAACTTCAATGCCCCTATGATAAATAATGAAGACTAATAATTTTCTAGATGTAACTCCAAAAAAACACTTCTTAGGATTTAAAAGCACCTTGTATTGATTTAGCATTTAAAATATTCTCCTCATTACTTTAGTGTGTTCTACACAAGGTCTTGATTTTCCTATAATGTCATCTACATAAAATTTAACAATATCATGCATAAGATCATAGAATATAACTATCATCACACATTGATAAGTAGCTCTAGTATTTTTCAAGACAAATGGCATGACTTAGTAATTAAATGGTCTCCATGGATTTTTTAATTATATTTTACATTGATATTGCATGGTGATCTTGATTTGACTATAGCCAAAGAAGCCATCCATAAGGGATAACATCTCATAACCTATTGTGTAATAAATGATCATATCTATGTTGGGAAAAGTTTTGGATAGTATTTGTTAATATACCTAAAGTATGTGTATATATGTATTTTTGCCATCAAATTGTGTACCCCAGGACACTCTATGAAGCCCCTACAATTTGATGCAACATTAAATTATCTCTCAAGTTGTGGGAAATTGTAAGAGAGATGAATTTCTAGGATTGAAAGGGCTAGCTCCCTAGATCATTTTTTATGTCCCTATCACCTAATCTAATGCTTGTTTATGAAAAGATTTAGAATCTTGCATAAAATGGAAACTAAACTAAAGAAGTGATCCACCAAGACATATCCCATAGACTATCAGAATTCTACTAATCAACAATGCTTTCCAAGATCAATTCTATGAATTGAAGGATCCTAACATAGTGTTTCAATGTGAAGGTAGCATACTGGGGACAATCAATAATATAACTAACCTATGCATATATTTCAAACCATACAGATAATTTCATACTTGAAGAAGAGCCTAATATATTCAACACACTTCACATGACTTGTTAAAATTGTAACTCTTGATTAAACATGATGGATAAAGGGAGTAAGGATGATACTATCACTTAGCTCCACTATACATTACTCACACACTTAGAAAAAAATTTCACAACTTAGAATTAGACTTGTATTCAATGTTAAAAAATAATGTGTAATGTCATATTAGCAAGGTTTCACCGTATTGATTGTGGTCACTTCATACAATAGCTAAAAGGCTCAATTTATATAACTTGGAATAAGAGAGAGAAAAGAGAAGTTGAAGAGGTATAAGGAAAAGTGTCCAAAGGTGAAAATAAGTTACAATGCATGTGGGTGAAGTTGAAAAGGAGTCATGAAGTTTATTTACACATCATTCCATCCCAAATTAGTCTATTTTCCAAGTATGGTGTAGTATCTTCTCAATCATTCTCTCTTTTGAAAACTACCTTCATCATGGGCTTTCTTGAAAATTACAAATAAAATTAGGGACAAGTGTCTCATGTGTGTTGATGAGAGGGAGATACAAATAATTTGTCACTTGAATTTGGAGTTTTCTCAATCATTGACACTCTCTTACACAACCCCAATCATCACCTACCATCATGATCACTCTCCAACAAGCTTGTCTTGACACTTGACAATAGAATCTTTGCATCCTTCCTGACTGATCCATACTAGGGATATTTTGACACATGTAGGACACCTCATATTCTTGGCTTCATTAGACACATCATAAAAATCCTCCCAACTTTAGTTTCCATGCTTTTCACCATGCCATTTTGGATGCTACTTTAGATTGGTTAAAGTGAGAGGATTAGAAGAGACACTTTTGAGTACTTAAAGGATATAAAAATGTCATTGGGTAGTTTTTTCAAGTCCCAATAAACTATCCCTAGTGGTTGGCATTCATTGATCATCTTTAGGACCTATAAAACATTATAAAATGTCAAATAAACCTAATTCATACATCACTTGTATAGATTTAATACAATCCAATTCTATTTATTTGATCCTAGTTAAGTTTAAAACAACTTATCTTCATCATTCATGGTTAAATTCATCCATTTTGAGTCACTTTCAACCTCATTTCTCCCATCAAGTCTTAAAACAGGATTGGCAAGGGTTTTAAACTGACTAACCCTCTTAAAATTTGTTCATGAAGGATACACATTATAAATCATTATAAATTACATATAGGGATATTATAGTACCCTATCCACCCTATCCAAATTCTTCAAGGTCCCATGCATATGGTCATGAAATTTATGAGCTTTTCAACTTGACCACTCGAGCCATTCTTGTGCATTTTATGAGGGTTTGAGAGATTTCAAGCTAAGAATTGATTTTTTATTAATTTTATTGTCCAATTAAGGTTAAAAAACAATTATATTTAATCCAAAAACATTTTACCATCATTTTAATATCTCCTCAATATCTAAATATGAAACCTTACCCCTATTTGGCATTAGTCCTAGACCTTACCAATAGGTCTGCCTAAACCCTTGAGCTAAAAATGAGGCACTAGTAGATTTATTTTAATATTATTATGTTTAAAAAATATTTATTATTCCCATAATAATTATAAAATAACATATGAATATTAACTAAGGTCAAAAACGAAAATGATCATCCTACCAAGCCCTTTGCTTACCATTCCTTCCCATTGTGACTACAACCTTTATAATGTAGGGTAACCTATTTGTTTCCAAGGATTATATAAAGTTTTTAAATATTTTTTAGGTTTCATCCAGATTATAAAACCTTTATTTGTTCATTTATTTCCTTTTGGTCATCAATTTCACCATTTTTCCCAAAACTGTCATCCTCATGCATGAGAAAACTGCCCCTAGTCTGAGACAAAACATAGAGGGTTTTACCTATTTTATAATATCATAAAAATATTTTATATTATCTCATATTTCATAATTATTATTTTTTACCAATTTTTATCTTATAACTCCAAGGATAGACCACCAATATCATTAAATTCCTAAAGTAGACCTTGAATGAAGCAACTTGTGAAGGTAGGCAGGTTATAGGTTATATGTTGCAGGTTTTAAGGATTTCCTTGAATTTTTTTGTGATATTTAGGCATCATAAAATCCTAAAATTATTTACTTTAAAAATTTTCTAACCTAATTTCCCTTTAAACACTTCCTTATGCTCTTGGAAACATAGACTAGGTCTATGACTACCTAGAAGGGGAATCATTGTTTAAGCCTAGTTGTAGGTTATTTTGAGATTGTTTTGGTATTTAATAACACAATAAAAACATTATATAATGTTTTAAATTATAATTTAGGTATTTATAATTCATTTTTTCGAAGTATAAGCTCCATCATTTGCATCATTTATCTCTCATTCTCAAGATTAGGCCATTTGCTCATTGGACTGAGACGTTCTTAAGACTCTACCTGTAGGTCTAGGTCTGAGATTTGGTTGATGTTTGTGGAAATTATATACATGATTATTAGGTTATAATATCATCATAATTATTTTAATTTCCTTGTAATCATTCAAACCATATTAATTCTATGTTTAGGTCCTCAACTAGGATACCTTTGCCTTGACTGTAATAGTCATGTTCTACCACTGTAGGTGTGTCCTTGGGAAGAGTTAGGCCAAATATATGGTATATTTAGGTTTTAAATGAGTTAATTAAGGCTTAATTTCATTTTTTTTTTAATCCAAATCCACCAATAAAATATAATTTGGCATAAGGAAAACCTTACCTCTAACTCATTATCTATCTCAGTTGTAGGTGCCAATTTACATGCCTATAGATGACCTTTCCTAGGCCTATATATGGACAAAGGGGAGTGTGTGGGGATTCATCACACAAATTTCCATATTATCTTAAGAAATATTATCTCATTATCATCACTTGGGTCATTTATAATCACTCATATGTGAAGATATGGTTAATGGATAGCTTGATGAGGAAATAACTACTTTTTGATCTCAAACCTATAGAGCTTACTAAGGTCTTTCAATATGTTGGAGCATGGTTTTGATTTTTATAAACACCATAATTATCAATTATTTAATTCTCTCTCTATAAAAAATGGATATCCCCATGGTTGGACTTATCAAAACTCATAATTCACCTTCCCCATACACACTTTTGAATTCCCATGCCAAAACACAAAAAGATACAAGCTCTCTATTTTGTCCATTTAGGGAAAAGGTCCCTATATTAGTATCTTACCTAGTGAATTCCTATTAGTTAAATTATTTATATCTAAATGGTCTTAATAATTTTTTTAGGGCACCAAATTACCTCATAAAACTCATGAAGGCTTAACCCTATAGAACACCTCTGTATAAACCTCTGTAATTGGCACTTGGAGAAATACACTTGACTGTATGTGAGACAATGAGGGTGATACACCACTAAAAAAACATAATAAGATCTCTCTTAGGTGTATTTATGCATCTTTTACCATGATAATCAAATTGGAAACAAAGATACTCCTTTAGGTATCAACATGACATCATCAGGACTGTAAGTGGGTGTCTATTAGTTATGTATGGATAACAAGTGTGAAATGGAAGAACAAGATGGAAAAAAGGCCTCATGGGCATATTAATATTATTTATAGCCATCCACATACATTATGGATTCATGTAAACCTTGAAAAATCTTTGAAACATCAGGTTCAACGTGAATATCTGCATTCAAGGTACTTATAGATGCATATAGAGCAAGTAGTTTGCAAACCAATCAAGCCTAGAAGAAGCTCTTTATGTTTTATGATTAATAAATAAATATAATAATTAAAAACCCATGTAGAGTAACTATATATTATTAATTAAGATATAAAATAAATAAAACCATCAAACCAAAGCAAGAAAAACTGAAACAAGTGCAAATATTGACCCCCTCATTGTTTGAAGTGCATAAAAAGCTATCTAGAGTGTTAAAAATGGTTAATAATGGATGAGGAACCAATATTAGACTTATTATATTAAATTTAACTGTAATAAGATTAATATCCACCCCAAATACCATTCTTCCCAACTCCACCTGTATGGTCCACACCAAGCATCACAAGTTGACCCTTTTTTGCTTGCCAAGATAAGAAGGAAGGAAAATGAGTTGTAGATGGAATTTTTTATGTAATTTATATATTTAAAGGATTTAAATTGAATATTTGAGGTGAAGATACACTCCAACCATGTTTTTCGCTGATGGTGGACTCAAGAAGTCTATACAAGTGCCCAAAAGCCCCTAAAATCAAGGAGAAACTACCATTTACTAAACATAACTACTTCTTGGATGACATATGAATACTAATTACATTAACTTGACCTCTTCCACATTTAAACACACATTTTCAACAAATTTTATTGCATGAAAGTCTATACAAGTCATTAAATGGGCTAAAATGTGACCAAAAGGCCCCCTTTTGCATATGAGACATAACATATGACCAATTTATGACTTGTAAACATATTGAAACATGTCAATGAAAAATTTAGGACATTTTTAAAATAATTTTATCCTTTAAATACCTTTTACCAAGTTTGACCAACCTCTAACTTTAGTTGACTAGCCTATTATAAAGAGGGTGGACTTTAACAAGGACTAGGGAGAGGATAAGTAAGACAATAGACCAACATGACACCCTATAGGACACCTGGGAACCTTCTTAAAATTTTAAAAATAGTATGGTTTGAATAAATTTGACTATAATTCAAATTGAGTCAACATTTATACTTATTAACTTCTTATTGACTGATATAATATTAGATATCCAATATTCATAAGGAATAAACTTAATAAATCCTACCATATGAAAAATTTAGAATTTATTATTTTACTAGGATGGAAATCCATGGGTACATATTTTATAGTTTATGATTAATAATTTTAGCATCTGGGTGGATATAAATATGATGCACAACTAAATAAAGATATAAACCTAACATATTAGAGTAATCCCAAGTGAATATATCAATGAGTTTTATTAGAATAATAATAATCAATTCACATTGATCTAGAGGGGTGAATTTTACTTTGAAAATAAGGAACAAAACCCTCATTATATAGCCATGCCTCATCTATTTATTTTATACCTACTTTATTTAATGTCTTGTCTGGGATAAATATTATATACCTTTTTGGGTGAGATTATACCTTCTTATTACATCATTCCATATTGGGTGTGCCATGGGATTTGGGTGATCTAGGGAGTTTAGCAATATGAAAAGTAGTTTCAATACTATATGCACAAATTCCTTTATCATGAATATTTAAAGGAGGTGAAATTATTAGGGTAAGAGGTGATATAAAATATAAAGTGAGGGTACTAATATCTATATAACTGGATTTAGGTGGATCAGATAACACTTTCTTGTCCTTTTTTATAGAACGCTCAATAGTAAAACAATAATTATATTAGCAACCCTCTTCTTCAAAATGTTTACAATATTGATAAGGTTTTAGATCCTTAGGAATAGAGACCTATACTTGATAATGGGTAAATTTTATTCATTGATGTAACATGGAGAAAATTTCATGTATCTCATGAATCCATGGGTGTTCAAGGATGAGATTATATGGCAAGTCAAGGTCAATAACATGGCATAGGGTACTATGAATGACAAACCCAACCTAAATGTGTAATTAAATTATATCTATTGATTACATTTTAGTATTATCATATCCTATAATGGTCATGGTATCATTATTCAAACCTACTATAGTGTATCCTAAACACTAGACTAATTTAAATGGAGTAATTTGAGGATAGAACCATTATCTATGAGTACCCACTTGATTTTATGGTGGATAATGGTGACTTAATTATACAAGTAATTTTTATACAAAGAGATAAGGGATGACATTTCACTCTAATCAAATTTAAGCTATGGGCTAGGAAGAAAATGTCCTAGCAATGCTTCAAATTTATCAAGTTCAATATTGTCAGAAACCTTAGTTTGGCTCAAAATATCATACAAAATATCCTTATGGAGTTGAGATGTACATAAAATATCCAAAATGTAAATTTGTATTGGGGTCTTATTCAACTAATCCATAATATTATATTTCTTATTAACATGAGTTCTATATTTGGTTTTTGATTTATCTTAAATAGGACTGGAAATTAAAGTTGGATTGGGATTAGCATGAGAAGATATGGGCCCTTGAAGGGTGATTTTATGGCATCAAGTTGTAAAAACATAATATCGAGTAGGAATAGGATTACAAGAATTATAAAAATAATAGATAGGTCATATGATGGTAATTATTGAATAAAATTTATGTGGAGGAGGAACTCCTAAAATAGATGGACCTAATCCTAGAATGGAGGGATTTGATTACTTGGAATTGTTGGAATGAGAATAGGGACTGATTGTGATTATGTCCACATGAAATCCCATGATATATCTAAATAAATTTTAAAAATAGGGGGTAGTATGATAATCAACATTGTTATCCTACAAACCCTAATTTTGATTATAATTATTATCTTTTTTATGTTGTCATTACTCATTTTGATTACTATTATGCTGAGGAAAGGGGTATTTATATATCCCCATGTTTTTATTAGAATGAGATGATGCATTTTTTAATTCAATATCCCATTTTTCCAACATGTCTTGGATAATATGTCTAAGTTACACACATCTATGAATACCATGACTTTTTACATTGTGATACTCATAATACTCATTATCACAATACCATTTAGTTTTGGGTTGACTTGCATTAAATGGTTTGGTATTGAACTAGGTGATCATATTTTTAGCGAGTAGCTTATAAAACACTACCTTAATAGGTGATCTAATATTAGTGAATGTTCTAATATTGAACTAATTTATTAGAGGAGGTGACCATTGTATAGTATAAATTTATGGTATAAGATCTTTTTGCACTAGTGGTGACTACTCTGTTTAAATGTTTCTTGATTTTATTACTCTATTGACAACCATATTCTTCTTTTCATTGAATATTTTTGGATTCTCCACTGTATTTTTTGGACTTTAGATCAAATTTTGATTTTAATTTTGTTTTTTAGTTTGATGTAGGGATTTATTTTTTAATAATTTTTTATCAATCCTTTATCAATGAGCACCTTTTGTATTTTAACTCTTTTATGAGTGACCTATCAAATTTGTATAGATAATGCAATTTGAGGTTAAGATCCAATTTCAAATTTAATTTTTTCATGACTATATTCACTATCTCATCATCAGGAAGAGAATGTGGAAATATATTGGCTAATGATCTCCATCTTTAGAGATAAGCTACAAAATCTCTCTCCACATTATTATTTGATATTACACAAGTTAAACATGGTCAGATAATGTTTAATATTATATGAAAAGTGTTTAATAAATTTATATGATAAATCATCAAAATTCATGGTGGAACCCTTAGGAATATTCATAAACCACTCCAAATCTTTCCCAACCAAGATCCATGAGAAAGGGTGAAGTAGAAACATGGAATACTTCTTGGCATGCAACCAAAAACTCCTTTACATGCTCCCTTGGGTTACCCTCTCCTTTATACTTGTCAAATTTAGGGATCTTCAAATGAGATGAAAATGGTATATAAAATATGATTGTGTCAAATAGATATAATCATATTTGATCTAACTTATACATTTATCCCTAATTCCATGCTTTTAATCCTAAAATTACATCCTTGATAGACTACCATTCATATGGAAAAGAAACATTTTTGGATGCACGTTGGGGATTGTATAGATGGGAATGAAAATATGGAGTGCTTAAATTTTTTGCAACTCTTTACACTAAGCATTGAGGATTAGAATCCCTATTTTTGGGATTGAATTGGTTGTGATGGACTTAATTTTTATTATAATTTGAATATGTAATGTAAAATCATTTTGAGTAAGAAGAAGTTGTTATCTTTGAATGAAGAGTTGTTATTGATTCGTGGCAATTCATTGATAATTAGAAGAAACCTAATGTCTAGATGGAACTTATTATTGTGCACTAAATATTACCTAAAGGTTATTGGATATGACTTTATTAGATTGAGAATGGTTGTGTTGGAGAGGACATGAGTTGGGTGGAACACTCTATGTCTCAATAGGGACTTGTTGGGAATGAGTTGGATTTTATAGCTATTAAGGGGGAATTTTTTCAGATGGGACTTTGAGAGTGAGATTAATAAGAACTTGATGAGGATTAATAAATTACTGTTGTGGATTATAAATAATAATTTATGAGTAATCTATGGGAATATTTTTCTCTGAAACATTAGATGTCTCTATAATGAGGAATGGATTAGTTAATGAATATTTAACCTAGTGTTTAAGAGGCTGATTGAAATCTATGAGTGAATGATTATAAATTGGAGTAATAACTAATAAATATATAATATCAATTAAAACTTTAATATCTTGTAACAATTGGGATACAATTTTAAGCAAAACTTGGGGTAGGGGAACAAGTATTTCCTTCCCCTTACTAGATGATTTTGGGACTGATGGTGTTTAAACAATTATTGGACTATTGCTAGAGGAGGGTAAATTCTTGGTCAACTATGTGATTTTTATAGTATTTCATGGTTGATATATCTCAATATTATGTAATTTATCTATATAGTAATTAGGGTGAACCTTAGCATCCATATCTAATAAATACAAGAGAGGTTCATATTTATTCTCAATCAAGTCTATCTCAAATTAAGCTGGAGATGCATTATAACTAGGCAACACATCTTCCTACTTTGGTTTATGGCCCTCCATATTATTTGAGTTTGTATAATCCTATTGATCTTGTTGATAAACTTGTTGGTATGTGTGTGTGTGTGTGTGTGTGTGTGTGTGTATAGACTTATTGATTTTATGTCCAATAATAGCCATTAATAGTGTTGTAATCCATGCCACTTCTCATGTATTGAGTCGTGTTGGATACTTGTTACAACTAAGTGGTTTTACCTAAATTTAATTTTTTGAAAGGTTAATTAGCCTAAGTTACTAAATACATTTGAATTAACCTAAGGTTTTTCAAATGTAAGATCATTTCAAATCAAAGTGGAATGATTTAATGTAAACTTGTGATTCTAGAAGATAATTTAAGACAATGTCAAATATATTATCTAAACATGCATATAACTATGTTGATAATGTTTTTAAAAAGTTGAATTTGAATTGAAACAAGATTAGAACATTTTACTTGATTTGGAAAACTTGAATATTTGAATGTAAGAATGAAAATTTTTATTTGAAATCATGAACTTGGAGGAGACTTAGACTCGAATGTGAACTAAAGCATGATTTGGATGTGAAAAGAGAATTCTTTGGATTGAAGGGTTTTTACTTGGAAATTATAATTTGATTAAAATTTGGAAATGGTTCAAATTAGAATTATTTTAAATTCAAAATGGGTAGTGTAATGAAATGATGTTAGACAAGATGGGTATGCCTTTAGATAAATTTTGACATGAGATCTATAAGGGAAAGAAATTTGATCTAAAAATTGGGTAGACTAACACCTATTTTAAATGGTGTATGTGGACTATGTTTGAATATATGACAAGTTTTTACACCACAACTAAGTAATCAATCATTCAAGCTCATAACCCTACTTTAGTGACTGACATGGGAGTAGTCCACATTCACTGATTCCTTAAATATACTCATATTAAGAGAGGATTATAAAGTTTAAGATTATTTAAGTAATTAATGTAGTTATTTGAAGTGTTTTAATCCCACCCTTCTCTCAAAATATTTGTATGTGAAAGATATCTTTGGGTGTAGTTGCCTTTACAACCCTTTGCCAATGAATGTTTCATCACTAAAAGGTCTTATTATAAATATTATGTGGGATTACTAGATGGTACTAATATATATGGAGATATGTGGGAAAAAATATATCAATCAAATGTCAAGACTTAATGATATATTCATGAGAGGGTCTTATCTCTTTGTGACCACTTCATCCATAGGATTTCATGAAGTGTTACTTGAAAAATCAAGCTATGATGGACATTTTATCTAAAGAACACCTGATGTAGCCTTGATTTATATACCCCATCAAATAAATGGGGTTTATATAAATATTGAGTAATGAAATCCTAGTAACTACACACTAAATATTTGTGAGAATGCAATGACACCCAAATAATACAACCAAAATAAAAATGTCAGGTTATATTATTCTGATTCATAGAAATTCTATTAGGGGCAAACACAGAGCATAATAGGAAAAAAATTAGAATAAAAAAAGCTATCACTTCCATGCTTTTGGGTTACCCTACCAAGGGGAGAGTACACATGTGAAGGAATCACATCATCACACAATCAAACACCAAGCAAGGAACTAAAATAAATAACTAATATTAAAAATAAAAATGAAAGTGTTTTATTACACCAAGTCTAAGTATGAACTCTATTTAAAATGCTTAAAGAAATATGAGTGAATAATGTTTGTTTTCAATTGATCACCACACCCTTTGGAACCTACATGAAAATTATAAGTGTTTTGTTGGTGGTCTTTGACAAGATATTTTTTGTTGTTTTTCCATTTTATTCTCTAGTAAGCATCCTACACACAATAATTATTAGTTTGTTTATGAATAGATAAACAACCAAAACATGCACTAAAAATACTTAAAAACTAAACTAAAAAACATGTGCAAGAAAATAATGTTAGAAAATTTGAACATGTAAAAAATAAAATAAAAATTGTGAGAAATGCATAAGTTAATTTACAAAAATAAAATAGGTTTATATTAAAAACATAAAACGTAGAAAACCTATAAATTAGTCTGACCAAATTGATGATTTAAGAATTCTATACTAAATTTATTATAGTAATTAAAATGAAAATTCTAATAAAAAGTAAAATTATTTGTAAAACAAAAATATATTACTATAAAAAACCAAAATATATATATATATATATATATATATATATCCAATAAATATATTTGATAGAAAAAGGTCATTTCAGTGTTCTATGCTAAATTTACTATAATTAAATTCAACATACCCTATTTTTAAGCCTAAAGAGCTCTATGATGGAGAAATTTATAAGAAGACAAGAAGAAATTAAATTTAAAATTGAGATAATTTAGTTAATATTATTAATCAAATAACATGAGATGTGGGTCCCACTGGGTGTTCCATATGTATCCATAAGAGTGAAAAAGGTTAGCATTTCCTTCATTAGTGAAAATATCTAAATCTAAGAAATGAAACAATAACCTTAATCCTAAGACCTAGTGATCCAAATCAATTATAAAATAAAACCAAATATGAATATAAAAACATGGAAAGTATCCCTTCTTTTGTGTATTCTTCACCTTGTTGAAAGTAATTAAAATATGACTTGAAATGTAGTATCAAATGATTTTTAGAAATGTCATCTTTGAAGAGTGGATCATATCCCTTTAATAAAATTTAAGAATAGTTCATAATAATTTGATTCGATGCACAAGGTATCTCTAAAAATTGGAATGGATTCACTAAAAATATTGAGCCTATAATATAAAGAGGGTTACCCTTTATTTATAGGTAGAATGACTGAATATAATCCCTCATCTTGTCTCTTAAATGAAGGCTCGATAATTTACCCCAAGGCATCACATATATCTTGACATGGATCAACACTATTATCCCTTCATCTTGTCCAAGATGAAGGGTGAATGATGTTCCTCAAAATATCCCAAGGTAGATAAATATGAGTCCTCCATCTTGCATACAAGATGGAGGGTGGAGAATGATTCTCAAAATATCTTAAAAGGTGAAATATGAGCCCTCATTCTTTATTCGAAGATGAAGGGTGGATAATACTCCCTCATAAATTTATTTTGATATTGGTGGTGAGGTCATAGAATAATATGACATGGCATCTTGAGATTATATAAAGGATGATGCTCTTTGAATGAGGTGGAAAAGGGAAGAATAATTAGTTTAAATGAAATTATATTTCCAAATCCATGAAATTATAATTATAAATAAAATTAATTAAAATAATCAAAAATATTTAATGAATATAATGTGATACAAGGGCCTCCCAGCTTGTATCCAAGATGGAGGGTGGAGAATGCTCCTTGGAAAGTGGTGAAAATGAGGGAGAAATTGAAATAAACGAAATTAAAAATTCTAATTCCATGGAATTTATAATTAGAATAAGGATTAATTAAACTAATGAAAATTATTAATTTATTTAATATGATATTAATATGAATTTGTTTGATTTGATTTCAATAAAAATAAATTGATTACTTGACCAGATAGATGGAAATGGCTAGTGGTGATGAGAAATATGACTAGAGTGGCCATTTAAGATTTAATATGATGAATGTACCCATTTAGAGATTCCCCAAGATGAATTCAAACTCGTATGATTTGAAAAAATGAGGAATTTAGGATGAACATATTAAACTAGATCAGTTTATGTATAATTTATAGGAAGTCATTCCATTCTACAATTTTGACATGTAAGTTTATTAAAATGGAGTGTCTATAGGAAAAATCCACACAAATTATTTTATTCACTCTAGATATGACTGAGGGAAAGGTTTCATTCCTAATAGGTACTCATATATTGATCTATCTTATATATTCACCAAGTTATCATGGACTGTTATCACATTATGAATTATTATTATATCATATAATTTAGCACATCATGGATTAACACCTAAGTTGTACCATTAAAAATTGTTATTTAGGACTTATCCATATATAGTGGTTGTTTATATTTATTTATTATATTGATTAAATCATATACTCTCACCAAGTTATGCACTTTAATTGTGCTACTTGGGAGATGATACTTTCAATGACTGAATCACTACTCTCCTTATTTTTGGTGGGAGGAATGATCTCCTCCCAACTTTCCCTACTCTAGATATAACACCACCTATGTGCAATCCATTTGAACACTCATGAGCTCACTCATCTTCCTATTCAGAATATGGATGAGGTTTAAATTCCCATTCTACTTATCTAGTATTTATCATTTTGAATTCATTACCACAAATCACATACATAGGTGTATTATATCCATGATTTTTATTTACATTAATTTTTATTATTTTTCATATATATATTTTATATTTTTATTATTTTGTGGCATGCCCTTTATTGTAGGTAATATTCAAACAATATTTTCAAATATAGTTCAAGCGAAGAAAATTTGTGTTCACACCAAGGTATCATTTTATTTTTGTTTAAACTAGTAATTTAAATTTTTATGAACTAATATATTAATGGAGTGGAAAATATAGATACCTATGTTTGGTAAAAACATAGTTTCATAAAATGTTGTCATATCATTTTGCATATATACATTTTTTCAATAATACTTAGTAAAAACATAGTTTCATATAATGTTGTCATATCATTTTTCATATATACATTTTTTAAATAATACTTAGATATATAGTGGTATGGTCTCATGTTGATCTCTTTAGTTCCATCTTATTTCACTTATTTTATCTACCCTTATAAGAATATGTGTTGTAAATTGCTTTTTATCTAGTGCATCTTGGGGATCCCCATGTATGTTTTGTATTATCCATATGTTTTTTTAGTTTCTAAACATCTAAATTTATATTATATACTTGAATAAACATAAGCGTCCAACTATGATGTAAGTGTCCAGGCTTATCCTTTTATTATTTTTCGTATCTTTCACTTGGTAATCATTTGTTTTGTTTCCTTTGTTCATCCTATTATCATATTTTTTATACATAAAGCTCATAATTCAAAATTAAGATGTCCATATATATACAAAGTTTATAAAACCTATTAATTTGATAAAGTAAATTCTAATTAGAAAGTATTTTATATTATAAGCTATCAAATTGCACTATAGTACTATATTGGATATCTGAAGCACTAAAAATGTCACTACACTCTTACATTATTTATACCAAGGGTTACAATAGGAGAAAAATCATATAGTTACATAATTAAAATTATACACACATTACTATGAAAGAAAAATACATGTGAGTATGAGGCCCTCTTTGGAGTGTTGGCTATGTAGGCAACACTTAGCAACAATTGAGGTTGTTAAGGTTAGATTGACCATGTTCTAACCCCTTTTTAACAAGCTATAGGAGGTCAAAGGAAATTATCTTAGGATTTTTATTATTGGTTAGATCTCATACATAGATGGACATATTATAAGGTACTAAATAGGCAAACATGTGGTAGTGTATGTTTGTCAAAAGTTTTGACCCACTTTTGTGCATACTTTGGGTTGGACACCTATGTCAAAGTTGGACATATGTATTGACTCAACTATTTATGCTCAAAGAAAACATATTATTATTAAAAATAGATAAAACATAGAGAATATTTTAGATCCTAATTAATTCCCTAATATTATTATAGATCATTATCACATCCTAGATCTAAACTTCAAACAAGATATGATCTCTCTATCCCTTGGTTACACTATATTTAATTGTATTTATTTTACATACTAAATTAGGTAAATTTATATTATTTATTTTATTATAATATGAATATAAATATAATATTACTCATTTCAAATAGTTTTATGTGCTTAAGTTTGTTCATGTAAAACCCCAAATAGTATAAAATAAACATAGATACGTTTAGAGAAGATTTGTTTGTAGATATTAGATTATCTACCAAGATAGGTCAACATACTGATGTTTTCACTCTAGCCTAACATACATATATGGTGTTGACTAAGATAAGGGTGAATAATAACACTTTTTAGGTGATATCTAAGAGAGTAGAGGCCTTGGTAGACATGATGGTATTAGGTGGACATCAACATTCTTCTAGTTAACAAATGAGAGGGATGACCTCATAGGGAGGAACCAACAATGGGAGAAATATGATCATTTGGGATGGAGATATAGTTTACTAAGGTAATATATTATATAAGATCCATAACCTTGATCATTATTCTACATCAAGACCATCCCATAAGATGAGGCTGGGATATTGAGTCATTTTTATATGTTAATATGTATTGTTCATCTTTGATTCTTTTTGGTATTGAGATTTTGAGACACATCAACCCTGTATGAAGGTGTTTATATTATATGTTCATGTTTATACAAAATCAACATATTTTATGATATATATAGATAGAGATATTTGTTTTACCTTTCAGTGACATGTCATTATGTGTTATGGGTTTTAATTTCCATGTTTTTCTTTTCAATTTATGCACTCTAGATGATTAGGCATGTGATTGTATATTATTTATTTATATGTTTTTGATATAATGTTGTGGATAATTCTTATATATATGAGAATAAAATTTATGTCTATGATGTAATGTGATGGATATATGTATATGAAATTTTAAATGTGATAATAGTTATTTTTTAGGTGATGACCTAGTTATTTTATTTACACAACATATAACTTTAAAATTGCATCAAGGAATGGAAAGGAGAATAGGATATATATGATATGATAAATAATTAAAACCATAGAACATATTTTCATAAGAAAAAGGAAGATGACCTGAACCTTATGATCAAATGGGTAAAATATACTTTTTACTAGAATTATAAATCAATTTCATCTAGCTATAACCATCTTTGACAAAATACATAAATAGGACAAAGTTACCATTTTCATCATAGGCATTTAAGAAATATTTTGGAACAAATTTTTATTTGGACACTTTTTAACTGAATATCACTTTTGCATTTGGCTTTTAATTTTCTATGTGAACCCATACACTTAGTCTCATGTGACCATGAAGACAAATGGGCTCATCACCAAAGGCTAGATGTAGGTGAGTAAGGTCACCTATCCTTAGTGATAACCCAAAAAAACTATATATATGTGAGGTCTCACCACCAAATTTTATCAAAAGTTAAGAGATTTTGAATTTGACTTTTATATTTGGACAAGCATTTAATTTTCATGGGAGTGTCTACTTTTCTATTTGTAAGGACTTTGCCCCCAAATCTTGTCCCATGAAACTAGTAATAAGTAAGGGGTCATCACCAAAGACCAATATAGGTGAGTAAATCTACCTATTTTTAACATGATAATGTTATAATTTAGAAGGCATTATAAGAGGAGACTCTATTATAGACAAGATTTTATACTAGGCTATAAGCTAGCATTTTTTAAAATTTTCAAGAAGGGTAGTGAAAAAATGTGTATTATGATTTTAATAACTAAGGTAATAAACAATTTAATCTTGATTTTTATAATTATTTTCATGGGGTAATAATGTAATAAGATAATTTTTTAGATACAAAAGAGTTTTAGGTGAAAATGTTCATAGATTCACTAAAAAAAATCCCTTTAGGGTGCATTCTCTATTATTGAAATCTTTGGTCACTAGGTAAGGGCCTAACCAATTAGGTTTAAATTTTTAACATTCTCCTTTAGTTTTTTCAATTTTGTTTTCAAGCCTAAGGACAAGGTCTCCTACATGTATTGGGTGATCATGGATGTTTTTGTTGTATTTTCTACTCATATGACTGTTGTAGTTAATATCATTATTTGTATTAGTAATCTAACATTCATCTAAAGTTTATTTCTTAGTTAACCTTGATTCTATATACTCCTCATGATCAAGGAGACATTAGATACAAACACAAAGGCTAGGTATTACTATTTTCTTGAAGTTCACCATGTTAGGTCCTAAAACTTGCTTCAACGGACACAATGGAAGCAATCCTAGGTTGTGGGTGACTTATAACAAGAGTGAATCTCTAGAGAAGGATAAATATTTATATAAATATAATGATCCTAATTTAATATTATTTTATGCTACTAAAACCTATATTAAAAAATTCCAATATAAGATACAACTATGCTTTTGTCATGAAAAGGGAGAAGAAAGAAGATAAAAATTAAAAATAAGGTGATGCATCAAGTTTGACTATCTACTCCACTAGTTAGAACAAAATAAGATCAAACTTTTAAATACTAATTTTAGATACACATTCTAATAAAATTGATAAAACATAGGTATAATTATAATACCATCTTTCATAAGGGTTTTATTATCTATAATTTCCTTATAAATGATCTAAAAGAGACTAATGATCATCTTCAATTTATCTCAAACTAAGGAAAAAAAGACTAAAGAACACAATATGCAATTGAAAATTTGAAAGACATAGTGAAACAATAAATAAAGATAAGTAAATTTAATATTTTATTAATAGTTCAAGGCTTAAGCTAGCATTACAAGTCTCCAAATGATCAGAGTCTTGTCATACCTAAGAGGAAGGATTATAAATTAAACATTTCCAGCCATATTTATAATAAAAAGAGACGAGAGACGAGAAAAATCACTATTAAACTAAATAAATGAAATTGTTACAACATGATTCTATCTCAATCAAGATAAAAACAAGTGGAAATCAGGAGAACAAGACCTCCTTCAATGCATTAGGCCTACCATGATGATGGCTTTAAATGTAAGTTGGGCATGAAAGTGGAGAGGATACCTTACTATTAATTTTTTTCCTTGGAGTGCTTGAACATGCATGAATTGGTCAAATGTTTGCTTCATTCTTTGAAAACATAAACCTCCTTATGATAAAGGCCTTAACTCACCATCTCCACCACTTGTGCATAATAAATGTTTGACTTGGAAAGGAATATCCTATGTCATTTTAAGCCTTAAGAGTCAAATTAATTTAATTGAGACCTTATGGATGGATTTACATGTTTATGAGGTCAGTTTTCCAATGATTTAAACCTCATCATTCTCTTAATGACCCTTGACCCCACCAATGGTCATGTTTGATAGGCCATATAACTATAATCAAATGGAATATCACTTTGAAACTTATGTGGTGGTCTTCAAGAGAGGTAAAAATGATGATGTAGTGTCCTAATTCCTCATGAGAACTCCTTCGGATAATTGAGAAATTTGTGTCTTTATGCTTGACAATTACATTTTGTCCTCTTATCATCTATGAAAACCTATAACAACTTTATTCACAACTTCAAGAGGCTCTCAAAGACCTATTACACATTGAATATCTATGTTGAGGTCATTACTGGGCTTAATACCTTCCTTGATATCTATAATCACCACCCTCAAAACTATCTACGACTCTTATAGTTATCTCTTCAACTTGCTTTATGGTCTTGACTACCATTAAGGATTATATACAAGGGTTATAAGGTGTAATTGAGATTTTATACCTGCCAAAAATCTCATTAATCATGCTTATCATCTGATATTTCCATAAAAATACCTATAATTTGTATATATACATTCTCCTTCTTGTTTAAAGACCTCTTCTCAAGACCTCATACTTTGGAAACTTGCTCTTAAAACTGCACTCATGTTTACCATGAAACCATTTCAATACTATAGGCTGGTTTTATAATAATTTTAGAGAAACATGTAGGCCATTAGATAACCTAATATCATTCTTAAATATTATAGGTTTACCCTTTCACCATATTGTAATCTTTAATTAAATCCATGATAATTCTTTAAGGTAGGTTGTAAGCCTTAAAACCATCTGGGAAACTATTGTATCTTCCTGTTATATACCTATAACTTAGGTTTTGGCATCATGAAACATCTATTTTCTTCTTTACCAACCTAAAAACCTTGAAATTTAGTTATAGGGCTCCAAACAACAAATTAGAAACATGTGATTGAAGCTTGTAGATGATGTTCCTACACTTGTAACCTTTTGATAACACTCTCGTTTGGAGTTGGAATGTAGGGTTATAACAACTAACCTTGAAACTTAATAAACCCTTGTATTCTAGGTATTATAACTTATAAACCTTTCATTCTCATCATAAAACCTTATACGTTGCTTAAAAAATTGAAGACACTCTAATATGTTTTTGTATACCCTTGAGATTTGTTGTTTAAGCATGGAAGAGATCTCAAAAACCTTAGTGATCATGTTTAAACCCTGATCTTATATCGAACATGGAAATAATGAGATAAACCCTAGTCTTATTGATGAGGATTATGAAAACCACACTCTTGAATTAAGGTCTTGAATACCCTAACTATCATGCAAGCTCCAAAGTAACCTATAGACTTTTGGTCTAATGTTGAGATCTTGAACCTTGCATTAAGAGGTTTGTATCTCCATCAAGAGCCTATAATATATTTAGGACTTCAAGGGCTTGGTGTAGTCTTGGCACTTATGGATATGGAGGAAAATCTATGACATATGTAACCTTCAACTAGGAGATAAGCATGTTTGAAACATCTTGATAATCCCTTAAATACATATAGGCATGTGGAAGACTTCCTCAACTTTAAACCCTATCTAACTTTGAAAATTTATCTTGATCACCTTAAGAACCTATTAGTCTAGTATTTTCATATGAAAATTTTAATCTTGGTTAGAACATCAAAGCTTATGACTATTCATCTTGCTTAGACTAATAGCTTCATTGGTATGGTCTTAAGGTTTTTATATTGGGATATCCAAACTAGATCTTATATATAACTCTCGTAACATGATTATAACCCTTTAATCTTGAAATATCTCACTATCAGCTTTGTATTCATTAATAAATGCATAGGCATGTGGTTTTATGAAGAAATTTAGGTTCTTATGAAGACTTTTGATAAGTTTAAACATATTAACCCAAATTGAAAACATAAATGTGGGATTCCTACTAGGATATAAACTCTTCATAATGCATTGAAAAATTAATCCTTGCCTATAGACCTGTGGAGTTCTATATCAGGCTTGAAAACATACTAACACTTTAAGAGAGACCCTAATGAGACTTCACCTTTATTTTAAGGCATGAGGAGTAATAAGAGGGATATTTTAATTTTTTATAATCTCTCCATTGATAGGTAAACCCTTTGAAACATGTTGTGTAGACACCTAAAACTAGCCACCAATAGCCTTCGACTAGACTTCAGACTGATTCCTACCAACCTTTATAAATTAAGCCTAGGAATCATTAAATATCCCAAATTTTCTTGTGCATCATCTATAAAATTTTAGCATCTCATTGAGACATCCTTAATTTGGTTATCCTATTGTAAGCAATAGAAACCTCTCATAGATTCATCTCTAATTAACTTGTGACATCACAACATGTAATTTAACCTATAGACCTATTAAATGAGTTAAGTGCACACATAAAATCAAATATTAAAAATGATAAAAGCCTAATCAAAATTAATTAAAATTATAAACCAAATGAAATACCTATTTTAAATATCCATGTGTAATTAATGAATTACTAAAAAAGGAAATTCAAAAATATGAAATATCCTAGCCTTTCATGATTAACTTTTGTGAGTTCTCAAGCCTTTACAAATATATCACAATATCTCACCCATTCCTATTCATTTCAAACCATGAGATTTTGACACCTTTTAAATCTGTTGGGTTTAATTAACTTAGTAAAGCCTAGAAATACAAGCCTTTACCTCTCCAAAAGCTAGCTTGCAAACTTTTATAGTTAGAATGTTCGTCTTTGCATAAGAATCATGACAATAGTGATATAATGCCAAAATATTGAGTTAATCTATAAATTAATCATAATCCATATGAATACAAAATCCACAATGGTGCTAAGGATATAAGGATCAAATAATACAAACTCCATTGCCAAAGACTCTTTGAGCACAAATTGAGAAAGCCACAAACAAGTCATTTGGAGCTCTCAATGGAGGTAAGGATTATTTTTCTTTGTATTTTAGTTGGGTTTTAAATTATATTTTATCCATTACTCTCCCAATATTGTCTAGGATTAGATATGTTATCATTTTAGTGTGCTTATTTCATGTTTTTGTGAAACTATCACTTGATCTAACCTCCTCTTTATTATCAAATTCATATGATCACATGTTGAATACCATCTTCCTTCCCTCAAGCTTAAAACTTTTCCTCAATATTTAAACCTATTAAAAACCCTAAAAAGTAAAATATTATGGGTCTACATTTACATTTAGGTGATCTTGGATACAAGGGTAAATTCCTTGGGTTGCTTTAGGACCTTTAACCAAGTGAGAAACCCCTTAAAAAATGTTAAGAAACCTTCTTTCTATCTATAGACTTGTACATGTCTCTCAAGATTGAAAATTCATTAAAACTTGAGAATGGCTCCCATGAACCTACACCTATGGTTGGATGGTCTTGAATTAAATATATTAGGTTATTGTACTTTCTTGAGGTCTACTCATCAGGAAAGAAATACCTCATACCATATTTAACCTGTAGACCTATGTCTCTCCTTCACTTGCCTAAAACCTCATTGAGCATGATTACCAATGGATCCATTAGGATTTAAAATATTATTTTTAGTGTGTTTTAAGGTAATTAAAATCAAATGGATTGATTTAATCCCCTTCATTAGGTAAAAAGCATCTCAAAATACTTGAAAAGTTTTTTTCTTTCCTGTAGACCTATATGAGTCGTATTCAAACTTGAAACCTCGTCAAAACTTGGAGAATGGATCCAATAAACCTAAAAAAAAATTATTAAAATTATATTATAATATTTAAATAATTTTATAACTCAAACCATACTATAATTCACTTTATCATGCTTTAAAACATTAAAAATGAAATACTAGGCTTGTAGGATTTAACAGGGTTTAGGAGTAGTCTATGGTTTCCTTGGCCATTTGACATGTTTTTAAGATATAAAATATATTATGATGAATTTTAATGGTTCCAAATATACCCCTTGACACTTCCATGAACCATTATTTTACATGTAGTAGTAGAAGTGAAATCAAACCTCAAATCATTCCTTCTTTGATCTTGTTTATAGGTTGTTTTAGCTCCTTAAAGATGATTTATAGCCTTGACTAATTTTTTATTCCTCCTATAACCTATAAATTATTATTAAATACCTAATTATTATTATTTAATGTCCTTATGTCACCATGTAACTCTTTATAAAAATTAGCACTCCCTTTAAGATAGTGTGTAGCTACCTACGAATGGGGTTTTGGTCAGTTTTAGCTTTGTTTTGAAGTTTGTGATCCTGGTTATCTTTATTGAAGGATTATTATTGATTTAATATGGTGCGATTTACCATATTTACCTTGATATGTATTTTAATACCACTAAAAATTTACACAATATCTTACAAAAACTTTCATTTTTATGAAAATCTTCACATTTGGAAGGATTTTATGCCTTTTTCTTGATAGAATAGCTAATAAAAAGGTTTATACACCTGATATATATTTGATGAAGGATATTTAATCTCATTTCCATGCATGAAACTTCAAAAAACTCTGAAAATTTTCACTCAAGGATAAAAATACAACCTTCTAAGTCTACAACTTATATTCATGGTTTGTCTTCATGAGATTCTACTTGAAATCTACCATTTTTTCCATGGATTGAACCTCTCTTCATTAAATAACATGAATATAATATTATTAGATTATAACATCAAAAACCATGGAGTTCTCTTCCTTGGATATTTTAATAAACTTGTAAAATATAATTGAAATATCATCCTTGAAGCTTTAGGCTTTGAAAATATGGTAAAACCTTAAATCTAGTGGTTTGGATTTCAAGACTTATTCATAAAAACTAAAAAACATCCATGAAACAATTAAAATTCCATAAAATACTTGAGATTATAATGGTTAATATATTATCAATTTCACTCTCCACGTTGAGAGGGTTGAAAACCACCAAAAACTAAGAAAATACGGAAATCAATATGTTCAACACCTCTTGACCACTATGTATGAGATAAAGAAGGTCATGGAGGGGTTACAAAATATTATATGACCTTTTGAAACTTTTATAATGTTTAAATCTCTTAAAATTACTTTAATGACCCAACTATGACCTCTCTAACCTTTTGTATCCTCAAATGCACTTTTGGGACCTTTTGATGTATTCATGACTTATCATGCATTTAAAGGCTTATTTTTACCTTAATATTCATTGATAAACACTCTTATGATTAATTTACATTTATCATGACCATTATTTATATTTAAATGTGGTGATTAGGTCTATACAAGGCTATCATGAAGACTTTTGGAATGAACCTCAACAAGATGGATTAGGCCTGAAGATGACATGTTAGGCTTTCCTATAAAACTAAGAATTAAGTAGTATTTTAAGTGTTTTTTGGAAATTAATAGAGGATTTATTATATTTAATAACTTATAAAATACCTTAACACATATACATACATTTAAAATCATGCAAACAAATTCTCTAATGGCCTAATACAAACTATGACTCCAATAATGATTACAAAACTCATTAAATGAAGTAAGAATACAAGGAACCTCAATGAATCATGTATAAATGATATTGAATTTAAATAATTATCATGATATTATTGTAATGATATCATACTCAACTAGTTTTTAAAAAAAATACCCCTCTCCAAGTGTGCAAGTTCTTTACAAACCAAGGGTGGCTAGAATAGCCAACATTCTGGTGACCTCCAAGAGGTGTTTATCTATCTAAATACTGAGGATATCTACCTTAACAAATCCATTGGGTATTGATTAAAGTAATAACTTAATATAAATATGACACTCTACTAGAATATCTATAAGAAAACTGAAAATCTACTTCAAAATATAGAACAAATAAGCAAGAATAATAACATGTGCAATAATACTTAGGGGAAGAAGAAGAACAACTAGTCTATTAAAAAAATGTGAAAATGACACTTGTAAGAATAAAAGAAAATAACCTAATTTGTATAATTGTCTTAAAATGACCTCAAGAATAGTTCTTCAATGAATCCCAATGACTAGGATTAGCAATTCCTTTACATTCGACATGGAGAGTTAAAAAGTAGTAGATGGTTTGTAACTGATTATGACATAGGGGCCACTCCATATGGAATCAAATTTTTGTGTTTTCTATAATTTTCCTTATCCTCATCCCACTTCAACACTAATTTTCCTTATTGGAAGACTCTTTCAATTTCTTTTCTATCAAATATCCTCTTTACTTGGGCTTGGTGAAGCTCCACAATGTGCATAGATTAGTTTCTAGCTTTTTCAACTCCATTAGTGGTGTTAGCCTCATAATCATAACATCATTATCCATCATTTATATCTGATGTATGATCTTAAGGTATAGTAAATCAAGTGATAATGGTAGTTTTTCTTCTCATCCATAAACTAACATGGAAGGAGAATTGATAATAGCTCTCTTATTAGTTATCCTATCAACCCATAAGGATATTTTTAGTTTAGTGTACCAAGCTCTGTGGTTCTCTTTTATGGTCCTCTTGATGATTCTTATGATATTCTTGTTTGTGGACTCTAATAATCTGTTAACTTGGGGGTAATATTTGGGAGAGGTTTTCAAATAGAGACCCTACTTTACTACCCATGTAGTGATTATAGTTATAATATAAGCCATGGCATTGTCAAATATGATAGTAGATGGAGTACTAAATCTAGTGACAATTCCCTCATAGAAATCTAGTACAAAATTTTCATTATATTATTTGAGTGCTACTACCTCTATCTACCTCATAAAATAATTAATATTTATTAACACCCACTTGTGCTAGGACTTGAAGGTGGGTTGATCATGCTAATGAAATACAAAACCCATTGCATGAAGGTTTGTTCTACTTAGATGGGATGGAGAGGGATGGCTGATAATTTTTGATTGCCTATGAATAAGGTACACTTATTTCATATTCTAATACATTCATGTGCATCCTAAATAAACTAGGCCAATAGTAACTAGCCCTCACTATCTTGATAGCAGTAGTCTTGGGAGAAAAATGGCCTCCTTAAGGGCCTCATGAAACTCTTCTATTGTCTTATCAACCTAATTTTACTCAATTCATCTCAAAATGACACCATTAAAATATTTTATAAACAAGATGCCATCTACAAGGACATATTGAATATATTAAAGTATAAAATACATTATTTTAGTTTTTTTCTAAACCTTAGGGATACTTACCAATTTAAAATAATTTGATCATGTCTTCAGTCCAAATTCAAGGAAGTGAAGGTGAAATTGGTTTTTGATCATCTTGAATCACTAGGACAACCTTTATATCCTCTTATAGGTATGATTTTATCTATTCACATATCATTTTACCTCTCACAAGTTTGTTAAATTTTATTTCTACAACATATTCCATTACCTTTGTTATCCAAATAGCTCTCTTCTCATTCAAATTTCTACTTAGAAGAAAATATTTGACACTAATGTGTGACACCATCAATTAGATCCTATTTTAGGAAACCATGTACCTAAATTTATTGATATTCCTTATAAAATCCATTTATTTTTTCTCCACAAAATCATACCTCAACTCATAATCCTTCAAACTTTGACTAAAGAATACAATTGTTTATCCAATATTTAAATATTTTGTTGTACCAAGATTATAGAGATATCATCATCTCTCCTAAAAGTATATATCATGAAATCATTTTTATAACCATTATTTATGAGAGTGGGAGATTGGTATATATCTTACTTTATTTCTTCAAAATTATTTCTCCCCTCTTTAAACTAACTAAAAGTGTGATATTTTTTTAACATATAAGTTAGAGTCTTTACCAAAGAAGGAAAATTAGGGACAAACCTTTTGACAATGTTGATCTTACATAGGAAGCTTTGAAGTCCCTTTTTTTACTTGGAAGTTAGAGAGAAAATATTTATTCCACCCTATTTATATCAATTGATAATCCACCCTTAGAAAGCACATGTCCTATAAACTTGCCTTTGTGGATAGAAAATACATATTTTTTATGTTCAAGGATACCCAAAACTCTCTACATCTATCAAGCACTTACCTCAAGTGATCAGTTGCATTATTGGAGAAAATAGTTATGTCATCTTAATAAACCAAGATAATGTCATTCATAGGGCCTATAAATTACATATCTATGGCCCTTTATATGGTTTACATAGAATTGTTCAACCCAAAAGGAATTTTATTGTAGACATAAGTACCCCATTTTATGGTAAAAGTTGTCTTGTATTGGTCACACTCTTACACAAGAATCTAGGTATATCCTGAATATCCATCAAGAAGATAAAACCTCTTAGATTGTATTACAATTTTTAGGATTTTTTACATATGAGGAAGAGGTAATGATCCTTAAGGGAATCTCTATTCAAGGCCCTAAAGTCAACACATAACCTAGTCTCCCTATTCTTCTTCCTAACTAAGACTAGGTTGGCTACCCATGATGAATGTTTGATAGGGAGTATGACATTTGATTCAATCATCTTAGTAGGTTATTTTATTTTTAATGTCTCAAGCTTGTTATAGACCTTTGATTTTGACTCATCGACTTAGAATTTGGGTTAATTTAAATAGTGCATTGGGCCAAATTTGGGTCAAATCCTCTAAGATCTTGGTATCTCCAAGTTAAAAAATCATCATATTTACAAAAGATGACAAAACCATCAATTTGAGATTGAATACATATCTTAATATCCTTTAGAAACTTCTTATCAGATATGGCTACTAGTTTATATTTCTCATGTTTGATTTTCATTTTCATCTTGTCTCCTTTGAGCTGGTCATTTGAGTTAAATATGCTTTCTAAGGTAACTAACCCCTTATGTAACTTGTTGCCTTTCAAATGTATGATTTGATCCTCATACATCTCTTTGAGTTTTATATACTTTTTAACTAATAACTCAACTTAATATTGTATAAAGTTAATGATATTTGCATCATTTTAAAATACTTTCCAACTATCATCATTGTCTTGAATTTTAGGTCTAACAATCAGCTTGATAAGTTGATCTAAAATTTTCACATCATTAGGGAGGTCATATTATGATCCTACCATGGTAAGTCTATCTGCATTAACATTCATCCTCCTTAGCATAGATTATATGTTAAAGTCATAAAAACCTTCCATGAGGTCCCATACCCTATGTTTTTAGGCCTTAAACAAGCTATTTTTAGATGCACTTTGGCCTCTAATCTGGTTCACCACTAGCTCAATATCCCCAAGAACTTGAATCAACTTTATCCTTTTCTTTTGAGCCACTTAGATCCCTTGAAAAGATCCTCATTATTTAATAAAATTCTAGTGTAAATAAATTACAACCTATATGATAAAAAAACACTTCCCCCTTTGAGGATAAATTAATATAATACCTACACCATCCCCATTTCTTCTCCTAGAACAATAAAAGTATAGTTTTCACATGTCTTCAATGTCTTTTTATCCCTTGACAAGATTTCAAAAAATAGAATTCTCATCAAGAATGTAATAGGTTCCCAATATAGTCTCTTAATATGGCCATGTGTATCAAATCCATAATGTTTATTTGCCCACTCATCAAGTAAGAAATTAGGAACCTCTTGAACATGAGTGGTGGCTTCATGACTAACAACCTCTTCACCTTAATCAAACATAGAAAAATTTACATTCATGCGGTTGGAAAAATAAGGCTCAATGTGGTCCTTAGTGATTGGATCAAATTTAATGGTAACTATAGTGCCATACCTTGTCCTAGATAAAATGTGAGACCAATAATAAGATAAGTAACCACCTATCTTAGTAGTGAAGTCACGTGATAGGCATATAGAAAAATATGGGGGTAAGTTAATCAATGAAATATTATAGATAACCAAGACACATGGAAAAACATGTAGGGTGAAATTTAATCCTTTTATGATTCTATGGATTGTAATCCAAATTTTTATTGTTTGGAGTAGTTAGCATTTGATTGTTAACGTACATGGTGAGGTTAGGAATTTGTGTTGAATCCTCCTCATTTTCCTAGGGTCCCATTCTTTATTTTTAGCTAAGTGTCAGCTTCTTTATATAGCTACCACATGGTATCTTGATGCTCATTTGACCCAAAAAGTTATCAATTCACCTAGGAGTAGTGTTATCTCTCCACATGTTGATCAGGTTCTCATTGAAGGTAGGTTTACTTATGACAAAACTTTAAGTAGTGACATTAGTTGATGGAATAGTGGGTGAGGCACACTATGTAGTTACAAAGAGGAACACAAACTTTAAACATGACTCCCCATGCTCATTTTTGCAAAGGAATACTTAGATTCTCCAAGAGTAGTGCTAGCTTGCCACATGGCATGATGATGCTCCTCGAGAGAAAAAGTTCATTCATCAGGGCTTAGGTTTATGTCATTGGCTAGAAAAGTTTGAATGGGGACACATTATGTGGATATATAAAGGGGAAGAAAACCTTCCATGTGGTAGTATGACACTTGTCTAAGGTAAGTTATTTTTTGTTAGAGCTAGGAGTTTAAATATTGGTCAAAGAAAGTAGGCCCCTATTTCCAACAACATTCTAGAGGCAATTTCAAAAATAGACATGTGGTACCACCACACTTCTCCTAACCATCATGGGAATCATAAGGTGTTACATTTATGCTATATCTAGGATTTTAATCACCAAATACACTCATGAGATGGAGCTCCTTTATCAATTTTAATTTCCTCGTCATGATCATGAGTTCTTATTTCTAGGTGTTGCCTCTTCATGAGACTATTGTGCCTATGTATTTAGACCTCATTACTTTTGGAAGGGGATGATTGTTGATTATTTATTTTCATGGTATCACGAGTAGTCATTTATAATAGTTAGTTATGGAATAGAAGTAGTATTTAATATTGTAGGATTAGGATTGAATATTGTATATTATTTTCATTGAGGTCTTTTATATTTTGTTCTCCTCCTAACAATGAAGAGGATGTGATGTTTTATGTCAAATTGGGTAGAAAGTTATTTATGTTTGTTATTTTTCTTTCACTGTTTATATAGTATTGGTTCTTGTCTATATTATAGACTTTAATTCATGCATATTTTCCTTTAATAGTCTCTGATGTTCAAAGATTCAATCTATTTTATGTAATTGTAGGTCAATACTTCAAATATCTTAACACATTGTCCTAGTTAGTTTATTTTAATTTTAGTTTGTATTTCCTTCTTATCCCTTTTCTTCCCCAAATTAATCCAAAGAGTCATCTTCTAAAACCCTAGAGGTTGATTTATAGATTAAATTTGTGTCCCACATCTATAAAGCTTATCATAAAGAGATGTTATCCCAAAGTAAAAGTTTTGGGTGTCGATAATTTTTATTTTCTAACATGCCCAATATGACTCAAATCCATAATAATCTGATTAGAAGTCAAGGTTTTTGAGCCATAGGCCCATTATGAGGTTAAAAATATTAAATAATAAAAACTTTTTAACAGCACCTCTGGTATCCCCAACTTGCTAAAGGGTTATGGGATCTCATGCTAAATAGTAAGAATAATAGATGGCTATCCAAGGACCACCAGGGAACTTTGTAACATGGAATAGTAGTATCCCACTTATCTCTCGAGTATCCATAAATATGTGGGATCTTATTCTTGTGAATTCATTAAATTCACTCCTAAATTATTAGGGGAAGACTTCAAAAATGCAATAAAATGTCTCTAATATGTTGCCAAGGTTTATATTATGCACTATTTCATGCAGTAAAATGTAGCCATAAGGCTACTAGTCACCTCTTTCAAAGGGTGAGCCCTTAATTAGTACCAATATTTACCACCCAACTCCATCACAACCTAAGATGGCTTGGGTAATATATTATTTTAAATATTCAATGAGAATCTAAACTAGTCATCTCTCGTACAATAACTAATCACTATCAAGATAGAACCACATGAAGTTGTTATTGATTCTAGTACTAGGTTTGACAAAACCTAGGAAAGGATCCTAATAGTGGCTCAACCACTTGCTAGTATGGACATCATCTTCTACCTTAAAGCCTTCAATTTAGATATATCCATCATGATCTAGTCTCTTAGAGGTTAGATGCTACCGAATGCATATGACATAGTTGTCAAAGTAGAGAATAACTTGATATATTTTAGGAAGATTCCCCCATGATCACTATTGCTAATGTTCCTAAAAATATCGATTCTAACATAAAAGGAAGTCCCAATAACATTATAGGTACTTCCTTCCATGTATGTATATTTTCCTACTTAGGAGAGAACATCCTTTTCATCCTCACTATAAATAGAGATGAATGATATGAAGAGCATCATGCATAATTTATCAAATGCGATAATAAATATCAAGAGGAAACAAGTCATGATCCCAAATCCCCCTTACTAAAAGTACTAGAATAGGAGGGTACCATATCAACATAACTAATATTAATAAAGGTAGAGGCAAAATCATGAGGTGCCAAATCATCAAATTCCAAATCACCAGATGAGACCCACAAATAAAATCATCCTAGTTCCCAATCCCTTACCATCTCACTAAGTTTAAATAGAGAAGTGGTTACTAGCAAAAACAACTTGTTAGATGATCCTAATTCATGTTTATTCCCATGTAATCATGTGCATACACCTCAAAACTACCCAAGAGGTAACCTAAAGTAAAAAATTTCCAAGTAATGAAGATAGGGGAACACCCCTGATTTAGTTTCTCATGGGTATCAATCCCTGGGTGTTGAAAATGTTATTTTAATGGTCTAAATGCAAGGAATGTCCTTAGAATAAGAAGAGGAAATAACCCTAGAACATGTGTTTTTCTCTTGGGTATAAGGTGAAGATGTGGTTTTTACAAGTAATATCCCATCACTAAAGGCCCATGAGTCTAATTAGATTACTTAACCCAATCCAAGAAGAGACTGATGGAAACCTAAGAAGCCTTCACAAGGTATAAGGTGACTTTTGAAAAAAATCTTAGGATCATAACTACCACCTCTGGCATATCAAAAATGGACTGAAGTAACATAAAACAAGATAAGGGATCCCAAGGTCCAACTATAAGGGTTATACAATGTGGTTGAACAACTAAAGAAGGATCTAGCTAATGTTTCTCTCTAGAACATCTTATCTATTCCTGAGTAGAAATATTTTCTAAAATAATCATTATAAGATTGGGATGAACCTGCACAATCTATCTCAGCTACAAAGTTGATAAGAGACAAAAGAAAGGAAGCTAACAATAGTGCATAAACTCATGCACCATCCACATTCATCAACTCTTAGGAAGGAGTAATTAAGACAAAACCTATCCCATTCTATTTAACCATCATTATGAGGAAGACATTATTGAATGATTCCATGATTGACTCTGGTGCCAACACTATAATGATGCCCAAGTAAATTATAGATGCACTATAACTACAATATGAACCTTTGAATAAAAGGGTAATATAACTAGATGGGAAGAAATTTTAGATCATGGTTATTATCAAGGCTCTTCCCCTAAAGTTTTACTTTTGTCTTAATATAATGTTCACCTAAGGGGTTATGGTGATAGATATCCCTCCAGTCTTTGGGTTATGTCTACAAAGAGATTTCACCACCAAAATAGGTAGATATTTATCTTTGGATTGGTCCCACTTTATCTTGAGGACCAAATATAGTTCAGAATTAAAGGTTTTGTCTAAACCTCTACATCTTGAACACATAGTTGATGAGGCTATGGTGAATTTTGAAGTAACTCACACTTCTTTCTCTAAAAAAGAGATGTGTCATGTAGAAATGCTAGAAGAAGAAAGGGTGGTAGATAACAGAAGCCCTAAGGAAGAAGTCTCATTAATTATTTCATTGAGAATGACCCATTCACAAATTTTGATTCCACCAATATTATGAATTATTTAATCTATGATGAATATCAAGCCATCCCCAAGGTGATGAAAAAATAGGGAGATCAAAGTAAAGAACCCAAAGGTGATTCTAGCTTTTGGACTCTATATTTTGATGGTATAAAGTGTAAAATTGACTTTAGATCAGGCATTTGATTAGTTTTTCCATCCAAGAAAGAGACCCTATGAGCCTTCTATTTCTAATTCACCTACATAAACAATGGATTCAAATATGAAGTGTTATTACATGCCCTCAACCTCATTGAGTACATGGGTGTAAAGTATCTAAAAGTATTTGGAAATTTTGAGTTAGTGGTGAGATAGGTGAGAGGGGCCATGGCTATGAATAATGTCTACATGAGGTGTTAACACCACTAGATATGATATTTGGTCAAATCATTCAAAGATTTCAATATTAAAATCATCCTTAGGACCATGAATGTAGAGGTAGACATGATGGTTACAATTGGTTTTCATTTTGATCTAGTGACAAGTTTATTCACCAATAAATAAGTAGTGTCGGTAATCGTTAGACCCACCATTCCCAATAATGATCAAAAATAATTTGTTTTCTAAATTGGTTCCCATATTTACATGTTTCTCCAATAATTGTGAAAAGTTTTAGAGTAGTGGCCAAATATTGAATAAGCCTACAGGGATTAGATTATGTAACTAAAATATAATAAGCTATCAAATGGATTGATCACCCTAGAGAACATTTTTTATTTTGATGACACAAATAATGATAAATAGAAGTTTTTCATATATAAAAGTGACTACTCCAATTATGATGTAAGATAAGGAAGGAAATTGAAGTTTAGGAAAGATGTTTCCTAAAAGAATAAGGACTGACCGGTGTCTTTCTGCAATAAATATGAATGAGTGATGGTTTGGACCTGTGATGACATAAAAGGGTATTCCCATGAATTAATCCATCAAACCATTAATCTAGTCAAGGGATTAAATACTATCTAGGAAAAATAAAGGCTAGTTAACCTAAACATTTCATCCCTTATAGCTCAGAAACTAAGGAAGCTGATTGACTGAAGGATTACTTACCTAATCAAGCATTCAACTTGGGTATCCAACCTAGTTATAGGAAGGAAGAAGAGTGGAAAAATATAGTTATGCATAGACTTCCAAGACTTGAAAACAACATCTCTAAAGGACCATTACCCCCTTATTTCCATAAAACATATCCTCTAGATAGTAGTAGGTGTAGACATGTTCTCTCTACTAGATGGATTATTGGGATATAACCAAGTGTTGGTCAATGAAAAGGAACAATATAAGACCAATTTCACTATAAAGTGGGGGACCTTTGTATATGTGAATATGCCTTTTGGCCTCTTGAATATAGGGGATACTTTCCAATGAGCCATGGATAGCCTTCTAAGACCTAATCAAAAAAATCATCCTTATCTACTTAGATGATCTCATAGTATTCTCCAAGAAAAAAGAAAATCATTTGGATCATTTGGATAAGGTTTTCCAAAAATTCCAAGAGTTCGGGTATCTCTCAAACCCAAAAAATGTGTCTTCGATATCCCTTAAGGTAAGTTATTGGATATGTAATATCTAAAGAGGGAATCTCTATCAACCCCAATAGAGTAAATTCCATCATTGATTTAACACTAACATTCAATAATAAGGGGGTTAAATCTTTCTTGGGAAATATGAATTTCATCAACTAGTTCATATCTGACTTCATGAGATTGATAAGGCCAATAACATTGATTTTGAATAAAGATAAATCCATAAAATGGACCATAGAAGGGAGATTAACATTCAAAAATATTGAGGATGTAATATTCACTACCCCCATGCTAGTCAACCCTAAATTCTCTAAATATTTCATCATCTATGTCTATAGGAGTGAATATATCCTAGTGGTTGTGCTAAATCAAAAGGTAGAAGAAGGGACAAGTGAGAACTTGATTGATTCCTATTTTAGGGACTTTTGGGTATGAGACCAAGTGAAATTTGGTTGAAAAACAAGTTTTCACCATTTTCAAGGGTTTAAAAATGTCTAGGCACTTGGTGGTGGGGAACAAAACAATGGTTTATATGGCACATTTTAACATCAGAGAGTATATAATGGGAGGAGAGCTCATAGAAAATTAGGCCAATTAGATCATAGAAAATGACATTAAAGTTAGGCTAACCAAGGTGATCTAAGGAAGAGGGCTTTGTGAGTATTTGGCTCATGCACAGATGCCCTAGCAAAAGAACAAGGTGCATCCAAAATGGTTTTAGTGAATCAATATGAAGCCAATAGGTCCTGGGTTTCTAATAGGACCTATTTTATGTAGACAAATTGATATTCAGATGGTTTCCCTATGCAAAAAATAAAATTATATAAATTATAAGGAGCCAACTACATGATAGTCCAAGGAGTCATTTTCAAGAGGAACTTTGATAAGGAGCTACTCTGATGTGTGGAAAGCCACCAAGCCAACAAGATCTTGTAGGAGATGGATTTTAGCCCTATAGTGAACATTTTTCCACAAGGATAATTGTATCCAAAATCATGAGCATAAGATATTATTGGTTGACCATGTTTTTTTATTTCCATCAAGTAATCAAAAAATACCAACAATGTCAATTCTTTGTAGGCAAGCAAATGAATTCAGCCATGCTACTAAATCTGATTGTAATTGTTGAACCTTTTACACAATACAGCTTGGAATTCATTGGGATGATAAATATTATATCTAGTGAGGGCCATAAATGGATACTCATGACCACCAGTTAATTCAAAATATGTAGCAAGGAAACCTCTATGAATGAGGTAACTGAAAACATGATCTTTAAATTCTTGGAGGAGTTAGTAGTGAAGTTTGTCCCTCTCAAAATGATTATTTTAGATAACGCAAAGGCCTTCCTCAATTTTAATATTTTGAAATTCACACTCGAAAAAAGTATTTTCTTAAATATTTCATCTAATTAATATCCATAATGGAATTGGTTGGTTGAATCAACAAATAAGAACCTCATCATATTGATCAAAAGGATGATCACCAACCAATAAGAGTAGAATATGCATTTGAAAACAACTCTATGGGCTAACTAAATTAGACCCAATCAAATTTTAAAGACATACCCATATGGATTAGTAGATAGGAAAAAAGTGGTAATGCCCATATCAATATAAGTTTCTACTTTACAGCTTTTCAAAACTATTAAAATAGTGGAGAATGGAGCAATGGAGGTCAAGTTGGTGGAACTGCTCAACCTCCAAGAAGCAAGGGAATGAGCAAGTGATACTAAGGTTACCCAATAGCAATCAGTAAAGAGATGGTTTGATAATAAATCATCAAACCTAGTATTTAAGCCAGTAGACTTGGTCCTCAAATACGATCAAAGGTTTTTAAAGCTAGGATATCATACAAAGTTTAATTCCCTATGGAAGGGGCCTTTTTGTGTCATGGGAAATTGATAGGGTAATGTGTTTCAGTTAGAGGATGAAGAGGGAAATACATTATGGATTTTGGTAAACAAGATCAAATTAAAACACCTTAACTAATTTAATGACTCTCCCTTGTACATAGTTAGTTTCCATTTAATTTTTTGTATCCTTTTATTATTTTTTCCCTTGAAGAATAAGTGCCATTGGCACAAGTTATTCATCTTGTTTCTAAATGTCCACATTTTGGACCTTATAATTTTGAAACATATTTTGATAGATAGTTATCTACCCCCTCCCCTCACCATTAATGAAAAACACTCCATATTGTATAATTCCTCATGAATATTACCATAAAATCTCTTGCGAGTTGATTTTAAAGCATGTGTGCCACCCTTAAAATTTATGGGGCTCCTAAATTCAAAAATGGCTTGATGATAACACTCTAAGTGTTGGCCTATAAATATCTCTCTTGATTAGGCCAATCATTTTAACACCTAAGAATTTATAAGAGAATTGAATAATGAATTGAACAATTGAGAAGAGCATCCAGAGAAAGCTTTGAGCTAGTAGATTAAGAGAATTGAGAAAGGATTGCAAGGATTATGACTAGAAATCGATATCCAATTTTTCCTTTGAGTAGCTTAAATTATTGGAAAGAGTTGTAAAATGGAGACTTATACATCCTCATTTGGTATCAAAAGGTATCTAAGGAAGTAAATAACCCATAGGTTAGGTGGTCATGGTGACCTTCCCCTTCAGTACATAGTAAACAAATCATATGCTTTCACTTTCACTCAGCCAAGGCCTAAGGTGCCAAATGTCAAAATTATCACCAAGGGGAATTGTAAGGACCCCTTTTTAGTCCTATATTATGCATATGGGATCTTCAATCCCAAATTAGAAAAGAACCCAAAGAGCCTAAGGGAGGGCACCTATGCCTGAATGATCGAAAAGGTGTAGAATAATGACTATAAGTCATTTAGGTATAAGATTTGGAACTCCAAACTAGCCTAGCTCATGGTTCCTCTTATGCATTCATGCCTAGAGATCTTTTCCCTATGTGAAAATAGATATGATTCTAGCATTAGCATTATTATAGGTAATAACCACCTAAAAGTGGATGTCAGTACCTATGCAATAAGGGAGATGCTCTAAATCTTGAGTGACCCCAACATTGGCATCTATAGTATGGAGAGCATTCAAAATGTTTAAGGCACCAAGGTTTGAAAGATAAATTTCATCAATTTACTCATTCAAAGAAAAAACACCAATGTGCTTCCTCTACCCATTTTCATTGTAAGCTTCATGACATAGGACATGAAAGATGTCCTTTCTATATTAGCTTTTATATTTAGGATGGACTCAGATGCTCACACTATCAATTTATAATTTGGGGTAGTCTTCCTTTTAAAGATGGTGAGTAAGGAGAAATTTTATAGTATGGAATTTGTAAGTGCCATCACCACCACCATGCATAATAATCTAGTAAACTTCTCAACATTGAATACCTTTAGGTATTCTTCTTTCCTCCTCCACCTGATCTCATATTAGAACTCCCAATTATTCTATACACACTTCACCTTCAAATCCATTAAGACAAGCACCCATCCCAACATGGTGATCCCTATCACTGTATGGACCCACATCTTATTGACCATGCAGGATTATTTTGAGTCCTCAGAGTGATTCCTATCCCCAATCTTCATTAACCTCAGTAGAGAGACCATCACCTTTATAATGATCGACAACTAGAGGTCATAGCTCATTGATGGTAGAATTCTTATTAAATAGTAATTTGGGGCCCATTTCACCTTCATTTAGGTACACAAATTCAAAGAGAAGACATTTTAGCTTTGGTTCCTGCTCACAAATAGGAACTTGGCCTTGGAGCTAGCTCACAAGCTCGATGTAATCAACTTAGTACATAACACAGGCTATAAAAATAAGTCCCTATATGATTTACCCTTCTCAAGAGGGGGCATCATAGTGGTGAAAAGGTCAAAGGAATGCCTACTTATGCTCAAGATTACAGAGTTCAACCTCAACTAGATTGAAGACCAATGGAACTATAACCCGATTGGTCATATAGCCACCTTGAAATATACTACCCAAATAAATCATGAGATTTGGCCATAGCTAAAATAATGAAGATCACCAGTGGAGGATGACATCAAGTATTATGTGGATCTATCTAAGATCCTATTGAACACTCTCAAGTAATGGGAGTCCTTTTACAAGGTGGTATAAGAGTTTGACCCCATAAATAATATAACAAAGGGTCTAAGGGCACAAACCCATATCCAACCACCCTATAGTAGTATTAGTTCTCTTTGGGGCATATTGTGGTGGGATCATATCACCCTAAATATATAGAGGCATAAGCATCCAATTCTACCCCAATCCCTTGAAAAAAGGTACACATTTCTTAGCCCCTTATTTTTACTTCTACTTTCCATTGACCAAACCATCACCTCACTCATGCTACTTTCTTGTATGAATCATATCACTTCCCTAAACCATTTCTTACTCCTCTAACCTCATCATCCACAAACACATCTATTTTGGTGTAATTTCCTTCCATCCCATTTCATGGCCTCCCACCTTGCTCTCCTTCCACCCTCACCCTTTACTCATTCATCTCTAGAGGAACGTCATCAAATTTTTCATAGTATTAAGTGACCATTCATTTTAGGGAAAATATTCAATTATAAGATCAGTTTCATCAATAGATAGAGACTGATAGAAAATACCAAGAGGCCTAAGTGGAGATGAGAAGAGGAAAATAGGCTAAGACCCTAGTGGTGCCTCACATGTGGTCATTATTTGACCTAGCATAGTAATCTCTAATGATTACACATATGGAACCTGAAGTATTCAAGCCCCAAAAATAGATACAGCTAGGAGACTACTTGACTCACACTGTTCACCTCAACCTTAACAAGGAAAGATCTACTTATAGAGTCAATTTGATGAAATAAATGTATAATTTTGTCATTATAGACTATATCAAAGCTAACCAATAGTTGGAGAAGAAAGAGATAGAACTTGTAAGAGTGAAAGCTACAATCAACTAACTCAATAATGAGTCCAAGGAAAAATATGTGAAGCTAAAAAAAATGAGTTCTCACCTATAGATCCATGTCTCTAATGAGATCTTCCAAATAGAAAATAACTAAAGGGCCTAGTTACAAATCTAGGTTATAGAGTTAAAGGCTAAAATAGATTGCCTAAAGAAAGAAAAGGCAACCATAGAAGCTAAGCTATAGAACAAAGAGTTAAAGATTGCATAGACCCATTAGAGTCTCTTTGACTCTAATAGAGTGCATCAATAATTATAGTATTAAATGAATCATGATTCCTCATCCAAGGACAATAAATCTTGAAATTAAAGAATGACCTCATCACCCACTCCTCTATTGTAGGGATCCTCCCAAGGGTTAAATAGTTTTATGTGTCTTATTAAGAGAGGATCAATAATTTAGCTAAAAAATTGAAGATAAATCTCAAGTTTATCATGGACTCATAGAGGTTGAGCTCCCAAGTGAGCACATATGTAAACTAAGTCCTTGCCTTTGTGTTCCCAAAAGTCCAAGATTCATAACTCATGGTTCAAAAGCTATACAATGCAATAGATGGGACACTATAAGTGGTAGGGGTGGATGATTAAAGGCAAGTGTAAATGAAGGTTAATGAGTTTTTAAGTTACATCAAGGAAATAACAAAGTGAAAGCCATTTTTTGATGCCTTAAAAAAAATAGTCTTAGATATAAAAGGGTCTATCAAATATTTGGTTTAATTGGGACTCCCCTCTCCATTCCTTATAGATAACACTATCATCCCAAAGGATAAAATAAAAGAGCTATTAGAAAATAAATAGAATGACCATACCATTTTTATGGCTCTCGATCAAGTTCATAGTGTCTCTGAAGTAAAGACCATATTATAGCCTCTTGCCCAACTAGAACTTTAGATGTTGATAGTGGTCTAAGGCTTGAGCAACATCTACTTCAAGGAGATCATTGATTTGGACAAGGCCTTTGAAGCCCTAAATAAGAAGAATCAGTCAAAGGAGGAAGAGTGGATGCCTTTGAAGGCTATTCTTCAAAAAAATTAAGTTCTATAGGCCTCACCTCTTTTTTCAATTTTACTTCAACTGCTCTGAAAAACTAGAATTTTAGGTTCTTCCATCTGCGAATGGATTCTCCTTACAATTTGCCAAGAATTATGTATCATAATCAACATTTTAATTTTTTAGAGTATTTATCATTTGGTTGCTGACATGTTTATTGAGGTTTAGAATTTGTGTTGAAGTCTCCTTATTTTCCTAGGGTCCCTTTCTCTATTTTTGGCTAAGTCTCAACTTCCTCCCATAATTGCCATGTGGTATCCTAATGCTAATTCAATCCAAAAAGTTCTTAGTTCACCCAAGATTAGTGCCAACTCTCCATGTGGTGACCAGGTACTCATACAAGGTAGGTTTATTTGTGATAGAACATCAAATAACACCATTTGCTACTATATTAGTGGGTGGGACCAACTATTCAATTACAAAGAGGAATGAATAAATTACACATAGCACCTCCATGCTCATTTTTGAAAAGGAATGCTCAACTTATCCAATATTAACACCAAAACACCATGTGGAATCATGATTTTATTCATAAGTAAAAGTTATTTTATCAGGGCTTAGGGTCATATTGTTGGTTGGAAAAGTTAAAAAGGGGACCCACTATGCATATATATAAAGGGGAAGTGAACCTTCCATGTGGTGACATGATGCCTATTCGGGAAAATTTATTTTTTGTTATATCTAGGAGTTTCACTATTAATCAAAGAGAGTAAGCCCCTATTTCTAACATCATTTTAAAGGGAGTTTTTAAAATAGACACATGGCACAAATACACTTCTCCTAAGCATTGTTGGCATCATAAGGTAGTATAGTTACACCATATTCAAGATTCTAAGGACCAACTACACTCATGTGCTAGAGATCCTCTATTAGTTATAATGGTCTCATTATGAGTGTGAGTGCCTATTTCCATATGTCACCTATTTGTGAGATCATTATGCCTATATATTTATAGTTCATTCCTTTTAGAAGGGGATGATTGTTGATTATTATTTTTTTTGGGTATCAAGAGTATCCATTTGTAATAGTTAGTTTTAGAATAGAAGTAACAACATTTAGAATTTTTCATTATTCAACCGTAGCAAGTGTTCCTCATGGGTAGGATTGGATATTATATATTTTTCCCATCGGTTCCTTTTGATATTTTTTCTCCACTTAATAATGAAGATGAACTATCACTCTGTCAAACTGAGTGGAAACATATTTCTATTTATTATTTTTCTTTCCTTAATTCTATAGTATTAGTTCTTTTCTACATTATAGAGTTTATTTCATGCATATACTCCTTTAATAGTTTATGATGTTCAAATATTTAATCTCTTTTATGTAATTTTAGGTCAATAATTTAAATATATTGGTGAATCACCCTATTTATTTTATTTCAATTTTATTTTTAATTTCCTTCTTATCCTTTTTCATTCTCAAAACTATCCTAAGATCTAGTTTCTAAAACCCCAAGGTTGCTTTACAAACTATATTTGAATCCCACATCTGTAAAGCTTCCCATAGAGAGATACTAGCCTAGAGAAAAAAAATTAGGTATCAACAGATTCCCAAAGTCATAACAACTAAACCATTTAATTGGAATACTCCATTTGACATAGGGTCATATTATAGACCTAATGAATTAGCTATCTTCTTAGGCATGACATAGTTTCTTACCTTTGAAATAATCATACAAATATGGAAAATTTTGTTACCAATGATAAGGGAGATGTAAAGTGGATGGGATTTACCAATTTGACCACTATCTCATTCCTTAGGTTGGCATATACTAGTAGGGCCAGCTATTGTACTTGTATTATTTGATTGAATAAGATGACTTAATGTTTCCTTCAATAAGTCTATTTGAGATGGGATGGATAAATCCTCTCATATGGTTACATTGGAGTTAGTTTTCTTCACGTGCTCAATAATATTAAAGGGTATTTGAGCTCCCTTTGAGTGTAATTTTGGTATAGTTGCATCCTTCTTTTGGTATTGTCTAATTGGAGGATGAGTGTCCTTTTGAACAATTAGTTTTTCTTGTGTTTTGGTTGGCTCAATAGTTTTATTCTCCTTAGCTACCTCTTGCAAATCATGTTGGGCTATAACTTGACCAATTTAAAAGGAATATTATCCCTCTATTTCCATTTTATTGAACCTTATATTATGTGTTACAGGATTTTCACGTTTTCTTGAAGACTCATTTTAATTCATACCATAAAATTCACCTTCTTGATAATTCACCAAAGTGGACTCACCTTGTGCTTGAGATAGTTCATGTCCTCCTTTAATTTTTGGAGTTGATTCATTAGATTTACCTTGGGAAGATATCACACTTTAGAATATTAAATCATGATTAAGTAATCCATTTAGACATATAGTATAATTTTGGGTTTGATTTAAAGGATAACACCACTCATATTCTTGAACCAAGTTTTTTTGTATAGGTATAATTACCTTTGATGTAATAGCAACATTGGTATTGTGATTGTTGTCTAGCCTAGCATGAGTAACGTGACTTTAGGATTGTAAATTTCCATGATAAGGTTTCATATGAGGTTGATATAGTTGGTTATATTATTTATAATGCCTAACATTCTACACTTTCTACCTCTTTCAAATAACCAATTCATTAACAAAGATCTGTAATAGTGATTTTACATCATTAGTTGATAGGGAGCGGTAGTAGGAGTGACTTGTGTGTTGATTATTGTTGGGATAGGTGATAGAGTAGGTTGAATAGATGGAATTTTAGGTTATGTAAGTTGTGTAAAGGGTGTAAATTCTTAAAAAAGTACAAACGATGCCTTGGGGTAATTTTACCAACTTGTATGAGGTAATTATCAACCATAGTGTAAATATCACATGCATTAAGAAAGGTTGTACCTCCCATATATTAAATAATCATTGCCATATCACTATTTAGAGACCTAAAATAATATAATAAATTAGGGTTAATTGTAGGTTTTACTATCTATGGAGTACTATTCCATATTTTCTAAAATTTGAAGTTGTAATCTATCATGAACTCATGTAGAGCTCTCTTGATGGTGGCTAGTTTCTACATGAGTGAAATGTGGTCAATCTTATTCTTGAATTATTAGAATAATATTTATCAAAAATTATCCCAATTATGTATTTAACTAATATTCATCCCTCTATGTCATTGGAGAGTTCTTCCCTTCAAGGATGTACCTATAAGGCTCACAACCATGTTGTCTTAGGTGACATGATGCACCAAATAGATGTTTAAAACATCATGGATGTACTCAATAGGTGTTGTGTTATCTTCACAATTGAATTATGGGATGATATTCAAGGTTTAAATTATAATTTCATCATAATGTTTAAGTTTTAATGTGTTATCTCTATTGAAGGCCACAAAAAGTTGGTTCCTTTTGGTAGCCATGAAAAAAGTTGGATTGAATTTCCATCTAAATTTTACCAAATGGAGGTGTTGATTAGGATATTGGATAATGTTTCCTAGAAATTCTCTATATTTTTTCAAGATATTGTGATGTTTTGGTTCTTCTTCTATTATTAAATATAACTCAACAAACTCAAAGTTAGTGCTTCTTATGGAAGACCTTGTCTCTTTTGGCATGAAATTGAAGAACCAATCTAAAACCAACAACAGTTGGAGTCAATAGGTGCCTTTGAAATGCCTTAAATCTACTAAAAATTAATAAAGATATAAACAAATCCTTAATTAAATCCTTACATCTCTATGGAATTTGTCCTACTGGACATGCCAAAAACTATTGTCTACTTAAAGTGCACCCTGTCAGGTCTTGAGACCTACTTCAAGAGACAAAATGGAAACACTCATAGGTTGTGGGTGACATATAACATAAATTAATCTATAGAGAAGGATAGATACTTTTCAATCTAAAATTCTCTTGATTTAAGATTAGGCTACACCCTTAAAACCTATACTAACAAAGCCTCATCTAAGCTACAACTATGATTTTGTCATGAAAATGGTGAAGAAAGAAGTTGAAAACTAGAAATAATGTGATGCAACAAGTTGGATTATCTCCTTCCCTCACTAAAATATCATATTAAAACCTTTAAAATATTGATTTTCATTGCACACTTTCACAAATTTACTAAAAAAGAGGTATAATAAAAGGACTAGCTTGTATAAGGATTGTATTGTCTATAATTTCCTTAAAATAATCCAAAAGAGACCAATGATCATCTGGAATTGATCTCAAACTAAAGAGAAGAGACTAAAGATCATAATATGCAATTGAAATTTTGAAATAAATAGTGAAACAACAAGGAAAGAGAAGCAAATTTAGTATTTTATTAATAGTTCAAGGATTAATCCAACATTATAGGTCTTCAAATGAGTAGATTCTTGTCATATCTAAGAGGAGGGATTACAAATTAGGCATTTACAACTATATTTATAATAAAAAAATATAATAGAGGAGAAAAATCACCACTAAACTACATAAGTGTAGTTGTTACAACATGATTCTTGCTCATTCAATAGAAAAACAAGTGTAAATAAGGACCATTAGGACTCCTTCAATGCATTAGGTTGACCATAGTGATGAATTTCAATGAAATTTAGGCATAGGAGTGGATAGAAGACCTTACTTGTTAATTTTATTATTTGGAGTAATTGGATATGCACAAATTGGTCAACTAGTTGCTTCATTCTTTGAAAACATGAACCTCCTTGTGCTAAAGGCCTTAACTTGCCCATCTCCACCTATTGTGCATGTTTAATTTTTTACTTGGGAAGGAATATCCTATGACATATTTATCCTTGAGTATTGACTTACCTTAATTATGACCTTATGGATAGAGTTACATGTTTATGAGGTCAGTTTTCCAATGCTTTAGACATCATCATGCTCTTAATGACACTTAACCCCACCTATGGTCGTTATTGATAATCCATATAATTATAATAAAATATAATGTCACCTTGAAACTCATGCGGTGGTCATTAAGAGGTAGAAAATTTGATATAGTCTCCTAGTTCCTCATGAGAACTTCTTGAGAGACTTGAGAAATTTGTATCTTCATGTTTAAAAATCCCATTTTGTTCTCTTATTACCTACATGAACCTAAAATAATCTTATTCATAACGTCAAGAGACTATCAAAGACCTAATACACATTGAAACTTGGAGTTGAGGTCATTTCTAAGCTTAATACCTTGATTTATATCTTTAATAATCAACCTAAGAGTTATATACAACTTTTTCAGTTGTCTCCTCAACTTTATTTGTGGTTTTGACTACCATGAAGGCCTATATATGTGTTAGAAGGTGTAGTTGAACTTGTAAACCTATCAAGAAGCTCCTTGATCATCCTTATGATTTATAATTACCACAAACCTACCTAAAAATTGTATTTATATCTTCTCCTTATTATTCAAAGACCTCATCTCAAGACCCCATACGTTATAAACTCACTCTTAAAACTTACACTCATGTTAACCATGGAGTAATTTTAGACCTATAGGTTATTTTTATTATCATTTTAGGCAAACATGTAGGCCACTACATAACCTAAGATCATGATTTAATATTGAATATGTTCACCCTTTCACCATACTATAATATTCAATCAAAGCCTTGATAACTCTTGAAGGTAGGTTATGTAAACAAGGGAATGTGAAGTTTATCTATAAATCAATCCTAGGTCAAAGAAGATAAATATAACTAGCCCTTCTACTTTTTGGTACATTTAGACAATTAGGGTTATAACCAATATGTATTAATTATACCTAAGTAAGGGGTTTATTACCACACAATATCAATAGAGAGGGTTACAAATCCTCTAGTCAATTAATATCGCATAATAACCGTAGCTAGGTCCTATGGTTTATAACAAAATAAAAGTAAAATATATTCTAGTGCTCACCAAATATTATGGCATAAATGGGGGATAATAAACATAAAAGTAAACATACAAAGAATAAGTCTACTAAAGTCAATGTAGAGGTAATCTTAAGCATATATAGATAAATACATTCATAAGCCATTACTTATACACTTTTATCTACCAAAATAGAGGAACAATAATTAGGAATACTTACCTTGAATACAAACCCATCAAGGCTCAATCTCTCCTGTCAATGGTGCTTTTTAAGAGATTTTGTGGCTTGTAATAATCACAAAGATACATCATATCTAAGGTATAATACTTCTCCTATGCATCCAATATATTTCTAAAAGATATGATTATTATCTCCAAGTGTAAACCCTAAACAATGACTCCTCAAATAGAATGGTGGAAGAGCAAAATGTAAAGAAGCACAAATGAATGTTTTTATCTGTCTCTCCTTTAAAATGGGGTAGAGGATGTGTTTATATAACTTGATCTAACCCTAAACCCTTCTGAATTTTTAGACAAATATGGACCTATTTGTTTAGTAAATAGAGAATTTATGTCCCAGACTAAGTTGGTTGGGCTGACTTACTCCCAAATGTGCTCAATTCCAAGAATAGGGTCGACCCATTTGAATATATTTGAAGGATGGTGAAAAGAGGGTTGGCTTAGGTAGGGGCTATTTGAGGTGGTGAATTTATTATAGGAGCATGTAATGGAGGTTTCAAATATTAGGGAAACATGTAGGATGAATTTGTGTTGGTGTTATGTGGTGGTATAGGGAATAACAATATTGTGAAGCACCAATAGTATGCCCATCCCTTTCTTGGTGCAACATTTAATGCATGCACTCAGAGAGATTGAGACTTGATGGGTTTATGGAAGAGAGAAAGTATCATTAATTGATAAAGTTTAAAAATATTGTGTGTATACTTATGTCCCACTTAAAGCTCATCATGTGTCATGTAGTTGTAATACGAGGTGGTGATTTGAGAAAAGAACATAGGTACACACAATGTTGAGCTAAATAAATTGTATTATTTAAAGGATAAAATAACTAAAATTAAATGACTGAAAATAAATAACTAAAATAAATAATTAATATATGTGTACCTTGACTTACCTTTATTGTTGAATGGTTACCTGTTAAGTTTGTATTTTTCATCATAGATGGCACAGAGCCTACTTTGGACAAACCCTAAGTATACAAAACATAAATAGAAAAATTAAACAAATTTATGAAAGTCAAGATAACTAAAATTTTTAGGCATGATGTACTTGGAAATTTTGTAAGCTGGGGTGATAAATGTTAAGTTAGGACCAAATGACCAAGTTAAAATTAAGATAAAATCAGGTACTCAAAACTCCAAGACTACTAAACGATCAAAAACTCAAAAAAATTTACCTTAATTAAGAAGGGTAACAAACCAAATCAAACTAAGGATACATGAAAAATTAAAATCTAACATCGATGTGAAAGTAGTAACAATCTTTACTTAAACAAAGATGGGCCATAAATGGTAAAATAACATTGATGAGTGAGAAGTAATACTCGAAACTCAATCATCAATGGAAAAGTACATGAAATGGAAAAAGTATTGGTGAGTGATAAGTAACAATCCAAGCTCACTCAATAATGAAAAAAGTATGTAAAGTAAAAACAACATTGGTGAGTGAGAAGTAACATTCCAAACTCACTCAACAATGGAAAAAGTACAAAAATATATAAATGGATTCAGTTGTCCAAAAAAAATAATGATGATGAATGTTTTTAAAAAATTTAAATGAAACCAAGGAAATTATATAAATGTAAATTAATAGTGTAAAATAAGATAATACATAGTCACTCAAGCATATTTTTTTGGTTCTAAAGATAGATAAAATCAAAACAAAGTAGTGTTAGTATGTTTAAAGTTGTGAAGAAGATGGAATATAGAATTGGGGAAACAAATTTAGAATCAAACTTACCTATTATGGGGTAAATGAAATGGGTGGTAGGGGATATGTAGGAAAAATGAAGGTAGATAGACTCTTTATCAAATTCAAGACACTAAAATTAAGTTTGTCAAAACAAGAGGACTTTCAACATTAAGAACTCTAAACAAAATTATCCTAACCACAAAAATATTGGGTTATCAAATTAATTATGAATACTATCCTATTAAGGCTATATGCATGAAAATTAAAATAGAACTACCTTCCCACAACATGTTCCCCATTCCTTGAGACACTTTATAAAGCTGTCAATCTATTGTGAAGATTGGGTACTTACATGATAAATCAGATAGCACTATATATAATTTTGAATTATCCTATCCCAATCTAATGGCATATTGCACTAAAATGGACCTCATCTCTATTATGAGGAAAACTTTTGAGTTTGATCTTTTATTGGGGATAGGATATGTGTTATAAATCAAATATTTCTGTGTGATTTTTATTGTTATATTTTTCATATTTATGTTTGATCATTTCCTTTTGTTTAAATGATTTGGATTTTAATATTTTGATGGATTTTTCTATTCCTCCTCAATATGGATTCAGAGAACCAAACATGGGTGATAAAAATGACTATCATTTGAAAAATTTAAAATTGGTGGCTAAGAGGGAGGACTTGGAGAACATGGTGTATAAGCATATTGTTTATTCATGTTAAATACAAATATTATCTTGAGTTTTCCATTTTTTTATCTAAAGAGGAATGAAATAAAAGGAAATAAAGGGGAAATGAACATGAAACAATTTTAATTACATCAAATCACAAAAATGTGACAATGTAAAAGGGATACAATGACAGGTAAGTATGATTCCTTATCATAAGAATGTAAGTATTGGGAAACATGATAACATAGTTTTTTGTGAATTTTTTATCTATAAAAGAAACAAAAATCAAGGCTGAGAATATGGAATTAAAGATATTTAACCATGTCTAAACATTATAAAAAGAACACTTAGTTTGTAAGAAGGTTTGAAAAAATATATATATATATATATATATATATATATATATATATATATATATATATATATGTATATATATATATATGTATATATATATGTATATATATATATGTATGTATGTATATATATATGTATATATATATGTATGTATATATATATGTATATATATATATATATATGTATATATATATATATATATGTATGTATATATATATATATGTATGTATATGTATATATATATATATATATGTATGTATATATATATATATGTATATATATATATATATATATATATATATATATATATATATATATATATATATATATATATATATATTATGAAGAGAGCTTGGTCCTATTCATGGTCTTACACTTCAACTCACAAATGAAAGAAAAAACTGATAAAGGTTTGAAAAATAATAAACAAATAGAAAAATAATGAAACATAGATTTTTGGACAAAAAAGGTATTCATGAGGGAAACCAAGTCCTATCAATGGTATTATAATGCAACTCATGAATTAGATGAGAATATAAACCAAAGGACCAAAGAAAGGGAGTAAGGTTTGCAAATAAAATAAATTGATAAAAAGGTGAGATCTTTAGATAAGTCCTACAAGAAGTGTCAGTAGGATAATATATATAATTATGAAAAATAAGGGAAATATTTAAGTAAAATATTTGTTTATAAATTGTGAATTGGTGGGTTCTTGGTAAACATGAACTTCATTGGTTTGTAGATAATAAATATTAGGGCCAAGAATGTATTTTACTAAATAAGAGACCAACCATTTTTGGCATATTTTCCTTCTTTGTCATCTATGTAATCTAATTTGAGGACTAAGTCACCAACATTAAATGTGCATACTTTAACCTTTTTATTATGTTGTTTAGTTATGTGAGCCTTGTATTGGTATTTATGTTGTAAAGTATCCAAACAGTGTTCATCAATAAAGTCTAAGGCATTAAGATGAGATTCATGTAATTATTCTTAGGAATGATACCATGAAGATATTTATTTAAATATGGGATTTCAAATTCTAATGGTAAGACTAATTTGGACCCATATACTAGTGAGAACAGTGTTTCCCCAGTGGCAATATGAATGTTAATATGATAGGCTCAAAGTATGGGATACAAATGAAAATGCTAATCAATACAAGTTTATCAAATAGTATTTTGTAATATTTTTTTTAAAAAAATTAGTAGCCTCTTCTTAGACATTACATTGTGGATGGTAAGGTGTGGAAAATTGATGGGAAATTTAAAATTTTGCACATAACTATTTCATGTATTTGTTTTTGAAATTGACACCATTATCAAAGATGATAGTATAGGGAAATCCAAAGTGATAAATGATTTAGTTAAGGATAAATTTATAAATAGTGTTTCCCATGACATTGATAAGAGGCATGGCTTCTACCCATTTGGTAAAATATTCAATAATGATAATGATACAGTCATGGCCATATTAGGACCGAGGTAATTTACCAATGAGATCTAAACCCCACATAGAGAATGGACAAGGAGACTCCACTATTTAGAGCTCAACTAATGGTCAATGGATTATATAATCATGGAGTTGACAAGAACTACACATTTTATCAAAAGCATTAGCATTGTTTTCTAGAGTAGACCAAAAATAACCCATACATAAGCATTTGTAGGTTTTATCATGTTTGTTACAATGACGAATATAGATACCCCCATGTGCTTTTTTGAAGAGAATAGGAAAATTTTATTTAATTACATAATAAATTAGGGTAACTTATACATTATGGTAATAAAGGGTGTTATATATAAATACATACTTGAAATCTTATTTATTTATTCTAGTCTTTTCATGAGAATCTATGTTTGGAGGGTAAGTTTGCTATTGAATAAATTAGATTATGTTTTTATACCATTGGATTTGGTGAATGGTGATAACTTCAATGTGATAAATGATCTAATTATTTTGTTTGATATAATAATGTGACTTTCTTATTTGGATAATAAATTGATAATCATTAAGTAGTATGTGAGGGTGAAATAGAGATGTTGATGAGGAAAGAGAATTCGTTATGGAATTTTGATCTCTTAAAATTGGATCAATGGTAAAAGAAGAAAATGCTTTGGCAAGTGTGATATCCATTTGATAATATGTGATTAGATTTTTTCTTTTGCATTGAAAATCACCATTAACTTGGTGACATATAAGTTGTGAGTCACCCAAATCATATATATATATGGGATATCTAAGTCGAGATTTTCTTTCATGCCTAATATTAGAGCTGCATATTTATGCATATTATTAGTGACTTCTAAAGTGAATATAAATTCCAAAGCTATGATCTTACAATGTGGGTTTTCTATAATACGTTATGCCCTAGCTCCTTAGAGACATTTTTCACCATGAAAGTGGAGGGTCCATGTGTCTTCATGTATATTAATTATAATTTTAGGGAATTCTTTAATAACTACTTTAGATTTAGTAGTATCAGGAGTGATATTGGTATCTTCTTTATTATTTACTTACAAATCAAAAATTAACTTAATAAAATAATATTTAAGAGAGATAACTTGATTAACACCTTCAATATAAAGAATTTTGTCATCAAGGAGATTATATTGAAGGTGATTTGTAGTCGGTAAAGGTGTCATTGCAAGTTGGTCGTCGATGACTTGCCCTTTGACAGATATTTTTTATAACAATTCTAAGGTCAAATTAAAGCAAGAGGATAATCCATTTGACAATTCTATCTCTAATTAGGAATGATTTGGAGAAGAAATGATGGATTGGATCAGAGTGGAAAATGACATAAGTGGTCTAATAGAGCATATAGTGATGGATCTTTTTAGCTATGAAATATATAGAAAGAAAAATATGTTCGACTTTAGTATAACATTTTTTTTACTAAATGAGTCCTTTACTAATGTAATAAATATAATACTCTATTCCAATGTAATACTATTGGGAAATTATTACCCAAACTAATATGGGGGTAGAAGAGGTATATAAGATTAATAGATGGTCATTTTCAGGTGGTTGAAGAGTAGGATGATGGATAAAATATTATTAAATATTATCTAAATATTTTTTAGTAAGAATATATCCATTCTAGAGCATTAATTTTTTTAATAAAGGAATTAACAAATTATATATGATAATCCATTTCTAGGATGAACCATAGAATTGCCCTGAGTCTTCCAAGGTAGATGAATATGCTAGGAATGGACTGAGGAATAGGCATGTTGAAAATAGCATTTATTTTGGATGAATTGACATCAATGCCTCAAAGAGAGACTAATAACACTAAAAATTTACTATATGTGACTATAAATACACATTTTTATGGATTAATTCTAAATTTATATTTAATTAGTTAATATAAAATGATAGTTATATCAATCAGGTACATTTTATGGATTTTAGATTTAGTAATGAGGTAATCAACATAAGTCTCCACTATATTGTGTATAATATCATGTAAAATGTGGACCATTGAATGTTTATAGCTTGTTCTAACATTTTTAATACTGAAAGGCATTTTGACATAATAATATGTGCCTCATTCTATAGTAAATGTTATTTTATGTTGGTCTTTAAGGAATATCTAAATTTGGTTATATCTAGATAAACCATCTATAAGTGATAACATTTCATATCCAATGGTGGAATATAATATGACATCTAGTGAAGGTAATGGGAAGTTATATTCTGGACATGCTAAGTTAAGATTATGAAAATCAATGCATACATGAATGTCTTAGGTGACTTTTTTGTGAACATGATTGATGTTTTGTGCCCATTCATAATATTAATTAGGTTTGTTTAATTTTTAATACAAAATATTAGTAATTTATTTATGGCATAAGGTATAAATTTTGGGTGGAAATTTCTAACATTTTTGTCTAACAGGTTTTGCATCTAGGCAAGTGATGATATTATGTACAATGATACGTGGATCAATGTTAGGCATATCTTCATATGGAAAATCAAAGGTTTTTAAATAATTGTCAAATAATAAGCTAAATTTATCATGCTCTATTGGCATTATCTCTTTAAATATAGTGATAGGTTAAGAACATGATTGGATACCATATTCTATTCTTAGGGTTTATTCAATGAGCATACCATTTCCATCATGGAAATTATATGGAGCATGAGGAAGAGAATAAATAGGATTTTTTTAGGATCCATAGTAGTGATAAAATTATTAAAATAAGGATATTTTGTGTGAAGTTTCCAAGTTAATGATGTTTTCGAAGAAGTAGAGGTTCTCTAGCATGGAGTATCTAAAGTATAACTTCATCAATGTATAACATAGGTAATGGTCCATAATATTTGACATTGACTTAGAGATCAATGAATTTATTACCATTATGATCATATTTATAATGTATTTATCATACATTTGTGGCTTTAACATCTAAGGTAATTTTGGGTGTAGGTTTGATTTTAGGTTAAGGTTGAGTGGATTTAACTAGATTGGTGATAGGTTTGTTAGGTTTTGTTGAATATAGAGGCTCAATTAAACTGAGTTGGGTATCGTTAGTGGTATATATATATTATTATGAGAAATTTGGTATATTATTTGGTTATCTATAAGGTATAGATCATAAGTTTTTTAATTTTCTAGAGTTTATATTTGTTTAAGTTTCCATGGGGTATTTAGAAGTAGAGGATTAATGGGAGATACATGACCTCCCTGTTCTACTTCAATATTAGTTGATATGTGAATAACATGGACATCATAGTTGAAGGCCTATATTTTGGTTAATCCCTATTGATAGTGTTGTACATATAAGTCTCATGATTGAGATTGAGAAATGATAGAATTGTCATACTATGTGTGGGAGATAGTTTATGCATTTTTTCTAAGGGAGAATTAGAAGTGGATACACCTGAATCACTAAATTTTTAACGCATTGTTAAAGGATATTGAAATAATTTAATCACTCTATATGTATCACAGGTGGAATCATCTTTAGTGTAAGAAACTTCATGTGTATTACATGGAGGAGGAATTTCATTGATCTCATCAATTAGAGGGATGGTATTGTAACATGGAAGTAAAGGAGGAAGCCACTCTAAAATGCAAGGAGGTAATTTAGTGGTTGATTTAACTTTGTAGGGTTTAACTATGTAAATCCTATGTTTTGTTAAAGGGATGAGATGTCTAAATTAATTAAATAATATGTAATAGTTAAGTATTGATTTGTTTTGTATTTTGACCATCTTTGACTTTAAAATAATATTAATAAATATACTTGAATAGATACTTATCTAGAAAGTGACTATCATAGATGATTTTGGTTTTGAAAACTAAGTTCTTGATAGGTTTGAGTATATCCAATAGGATCCCAAGATTTATTTTCTCACTAAAAAGTAGTGCCCCACCTGTACAGTCATTCCATACAATTATAGTGTCCTTAAAGTGGAGCTATTGTCATAATTTTAGGAGTATTCATATTTTCAAGGAGCACATGCACCTATTTTTAGGTCATGTTCCTACATAAATTAAATATAGAACTTTGTGTTGTGATCAAAAAACCTAATTTAGTGTGAAAAACCAAATCCTCCTTGAAAGTATGGCATGAGCTAAAAATGTGTATTCATTATTAGGATAGGTCTGACATCCTCAACACCTCATTATGAAGGGAGTTTCCTACATATAAATACTTTGATGAAGGATCAATATCAATGTATTTCTCTCACCTAATTCTTGGTACAAGTTAATATGAATGCTAAAATGGGGGTGGTCCTAAATTCTTTGAGTGTTTTTGAGCTTTCAAATCTTTAAAATATGGGTTTAGGTTTGTTCTAGATGGTAGTATGTAGAAGTAGGGAAAAATAGTGATCAAATTCTCTAATTTTACTTAACTTCTCTTTTTTTTGAATAGGTTTTTGCATTTATTTTACATATAGATAATAGAGGTCTAATATACTTGTATTTATAGAGACCTATAACCTATGTAGATAAGAAAATGTTCTTAGGCCAACCTTAGGAGGGTCACATGTTTGGAAAAGTATTTATTCAAGAGATTTAGGTAAAATTATAATAGTTTTTAGATGGGTAAACTAGCACCATGTGGATATATTCTGCCACATGTGGCACTAATGTCCACCTAGCGGACTATTGGGAAAATTAGGTTGGGATATGGAAAAGTTGTCCTAGAACTATGTTTGGGCTAACTATAGATGTAGTGGTCTATATAATGGATAAAAAAGTGTGTTAAATGTTGTATGATGGGTTTAGGGATAAGTTAGGAATAAGATAACCCAAGAAACACTCTTAGAATCCAATTACCACTTTTAGGTGATTACATTTCCCCCCTTTTATACTAGAAATGTATCAAAGAAAAATGACTAATATAAAATAAAAAGAAGTGTACCTAGATTTACCTTAGATGTGAAGCCTATGTAGATGAGTTTGAGTATATTAATTTAGGTTTGCATATGTGAAACATGATCCAAATTAATGACCTATAATGAAACATCAAAAAATAAGTCCTTACTTAAAAATGATCAAAAGTAGAAGAATATGTTGAAATAAAGTAACTGATTAAAGTTGAGTAAAGAGAGAGGAAAGAAATGAATATGCTTCATTAGATACATGAAATAATTCATGAACATGGTGAAAAATTGTGTGTGTGAGTGCACATAGTGATCATATCATTAAATAGCTTTGATTGAGATGATAGCTTACTCAATCCTCATATGGGTGGCTCAATAAATCAATCCAATTTTGACACCATCATTGCCCATGTATACTTGATGGATCTTGATTAGTGAATAACTTGGATAAGATTGTGTGTCTAATCCTCTCATGTGGGTGGATCAAGAGCTCAAGTAGGCTATGACTCTATCATTTACATCTAAAACTAAATTGTGTAGAGTGATGGAAATATCTAATTGGGTGTATCTAACTATGTATGTTAGCTCTACAACCACTCAGGTACATTATGTGGATCTAAGCCACTTAAGAATGCCAACCACTATAGATGGAGTAAGGCATGAATATGGTGAAAACCTTTAATATGATACAAAGTGTATATGACATAAATAATGACATGGAGTTTTCCATTCCATCTGATTAACCTATGTGTAGTTGAGTATATGAAAATTGTGTCACATACATGCTCTCGATCTGATATTTGAGTATACTAATTCTAAACTAAGTATGTAATAATTGAATCTGTATAACTAAACTAAATGTGGGAGTGTTCATGACATACATGATGCCCCTAGGTCTAAGTAACTAGTATGAATTTGAGCTATAATGAATGTATCTAAGCAAAATCTAAACATAATTATCAATCATGTGACTATATCTGTGAAAATATGTATTATACATGGTGTATTAGTCTAGATATTCTAGATTATCCTTAAGTTGTGGCTACTAGATAGTAGCACCCTATAATGGATAGTATCATCCTATGGTTCTAGTGTCACAATTTAGGTATTAATGTTTGTATGGTTTGAAATCTGGGTGATCTAAATTTCTTTCTAAGTCTCTACTTTTTCTTGTGTCTACCTTGTTTTAGATTTATAAAATGAAGACTGTGGGTTGAAATTTGCCTATGAATAGAAAAGTAGGATCCTGATATCTATGATAAACCCTTGTGAATTCCCCTTATTTTTAGGGTATTTATGAAACCTATGTAAGAATTATACTTAAAATAAGTAGCTCTTTAGAATGTGTTATTTGAAGCACATGCATGATATTCCAATACAATGTACAAACATAACATCAAAATGTAAAATTATATGAGCACGAGTAAGTAATTTAAGATATATGTTGTAATCTAACATTGCATAAGGGTATCAAGATAGATGTAATTAATGTATAATAATAAATATTAGTAGTTACCTAGTGAGATGTGGCATGATGTCCATCATGGCACCCAAGTATGAAGGGTAGATGCATGAGGTCCCTCATGGCATCAAAAAATAGTGTGTGTAATAATAAAATACAAGTGTCATGGTGAATAATCATACAAATAAGCATACATAAAAACACATGACATGCATAAAAATATGAAAAAGGCCCACAATATAAGGGACATGGGCACATATCACTAAATATAAGAATGAAGACATACAAGGATATGTTTAAATTTCCACATATGCAAGCAACAAGTAAATAGGCTTAGAACCACATAGAAGGACATGTTAAAATGTCCACATATAGAAGTAGGAAAACACACATAATGGACATGGGAACATGTCCAAGGAATATATAAATAGATAAGTGGCATAGAGATAAATAATTATGGTATATTCAAATGCCTTAAAAAATGAAAGAAGCATAGGAAACACAATCAATTATACTCTAGGAAAACTAGAAATGAAATCATGTATAACTATGTAGTATAAATATATGTAAATGCTAAGATGCACATATACTGAGTCTAACTAGTGATATTCATCAAAATCTAAGCATAGAAAACGTGTAAGCGATGCCCCTTAATGGGTAGATGTATCAAATGAATAAACTTGGACAAGTGTATATGCCCTCAATAGGTGAATGATAATAAGTATATATTAGTGTAGTGGACTAGAATTCTCCATGTAATTATCAAGAGCTCAACAAGAACAAGTGAAGCATATGTGAATGATAAAATTGACTACACTAATATAGCTAGTAATATGCAATATTTGGTAAGTTGTAAAAATGTAAACATGATAATGCATATAATATATAAATTTTATAGTTTTTTAGTAATATTTTAATGTTTTTTTATTTTGATACATTATATTCTTTTTGTGTTTTATAGATATAATCTATGTAAAAGAAAATGAAAATAAGCTATGTAAAAGGAACAAGACATAAAATTAAATATGTACAAGAGTGGGAACCATACCAACCAATGAGTCTCATGGGAGACTCATGGTCACCATGACCTATGTCTAAAATAGGAATGATAATCTCTCATGTAGTTTGATTTCTATGCTTTAGTTGAATGTTATTTTTATGGTAATCTAAGTATGGTTCCTCATCATAATCATCATATTGTTTAACACTAGAATCATGATAACCTAGAATACTAGAGGGAAATGACTCATATTATAGAGTCAACCTTTATGAATTATTTTTTGGAAGATTCATTCTAATTTTTCCCTTTGAAACTATGTTAGAAGTACAATCCAATGAGAGTTTAGGGTGAATCAATGATGACAAACAATCCAATTCAATTTCCAAACCTTTGTAATTACTTAAGTATTCAACATAAGTTTTTATGAAACATATATATTATTCATAGCAGTGAATAATGAACATAATGAAAGATAACATAAACAACATAAGGTTTACATGGGAAACCCTCTTAGGGAATAAAACCCACTCTCAAGATTGTAAACATAAGGACTCATATCCTATAAGATGATAGAAAAAAAGAGACTCATCAAGTCCTTCTGATCAGGAATCTTCAACCAAGTCCTTTTGACCTACAACTTTGATCAAATCCATTAGATCAAAGGTATTTTAGTGAAACCCTATTTCATAAAGAGGAAATTACCCTATGTAAGATCAAGTCCTTTATACCCTCCTTGAGAAGAACACTTCCACCTTAGAACTGATGTATATAACACCTGATGATATAACTCTTGATTATTTGACCCCTACATAACCAATCTCTCTTTCTCAAAAAAGCCTCTCACATAGGTAAATATATTTTCACAACTTCACATTACAAGATCATTATACTATAATTAGAAACATGATCTAAAAATCATGCACATAGTCTTTGAATTCTTATACTCATCAACCCAACAATTGGGGACACTTACTCTCCTTTTCTTCCCTTTGCTCTCCAAAAACTCTCACATCCAAGTCTCACACTTACAAATTCTAAAACTCAACACATTTGATTCCATAATATATAGATAAAATATGAAATATCAAGTCCATAATAATCCTTTTCAGCCACACTACATTCCTTCACCCTTAAGACATCTCATATGGGTCACACTTAAGCAATGTCCCCTTTCAAAATAAGCCTAAGTCATTTTTAGATCTTATGTAGACCCACTCAGCTATTTATCACTTCTTCAATAATAATAATAATATACCACTTAAAAACAATTTGATCCCCTCGTTATGTCCCCTAGGACATCCTCAAATGATCATAGTCACTTGATCTCACATATACATATGTTAAAATAACTCAAACATAGACCTTATTCACAAGAATGCCATTAAAAAGCATACATTTAACTTCTTAATCAATGTTCATACTCAAGATAGATTTATCACACCTCTAAAATACTCATATAGCATCCCCATGGAGTCTAGAATACTCCCCAATAGCTAATACACTAAGAAACATCAACTACATGAGCTCAAATATCCTTGTTAGGTCACTTGTAGAAAATTTATGTAAATATAGTTAGATTTGGAGCTTAATAAATCTATCTACACATACTTTTATATCCTCAAATCCATATTTTTAGATGTGCCTTGAATTTGTCTACAAGTTTGCTTTTTACTGCATGAGCAAATTCATCTTATATCAAAAGATATGATAAAAAAATAGATATCAAGTTATTACCTATGTAAAAGTCAAATATTTGGATAGCAATGGTCATAGTTAACCTTAAAACACAATGCTTGAATGTCATAGACTCTTAGATCAAGATCAATCTCGCACTATCAATCTTGTCTGATCTTTAATGCATAGACTACCATAGCCAAATATTAAACATTTGTCATGTTGACCTCATCTCATGTAATATGGTAACTTTAACTTCATGAAATTTGGTGATATTATAGATCAACCAAGTCCTTATCGATTAATTCTCATTGTCGATCAAACTATATGAATGTCCACTCATTGTTGGATCATTATCTTATACCTTTGTTTAGACATTAAACACCATGCACCTATCCTCATCTCACTACCTCCTAACTTATTGGAGCACTTGTGCATCATTGATCTTGCTCAAGATTTAACACTTCAAAAAATGATGAAGTATGGGAACCCTATATATATGCATGAGCAGTCATTTTTTTAGCTTAATAACTTCTTTTATGCTTACCCATAAAATCTCAAATTTGAACCAAATGATCTCCTTCCTTAGGAGAATCCAACCATATGACTCATGAATCTTAGAAATCTTGTGTGAGAAAGATATAATTCCATTAAATATCCTTTTCATAAACATCTGTCATAGAGCCAACCATGTCCAAATCTATCTGAGAGGCCAACTTTAATCATCCATAACTTTTACCATGCTTTAGTACATTGACTCAAAATTAGCATAAATAATCTCCAATCAAAACTAAAGAAACCCATATGATTATATTATCTTAAAACCTTCACATGTGAAAGATGTAACACCTTTAAAATTATCACTCATATCTTTCTACCACACTGCAAAATTGGCTATGTATGGGAAACACAGTCATTCTACCTAGGAGCCCAAGTTTACATATGCATATCTTTTGATGCACTACATCACATGATCTAGAATTAAGTGAAAATAAAAAATGTCCAAAAATTAAAAAATACATATGATTACCTCCTCCTAAAATGTCAACATGTTCAAATTCTAACCTCATCAACATGCTTACTCAACTCTTTCTAGTCACTTTGCAAATCTAGCTATGGAAAAATAGTGAATTTTGATTGAGAAGAAAATTTTGCACTCTCATATATTTGATTGTGATTCAATACATGACTTTAGATATGGAACATAATAACTATGGAATATTTTTATCACAACCATATGACCATATCACCTTCACTCACTCCCATGTGGTAATGGCAATGTCATCAAACTACCTATTCAAAATTTTTACCACTAGACCCAAAGTGTCTAGATGAGAACTATGATCAACCAGATAAATTCTACTTATTCATACAAGTTCTCAAAGAATGGATCACATCTTATAGGAAAAATACACATGCTCAAACCTCCATACTCATCCCTAATCCTCTCAATCTATGTCAATACTAAAGATCATCTAACCATACATAAAACACACTATAATAAGCAAATTGCACACTTTGTCATACAACAACAAGCACCTTACAAACTTTGTCATTATCACTTAGGCTATTAAATAACTTCATCCACTCATTAGAGAATATACATGACATCATCATGAAAACTCTCCAATAATATCCCCCTTTATCATTGATGTCAACATCCATCTATATAGTAGTATATAGCTCACCCTATTTCTCTTCAAAACACTCCTACAAACAAGAACTTTCTCCCCAATTAGAAATTTTTCCTATTTGACATAATGACAAAGTGGGCACAATTTGATCTTGAGGACTTGAAAATACTATAAAAAAAGGAAATGACCATCTTTAAAATATGATACAAATTATCCCTTACTTTAAGCCTACCTCTTCTTGTCTTAGCAACATCCTTCTTGCTATATGTCAACACTTACTTCAACCAAGCACTAGAACCAATGAAGACAAAATACACAAAATACTAAAATATGATGTATCTTACCAAGAGACATTTGAGAGGGACTTCCCCTAAGATTTTTGAGCAATTTCACCACTTGAATATCTTTAGATCTCCACAAACCATTCAAAACCACCATACAAGCTTACCAATCATCTCTCTTAAGACACTTCCATGACCATCAATAGAGAATCATGCCACTCAAAAAAAAACATTTACTAAACCATCTTGAGAAATCATCGTGAAACACACATGCCTTGCTATTTTAGGATAAATTTCATAAAGAGCACTTCTTTAAGACTATGCATGTCTAGACTCCTTATAGCCCTACCTAAAATTTTTAGAGCCCACATCTTCCAATAGACACATATTCAAGACCTAAAAATTTATATATAGATAACTCTCATATTCCACTTGATCATACCAATTTTCAATAGCAATCTTATCCTATACAACATACTTATTTCATAAACCTACTAGCCAAATAGGCCTCCATTTTGACATAAACAAGAATAATTTGAGAACCACAAACCTTCAAATCTCTATGAAGCTTTATTTTACCACATATTTTTCCCATTCAACAAATTAAGAAGCCTCAAACTTCAACTCATAAAGAAGACCACTTTTTAAACAGATCTTAAAACCCTAGAAACTTAAAATAATCAAAGTCAAAATAACACCTTACAATCAATGTCCACTTTTGAAACTTGTTATACACCTAGAGACAACCAATACATACTTCTAGACCAAGATTTGATCTTTCACACCAATGGAAACCTTGACTTCCTATAACCCATTTTAGGACTTGCAAGTTCTTAAGAACAAACTTAGAAACCTGAGAGCTAACAAAAATCTCCAAATTGACTTCAACATACCTTTAGATCACAAAACCACCTAGAGCATGCTAGAATAAAATTAAGAGACCTTTCTATGCATAAATATTACCTTGAAAAATCACAAAACCTCCTTTTCCATCTTGGAACCTTTAATATGATCCTATAAATTATAGTTCCTTTATAAATATCTAAAATAGGCTAATGAATTTGTTGCTCCCCCAAAACCCAAGAACTTCTATGACTAGCATTATCATTTTTTAGCATAAAAACTTTCTTCCCCACTGTAATGAGTCTCTTAAGAAGCATAGATAGAGACCTCCTCTACACCATAAGTCTCTACCATAGTGTGTAACCAAGAGTTGCCCACAACTCCTCATATTCCTTCTCCTCTTTTGTCATATGATACTTATAGTTATTCTTATTGTTCTTATTTGGATTAGGAGAAACAAATTACTCATTCAATACAACATTCTCCTTTTCTTCAATGATTGAATTGAAAATACATGGAGACAATATAAAATTGTTACATACCTTTTTATTTGAAGAATCTTCTGTATAACTTAGATCCTAATCAATAGGTTCTTATTTAACAAAAACATGATGTTCACTTCAATCCATACATAACTCAAAACTAGCCTCAACCAATACCTTGGTATTCCTCTTGAGCTTAGTCTCTTCATTCTCAACATGAGAAGACAATGAGATCTTTAGACTCTTCAACTTCAGAAGCATTCTCCACCATAGCAAATAGATTACTTAGACATGTAATTTCATCATGAACCATAATTACAACATATTATCACTTGTATTTTCACCATTTTAGGATATGTCTAAGCTCCCCTCATCCAAGTACTATAATGGAAACATTTCACTTGTTGTGGGTAAACAATTAATGAGATCAATCTCTAGAAGGGCTAGTTCCCTTGATGCACTATTTGAAGTAATTTTATACCCATCAAATTTGCATAAAAAAGGGTTAAAAAGACAAATAAATAAAAATAAAATGTTATTCACCAATATTAAATTTCATTCTATTGATATAACTTATACTACTTAGATAAAAACAAAGCTTCTTTCACACAAAGCTCGCAACTCAAGACAAATTGTTACATCAATGTTTCATATGCTAGGTCAAAATGTAATTTGATACTTAGGAGGGTAATGAATTATTATTTTGGATAATATATTCATGAAACACTTATAAAACACTTATACATTTAAAATATAACACTAACAAAGATCTATAAAAATTACTCTTTTGCACACTTGGTGAACAATCAAGGATAACATGTTAGAAAAGATCATCTTCTACTAGACAAGACAAAAAATATTGAAACAAAACTCAATTATACAGGTTTTAAGTAGTAAAATTCACTTTTTTTATTATTTCAATAGGCATTAAAGTACAAAATTGGCTAGGGTTTCACCATCAATGAATGGAGGCTGCTCAAAAGAGCCAAAAATGTCACTATTTATAACATTTGGAAGAGAGGTAAGACAAGGGAAGTATAAATGTCACTTGGACACCTATAAATATAATAAAAGAGGTTAAATATACATGAAAAATATATTCTAAATTAACCATTCAATTTCAAGAAGTCAAATTGTCCATACAAGTCATGAAACTTATGAAAAGTGGCATGAAACTTCTTGTCTTAGCTCAAAAAATTATCTTCATGATTTGGACCTATTTGAACATCCAAAAACTGATTAGGGATAGGTCTGATGATTGAAATTATAGTTAAGGCTTCCATATATTCCTATCCATGCATTTATTTTAATCCTACTCAACTATAATCTCTTCTAAGTAAGCCATCACTACTTGCACTCTAAAAAAATCTCCTTTTTTAGTCACCCCTCACACTTGGCCTCAAAAATGGATTTAATATTACATTTAAATACATGAAAAAGAGTTTATGACACTTATAAATACTATACATGCCATTATAATACTAAATTACACCTTAAAAGTTATCACACATGGATTTTTCACCTTTCTCACCATTGTGTTCACTATGCTAGCTTTGACTGGCTAAGATGAGAGCTATTATTTCAACACTTAGAATCTTTTTCAAAGAATTATATAGCCATAGTGAATTATTAAAAGTCATAATATTTCACCAAAACTTTATTTCATCTCTTGAAACCTCCTTTACCCTACATAATACATAAAATAGTCAAAAGCACCTATTTTGTACCATGTCCATACTAAGCACAAACCTGTTGGTCACTTTTATATGCCTAGAAAGGAAAAGATGAATTAGAATGATTTTAGATTAAAAATGGAACTTATAGATGATTTAAAATTTTGAGATGAGTGTGAATAATATGAAGAGGCATTCCATGACCTTTTTCTATGTGTCACCTTCTCCCATGGGCTATACAAGTGCCAAACTCACCCTTTTCAGTTGATTAGTTAACCTTTAGTTAGATAGTATTAAATATTTTGATTAAAATCACATAAACTAAAATTAAAATAAATTATTGGAAATTTTAAATTAAAATAAGATACATAGGCACCTTGGGAACCATGCCACTTGCATTTATGACCCCTAAAAGTCCATTAAGTGACCCAAAACGACAAATAAACTTATTAGACCATGATTAAGGATAAAAATAAATTATATAACATAAAATTAACTATAATATAGAAAATAAAAAATTATTTGATCCCTAAATGTCTAAAAATCAAGTTTTTCACCTATAAGGATCCAAATTTGACCTAAAAGCCAAATTTGGTCAACAAAATGGTGACTCATAGGGGTAGTATGCCTGCTATACTAAAGAAAAGTATCCTTATCATATCATGGGCCAATGGATTTAATTATTTATTGAATAAAACTAGAAAATAATTTCATAAAACACACTAAATAACCATAAGACATCAATCAAACATAAAATAAAACAAGGCACTAATAAGACTCACACATGTGCATAAGCACTTAGGGATAACAAGGAAAATAATAACTATGTATAAGGAGATAGGATAACCTTAGTAGTAATGTTTTAGATATATACCACTAACTAGGATATGAATCTCCTCTCCATCCAACTTTGATAGTTGGAAAACATTGTGTTGCTTGCATTGAGTGATGACATAAGGGCCACTCCACAAAGCATCAAACTTTGTGTGTTTTCTTGGCTTAAGCCTATCTTCATCCCAGTTTAGAATAATGTCCCCCTCTTGGAAATTTTTTGGAATGGATTTATTATCAAATTATCTCTTTTTTTGATCTTGATGAGCCCTCATAGTTTGCATAGCTTGATCTCTTATTTCTTTAAGCTCCATCAACTCACAAAATATAACCTCCATGCTTTCATTTTCTATTAACTCCAATTGATAATTAAGATCCAAGGATGGTAACTCAAGTGAAATATGTATTATATCTTCTCTCCCATAAACAAATGTATACAATGAGTTTCTAACTACTCTTTTGGGGGTGATTTTATCAGCCCAAAGAGTTATCTTTAACTTAGAATGCTAAGTTCTTTGGTTTTCCTCCATTATCCTCTTTATGATCTTGATTAAATTATTATTAGTGGATTCATCTATTCCATTCCCTTATGGATAATATTTGGAGGAAGTAATAATATAAATGACCTTATTCAAATCCCACTCATTTGTCTTTATTCCAATGAAAGTCAATGCATTATCTAAAATTATTATTGAATGAAACCCAATCCTTTTCACTATGCCTTCATAGAAGTCTATAACTAAACTTTAATTTTATTCCTTAAGAGATACATCCTCCACATATATTATGAAGTAATATATATTATTCAACACCCACTTGTGACCAACACTAGAAGGTCGGTTGATTAGGCCTATAAAGTCTAGACCCCATTTCATAAAAGGTTGGTCTACTTGTATTAGATGAAGATGCAAGGTTGAGAGATTTTTATTACCATAAAAGAGAGAAATTTTTTTACATTTCCTTACCCAAGTATGGATGTCTTTGAAGAAACCATTCCAAAAATATCTATCTCTTATAATCTTAGTAGTTGTGGTTCTTAGAGCAAAGTGACCACTAGGTAGTCTATCATGAAACTCAAGTAATATATTCTCAAGCTAGTCCAATTCAACACATATAAAAAGCATTTCCTTCCTATATAACACTCCATAATAAAGTACATAAGGAATATATTTTAATCTTAAGTGCCTTCTTTTATCTCTATCTAGACCTTATGGACACTCACTAGTTTGAAGAAAATGGATCATTTTTTGTGTCTATCTCCTCATTGATGAAGATACAACTATCATAGGATCATCATGAAGGGTTAAAACAAACTCTTTTTGTTCCTTAAAATATAAATAAATGTTCTCACATAATCCTTTCCCTTTTAATATATTGGTTATCTTGATTTATACGTCATACTTTATCACTTTTATGATCCAACCAACCCTTTTTTCATTCAAATCTATGACACTAGGATGAGGTACCAATATATGAATTTTATTTTTAGATAAAATATTCCTAAAATATTTAGACTTCTAACAACTGAAATTAATTACTTCTCTACATAAGTGTATCTTACCTCATAGCCTTCCAATCTTTGACTAGAGAAGGCAATAAGTTGCTCCAAACTTTGTTCATTTGATTGAGTGAACTTAGAGGAAATTACCTCTTCATTTCACAAGTTATAAAAATTTAAATCATTTAAGAAGTTATGAATTTAAATATTTGGGGCTTTAGAAATAGCTTAATTGATCTCTTCAAAACTTTCCTTCCTTCTCATTTTCCATGTAAGCACTTCATCTTTCCTTAGCATGGAGGTTAAAGGCTTGAATAAATTAGAAAAATTAGGAATAAAACTCCTTATGAAATTTATTTTTCCAAAGAAACTTTTCAAACCTTTCTTATGTTTTTGGAAAAGTCAATTCCAAGATTACACTCACCCTTTCAAGATCTATGTATAGGTCTTTCTTTAAGACTATGTGTCCCAAAAGTTTGTCTTCATGGATAGTAAACACATACTTATTTGGATTCAGAGAGATTAAAAACTTTCCACATCTCTAAAAAATATGCCTAATTTGATTCAATTTATCCTTTTAATCCTTGGAGAAGACCGTGATATCATCAAGATACACCAACACTATATCATTTATTAGACCTTGAAAATCCATATCCATTGCATGTTAAAATGTTGCCCTAGTATTAGATAAACCAAAATGCATTTTCCTATAATAATATGTACCCTTTTTATTAGTAAAAATTGTTTTATATTTGTCACTTTTATTTACCAAAATCTAATTATACCCTGAGTATCCATCAAGGAGTTAGAACCTTTCACTACCTGCCACAACTTGTAAAATCTACTTCATAGAAGGAAGAAGATAATGTTCCTTCAAAGAAACTCTATTCAATTCTCTAAATTTAACACATAACATGATTTCCCAATTCTTCTTCCTTACCAAGACTAAGTTTCCAACTAAGATGAATGCTTAATAGGAAAAATGATTTTAGAGTCAATTAACTTTGTAATCTCCTTTCTCATGGGAGGCTCAATCTTAGGATTGATTGGCATTTGTATTTTCTTGATATGATTAAAATTCACATCTATATTTATGGTATGTTGATATAATTTTGGATCAAAACCCTTTAAATCACTATATTCCCATGCAAAGACATGAGAAAATTCCTTACATAACTCAATGAAAGCATATCTCTCTTCTCTAGTACATACCTTCCCAAGAGAAAGCAACTTATCCTTGAAGATTTGTACTCTCTCATATTTTTATTACTTATTAGACATGTTTAAATTTTACCTCTTCAAATAATCATCATCATTGAAGATACTCTCATGTTTTACTAAGCCTTTAGGGAGCTTATTTGTCTTTAATTGTATAATCTGCCCTCCATATTACTATTGTAGTTTGGACCGATTCTTTGAGGAAAAGTCAACCTCTTATTATAGAAAAATAGCTATTTATTGTTCACTATAAAACACTTGAAAATTAGTGACATTATAAAGTATAGAGGGATTTATAACCACCTTGAGATGAGGTTGGTTCTTATTTTCTCTTATCCCCTTTGGAACATCAAACTGAGCTCCAATTGCTACCAACCTATCAACATGCTTTTTGTATACTCTTAGAATACATTGGATTTTAATGTCTTGGAAATATTCTACAATATCCCACACTATATGATTATATGACTTAATCAAATATTTCTTAGTCATGTTTTGACCTCTTAGTTGATTCATAACTAGTTCACTATCACCATAAACTTGTAACTCTTTCACACCTCTTTTCTTAGCCCACTCAAGACCATGAATGAGGGCCTCATATTATTCCATGTTACAAGTAAAAATAAATTTAAATATGAAAGTAGAGTAATACCTTTTTTTCTATGGAGAAACCAATATTGATCTACCACTTGATCCAACCTTACTTCTTGATCCATCAAAGAAAAGCTACAAAAACCATCCATGTTTTCATTTGGCTTCATCAAATTTGGCATGAAAGAGTCCTCTTCATGAATTAAATAAACTCATATACCAGACTCATCTATTAGTTTGTAAATATTATGCTCAAAGTTCTCAGCTCCCCATTCATCTAGTTACAAATCAAAAACTCCTTTAAGAGAAGAGATTGGAGATTGATCCATGTGAAGCCCTTCCTCATCAAGAATTGCATAATTAACATTTGAAAATTTAGGCATGCATGGATATAAATGATTTTTATGAATAGGATATGATTCAATATTCACCTTGGTACCATACTTTGTCTTAAAAACCTTATATTACCAATTGGCTTCCAAATATCCACCTATCTTGGCTGTAAACGCTCTTGACAAACAAAGTGCAAAGTATGGGGGTAAATCTACCATAACCAAATTATAAGGGATGGAAAAAATAGGACAATAATTTAAAATCAAATTCAAATCCTTGAATGCTCCTAAGGTCATTTTTGGTAATTCATCCAATTGTAAAGCCTTTTTAGCCATAGGTTCATACTTGAGGCCTAGTTTATCTACTGTTGACTTGGGTATAACCAAAGTACTAGCCAAATTATCTATGATAAAATTGTGAACTAAGAAATAAAAAATGATAAAATATATATAAAAAGGAAGATTCTTATCATTTTTCTTCACTTTTCCATCAATGGGTTGTGTTCCATTTACTAAGACAACATTTTCATTCCTAGTTAATCTAACTTATTTACGTAATCCATGAAATTATTTTTGAAGGATATATTTTTATCCCAGTATTTTCAATGAATATCAAAATTAATTATTCATGTGTAACTTATTAATTTTATCTACCACATTGATATAATTATTTCTCACCTTGAAAGGCTCTTTGGAAGTACTAGTACCTTATAGTGTAGCTTGTGAAGATGGATGTGTAGGATCTAGTTTTGAACTTTGAAATTTCTGATTCCCTTGCACCTTAAGAGCTGAGTTAGACCCACCTACTATTGAAGGTGATGTAGGAGTAAAAATAGGTCCTTGAGTTACCCCTTGTGTCTCTTTAATATCCCTCTTCTTAGACCTAGTGTTCGAGGATACACTAGCATTCATATTAATTAAAATACCCAAATGATTGATGGAAAAAAAATCTCCCTCTAAATGATTTATAAGAGTATAATTAGACTATGTCTGTCTATTATCCATTAAAATTTTAAATTTTCACCTCAAAATTGTAATCTTGAGATGTTTGATTACCTTTCATTGTCATGGCCTGATTATGCATTTCATTAGTATATGGAACTTGGTATTGATTTTGGTCATATGAAGGATAACATGGTTTTCCTTGAAAAAAGTTGTTTTGAGTGGGAATAAGAGCTTTATAATATGATGTATCATTATTATTCTAACTTTGTTAAGGTATAAATTGAGTGATTTGACCTTGTCCTTGAGAATTACCTTGAAAAGGAGGTCTATTTGCTTGTCTAAACTGATTGTAGGATTGGTAAGGCCTGTAAATTTAAGATTTTTACCTTTTAAGAGAAACCAATTCATTAGTAACACTTTGAATAAGACTCTTGACTTCATGAATCCCATTGGTAGGGGAAAGGGTAGACATTTCTTGACTATTAGACAAAGGAGCCAAGGTAGGTAATGCAAGTTGACTAAGAGGCTACAAATCAAGGAACAATGGCATTAGTGGTCTAAGAGAAATCTTCCCTACGTAAATAAGAAAATTCTTAGAATTAATGGATATCTCATAGGCATCAAGTAGTTTATTTCCACCCATGGATTGGATCATCATGTCTATATCATTATTTAATGCTTTTAGGAAATACAAGCAAGCATAAATTTGGAGTAGGTCTCACAAGGGTTGGGATCCTACCCCATGTATTTTAAAATCTAGAACTAAAATCTTGCATAAATTCTTGAGGAACCTTATTTATAGTGGTCAATTACTTAGCTAGTGATATAAAATCACTCTTCTCTTCAAAACTCTTAGACAATAGATCTCCTAGTTCATCCCATGAAGTAATAGAATTTTTAGGTAGAGTCCCATACCAATCTAAAGCTTTCCCTTTGAAAGATAATGTCAATAACCTAATAGATATATTATCTTTAATGATATTATGGATATTATAGAATTTTTATATGTCTCTAATGTGCTTAATGGGAGTAGTAGGACCTTCTCCACTAAAAGATGGATCACTCTTAAGGGCTGCTCTAGGAATTTGGTCATATTGGGCAAGATTCAAAGGAGATGTTTTGGTGAAGGATAAAAAATATTGTCTCCTAGACATATTGGAATGTAAAATATGGGTATTAGGGGTTGAACTCAGTAGGAACTTGGACTTATTAAATACTAACCGCCTTTAATAAGATGGGTATTCACAAATCTAAATCTTTTGATAGAATACAAAGGTAATTACACAAACTCAAAGGGTATAAATTTATAAGTAGACCTTTTGGTCACCTTTGGCATGGAAATTAAGGATTTATTAGAAACAAAATAGTTTAAAATGTAGTGGAGTCTCCAAGTACTGAAAGTAGATGTTTTTATAGCTACAAATATGCCAAGACCATTACCAATATTGGACAATCTTCTAGGACTTAGAGTCCCAATGGGTATGCCAAAAAAAATTTCACTTATATTTTCAACCTTTGAGGATATATATAATCTCCCCTCATCAAATTTTTATAATAAAAACATCTCACTTTTTGCGGGTAAACAATTGGTGAGATGAATCTCTAGAAAAACTAGTTCCCTTGATGCACTCTTTGAAGTAATTTCCTACATATCAAATTTGAATTAAAAGGGTTAAAAGGACAAAATAATAAAACTAAAAGGTGATGAAACAATATTTAATTCCATATTATTGTTAACTTATACTATTTAGAGAAAAATAAAGCTTCTTTCACATAAAACTCTCAACTCAAGATAGATTGTTACATCAATGTTTCATATGGTAGGTTCAAGAGGTATTTTGATACTTATGAGGGTAATGAATTATTAATTAGGAGAATAAAATCATGAAACACTTATACACTTAGTAGATAAAACTAAAAAATACATGTAACAATTACTCTTCTACACACTTGGTGAACAATCAAGGATAACATGCTAGAAAAGATCATATTCTACTAGACAAGACCAACAAGATTGCAAAAATAATCAATTGTAAAACATGTAAATAGGAAAATTAAATTTTTTATTTTTTTAATATAAATTCAAGTACAAAATTGGCTAGGTTTTCACCATCAACCAATGGAGGATGCTCAAAAGAGCCAAAAAAGGTCACTATTTATAACATTTGGAAGAGGGGCAAGATAAGGGAAGTCCAAAGGTCACTTAGACACCTATCAAGTTTATAAAATAGGTTAAATATGAATTAAAATTATTTTTTAAATTAACCACTCAATTTAAATAATTCCAAGTGTCCATACAAGTCGTGAAACTTATGAAAAGTGGCATGAAACTCTTTGTCTTGGCTTAAAAAACTATCTTCATGATTTAGACCTATTTGAACATCCCAAAAGTAAATATGGATAGTTATTATGATTGGTATTAGAGTTAAGTATTATATAAATTATTATCCATGCATTATTTTTAGTTTTAATCATCTAGAATCTCCTATAAGTAAGACATCACTGCCTACACTCTAAAAAACTCTTTTTTCAATCACCCCTCACACTTGGCATCAAAAATGGCTTTAGTTTTCCATGAAAATATATGGGAGGGAGTGTATGAAAATTTTAAATAATCTACATGGACTTATAATTCTTAGGTACACCTTAAAAAGTCTCACACTTGGATTTTTCACCCTTCTCACCATTGTGTTCACTATGCTAGCTTTGACTCATTGAGATAAGAGCTATTGTTCAAACACTTAAATTTTTTTTCAAAGCATTAGATGGTCATAGTGAATTATTAAAAGTCATAATATTTTACCCAAACTTTATTACATATATATAAAACTCCTTTACCCTACACAATACATAAAACTATTAAAAGAACCTATTTTGTACCTTGTCCATACTAAACACAAACATGTTGGTCACTTCTGTATGTCTAGAAAGGCAAAGAAGAATAAGAATGGTTTTTTAATAAAAATGGAACCTATATAACATGTCAAGAATTTAAATTAATGTGAGTAATATGAATAGGCATTCCATTACCTTCTCCCACATGTCACCTTTGCCCATGGGTTGTACAAGTGCCAAACTCACCCTTTTTAGTTGATTACTTAATCTTTAGTTAGATAACCTATAATATTTTGATTGAAATAACATCCTGGATAGTTAAACTGACTTCTTTGACATTTTAAAGGAAAAATACATTTAGAACCTTGGGAATTATGCCACTTGCATTTATGACCCCTAAAAGCCCACTAAGTGACCTAAAATGACAAATAAACTTGTTAGACCATGACTAAGGCTAAAAATACATTAGATAACATTACATGAACTATAATATATCATATGACAAATTATTTGACCCCTGAACTTCTAAAAACTAAGTTTTTAACCTAAGGGGTCCAAATTTGACCTAAAAGTCAAATTTGGTCAATACCACCTTCAGTTTCCATGTATTAACTTGTCTTCTTTCTTGTACTCTAGGAGCATGATAATACATATTTTGTCTTATAAGCCTTTGATTGAATAATATAACAATGTTACCACTCTATTCAAAACTAAATCACACCAAAATTTTTGTAAAAAACTCTCTCTACCTTTCCATTTTTAGAAAATATCTTGTAATATGTCCTAGTTCATAACAACTATAGCAATCAATATCTCTTGAAGTAAAATCAGCTTGTCTTGCTTTAAGTGGATACTTTTTGTAAAGTGTCCAACATTATGATAGTTAAGGTACTAAAAATTTCTTACACCTTTTGATTTATGATCCCCATCATATTTCTAAGAAAATTCATTCTTATCAAGTCTTCTACATTCTTTATTCTATGCCCAAATTGATTACAAGTATAGAAGTAACCATTGAAATTTGCATACCTCATGGAATTTGGCATTTTGATTTGATTTTTGTTTATTCTACCAACACTTTCATTCCTTATCTAATTATTTTTATTTAAAGGTTGATCCACCTTGTTCACATTAGTCTTCATCTTGTCTTGAGTTGTAGTCTCTGGTTCTTCATTTTATATAAGACCATTCTTATCGCTTTCATGTTTTTTATCATTTAGAATGTTATCTAGATCACTTGAGATTTTTTCAAATCTAAAAAATGACATTAACTTACTAGATACCTTATTTAACTCAAATTTTAGTTACTCATTTTCAATTACATACCTTACACATTCATCTTCTTTGGATTTTTAGCTTGTATGCATGATTTCCAATTAACAACTAAGATTTTTGACCATATATTCATGTTCCTTGTAATATTCATCCATTATTTCATCAAACACATTGAATTACTCCTCAAATTACTTGAGTTTAGTTTTTATTTTCTTATTGATCTTCTTCTCAATCTTTAGTTCTTCATGAGCATTAGATAATGTAGTCTCATAGTCCACCTAATCTTCATCATCATCTAAATCACTCCAAGTAGACACCTTATAATGTGAGAAAATTCCTTCCTTAGCCATGAACAAAGATTAATCTTAAACATAACCATCATCTTCATGATCATATTCTAATTCACTATCTTCATTATCATTTGATGAGCTATAATCTTCTTTGATGTAGAGACTCTTCTTGTCCTTGAAGTACTTATTCTTGTCATAAAACCTTTTTAATCCTTTGTTGATTTTATTATATTTGAAATATCTCTTTCCATCATCATGATCTTGATCATGCTCTTCAACATCATCCTTCTCATACTTATGAGGGAACTTATTATCAAAATGTCCTATCTCACCATAATTAAAGCATTTGAGGGGTAGATTACCTTTATAATTACCTAAACCTATTCTCAACTTCCTAGAAATCAATTATTCATTCTCATCTATATTAGGAATGTCATCTTCCTTAAGTGTCTTACCTTGGAACTTTTTCTTTATCTAAATTTCAATCTTGAAAGTTGCTTCCTTATTTGGAGGTATGTCATTATTCTTCTTCATCTCATAGGTAGTAAGGGTGTCATGAAATTGATCCATATTCAACTTAGTAAGATCATGAATCTCTTATATAGAAGATACTTTTATATCAAAATTGGGTGATATGGACCTTAAAACCTTTTAAAAAATAATAGTCTCTTCAAGATTCTCTCTAATACCTTTGATGATGTTCACAACCTCATCAACCTTCTATAGAAAGTATGCCATAATATCTTCTTCATTCATATTGAGACTTTCAAATTAATTCTATGAGTCTACAACTTAACAAGCTTAACCTTTGAATCTCATTCAAAATTAGTCTTCAATTTATCCCATATTTCCTTGGTAGATGTGTAAAGAATTTCTTTGGTGAACTCAATTTTTGTAAGACCATGATTGATGGAATTCATTTCCTTAGAGTTGTTCTCAAAAAACTTATTGTATACAACACTAGATGGAGGAATAACAAGAATAATTTAACCATCCACAAAAAATTTCTAAACATCAAACCCTAGAGACATAATGTATGTCATCATTCTAGAACTCTAAAAAACATAATTGGATCCATTGAACATCGGTGCTTGTTTAGTAGAGAAACCACCTTGAATATTTTGAATAAACACTGTACCTTTGATCACCTTAAATTTACCAATATTTTACCAAAGGATCTTGATTTGATACCAGTTATTAGAGGTGTAATCCATTGATGGGTGTCGAATCAGTGATGGTAAATAATCTTATTAAATTTCCAAACCTTTGTAATTACTTAAGCATTCAACGCAAGTATTTATGAAGCATATGGATTATTCATAGCGATAAATAATGCAAGATCACATACACAACACAAGGTCTATGTGGGGAACCCTATTGGGGAATAAAACCCACTCTCAAGCCTACAAACACATGGATTAATTTATTATAAGATGATATCAAATAAGAGACTGATCAAGTCCTTCTAATCAAGAACCTTTAGCCAAGTAATTTTGAACTACAACCTTGATCATGTCCTTTAAATCAAAGGTATTTTATTGAAACCCTATTTCACAAAGAGAAACTATCCCTAAGAAATATCAAGTCCTTTAGACCCTCCTTGATAAGAACAATTTCACCTTAGAATTAATGTTTACAATACCTGATGATGGACATCTTAATTATATAACCCCTACATAACCTTTATTTCTTTCTAAAAAAGCCTCTCACATATGTATATATATTTTTAAAACTTAACACTATAAGATCACTATACTATCATTAAAAATATGATCTATAGATCATACACACAGTCTTTGAAATCCTTGACTCATCAACCCAATAACTAGACACACTCACTCTATTTTGCTTCCCTTTACTCTCCAAAAAATCTCACATTTAAGTCTCATACTTACAAAGTTTAGAACCCAACACATTTGATTCTAAAATATATAGAGAAAACATGAATTATCAAGATCATAATAATCCTTATCGACCACACTACATGCCTTCACCCTTAAGGCATCTTATATGGGTCACACTTAAGCAATGTCCCCTTTCAAAATAATCCTAAGTCATTTTTAGGTGTTATGTAGACCCATTAATAAAAAACAATTGTTTTATCATAATAAGAACACTAGAACACTTAAAAACATATATGTATACTCCTTATGTCCCCTAGGACGTCATCACATTATTACATTCACTTTAGCTCACCTCTATGTATGTTTAAACAAATCAAACATAAACCTTATTCATAGGAATGCCATTAATGAACATACAATAGAATTATAATCAATTTTCATACTCAATATAAACTTATCACAGCTCAAAAATACTCATAAAACATCCCCATGGAGTCTATAAAACTCCCCAATATCTAATTCACTAAGAAACATCGAAACAATAACTACATGATATTGAACATACTTATCGAGTCACTTGCAGAACATATACTAAAACATAATAAAATTTGGAGCTTAATAACTCTATTTGTACATACATTTAGATACTCAAATACATATTTCTATATGTGTTTTGAATTCATATATAAGTTTTATTTTTACTACATGAGAAAATTCATCTTCTATCTAAATATATGATTAAAAAATAAAGATCTTGTTTTTTCCTATGTAAAATTCAAATATTTGAATAGAAATAGTCATAGTTAACCTTCGAACACAATGATCAAATCTCATGGAGTCTCATCTTAGGATCAATCTGAAACCATCGATCTTGTCTAAGATTTAATGCATATACCACCAAAGCCAAACATTAAACATCTATCATGTTGACCTCATCTTATGCAATATAGGAACTTTAACTTCATGTGCTCCATCAATATTTGTAGATTAACTAGGTCCTTATCAATTAATGCTCAATATTGATCAAACTATATGAATGCTTGCTCACCATTAGATCATTATCCTGTACCTTTGTTTAGATTTTAAACATCATCTACCTATCCTCATCTTGCTACCTCTTGAATTCTTAGATTACTTGTTCACCATCAATATTTCTCAATATTTAACACTTCAAAAAATGACCAAGTATGGTAACCCTATTAATATGTATGAGTAGTCATTTTTGCACCTTAATAAGTTCTTCTACACTTACCTACATGATCTCAAATTTGAACCAGCTGATCTCCTTAGGAGAATATAAACATATGACTCACTACTCATAGAACTCTCACATGTGAGAGATATAATAAAATTAAATATCCTTCTCATAAACATCTATCATAGACCCAACCATGTCCAAATTTGACTGAGAAGCCAAATTTTGACCCTCATATATTTGACCATGCTTAGATGCATGACTTTATATATAAAAAATAAAAACTATGGAATAATATTATTATAACCATATGACCATCTCCCCTTGACTCATACTCATGTGGTAATGGTGACATCATAAAACTACCTACTCAGTTTTTCTGCCACTGGACTAAAGTGCCTAAATGAGAACTATGATCAACCAAATAAATTATACTTGTGTATACAAGTTATAAAATAACGGATAACATCTTATAAGACCCCTTTTAGATTCTCAAACCTCCATACTCATCCATGATCCTCTCAATCTATGACAATACTGAAGATCAACCAACCATACATAAATCACACTATAATAAGCTTATTGCACACTTTGTCATAGAACAAGCACTTTGCACACTTTGTCATTATCAAGTAGGATATTAAAAGACTTAATCCACTCACATTTGCATATTCATGACACCACCATGACATCATCATGAAAACTTTCTAACAAACTATGATTTTCATAGATATATGGTGATGTAAAGTCTCTTTTGCTAGAAAAACTAGTTTGAGAATGCTTGTTTATGTAGCATGATTTTGACATTATAACTTAAGTTATTGTTTTTTATAAAACATGTCTTTTGTATCTAGATTTTTTAATTTGATGAAATATATTTGTGAAATATTTTCCTTAGGATGGTCAATAAATCCCAAACCCTTTTGACCAATATTATCAACTTCTAGAATAGGAGAAGTGATGCCATGGGCCTGTTTGCCCAAAACTTGACCATGATAATAAAAATGTTGTAGATATTTTTGACCAAAATTATACCATGTTTAATGTTGAACCTAATTTTGGAGAGGTATATTTTCTTGATTTATCTTCTTATTTTTTTTATTTCTTGATTTGATTATGATTTTTGAAACTTGTATTATTATGAGTTATGCTTTGGTAACCATTTTTATACTATCTTTAAATTTGACCCTTTTTTAATTGGTAGATGTGCCATTGTATGTTATGAGGATGAAGTGTCATTATGTGAGTCATTTTTATCCATTATCTATTATATTTTATTTTTTAATGATAAACATGAATTGGTGTGGTGCCCATGCATCCTATGATATGCACAAAACTATATCGATCTCCTCATTGGGTGTAAAGGAGGTGGGTTGATCAATTTATCTTTAATCATTTCCCTTATTTCCTTAATTGTGATCTTATTTGATCTTTGAATCATTTTTCAATCATTATTTTCAAATTTACTTTATTATGATTTATTATTTGTATATATAACATTTTTTTCCATTAATTGACTAGGTGAAGATACATATACATGATTTAAACTAGTATGGCATGGAGGCCTTTATCCTGTAAATTGATTTTCCAAATGTTGTAATATTTTAATGTAATAGTTGATTTTAATTTTTAAATCTATAATTATCTTTATCATAATGATAGTTTGATCACATATATTCTCATAAGATCAGACCCTTGTTGTTATTGATTGAGCATGTAGGCACACACCCTATAGGGAAGAGGTGTGAATAAGTTGATTATGGGAAATAGTGACATTAGTATAGGATGATTAATATAATGGATGAGTAATAGCATGGATCTATTTAGAGGTAAATTATCTATCACCCTCATGGATATAAGGAGGAGAAGGAGATTCTATCCTATTTATAAGATATGACATTGATACTTGAAACATAGTTATTAGCTTATGTGTTGAATCCTCTTTGTGTATGGGTTTGCTTGTTAATGGAATTACACATAGGATAAACATAACATGATATGAAATATTATATATGTTTAAATTGATATAAAGCATCATATATACATTTTTTGTGTCTTTTTTGTGTTCATTTCAAGTTAAAGGGAACAAACATGAAAATAAAAGTATTAAAGTTTGTAATAAATAATGATTTATTTCTTCTATCATTATGATCATGATTATATGAAATACAATTTATAAGATATATGGATTTTAAATATGCATTTTGGAAATAAAATCTAAATATAAATAGAAAAGGATATAAATCCCAAGTGTTTCTAGGGTTAGGGTTGATTTGAATATAAGGTTTATTTGTAGTAAATTTAAATTATATTTAAATAAATTTAAACCCTAATATGAAACTTATTTAATTAACTAAGTTGTCTAAAAAATTAGAAAATCAAAAGTATACATGCTTGATTTATTACAAAAAAATTTGGATGAATGTATCTAGGGTTTGAATCAATATTCAAAGTAAGTCAAGTTCACCAAATGATTTACCCTTTTATGGTTTAGATATGTAAATCCTATGTTTGGTTAGAGGGATGAGATGTGTAAATCAATTAAATAATATGCAATAATTAAGTACTAATTTTTTTAATGTATTTTAACCTTATTTGAATTTTTAAATATAGTAATAAATATGTTTAAATAAAAACTTATCTAGAAATTAAATGTCATAGATGATATGGGTTAAAAAAATTGAGTTATAGATAGGTCTGAGTATTGTCAACAGGGTTCCAAGATCTATTTTCTCACTATACATTAGAGCCCCATCTAAATAGTAATGCCATAGTGTATTAGTGTCCTCAAAGTGGAGATAATGTCATCTATTTATGACTATTCATATTTTATAGGAGCACCTACACCTATGTTTCTAGGTAATATTCCTCTACACATAAAATCTAGAACCTTATGTTGCACTTGTAAAACCTAATTTAATGTGCAAACCCTAATACTCCTTAAAATCATGGCATGACCTGAAAATGTGTGTTCATTATTAAGATAGGTTGTACATCCTCAACACCCCACTATGAAGAGAGTTTCCTACATACTAATACTCTAAGGAGGGATGAAGCATAATGTAGTTCTCCCACCTAGTTCTTGGTGTAAGTACAAGTGAATTTTGTAATGAGGGTGGTATTGAATGCCTTGAGTGTGTTTGAGATTTTAAATATTTGAAATATAGGTTTAGGGCTGCTATAAATGGTAGTAGGGAATAATAAGGATCAAATAACTTAATTTTTCTTAACTTGTCTTTTATTTGAATAGGCTTTCACATGTATTTTTCATCTAGTAAATAGAGGTCAAATAGATTTGTATTTATAGAGATATATATATTATGTAGATAAAAAGATTTAATTAGGCCAACATTAGGAGAGGAACATATTTATAAACATATCTATTTGAGAGAGTTAGGCTAAAGGAAAATATCACCCAATTGGGGACACTAGTGCCATGGGTTGTAGTGTCCCAAATGTGGCACTAATGTCCACATGGTAGACTACTAAGAAAACTAGACTGGGATCTAAGAAAACTAACTTGGAACTATATTTTAGATGAATATATATATATATTTATGTGGTCTACACAATGGTTGAAAAAGTGTGGTAAAGGTTCTAAGATAGGTCTAGGGTGAAGCTAAGAATAGGATAACCCAAGCAACACTCTTAGCATCCAAATACTACTTCTAGGTGAATATTATGGTATTAAAAGTGTTTTTTAGGTCATTAGGCTTATCATCATCAAAATTGGTAAGAGTGACTTATAGATCTATATTCATGTTAACAAACTTAAATAGAGGTGCACTATTAATGCTTCAAATAGTTGGAATATAATATTGATATTTTGGGTTTGGTAGTTGGATATTCCATGGATTAAGATCAGCCTCATGTTTATAAAATTTTCTATTATGGATGGATTTAATACCTTGACTACCTAAGAAGGCAATATCCCTCATATGATGTGTACATAGGTATCCTAGGAGTATGTTCTAAGATAGTGGTAAACTGAAGATCCTGAGCTTGGTATGTATGCTCCTGGGTCCAATAGTGAGTGGGAGCCAAATACAACCACATGGTTTTTGATTTTTTTTGTCAAATCTCTAACATGTGAGATGATTTTATTTAAGTTGATCTTTGGTATATCCAATTTTTTGAGTTAACCAAAGGGATGTAACATTAATTCATAACCCTTCATCTAGTAAGAATTTTTTAATAAGGGTGGTATTAATTTAAATTTTAATGAAAAGAGGTGGATTGTTGGCAAAAAAATTAATTTCATCATTAATCATGTCTTATTCAAGAAATTATATGGAAGGATTAGAATAATTACAAATAATTTTGATAGTATCTATTTTTGTGGGTGAAAGATCTTGATGAGGGGTTTCCACCTCAAGGGATGGTGATTATTCAATGTCTTATAGTTTTTTCATTAAAAATTTGTGATGATATGGATAAGTATAAAATAAGTTCATGAGGAGTATTTTTTAAAGAATCTAATTGAGCTCTTCTAAGAAATTTCAATGATATTTAGAAGATGAAGAGCCAATACATGGTTTGTGAGATACAATGGTTTTTGTAAGAATAGGAAAAGTAGATTGAGGTTATAGTTGTAGGATTATTTATTCTTTTATATTAGAAGATATGGTATTGGTAGTTGTGGTGTCTATGAGAATTTTTTCTTCAGTTGATGATTTTTTAGGCTTAGTGACAGGGTGTTTGTGAGTAAGTTTATGTCTATAATTAACTTTAGTTGCATTCACATATTGATAATTATTATACTATTTGTTGTAATTGGTTGCATTTATATATTGATAATTGTTATACTATTGGTTTTAATAAGTGTCAATTTCACATATATCCGCATCTGAATGTTTTGGGTTGAAAGTAGAAAAATATTTTTGAGGTTTAGATGATGAAGGCTTGGTAACTTGTTTCTTTTGAGAGGCTTTGACATAATCATGATGACGTATTTTTATCATAGAATCATGTTTGGATGTATCTCCTAACATAAAAAAAATAGTAAATTTGAGGATCCCATGACACATTTCATGATAATGACCCACATTGACATGAAACCAACCAAAAAAATTTAGGATTGTACCATGTAGGTGGTTGATTCATATAGGTGAAAGGTTTAGAATGAGATAATAATTACTTTATTTATTTGAATATTAATGGTGTATGGGAAGCTTAGGGATTATACACTTTGACTACTCTTATTTTTGTTTGAGGAGGATTTATAGTAATCACATTAGTGGAATTTTGGAAAGATCCCATTGATGAATTTATGGTTGGGCTCAAATTATTTCATAAGAAAGTCTTGTCATTTAGCTTGATCAATTGTATCATTAATAATTTGGGGAGAAAAAGTTCTAACCTTATATTGAAGTAAATGTGTTAAGGTACTTATAAATAGTTTAAATAAGTTAACATGAATCATGTTATGATCAGATTTTTGAGCCAAATATTTCCATATTTTAATGAAATCATGAGTTGATTAAGAAGGGGATTGTTTGGAATTGATAAAATGACTAAGATAACGTTTAGGAATATCATTATGCTGAAATTATTTTAATATAGGATTGAATAAATCCTTGATTTTCCATATGGAATGTTGAAGGAGTTGATTATACTATTCTAATACATCTCCTATGAACATTTTGACTAGGATTTTGGTGGTAGAAAAGGTATTGGTTTGAATCCACTCTTTATAAAGATTAACAAATGTTTTAAGGAAATATACAAGGCATTTAGTCCCATCATATTTAATAGTGGAGAGATGTTTCCAATATCAATATAAATAATTAATGGAGATAAAGTTTCATTTTGAATATTTTAAAGCATATTTTTATACATAAAGGGCTGGGGAATGACATTTCTTATGGCATCTCTAAGAGGTAAGAGGGATAAAATTTTGGCTATTTTGAGGTAGGAGGATAGGAGGTTGATTATCCATGTTTAATAAATGATTTTTCACTTACATCATTTGATAATTATTAGATGTTTACATAATATTCATTTGTTGAATTGTTTGTGCGATAATTCTAGAGGTGTCAATTGGTGCAATGAGATTATTAGTGTTTAAATTTGGATTTTTAGGGTTGGTAGGAGGAACATTCCCTAAATTAGTATTATGGAATAGATTTTTGGGTATATGGTTGTTAAGTGGAAGGCTATTGGTGTTTAAAATATTTCCTATAGGGTTATTGATTATGCTTGTGTTAATTGCCCCTAAAATGTAATAAGGTGATTTTGAGGGAGAATTGTCTTGAGAAGTATGAAATGGATATAATCTATAAATATCATTATTTTGGGTAATTTAGACCATATTGAAGTCTAAAGATGAAGGATGGGATAATGTGCACTAAGAGTGAGTATCCTCTTGGGTAACAAAGCTAGGAAGAAAAGAATACCCCATATATCATCTAAATAGATTAATGTTATCCAAAAATATTCTAATAGGGGATTTTATGATGTTTGTAATAAATATATAAGATTAAGGAGAGAAGGTGAAATATTAGATAAAACTTAGATATATATTGAATTGTATTGGCTAAGTAGGATTTTAGAATAAAAAATTGAATCAACCAAGTGGTACGAGGTTGACTAAGTTTGGAATGGAGGCTAATAAAATGTCTAAGATTGAACATGGTTAAATGTGTAGACTGTGTATTATGGGGAATCACTGAAGACAAACTTATGAGAGACTTGTTCAAATAGAATGACTATGTTATATAGAAAGGAAAAATGACAACCTGTGAGATATTATGTCAGATAGAATGACTATCATGTAGAAGGGAAAACTATGAGAGACACAGTCAAGTGGGTTGAATGTGTTCTAAGGAAAAAGATAGGTTTTAATAGTTATGACTTTGGATGATCTAGTGTTATTTATCATAAATATTAAAATAAACACATAGGCAACCATTGAACTAGTTAATGTAGTTGCAACACATAACACAAACCTTGTACCAATGTTTCCTAGTACAAGTTTTGTAATATAAAATATAATTAACAAAGATTTATTAGTAATGTTAAAAATACTAATCTATGTAGCCATTCCTGAATGTTTTAAATTTTAATTTTAAAAATAAATGAAATAGGGTGTTTGCTTTAAAAAGGAAATATAAAGGTAATCGAAAGTTGGTTGCAGTAAGGCTGAAAGAGATCTAAATTGGTGATGGTACTAGCTTGGTATTAGGGCCTACCCCCTCACTTCATAATCTAGTAGTAATAAGGGTTTTGGGTGATTTTATAATATATACCATTAACCACGTATTTATACATATCCAAAAAATCAAGTCAGCTTCCCCTTGGTTGTGAACTTTAATTAGATAGACCTTGGGCAGAAATCTTTAATGTTTTGTGATATTGTGTGGTTTAGAATTTTATGAATAAAAGAAAAATTAGTTTGAATAAATTGATATATTGAACCTTGCTATTTATTCTAGGTTTTATACTCTAATAAATCAAGCAAAAAAATAAAATATGGATTAATTACTAGTAATGTAAGTTAACTCCTTTTCTTGAAGAGTATAGGGTTGATCAGGTTGATCGAATATGAAAATAGTATAAAACATAAATGATAGGGTCAATTTTGTATATTAGAGTAAGGTCCAAATAAACACAATCAAATAAGTCAACTAATTTTCATAGGAAATAAGTAACTATATAACTAATTCATTCCAATTGACTTAGTTTATTATAGGGTTACAATTTTATAGATTGAAAACTATGAAAAATAAGATTGAAATGAAGAAACTAAATTTGGTGACAATGACCCTAATGATTTTAATGATGTTCTTTTTTCTATTTTTATACTATGTCATCTAAATGAATATTTTTAACATACTAACAAAGTTTATTGGATTGATTAAGTTTGAAAACCCATATGTAAAGAACTGAACTACATCGATTGGATTGATCTAATTATTTATAATTAAAGATGACCTTTATAATGCAAAATAAATTTGATTAGATTGATTGTGTATTAAATCTATACATATAATGTTATAATGACTCCATGGATTTCATCTAGTGATATAAAAATGAAATAAATAATAAACAAAAGCATGAAAGAAAACCTGCAAGGGTTAGTTCAAATCAGGTTCACCAAAATGTATACAAGGGAAAATGAAGATGATCTAAAATTCAATCCTAGCTTGGAGAGGATAAATCAAACTATCTATTAACCACCAAAATGTTTATGTGGGTTTTATACACACTATTCTCATAAATAGGTATCGTATAACTTTTTAATAACTCAATAGAGGTGAACTCCACTCTAGGGTATGAGTTGTAAGTATGTGGTCTTAATAACTAGGTGATGGAATATTAGGTAAGGAATGCAATTTATTAAAAAGGTTAGTGAATGGAGGGGTGGTCTCTAAAATATAAATAAAATATAGATGAATTTATGGCTAGATACTTTCTAATACAGAGTGCAAAGGTCTCAAAATACACTCAAAAAGGAAGGGTAGACTAGAAAAGAAAGGTTATGTGGCTTCAAGAATCACCCCTCTGGCTAGTTTCTAAGTGGAAAAGTGATTTCTAAACCTATGATTTTATCGTAATGAGGTATCATTTAAATTTTTAAGATCTCAATAGAGATGAACTACACTCTAGGGCATGGGTTGTAAGTATCTGGTCTTAACAACCATGTGATGGAATAGTAGATAGGAAATGCAGGTTGTTAATAAGGTTTGTGGATAGAGGGGTGGTTTCTAAAAAAGAAGTAAAATCTAGATGAGTTGGTGGCTAGATTAATACTAATATAGAATAGCTAGGTTTCAAAATAAACTCAAAAAAGAGGGAAGGGTAAAGTAAAAAAGAAATGTTATGTGGATTCAAGAATCACCCCTCTGGTTGGTTTTTAAGTGGACAAGTGATTTTGAAACCTAAGCTTATTGCTGGCAGTTATTGCACCACATAGTTAGATATGGTCAACTAGTCTAGGATAATATTGATATAGGAAACTCATAGGCCTCTATCAAAGGTTTATAATTTTAGAGTAGTTATTTCACATTCTTAATCAAGAGATTATGTCTTAGGCTTAGTGAGGTATCTAATATAGCTATTACACATACATAGAAAACTATATCAAATGAAAGTACCTCTACACACTTAATAATATGAGTAAATTAGCTTAATTTCCAATAATCAATGTATTTTACTAATCCTTCAATATCTATTGGACATCTAAGAATAGTATATCAATCAATGCAAGAAATAACTCCTTTTCATCTTTTGTACACTAAGAGTATTGAATCATACAACCAAAATAAATAAGCCTAATTACACAAACATTAGAAAGAAAATACATAAATAAATGAGTTGAAAATTGAAATTGCTTCTGCTCTTGTATATTAAAAATCTTCTAACCCGTCAAAACTATGAGTTAAATATATTTAAATAGACTTGGAGAAGGGGTTACCTCATCCTCTAAGTACATGTAAAATACATTACATGTCATAGTTATAAATTTAGTTCTAACTATGGTAAATAACTATATAAAGTTATCTTAGAGTTGTTAAATAGTTTAAGTTAGCCTTTACAAAATCATGTAATGTGTGCATGTTTACAAACTAAAAAAACAAATTTTACAATATTTTTTGAACTATAAGAAAACTATAAATATAGAATATACGCCGCTATAGAATGTACTTGTAAAAATTGGTCCCTTTATGGCTGTGTTGATGTTTACATGACTACATGAACTTTATTTGGAGTAGTAATTGTGGTTGTTGATGTACAATTGGAAGTGGCAGCTTGAGTCTACTTCTTCATAGCCTCTATCTCAAACTAGAATTTGTTATGGCATGTCATGATATTCTCTAATTATATCCAATTTCAAAAGAGAGGGTCTATTCACCCTATCAACCTATCTTAGGATCCTTGCATGCTCTATTTTCATCATCTAAATGTTGATTTTGAAGATCTCAACTTTACTGACCTTTTCCCTAGTAAAGCTTAATTCCACCTGAATGTCCTCTAACATCAACCCTTATAAACTTTGTTTGAAATTTTGTGATGCCTCTTGAATAAACTGATCAAATTTAATATTATTGATCAAATTTCCTATAACATTTTTCACTTTTGATAGTTTAAAATAATTCAAAATTTATAAGATAAGGGTCTCATGCTTTTAGTATTTAGGGACCAAAGCCCCAACAATTCTTAACAATTCCTTGGCCTCTTCTATCTTGATGACTACCATGTTGAGGGAATTGGATTCCTTTAATCCTATCATGAGATCCAAATGGATATAAGACATATTAGTTATGTAAATAATTATAAATTTGAGCTTATTATCATCTGCTTTTAAAAAATTATATAATTTATGATCACTAGAAATATGGCGGGATAATTCAACCCACATAAAATCTAACACCTCTAAAAAATTATAATATTTGGATGTTAAGTCTTAGACATCAGCTTCAATGCCTATTGGGATATGCATTATCTTTTTTTGTTATTTTAGAATCATTTCTACAATTTTTTTCTATATTCAGGACTCTCATGTTTTTTGGCTAAGTGTCATGCAATGTTTTTTAAGTTTCAAGGCCAAAAATAACAAAAGTATAGTGCTAAAGGTGGAAGGTATCCACATGTCACTTCAACACTATTTTAAACTATAATGAATATAAAGAGCCTTCAACTTATGTGTAGTGGACACATGGTGCAATAGTGGGTCATTTTGGAGTCAAGTAAACCAAATCAAATCTATGGTGTGTATTAAAGCAACATATCTAGTAGTGGACATTTAGCAAGAGGAATAAGCTCATAAAGGATATCCACATGTTTCCATTTCACTCCTTAGAGCCAAATAAAATATCAAACATGTCTTAGTTTGTAAGAGACTTACACATAGAGCTCATAGATGATAGGAAGAAGATCAATGACTCAATAGGAAGTAATAGATCTAATAATCAAGAGAAAAGATGAGTCAAATTAGAAAATAAATAAAAGCCTCCATGTGTCCCTATTTTTAGAAACTAAAAATTAAAGACAAATAGGAGCAATGGTTGAAACTAAATGAGAGAGATAGTTAGTAGAAATAATAGAAGTAAAATCTAGGTTATTCAGTTCTAATGGCATGTAATTTCAGATCCAAAGTTTGTGGATAGATGGTTAGACCTTGAGGAAATGGTAGTGACTCACGATGGATATTTTGGGGATATAAGTAGTTGATCAGGAGATAGGGAGTCACTAGAGGGGGAATAAATTGAAGAAGAATCATCCAGAAAATAGGGAGTTTAGAAGTTAGTTTTTTGGAAGAATTTTCTATTGGTTTAACAATTGCCTCTCTTGAGGGATCAAACATTGTATTCTATGAGTTTCTACCTTATATACTTTGTTATTCTATCAAACTATGAGGAGAGAGTGGTGTTTTATGGAATTATAGTATGTTTCTAATTCTTGATTCTCATTCTTTATCATGATCCTTTTGTTAGCTTTACATAAACATTGAGATTGTTAATCATTTTATATGCTCTTTAATCTTATATCAGTGAATGTCATTAACTCTAATACTATGATTTTTGGATAAATGAGGATTCAGGTTATCTTTTCTTATAAGCCTTTGATAGGTCTATAGTATATGTTGGAATTATTGATCATGATTTATGCTCCTTAATCTTGTCAGTAGATTATATTAAGGTACTAATCATTGTGTTATTTGGTAAAATAAAATAATCTTGGTGCATCACCTTAGTAGTTTAGATACTTATTTCATGCATTATTTCTTTTCTCTTTACATCAAACCCTAAGATAAGAGCTAGCTTCTCTAAAATCTAGAGGTCATTTCAAGGGTCAAGCTTCCCATGAATTTGGTGGTTAGCTAAAAAATTAAGCATCAATATTTCTTTTGTTTTCTCTAATTTTGCCTCTCGTTCCTATCTTAATAGATTTTTGCCTTTATGAATTTCCACCATGGCATCCTTATATGCTTTAGCCAGATATTTGAAGTCTTCATTATAAGGGGATTTACCTAATTATATATTTTGCCTTTTGGTCAAGGAAAAGACTTATTTCCTTGCTTTTAAAATTATTTATATACTAGCATCATATTCTAGCTTCATCTTCCTTACCCTCTGAATACTCCCAAATGGCTTGTCAAACAAAGTTATAATAGATGGGATCTCTGCTATTTTGAACTTGGGCATTTGAGAATATTTGGTTCTTAAATCAATGGCCCATAGAGGAATTGTTAGCTAGTTGGGTTCTATCTCCTTTATGGTTTTAACCACAACCTATTCTACAAAATATTGAACTAGTTGTTATTTCTTTGCTGACTTGACAATTATGTCAGGCAAGGAAGGCCAAATGATCTTGGACCAATCCAAACCTCCATATTGGGGAAATGGATGGATCATGATAACCTAATTTTCCTTCTTCAACTTGAATTATTTTATGACAATGGTATCCTAAGATGAAGTGATGGATAGAATGGGTAGGGTGATTTGGGTTGATGAGTTATGAAGTTAGGGAGTGGACATGGTTATTTCAATCTTCCTAGATGCCCTTTTGTTCTTCAAGGATCTGATTTTGGTAGTGCTAGAAGGAATATTGGTAGTGTTCATGATGGAATTAGATGGAATGGTGATGTAAGATAGAGCAACAATGGAAGAATCCTTATCAAATTTTGTTGTAAGTACATACATATGTAAGAGAGAAGAGTATTTTAATGGATCATCAGGGGTAGAAGTGACAACTTTTACCTTAGGAATTTTCATCATAGATAAAATTGACATAGATATAAAAATAGGAATAAAAGAAGATAGGAGGGAATTGGTCTCTAAAGGTAAATCCTTTTTACCTATTGTATCTATTATAGTTGGTGTTTTCCCTTTGTTAGACTTAAGGCTTAGAGCCTTGGCTCTCTCTAATTTTTCTTCTTCATCAAGATCTTTTTATTCCTCTACTTATTAAGGAGGTGTTTTAGGTAGGATTTGTGATTTTTCAATTATAGGACTACCTATAAAGGATGTCCTAGGATTCCTATTATAAAAAATAGTAGTCTAAGGCTATAAGGAGGAGCCTTTTTTTATGAGATAGTGGCTTCCTATGTGGCTACCATTGATGATGTAGATTCTTGTATTTGAGGGGTAGCTTTAGGAGTTTGTGTTCTTATAACTAGGAGATCTTGTTATTTCTATTCTTCATAAGAGGAATATTGATTGATGGGGTCTCTTAGAGCTCCCTTAGGATTAGGTTCACTCACCCTTGGTTCCTTATTAACAGTTCTTAACTTAAAAATAAGTTTTTTGAAGGATCTCCTTGTTCCTTAGACTACTTTATGGGTTGGCCTTTCTAAAAGTTTATGGGTGTTCATCTCACAAAGAGTGGAGTTATATTATTCAATTCCTTTGCCATAATTTAAGGTCCTTTTTGAATAAACTTTAGATGATCCTCTTTCAATCTAATAATTCTTTCCATTTCCAAGACATTATCATCATTCTATGCATTCATGAATAAAAATTCATATTCCTAATAGACATGTTGGTAGGGGATAGCAAGGCTATAAATGTGTCTTTGTATGTGTCCATGAGGATCCTAATCCCTGTGTGGTATTGTGGGTAAGTTATAACTCTTTATTTTTCTACCCATGTCTCAAAATTTCTTTTTTATTGTGTAGCACATCCTACCAATAACCATATGGTGCCCATAGAATGTGATTTTCTTATTCTTTTTCAAGTTCTCCTCAATGCTCCACCAAAGCTTAAAAGTAATTTCTCACTCTACAAATTTATTAGGCACATATTTTGGGAGGTGTATGGGATGGGCCTTCTATTTGGTGATAATTATAATAGTGTAGTCAAGATACAAAAAATAATGACCTCTTCTAGATACCATCTTCATGATGCTTACTCTGACTCTAGGCATTGGAGTCCCATGGATTGTTTGATATAATTTAGGATAAAAATTCTCAGTATTCCTCACCATGATCTTGATATAGGCATATATGTGTAAAATCTATAAGTAATCATAGATTCAATTCTCAACATAGTCAATAGTTGGGATCCATAGTTCACTGAGGAATTTATACAATGTGTTAAATATAGAGTTTGAAAGATAGGACACCATATATAAGTGGCCCACCAATGTGGGTCATTTTTTCTTTTATATGACCTATTCTCTTAGTTAGTAACTTATAATTTCACCCAAAGTAAATAAGGCATCACTGGTCAATATCATATGTAACAATGGCACCTAATCAAATTTGAGGAAATTAATATCAGGCATGTCATAGAGCCTATTAAGTAGTTTCATCCCAATATATACTCCCATCCTAAATTTATTGATAGGAATGGGACTCTTACCTTTATATGTCATGGTTTCCTTAGGAAAAGGCCATAAAGTTAACACCATTTCCATTGAATTGTTTTGATTCCATGAAATCAATGTATGTTTATTAAAATAAGCATCTAGTACTAGTAATGACCAATACCTCTAAAAATATACTCTATAGATGTATTTTACTACCGTATGGTTATCCATAGGTACAAAAAGACATCTTGTGTAACTTTCCCTATGAAGAATAAGTCTCAGAGGAGTTTAATGCATGGCATCTCATCAAGCTTGGTTATAGTTGAATGAAATGATTGTATCTTAAGTGAGAGAAATTTTATAATGAATAATAATTTTATGGGAGAGAGATTTTGATTCAATAAATATACATCAATAAAATCGATAACATTCTATAATTCAGAGTAATTAGCATACCTATTTTTGAAAATGGTGGCATCATAATCTATATCTATGAATTTTGTTTCATCCTTGATAGAGAATTTCAATGGTGGAAGTTCTCCCTTGAAGGCTTTGGATGAGGATGACATTTTATTATGTGTATTATTTTTTAGTATTCTTAAATTCTCTATGAGCAATTCTCATTTCTACTAGTTATTGGTCTACCTACAGTAATCTCAGAGGTAGTTAGGGATTTTATTACATAAGATAGAAATCAAGTTTGAGTTTGAATTTTTTTTCAATAAAATGAATACTTCAATAGATTCACTTCATTTATATAGCCTTTAGAATTGGATTATAATTTGTGCAGTAAAAATACCCAACATTCACCTATTTTTTTTATTTTTTATGTACTTCAAATCTCTCATTATAATTTAGTTAGAGGGTAGCATTAGTAATTATTATCACTTAAAATTGCACCCAATGAGGAGATGACAAGTCTCTCCTCATTAAATTGGAACAATAGAACCACCTCAGGGCTGTGGATCACCAAATGTGAGGTGGATGTCTAGATTAAGTGCTAGTTCCCCTTGATGCATCACTAAAGCTCAATCATACTACTAATACTTGGGGGGATTAAAAGGGAGAAATAAAACTGAAATAAAATTTAATATATGTGGGGTGATACAAAAAATATATGGTCTACTCACACCACTTAACATTTACTTGGAGGAAAAATAAGTTTTCACATATAATTCATCCAATAACAATCTTCTCTCTCACATTAATGTTTCAATCACAGGTTCTTAAAGATATCTTAGGCTAGGGGGACATAGACAATAGGAATTAAAAGAAACTATATTGAATATAATATTCACTACACATTCAATAAAATTAGACACTTCTTGCTAACCTACAAAAGAGAGATTATAAAACACACAAGGTACTAGGAAGAGTAACATGTGAAGGTAAATAAAACTACACTTGCACAAGACCAATAACCATTATATACACTTAGTGAAATTTTAAATGAGTTAAAAATAACTATGTCAATTATCTCAAGGAAAAATTTTGGTATGGATTCACCAAAAATTACCGTGAGGACTTATAAAAATTCCTAATCTGCCTCCCAAAAGTGATTGCACCTTTTAAAACCTTCTTACACCTACAAAACACACAAAATATTAAATAAATCCCTATTATGACCCCTTCCATATATATCAATACAATAAAATAGGATTGGGGGAATAATGAGATAGTATACTACAATTTTCAAAAAAATTGTGGCCTTTCCATCCCATTTGGATACTTAATTTTCCATCTCTTCCCAATTGGGTCTATAGTGAGGGTTTTCAAGGGTTTTGTGTAGTTTCAGGTCTTAGTGTTTTTTAATAAATAAAACACATCCAAATATTGAAAAATGCTGATAAAATAATATTAAATACCTTTAATAACATCCCCAAATGCTTCTTTGTCCTATGCAAAGCACCATGTGAGATATAAGCATCTCAAGATGGCCATTCGTGCTCTTCATGTATAGTTTGTAGTGTCTGAATGCATCTCAAGCATAAAAATGGTATTTTGGTATATTTAATAAATATTTAAGGTTTGAATACATATATACACATTTTATCACATGTTTAAATCAGGTTAAAATCCTAGTTATCCCAAAAAGTGATAGGACTCTTCTTTAGGTGCTAGTCCTAGATTAGGTCTACTAGGCCTAATTATAGATTTGGACTCAACATGCCCCTCTAATGGATTATTATACATTATTATGGATTAGAAACATTAATTAAACCTCTTAAATCATTAATTAGACAATTTGAATATCTTTTAAAAAGTTAAAGATACATATGACCCTTAATTTGGTGTAAGGTTACCATGTTGTCTCACTAAGTCTGCGTGTATACCTCCTTGTATTGACTACCCTATTTGAACTCCAACATTATTAAAAGTTTTATCATGTTATTTAATGTATTATATAGCTTAAACAACTATATCTAAATTTATTTGATGGTTTTGGTCCACCATTCTTTCCTAATTCCCCAAAACTACCTCTTCATGCAATGCAAAAGTACCCTACCTCTAAGATAGAATAGAGGCATATTCCTCTATCTTTTACACAAATAAAAATATTGGATGGTTTTTTTCAAGTCATAATGGTGATTTTTACCAAATTTTTACTCCTAAATAAATGATTTAATCCTTCAAAAGGTATAAAACCTAAGATTGAGTTTGTGTAGCTTAACTGTGTAGGGGTATTGAATGTTGACTGTGCTTTTTTCCATTTAGAGCATATTTATCTTACTTTTACTCATTTTTAGACCTTAAAAGTTTAATTTTACAAGTTTTAAACTATCTATATTCCTACTTATCACTCAAAACCACCACACACCCTCCCAATTGACTCAAACCATATTGGGTATGTCATGGTTGACTATGGCAACCTCTTAGTAGACCCCTATAGATGGCATTCCTAGCCTTAAACTAGCTTATTTTTATGATCAAATATCCTACATGAATCATGAACACTCTTTATTCTCTATAGTAATCTCAAACTCATCTGCATAGTCAAGATTAAGCCTAATGGAAACATGACTATGACTGAGACATTTTTGTCTAAATCCCTGCCTGTAGGTTATTATAGCATCGATTTAGTTTATATATGATGTTTAATCATCCTTATTTTCATTTCTTAAATCACAAGATACTCCTCATGATTTGGTTTTACTTGGAAACCCATCAAATAACACCATCTTCATGTTTAGGTCTTCAACTGGGACACCTATGTTTTCTGACCTTTAGGTGTTTATGCTTTGTTTGAGCTTGCTTATGATGATTATAGATTCCCCTTATAAAAATATTGAAGGTACCTTGAGGTGAGTAATTTTATTTCATGTGTTGAAATCACTTAACAGATCTAAAACACTAAAAAAGCATCAAGTTTATGTCATTATCTACCTGACCAAGATAGTTCTCATCCTCCCTTGTAGGTGGACATTAGCATGGTTTTAAGCACTAAGAATAGGGTGTCAACTTCAATTAATATTTTTAGACACCAGCTGCATAAATTTTCCTATTTTACTTCTCATAACAACCTCTACCAATCACTTTACAAATAACTTCTTTACAATTGAGTCCTCTTTGCTTGTAGATGCATGCTCTACCCTATGTACAGACTAAGAGTGAGTCTAGGAGGTCAAAAGTAATAAAATTCCATCTTCCCTTGATGTTTCAATCCATGGATGCCATTTGAAACATTTGGAATCACTCTTATATTGAAGACAAGCTTGGTTTTCAACTTTGGTTGAATAAAACCCTCTTTTGGTATCAAACCTATAGATGTTATTGAATGAGTTCAGTGTGTTTTATGGTAAGTTTGAGACCTTAAATAACACACTTTCTCTCATTTTTTACCTTTTACACTTGGCATAGACCTAGTCTATAATAGGAGATACAAGGCCAAGTAGTTAAGAATAATTAAAAGGTCATTGAGACTATGGTCAACATCATTTTCAAAACCTACAAGGCCTCTATTTTGCCCTTTTAGAGACAAAGGACCTAGACATACAATCTTTGCTATGTGGTGATTCCTCAATCCTTGGTAGGCTACCAAAGATCACTAGCATGATCATCAAGGTATCAATATATTTCATATACCATCATGAAGATTCAAACCTATCATTTTACCTCTGTACAAGCCTCTATAGATTTGCAAATGTAACCTAAAGATATGCATTTGACTATATATGAGATAGAGAGGGGAAATTGGGTAGTGATATGTTTGCTAAAGGTCTCTTAACATCTCAAATGGATTTTTCAATCCTCAAAATGATTTTTAAATCACCAAGATCACTTGAAATCAACTTAAAACACCCTCCTCTACGTGGACATCGCCCTCCTAAAAGTGAAAAGGGTGGGTAGAGAATGAGAATGTGAACAAGATGCATGATTTCAAGGTTCCACATGAGTTTAAAACCTATGTAAGAAACTTTAAAACATACTCACACCATCAAGGATATGAAACAAGTGAAATACTCTCTTTTCAATGTGAATTCCACTTTTGAAGGCATCTAAGATAACTGTAAGTGTGAAAAGACCAGTTTGTAATCACAAACAAACCTAGGAGAGGTTCCCTGACTTCATGAGACTTAAAAATAAATAATAACCATTTAAAACCTATATAATGACCCTTAAAAACATAATAAACTATCAAACCTATAAAATAAAAATAAAATATTTTAAAACAAGTGCAAACAGTGACCCCTCTTAGATGAAGGTGTATAAAAAACTACCTAGGGTCTAAGTGATGGTTCATAAAGGAGAGGAGACAAAAATTAAAATTATTTCTATGAATTTGAATTAAAATTAGAACCCTTTCAACCCCTAAGATCATTCCTCCCAAATCCAATCGTATAACCCACACTAAGCATTTGAAAATGACCTTTCTTGGTTTGCAAGGAGAAGATGGAAGAAATAGAAGTTTCAGCTAAACTTTTTGACCTTATCTCAGCAAAAAAATAATTAAAATGATTTTATGGAGGTGAATAGACATATAAATCATGTTTTTATCTAAAAATAAGCTCACCAAATCTGTACAAGTGCCCAAAAGGGCCAAAAATGAAGGAGAAGCTACCTTTTCCTACATATAACTACTTATTATACTGAATTATAACTTATCCTAACATATTATGACCTCCTCCATGTTAGGATAAAGTTTGGTGACAATTTTTCTCACTTTGAAAGTCCGTAGAAGTTATTAAATAAGCCAAAATATGGCCAAAAATGCATATATACATATGAGACATGGTAAAGGATCAATTTTATGACTTAATAACAATTAAAACAATTAAATGACCACCATATTACATTTTCAACACAATTTTATCCTTTGACCATGTTCTACTAGGGTTGACCAACTTTGACTTTGTTAGACTAGACTAGTACAAGGAGAATGGGCTTAGACTAAGGCTAAAGGAAGGATAAGTAAGATGTATAGAACAATATGAGACCCCATAAGACATGTAGAAAATTATAAATGTATGGGTTAACCCAATTTTACTAAAATTAAAATTTGGTCAATAGTAAGTATTAGGGAAGTATTTATCTTTATTTGCTAAGAATGGCATGTTTTCAGCATTCAAGAGTTAGGAATCAGGTTTTGTGTTGGGATATAGATTTAAAAAAGATATAAAAAAATATTTTAAACATAAATCCCAAAAAAAAACCTTTAATATCAAAATCTATTGGACAAAATTTCTGAATCAAAATGCGAAAACAAAAATTCCAAAGAGAAAAATCTCTAAAGTGTATATAAAAATTATGATCTATCAGACAATTTATTCAATACAAATGCCTGATGACCAAATATATTTGAAATAAATGTTCTAAAAAAATTAATAAATCAAAAAAATCTAAAGACCAAATTTATTTAGAACAAAAGTTCTAAAGATCCAAAAGTCTTAAGAAGAAGGCCCAAGCAAAATGCCCAAAAAACCAAATCTTGAATATAATTCCTCTAAATAAAACCAAGTCCCAAAAAAAACTCATGAACAAATGCTAGATACATATTTTTCACACAAATTCCAAAAATAAAACTTTAATACCAAAAATCTATCGGATAAAATGTCTGAATAAAAATGCGTGAATAATAAATTTGATGAATAAGACCTAAATATGTTTCTTTCAATAAACTAACTCTTGGAAAACTTGCATGGCTCAAAAAATATCCCAAAAAGGAATTAATAAGGTTATCCCATAATATCCCGAAGGGTTATCTCAGGTTTATATGATCAATGACTTCGATCACCTAGGTCTCAAGTTTAATTCTTTCCAAGCACCTTATGATGCACCGAGGCTTAGGGGCAGAAGCTCACCTACATTCTAAAGTAGCCATGGGGACACCTTGAGGTAGGGTTTGAACTTATCCATGTGTTCCACATATATCACCATAGGTTGATTTAAATATGGATAATTCATTTGACATTATGGACCCAGACCCACCCCCATTAAACTTTAGATGTAGATTAAATTTTAATTTCTCATTAAAGGGTCAACGGTAAATAAGTAAGAAAATAAAAATAGAAAAGAGTCAGTCTAAAATCCCCCTAAACCTAAATGATTGAAATTAAATTTTGATGGGGCATGTAGAGGTAATCTAGGGGCATCTTGTGCAAGTTTTGTGATAAAATATTGTAGTGTCTCTCTAATTCAAGATTTATCTTTGAATATTTTAGATGGGACTAATAATGAAGCAAAGGCTCATGTATTGACTATTAGAGTAGAAATGGTTATAGAATATGGCATATCCTCTCTTGAAATTGAAGGCAAATCTCATGTTGTGATTCAAGCCATGATTAATCAGAGGGAAAAATCTTAGAAAATATCTAATATTTTAGATATTATTATCCTAAATTAGAAAATTTTAAAGCCTAGTCATGCTCTCATTACTTTAGGGTAGGCAATACTATTATGGATTTTTTTTAATCTTATGTAGCTATTAACCAATTCATATATGTTAGAATGGATAACATTAGGACTAGTTGGGAGGATTATAGTAATATTGATCAAATTGATCTATGAAAATAATAGGAGTTGGTAGGAGTTATTTTAATTTTTAATAAAAATTAAAATTAAATTATCCATAAATCTTATTGAGAAAGGTTATATCCTATTACTTTGATTATGTGTCAGCATGTTTGAGTCAAGTGGGATTTGATAGTGGAGGCAATCCAATTAACAATAAATAGGACTTGACTTAATTCATTGTTATGGCCTCCATATGATTTACATCATACACATTTAATGTTTGGGATTGATTTGAAAATGTAATGATCATGAGGTGGCCTTCTTTTAGAGTTGGGCTTCTATCTTGGGGCCTTATTTTACATGGTGTTTTGATGAGATGGATTATTTCTAGGTATAATAAATAGGGTGGCCATTGGTCTTTAGCTCTACCAAGAATAAAGAAATGGGGTTTGTAGGCTTGGTGTCTAGGATGTGAATTTTCAATGTTTTTTTGTCCCATTGGTGGAAGTGGAAGAAACCATTGAGTAGGTTTTGGGGTTGGCCATGTTGGAGGTGAGCAAGAGGGTAAGAGACAATTATTATTTATATTTTTATATGTGAGTAATCTTTATTTTATTATGTCTTATATAGAGTAAGTCTAGAGGTTAGTTGATTTTTTGTGTGGCCAGAATATAGACATGGTCTCCTGATTGAGATTGATTCTCTCCAGCTCAATCATTCTCCCACACTCCCTTTCTCTAATAAGGACACATTGGGTTTTATTCCCTTTTTAGTTTTTTGAGGTTAAGAATCTAGGTTTATGGTGTTGGTAAATTTTTCATAAAAGGTGGATGAGGTTTTTGCATATAAATTTAAAGAGGTACAGAATGGGGGTATATGCATGTTTGAAGTCCAAGATTTACTACAACCCATTCTAATATTGGAAGAATGGTGAGCATTAATAAGCAACTAGAATGTGTCAAGGTAATCAAATGACTAGTAAAGGGCATGGCACAAGGGGGTTTTCAAGGCTCTCCCATGGTGGAAAGGTAAATTTTTTTAATTTAAGGAATTAATGAGCTCATAGAAAAGGATAGTCTTTTCTAATTTATAGGAGGCCATCGAAAAATATCATGAGTAGATAGTCTAGTTAGCTAGAGTGGTTTTAGATGTAAAATCTTAGGAAGTCCATGTAGCTGGTTTTAAAAAGTCTAGTATTCCCTGTAAGTCAAGAGACTTCCTACCTAGTAGATGGAAACTGGTAGAGCTTGTAATTTTGGAATGATTGTAATTTAGTTATTTTTGGCTCCTTTGGGCTGACTTCAGTCTTAAAAATTAAAATAAGGGAATGTTAGTATGATTTTTATGAAGTTTATAAAGAAATTGTAGGTATTTTTTTATAGTTTTGTTGATTAGAGACTATTGGGTAACTTAAAATTCTAAATAGTCTGGTTATGGTTTGGTCGATTGGCCTTGACATTTTTTAATGTTAAGTCAAACCACTCTTTCATTTTTACATCTCATGTGTTATAAGGGCCAGAGACCCATTAAATTATCTAACATCGATCAAAAATAAATTTAGTCCATAAAAATATATAATATTATCTTCTAAGTATAATGATTAAAAATCAATCATTTTAGTATTTGCATAAACATGTAGAATAATGGATCAACAAACAAGGATAAAATCTAAAAAAATTGGGTCTTCATTTCCTTAAGAAGAAAAGGGGGATGTTGGGTACAACAAATGTCAACTTATAGGTGGAATACTTTTGAGTATTTGAGGACTCAAAACTTCTTTTAGTAATATAAAGACATGAACTATGCCATAGAAAAATATTATAATCAAAAATATGAAAGAAACTCCTAAGTAAATTCACACAACATACTTGCCTTCTTGCCCATGGATATGTGTGTGCTAAAAGTGAAGTTCCCTTTTTTTGATGAGTTTCTCAAAGGCTTGATGAATGTGTAGGTTTCATTCTAGTTTCTCTTAAGTCTCATTTAAATCAAGGGAAATTTAGGCATTGCTCTACTACCAGCTAAGTGTCCATAACCCTGATAGAGATACCTTGGGTTCCCTTTCTGCCCTTTCCTTCATTTTATTGATAATGATGTGTGGTACATTGACCTTATTTCATCATTTGAGACTTTTGATTTTATTTATATATTCTCTTGTATTTATTAATTTATATTTTGAAATCTTATTACCTTTTCATTAATTTGAATGGAAAGAGGAGGGTTGAAACCATAGTGAGTTGGTATGGTTATAAAACAAATCATTACTAGAACATCCCTACCAGCTACATCTACACTAATAATTTATCATTTCCAATAAGAATTTAATGTAATAAGTGTGCTTGATCCAATGAAATAAGATTTTTTTCTAAATTCATATGAAGTATTTGAAAGAAAATTTCACATACTTGGTAGAAATATTCAATGGTGACAATATTTAGAATGGTTTTTGATTACATACCTACATATTAAAGCTATAAACACATAAAGATACCTAATTTGTGTAAAAGTCCCAAGTTGGGAATCTTTTTACAATTTTCTTTTTCTATTATTAGTCTATTTAAGCATAAGATAAGGGGCTTAACTAGTTAAATTTTAGCATTGGTTATGTCAAAATAAAACAATTCAAATTATCATAGGAAACAATAAAATAACTAATCTATAAAACATTAAAACTAGACATAGAAAAAAAGAAAATATACTAAGAAAGCAATAAACTAATCTAGAATGTAGGAAATATATCCTAAGAAAGTAATAAATATATTCTAATATAGTAATAAATCTAACCTAATCCTACCTCTACCATGTTTTTTCATCAATTGTGGGTAACTTTAGATGGTACAACCATGAAGTAATGCTTCAAAAATTGTCTATTGCCTAGATATGTGAGTTCATTTCCCTACAAGACTTTTGTATGGAATGCATATTGCCTAGGATCTCTCAAATTTGATATGGTCTAATCCATAGTGGGGATAATTTATCATGATATCCTTTCTTTTCATGGGCTTTATCCTAAAGTATTATCAAATCTAAGATCCTAAATGCTTTTATATTTACTCTTTTATCAAACCATCTCTTGACTATGTCTTGGTGTTTGATGAAGGTCTATAGGGCTTCAATATTTAAATCTTCCATTTCTATTATGTCTAGTAGTCAAGTTTATGCTTTATCATTTATTTCCATGTATTCTTACATGAATTGATAAGTTAGTAATTTGAGCATGATTGGGAATACTAGCCTACATCCATACACCAATAGATAGGGTGAATCTTTAAGGGCCTATTTGTATATTATTTAGTATACCCAAAGGGCATACTTCAATAGATTATTCTAGTCCCAAAGCTTATCCCTAGCTGACTTATTACTGGCATCTATCATGTTCTTATTCATTGATTCATCTAATCCATTTCCTTGGGGTTAATGGTTAGAATATGGCCTGATAGTGATATGGTTTTCATGATCCCATTTAGTGAATTTATATGATATGAATGTTGGCCCATTGTCACAAACTAGAGAAATGGGAGTGCCAAATCTAGTTGTAATATGTTCTTCCAAGAATCAAATCACATCTTATGCTCTAGAATTATTTGTGGCCATGGCCTCAGTTTATCTATTACATTATTTTATGGTAGTGAGTACAAACTTATGGCCTGGTAAGGAATTTGGGTTAACAACATCAATGAATTCTAAACCCTATTGCAAAAATAACCTTCCTTAAAAAAACATGTTGTGAAGGCATTGTTTCATGTACTTATCTCTTAGTTAAATCTTGATATTCATGTCATGTTCTTACATGAGCATGAACATCCTTAAAAATTGTTGGCCAGTAGTAGCCCATTATTTTGATCTTGTGGGTTATGGCATTCTTAGATGGATGACCACTAATATCTTCTAATGTAAGTTTTCTAGAATATCTTTAGCTTCTTCTATTCACACACACCTAAGATAGATGTTTTCATAGCTCCTTCTATACAAAACTCATTTTTTGATCATGTAATGAGAAACTTTGAGCCTCATAGATATCTTTCATTCTCTATTGAGTTTTGGGGAACAAGTACCGATAAGCAGATATTGTATTATGTTATTATACCATTCTCTTTTAGATACTTGAGCTTCACATACCTCTTTAATAGTAATACGTGGATCTGATTTTGACATGAGTTGAAAAATGCCTTGACCCCAAATGATCTTAGCAGGCTTGATTTCTATCTATTTCTTTTAGCTTTTCCATCCATTTACCTCAAAATTATCTTATTTCAATTTTGGACAAGGTGATCTTAATAGTAGGATCAGGTACAATGGTAATAGTCATATTCCTTAAGATGTAGTGTCAAAATGTCTTCACTACTTTGACAAGAGTGAAAATCTGTTTATCAATCATGGAGTACTTAAGTTTTTCATACTTCAAATTTATGCTCATAAACGCAATTGGATGTTCAATATTCTCCTTCTATGTTATGACATCATCAATTATATGCTTTGAAGTAAATGAGTAAAAATAAAAATATTTTGTAAAATCAAAACTAATTAGTATTGGGTCTGGAGATGTAGTATATTTAATGTCTTGAAAAGACTTATAGGCCTCAATTTTTCATTCTATTTTGGCATACTATTTGATCATTGCATTCAGGGATCTAACAATCTCTACAAATCTTGAGATAAATTTCCTTACAAAATTAATATTCCTAAAGAATGACTTGAGCTCCTTCTTGCTATTTGGTGACGTAATATTTAAAATTCCTTGAATTCTATCTGGATCAATGATGATCCCTTCTTTAGTAATGATGTGTCCTAAAATATTGCCTTTAGTCACTCCAAATATGCTCTTCTTTGGGTCTAGCAAGATTTCAAACCTTCTACATATTTTGAAGATTGACTATAGGTGGCCTACATGGTCATTCCTATTCTTAGAGAACATAGTAAGATCATGCATATAGATGATTATGCACTTACATGTTAATATTTTAAATCCATGATTCATGGCTCAATAAAAAGTGGATCTTAAGTTTATTAGGCAAAAAGGCACCATTTTGTATGCATAAATCTATCACTTCATAGTAAATACAGTTTTTATTCTATCCTCTGATTGTATCAGTACTTGATTATAGCTTGAAAATACATCCAAGAAGGACATCATTATAGAGACACTTACTATCTCTATTAATTCATCTAAGGAAGGTAGGGGATAGTTTTCCTTTTCACAAGTAATTATTAAAGTTTTTAAAATCAACACATAACCTGATCTCACCACTCTACTTTTTGATTGGGATCAAATTGGCCACCCAGGTAGAATGTATGATTGGGAAGATTATTATAGCACTTAGAAAATTTTCCACTTATCTTTCAATGAGAGGCTCCAAGATAGGATTCACTAGTCTCTATCTATTTCTAAATGTCTTGAGGTCAGGTTTTAGTGGAATTGTATGAGTTATGACCTTAGGTTCATAAACCTTCCAGTCTTCATATGTCCAAAAATCACATCTTTATATTGAGTGATTAAATCCTTCAACCATTGTATTTATTTTGGTGTATAGTTGAAGCCAATGTTAACATAACATGGGTTATGTTCATCTCCTAAATTATCCCTTTTGAAGTTAGGTTCATTGAATTTTGGTTACCTTAGCTACTAAACTTAAGGATCTATGTAAAATGGTCTTTCTAAGGAAACAAACCCAGTTGGGAGATGATTCTCTTTAAGATGGAGAATACCTTCCTTTTTTGACTCCTCTTGATAGACATGATTGACTTCTTTATCATCAATGATTTGGGACTCAAATTTCCTTAAATTAGTTAGAAAATAAATGATCTATTGATCATCATAAAAGACTTGGAAATTTTCTATATTATTAGGAATAGAAGGACAAGGTACTAGTTCAATAGATAATCTCTTTACCTTATATTGTTGGAGAGGCTCCAAATTAGTAGTAGTAGTAACTAGTGAGTATGTAGATTGATTTTAATATCTAAGAACTGATACTATGTTGAAATATTCAAAGCTCTCAATCATATCCCATGCTCTATGTTTATACCTTTTCAAATAAGATAACTTGCACTGGTATTTGTTTCTAACTTGATTGACTACTAGATCTGAGTCATAAAATATTGGCACATACTTTACATTTTTTTTAGTGTAAATTTTAGTCCCAAAATTAAAACTTTATACTCAACCTTATTATTATTATAAGAGAGTTTTAACCTTTATGATACCAATAACTTCTTTCCCTATGGATTAATCAATTCAATTCCTACACTTTATTCATGTTTCGATCTACCACCATCAAATTGTAAAGTCCATATCTAATTGGAACCTTTAGATTCTAGCTCTTATATTTGAGTTTTTGGAGTAAAATTGTAAATACCAAGGCTAGGAGATTCATACTTTATCTATTCATTCTTGACATTATATTATGTGATAGGATATTTCATTCTTGGTTCCTTGTCAATCTATATTTGACTTACAATGCCTCTTCATGGTATCTAAATGTGAGAAAAGTCTATAGAGAGGTACCCATTGAGATTTTTGGACTAGTTCCTACTAAGTAATAGTCCATAGCCTTCAGGTATGTCTATTAAAAGGATGTCAATGGATATCTAGACTCATGGTTTAGATACTACTTGAATACACATATTAGTTAATTCTCCAATTATTGGTATGACCATTTTATCTAATTATGAAATTGTTCTCTTTGAATGGATTAGATTTAAACTAATATTTTGACATATGGAAGTATGAATAATAGTTACTAAGGCTCCATAATCAATTAAATAGTTATGAATATTCTTACCAAATGCTTTGATAATCAGTAAAAAGGGTGGAACTTTTATATTTTTATAGATGACGTTAGTGTTAATAGCTTTTCCTTTATCTATAGATGATTTGGTCCTTTATATAAGTATATTCACTATGATATATTTAAATAGTAGCTCCTTCTACTTAGTGAACTGAGCTAATTCATGAAGAGTAATATTTTATTTTATTTTCTTCATGTCTTCAATAATTTTGTATCCTCCTTTGCTCTATTCTTCTTTATTTTGAGGCTGATCAATCCCTTTTGGGGGAGGTGTATTATTTTTTATATTTAGGATTGGTGGAATGGTTATGATATTTTGAGGAATAAAAGTTTTGAATGGCTTCTTGTTCCCTATATTATATCCACCTTTTTAAAATTATTAGAAAACATGAATCTTGTCAGTGTTGTTCTCTAGTACATTATCATCTTAACTTGGAAAGAGAAACTCATGAGTCTAAAAGAACATGATATAGATTGAAGAGATAGGATCCTAGTTGAATTTTTGTGGATTATGAATCTAGTCCTATGTTACGACCTCTCTTTGAAATATTTTAAATTTTAAACAAAATTCAACACAATAAAACTCACCATGCTAACAAGTATTATGGATTTTGCACCAATTAGGTAGAGTCATCTCTACCATGTTGATTTTTGAAAGATTTCTAGCATGATCTATGTTTTTTATAAGCCTATTCAATTATATATTATACCTCTAGAATCTAAAATTTTGATTAACACTTTGACCAATACTATTGCCCATATTTCTCTACATGCTAAGGAAGTAATTACTTAACTTTTGAACCATATTTTGAATAGAATCTATCTCCACCGTTACATAGTTAGTGACCTAGATAATAGCATTAGAATATGTGGCCAATTATTGATTATATTTATAACCATTTCCCTGTACATGGTTGTTTAATAAAGTATAATTTAGTTGTGGTGTTTGTGTCATAGGAGGCAATGTGTATAACTAGTTTTAATTGAACATTGAAATGTTTTGCTTTACATATGGTACTAAATTTAATACTAAAGATCCATTATTGATGTTAGGTATTCTAGGAACCTAGGGATTAATTTATATATTAATGTTGATGTCCTCTTTATATGCTAACACCAATTTGGTGGTAGCAGCTACTCTTCTCAGGAACACTATAGTAATTAGATATAGAGCCTTCTTATACATATCCAATGCTAATGTTTCTTATAGTTTATACATTGAGTTTAACCATGTATACATATTTTTAAACCTTAAATTGACATCTTGGATTGCCTCATTGAGCTCCCTCGTCATGCTAGTGAAGTGATGATATATCAAATTAGGGTTGGTGATCTATCTAAATTATGTAAGAAAAACTAATTGACATTTATTCCAAGAAGTGATGGGATTTTACATTAGATTAAGATACCAGTAATAAGTAGTATATCTTAGTGTAAAATAAAATAACTACATGATACATCCTCATTGATAACATTCATTAATCTCAAATTAGATTTAAAATATATGATGTGTTCCTCAACTATTCTTACTCCTACAGGAGAGAAGGATGGAAAATGATTTTTAGGATTCCTTGGTAGGTCATGCATGTCTCATGGGATGGCCATAGAAAATATAACCAACCAAGGTGGTTGAGCCATGGGATTATTAATAAGGTAAGTATTATTATTAAATAAGGTGTCATAGGTCTATTAGGGATAGTTTTTATAATTCTAGGTCTCTTATGATCTGACAAGGGTGAGACTAGTAGACCATCTTGAGAACTAGATTTGGTCACTGTCCTAGGTGACTCTAATGCAAATCTATATAAAAACTAACCTCTTTTATCGAGGGTGTTGGCTCTCCTTCTAGAACTAGAAAAAGTATGTTGATGTTGGTTCTATTGATGAGGGTTTTAACCACACTAATCTCATAATGAGGTAGCCTCTAACATTTTAAGATCTCAATGGAGGTGAAATCCACTCTAGGGCATGAGTTTTAGGTATGAAATATTGAACAACCTATTGGTATAATAGATGGTGGGGTATATAGGTTGTTGAAAAGGTTTTTGGATAGAGGTGTGGTCTTTTAAAAGGAAGTGAGAATCTATGTGAATTATATGGATAGTTGGTTGTTAATCTAAAGTGTGTAGGTCTCAAAATAAACTAAAAAAGGAGGGAAGGGTAAGGCGAAAAATAAGGATATGTTTCTTTCAAGAATCACTTCCCTAGCTAGTTCCTAAGTGGATAATTAATTTCAAAACCTATGCATGTTGCAAGAAGTTGTTTCACACACATAGTCAGACACAACTAAGAATTCCAAGGGGGATACTAATATAAGAAACTCATGGGCCTCAATAAAAGGTTGTTTCTTTTAGGGTAGCTATTGTAGACTCTTAATGAAGAGATTATGGCTTAGGCTTAGTGAGGTATCTGAGGCAACTGTAGCACACTCACAAATAATCATATCAAATGAAATCACTCATACATACTAAGAATTATCAATCAATAAACTTAACTATCCTAAAAAATGCAATTTACCAATGATTATATATTTTTTGCACATATAAGACTGATATATTAATCATGACAATCAATAACCCATTCATAGATTTTGCACACTAAAATTTATTAAATCATATAACCAAAGAAATAAAATCTAATTACACAAATAATGGAAAGAAAATATGCAAACACATGAGTGGATAGCCAAAATTACTTAACTCTTGTATATTCAAAATTCTATAGCAAATTCAAATTATCTATTACAATTTCTTAAATAAACTTGGGGAGGGATCACCTCATCCTCTAAGTTCATGAAAAATTCATTACATTCAATAATTAGAACATAAACTCTAACTATGGTCAAAACCATATAGAGTTTACTTACAATTGTCAATTAGTCTAAGTTGCCTTTACAAAAATCATGCAACATGTACATTTGTAAAAAGAAGAAGAAAAATTTGTAATTATATCTCAAACTACAAGAAAACTACAAATATATGTAAAACATATATGCACCTTTACAAAATGTCCATGGAAAAAATCCTATCCTATGAAGGTTGCATTGTTTGAATAGCTACATTAACCTTAGTGGGTGTTGTGGTTGAGGTGGTAGACATGTAAAATGATGATGTCAATGGGGCACTAGAAGTAGAAACCTAAGATTGCTTCTTATTCATTTCAATATCCAAGTAACACTTGTAAGAAGCATCATGTTTCTAATGAAGGATGTCTAATTTGAGTAAAGGTGATTTGTGGATTCTACTAACTTAGCCTAGCAGCTTTGCATGTTCTTGTATGGTAACTTGGAATTTTTTCTTGAATATTTACACTTTAGTGAATCTCTTCCTAGTAAATCTCAATTCAGCCTCTATATTGTCCTAGCATCCCCTACAAAGTTTGCTTAAAGTTATTAGTGGACTCCTATATGAGATGATCAAAATTGATCTTGCTAATCAATTTAATTGTAGTGTACTTGACGTTAGATAACTATAGGTCATTAAAAATTTGAATAACTTGGGTCTCATGCTCCTAATATTTGGTAAGTAAATCCCCAACTACTATCAATGATTCCCTTACTTCCTCTATGCTTATAACTACCAAGTTGAGGGTAATATATTCATCCAATTATGTCATGAGGTATAAATGGGAATAAGCTTTATTTCCTATGTATGCAATAGCATCTTCAATTTATTATTTTCATTCCTAAAATAATTAAATAATTTATTAGTTTTTTTGATATGTGGGGATAATTAAATTTTTATGAATTATAGAGCTTCTAAATTATTATAACATTTAGAGGATACATCCTAAACCTTATCCTCAGTGCTTACTCGTACGTGGATAGTCTTGGCTTATTCCTTAAAATATTCTACTTTGGCCTCTAGCTCTTTCTTGTCCATTTATGTACCCTCATAGATGGCCACCATGGCATCCTTGTGTGTTTTAGCTGGATCTTTAAAGCTTTCAACATAGGGGGATTACCTTGGCTACCTATTATTCCTCTTTTTGAGGGCGAAGACCTCTTGTCTCTCCTCAAAAATCAATTCCCTACCATTTTCATCTTCTATAATCCTCTTCTTCACACTTTAAGTTCTACAAAATGTTTTTTCAAACAAGGTGGTGATAGAAGGGATCTTAGTGATTTTTAAATTGGGTATATGAGAGGTCTTAGTTCTTTAATCCATGGCCAGGGAGGAATATTCAATTTATTAGCATCTTATTCAGGTAAGGTTTTGACTACAACCTCTTTTTTAGCCTCCTCAACTACTTATTTATTCTTGGATGACTTAACAAGAGTGTTAGGTAAGGAGGGATAGATGATTTTAGACCAATCCACTCCTCCAAACTGAGGGAGTGGATGGAATATGACTATCTATGGCTTGGTCCACTTGCCTTTGCCTAAACTTGTCACTATTATCTCTTCAAATGGAATTGTGGATGGAATGAGAAGGGTGATCTGAGTGTATTGAACATGGAGTTGTGTTGTGGCCATGGTTGTTTCTATATTTTGAATGCCTTCTTATTTTTCTTTGATCTAATAGTGGTAGTCCCAAAAGGAATAGTGGATGTAGTTATTATGGAAGTGGATGGAATGGAGGTGAAAACAATATCAATAGAGGTTATATAAGTAATAGTAGAATAAATAACCTTCTCAACCTTTGGGGTGATTAAGGGGAATTGTATGAAATAAGTGCAAATAAATGGATCAATGGTGGAAGTGGGAACTTTCACCTTAGGGGTTCTCAAAATAGGGTAAATATAAATAAAACTAAATATAGGAATAAAGACAAAAGATAAAGGAGTAGTTTCAATAGACTAGGTACCAATTATTCCACCCATAGCTAGATATTTACCCTTGTCTACTCCAAGGCTCAAGGCCTTAGCCTTCTCTATCTCTGTGTCCTCATCTGAGTCATCTTATTCTTCTTCCAAGTCAAAAATCTCTCCTACCACCTATAGTTATTGGGGCACTATAGGCAAGCCTTGAGATAATTCAATTATGGGACTACCTGTAGGAGGCATGGGCTTCCTTGTATAGATAATGGTGGTCTTTGGCTATGTGGAGGAGCCTTTCTATCATATAGAAACTACTTCTTATATTACTACCCCTATATATGTGGCAACTTGTGCCTAGGGAATAGGTGTGGTCATTTGAACTATGCTAGCAACTGGGTATTCTTGCACTTGTTCTTCCTCATCAAAATATAATTTTATGGGGTTTCCTTATTGTGCTCCCTTATGGTTAGGTTCAACTACCCTAGTTTACTTTGTAATAGCTTTTAAATTTAGAGGGAGTCCTTGTGATGAAAAACCTCCTTGATCCTTTGATTGTTCTATAGACTAGCCCTTCTAGAAGTCTAAATGGGTCCACCCTTGAGAGAGTGACTTTATTTTATAAAATTACCTCATGGAGGTGGTATGATATTATTGAATAATCCTCAAATGATCCTTATTTAATCCAAAAATCTTTACCCTCTCCAAAACTTCCTCATCATTCTATGCATTTAGAAATAAAAAGTCATAAGGGTAAGGCTCATGGTTGTAAGAGATATTAAAACCTTGTATATGATTTTTAATGAGTTGATGGGTATCCCAATCCATATGTGCAAGTGTAGGGAAGTCACAACATTTACTCTTTCTACCAAATTCCCTAAAATGTTTTCTCATTATGTACACAATTTGACTGATAACTATGTGGTGGCTAAAGAATGAGGCTTTCTTCATTCTAGAAAAATCCTATTATATGCTCCACCATAATTTAAAATCAATTTATTACTTATATATCTTATCAATAACATACTTGGGAAGGCATAGGGGATGAACCTCATTTCCATAGGTCATAATAATAGTGATGTTTGGATACAAGAAGTAATAACCTCTTCCAAAAAGTGATTTCAAAATGTTTGATCATATCTTGGGCATTGGTGAACCATGAATATTATACCAAACTTGAGGATATACATCCTCATTAATTTTAACCATATTCTTCATATAAATGTAGACATGCATGAATTGAAAATGGTCACCAATTGTATTTTTAATACAGTCAGTGTTTCGGCTCCATAACTCACCAAAAAAAATTTAAACCATCCTTATAATAAAATCCAATAATTAATACATCATTTAAAAATGTCATGAAAGAGTGGGCCACTTATCCTTGGAGATGACCTTCTCTCTCAAATGAAAACTATCTCTCCCAATACAAAGGTGGTGTCACTAGTCATCATCATTTTCAACAATGACACATAATCTAAATAAATAAAATGAATGTTAGGCATGACATAAAGTCTATTTAGTAGTGTCATACCTATTTTCACTCCCATCCTAAACTAGTTAATGGGAGTAGGCCCATCTGGTTTCTTCCCTTTGAATGTGATGGTATGGTTTGGGAGTATCCATGAAGACAATACCTTCTCCATTGTGTTCTCCTAGTTCCACTATACTAGATTGTGCTTGTCAAAGTAAGTGTTGGGTGTAGGCAAAGATATGTATCTTTAGAAATCAGCCACCATGATGCAAGCCACAATTGTAAGATTACTAATATGGTACAAGAAATCATCTTGTGTGACCTTTCCTGTGAAGAATTAGTCGCATAAGAGGTCAGAGTGTGACATCACATCATGCTTGATGGTAGTAAAATGAAATCCTTACCTTTTTAAGTCAAGTAAATCCTTGATAAACAATCATTTAATGGGGGATATGTTTCCATCCAAAGCGAATACATCCACATATTCAACAATGTCCCATAGTTATAAATGATTGGTATACCTATTATCAAAGATAGTGACATCAAAGACTGTATCCATAAACTCTATTGAATCCTTAATTGAGTATGGTGATGGTGTAATTGCTCCCTTGAATGGCCTAGATAAAGATAACATTGTTATTTATATATAATTAGATTACTTATAGTGTCTTTTACATGCTCTATGTGTTTTATGAATAGTTTTTGCTCCCACTAGTCATTGGTTCTTCATGTAGTATTCTCATAGGTATTAGCTAGGGATTTTGGTAATTTAGGATAGTAGTAGACTTTGAGTATAAATTTTTATGTGAAAAATAAAGGATTTAATGGCTGCACATTATGTATATAGCTTTAGAATTGAATACTAGTTCATATTATTTAAATTCCCAATGATCACCTATTTTGTATTTTATGCATAGTTTAAATTTTGTTAGTTATAGTTAGTGGTTAACTTTAAAAAACTATTAGGAAGTATTTTGGATTTATTTGACTAAGTATAGTAGGTATTTTTGTCTTTCTTGGTATTCAAGTATTTGTGTTTTATGTTGGGACTGGTTTTTATAAAAGACCCACAACAAAAAGCCTAAAGACTTAATTCCCATTGGATAATAGTTTCAAATCATATGTATAAAGCTTAATAGTCTATCAGACAAAATGTCTGCTAAAAAAAGCTTGAAGACCTATGATTGAAATTAAGTCATTTTAGGATAATTACTTTGGATAAAATATCCAAACAAAAACCCCAAAAACATAATATCAAAACAAAAGTTTTGAAGACCCAAAAAATTCAAAATAAACAAGGTGCAAATAAAAGAAGTGCTAAAGAAAATTTGATAAATTATACCCAAAATAAAAAACCTTGCAAGCCAAACCTATCAAAAAAAATGTCCAAACGAAAATCCCAAACATAAATCTTGATAAATAAGTCTACAAAGGATCAAAGTCTTAAATGATCAAAGTCTCAAATAAACAAAGTCCCAAATAAACAAAGTCTCGAAAACCATACATAGTTCAAAGACTTCTAAAAAGGCATTAATAGAGTTAGCTTCATAAAATATGCATAATACCATGCTATAATGTGATAAGTTCTCATAACTATAAATACTAAAAATCAATTTTGTTGAATAATTTTCCCTAGCATATAGAAGAAAGGCTTAACAAACAAGGTTAGAATATGAAAAAAGTGGGTCCCCATTTATTATTTGAGGAAAAGGGGGATGTTGGGTAAAACAAATGATAACATACAAGGGGAATACTCTTGAATATTGAAAAACCCAAAACTTTGGTTAGTAACCTCAAATCAAACATAAACCATGTCATAAAAAAATAATAAAATTATAAATATGAAAGGGACTGCTGAGTAGATTTACATAGTATAATTGCCCTTTTATCCTTGGCTTTGTGTGTGTTGAACATGAGGTTCATTTAACCCTTATTATAGTGAGATTTTTCAAAGGCTTGATGAAGCTATAGGTTTTTGGAACACAATTAGATACTGAGAGGGGATGAATTAGTATATCAACTAAAAATAATCATTTAAAAAAAATTAAAGTAGATTAAAATATATATGTAGATTAAATTGAATATGTAGAGATCACACACACATAAATATTCATGACATCAGATTTATACATGGAAAACCTAAAGGGAAAAACCATGGTGATAATAGCTACTAAAATCTACTATTCTAATCAAGCCTCACAGTTTAAATCCTCACTAGAAAACCTCATTGGTTATAATTTTAATGGCACTCACCCTAAGGAGACACCAACCCCCTAGTTTAAGAGATTCAACCTTAAATATGAACCCACTTCCTAATTAAGCACAAACTCAACTTGTTTGATGGAAACAACCAATTAGATCTACAATGGAGCTACAACTCTAGCTTATAGCATATATTCATAAATGAACCCAATCCTTTTGTTCTCTATTATAGGTTTGATCTAGAACTACTCATACTCTACACATAATCTCTTTGTGCCTTTATTCTCCCTACCCCTCTATCTCTATGTCTAGATATGTATCTATTTGACACACTTCATCTCTCTTTCACTCTGCTCCTCTATGTCTCTATATTTTTTGTTTGATATAATTCATCAATAATAGCTCATCCTCACTACACTTCTACCTATGTCTAGATATTATTCTATATGACACAATTTTGGTACTCTAGTAGCTTTTGCCTGTATCCTAGAAGTCATATATATAATATTTGGTCTAGGTTTTCACATCTTCTATGTGATCACATTTTAACTGTAACACATCATGTTCATTCTAGACTTAGTTCATTATTACTTAAATTACAAGTTTCCCACATCTTAAACTCATGCTCCACCACCATGATTTCTAATATTTCACTATATTTATTAAATCTCAAGATCTAGTTATGATGTGCATGTACATTTACATAAATTTAATCAGTTACATCGATCACTCTCATTATTTGTATCATTATATAGGGCTTAACTATAAGTTCCTGCATGTTCCTACATTTGACCATTATCAAGATCATAAATTTAAATCTTGACCTTTGATATTAACTTTGACATTATGATCTGATGTTCTATATTTAATTTACTCATATTTAAAATGCATCCATTCAGTTAATATCTGATAGGTTCCCATTATCTATTAGATCATTATATGCTTATGAACTTTATCTTTATCAAATTTAAAACACATCTGTTGATCTTCCTGATCTAAGCTCTTATGTACCCTTGGATCTCTAAAGATGCATGATCTTTACTTCTATCTAGTTATTAAATGTCTAGCTCTTTATCCCATCTCATTGCTTCTTGAGTCTTTGTATCACTTATGCTTCATCAATATTCTCAGACTTTCTCAATCTTTAACTCACCACTGTGTTGATAAACCTCAAGAACTTTATTCCATCTGAGTCCAATCACTTTGTTGGATCTCTTTTGCATGAGCTTCACTCATTGTTAGATCTTTTATCAAGCCCAATCTTTATCTTTGCTTACCTATTGAGAATGTGACACTTGGAATTAGCACATCCCTTTTGCACATTATTTTTAATTCCCACTATTGAGATACTTGGCATCCTCACATTTCTCATTGATTATTTAACTTTAAATTGCATCATAGATTAACTAAGCAAGATTCATGATTGTTAAACTTGTCACTAATGCATTTACTTGGAGGTCCTTTTGACATTTTGACCTCATTACACTCCATTAGATATTTATCATACAATTAAGAGATATCCATTAATCAAGCTAGGATACATATAAATTCTTAGACTTAGGAAATATTAATTCCTTTGATCACTACTCAATCCAGTAATTTCTAGGTCAAAGGGGCTAGTTTTACAACAATGACAAAGGCTTAAGTTATAACTTAAGCTACCAGGTCCAAGCTATATCTTGTCAACTTAAAAATATAAAATCATTTTAATTCCATGACTTGAACCCTTAGGTTTTATATAATAAACCTTATTTTGTGTGAGAGTAAATATAATTCAATTCTCAACTCATTCCTTCTCATTTGAACTTGTAGACCATATATTCAAGATGCTTGTGAAAAACCCATAATAGATCTCCCATATAATTCATTTGAAAATGTCCATAAATGATCTTAATAAAATCATGACAACTTTATAAGACCTTGTAAAAATTGGATTATTGTATGGAGACCATTTCAATATGTCTAGATGGCTAACTTTGTACTTATATCTCTTTTTGTGCTTATTCACAAGACCTATAATTTAGTGCATATGATCCTCTTAGCGGATTTTATCCATATATTCATTTGTTCCTAAATCCTTCATATGTGCATGATATGACATCATAAAAAATCCTTCTCAACTATTTATTGCAATCTACAAATTTGACTAAGTTTTGAGAAACATTGTCAAAATGCCTGGGAGCCCTACTTTGCTCAAGCATATCTTTTGTCATGTTACATCACATGCCCTGATATTTAGTACATATAAACTAGGCACAAAAATTAATAGACCCATATGACAATTTTATCTTGGCACCTCTATATGTATAAATTTTTACCTCATCAATATGCTTATATGGCTCTGTTGAACCCTTTTGCAAATTTGGTAAGTGTTGGAACTTAGTGAATTTTATCCAAGTAGCCAACTTTGCTTCCCTATATATTTAAATCCACTTCATTTCATGTCTTCAAATCTGGTGAATAACAACTAGGGACTAATGTGATCACAACCATGTAACCATCTCCCCCATACTCATTCACACATGGTAATGGTGATGTAAGCAAAATGCCTCCTCAAATTTTCCTTTATAAACCCAAAATGTCTAGAATAATATGAGGAATTAAATGACTTCCACTCATACAAAAAATCACTCCAATCATCCTTAAATTTTTATAGGATCACCCTATTCATATTTGATCATCAATGACATCAATATCCCTTTTGACGTCAATGACAAACATATTTTCAAAATATGTTTCATTCTATTTTTTGTTGAAGCTCATTAAAATAGGGGAAGCTCAATAATTTCTCTACTACTATCAAAGTGTCCATACCCTTGATAGAGTTACATTGGGCTCCTTATCTTCCTCTTCCTTTAATTTTGATCATGATCATGGGATATTAACCTTATTTCATCATATGAACCTGTTGATTTTATTTAGATATTCTTTTCGCTAGATTTCTCTTTTGAACTCATTGGTTATTTTCTTCTTTCATTCATATTTTATTTGAATTGAAAAAGGAAAGATAGAATCCCAGTGAGCTGGTATAGTTATAAAAAACAAGTCTTTAATAGAACATCCCTACCAGTTACACATGTACTAAGAATTATCACTTCCAAAAAGTATTTAATATAACAAGTGTTTTTGATCTAATGAATAAGAAAACTTTCTAAATTCATGTGAACTACGTGAGAGTAACTTCCACATCCCTAATAAAAGTATTCAACTGTGACACAATCTAAAGTGATTCATGATTACCTACCTCCATCCTGAAGACTCTTAACATGAAAATATACCCAATTTGTGAATAGGTCCCAAGTTGTAACTGTTTTTTAATTTTTCCCCTTTTTAAAGGTCTATTTAAGCATAAACAAAATTTATTTGGATTTTATCTTGGTAACACCAAATAAAAACATAATTTAGGTTGTCATAAGAAGAATAAAAAAAACTAATCTAGAAAATAAGAAATCTAATTTAAGAAATCAAGAAAATTATTATAGAAAATATGAAATCTAATCCAAGAAAGCAAGAATAATAATCTAATCCTACCTTTACCATGTTCCTTCATCAGTTAGTGGTACCATTAGATGGCACAATCATGAATTAATGCTTCAATAACTATCCATTAAATAAATAAGTGAGTTCATTGCCTTGCAAGTCCTTTAGATGAAATGCATTTTTTCCCAAGATTTTTGAAATCTGATATGCTCCAATCCATAGTTCAGAAAATTTGTCATGTTGTCCTTTATTTTCATAGGATTTATCCTAGATAAGCACCATATCTAAGATACTAAATGCTTTGACCTTTGATATCTTATCAAACCACCTCTTGAATATTTCTTAATGCTTATTAAAGGTTTGTAAGGCTTTAGTCCTTAAATCTTACATTTCTATTATGTTCAACACTCAAGACTCTAATTTATCACTTGGTTACATGTAATCTTACATGAACTAATAAGTCAATAGTTTTGATTGGTAATACTAGCCTACATATATACACTAATAGATAGAGTGAAACTTTAAGGGCTTGGTTGTATCTTATTTTGTGTACCCAAAGAACATACTTTAACAGATTATACCAGTCCCTAGGCTTGTCTCTAGATGATCTATTAATTACATCTATTAAGTTCTTATTTATTGATTTAACCATCCCATTTCTTAGGGGGTAATGGTTATAATATGACCTAATAATTATTTGGTTGTCATGTGTCCACTTAGTGAATTCTATTGATAAGAAATCTAGTCCATTGTTACAAACTAGAAAAATGGGGGTACCAAATCTAGTTATGATGTGTTCCTCCAAGAAGTGAATCACATCTTATGCTTTACAATTCTTTGTGGCTATGACTTTAGTCCATCTAGTGCAGTAGTCTATAGAAGTAAGTACAAATTTATGGTCTATTGAGGAATGTATGCTAATGACACTAATGAAGTCTAAACCCCATTAGAAAAATGGCCTTCCTTTAACAACTAGATGTAAGGGCATTATTGCATTTACTTCCCTCTTAGCTAGAGATTGATGTTCATGGCATGTTCCTACATGAATATGAGCATCCTTGAAAATTTATATCCAATAGTAGCCCATTCTTAAGATTTATGGGTTGTGGTAGTCCCAGATGGATGACCACTACCTATCTTTTGATGTAAATTTTATAGAATATCTTTAGACTCAAATGTAGACACACACTTGAGATAAATGCCTTCATAGTTTATTTTATAGAGGAATCCATTCCTAATCATGTAATGAGAATATTTGATCCTCAAATATCTTCTTAATTTGATATTAATTTATAGGGAACAAGTACCTATAAGTGAGTATTGTATTATATCAATATACCATTCTCCTTTAGATACCTGAGCTTCACACACCTCTTCAATAGTGATACGTAGATTAGGTTCAATATTGAGTTAAATGATGCCTTGACCCCAAATGATCTTTACAAGCTTCATTTCTATGTCAAACTCTTACAACTTATCCACCCACTTGTGTTGATGTTCTCCTAATTCATTATGTGATAAGGTGAACTTTACAATAGGATCAAACACAATGGTAATGGTCTTATTCCTCAAGATGTAGTGTGAAAACTTAATTACTAATTTGGCAAGAGTGAATATTTTGTTTATCAATCATGGTGTACATGAGTTTTTTATCTTTAAAATTTTTGGTCATAAACACAATTGGATGCTTAGTTTCATCTTTATTCTATGTTATAATAATAGTGATTGTATGTTCTAAATAGAATGAGTATAATTAAAAAAAATTGTGATATCTAGACTAATTATTACTAGGGCTTGAGATATTACATATTTATTGTCTTGGAAAGGTTTTATAGATTCAAATATCCATTATATTTGGACATCCTCCTTGAGCATTTCATTTAGAGGGTAACAATCACTCTAAGTATGATCTTCTTCGGGTTTAGTGAGATACCAAAAATTCTACATCTTCTTAAATATCAACTTGAGGTGGTCTATGTGGTCATTCTTATTATTTGAAAACATAGTAAGCTAATCCATGTAGATTATTATACATTTTATCATTAAACCCTTAAATTCAAGATCCATGGTGCATTAAAAGGTAGATCTTGTGTTTATCAAGCCAAACGATGTCATCTTATATGCATAAGCTCCCCACTTTGTAGTAAACATTATCTTCATCCTATCCTCAAATTGTACTAGTACCTAATTATATCCTAAAATTACATCTAAGAATGACATAATTTTAGAACCAATTAGTATCTATATCACCTCATCCAAAGAAGGCAAGGGATATTTTTCCTTATTAGAAGCTTTGTTTAAGTTCTCGAAATCAACACATAATCTAATCTCACCATTCTTATTTCTAACTAGAACTAAATTGGCCACCCAAGTATAATGTTATATTAGGAATATTATTCTTATACTTAGTAAATTATCCACTTTTATTTGAATGAGAGGCTCCAGAATAGGATTGACTAGACTCTGCATCTATCTAAATGTCTTATGATCTAGTTTTAGAGGAAACATGTGAGTAATGACCTAAAGGTCATAAACCTTAAAATATTCATAAATCCAGGTAATGACATCTATATATCAAGTAATTTAATCCTTCACTCATTGTATTTCTACTAGGGTGTAGCTGAGACTAATGTTGATGTAGCATATGCTATGTTCATCTCCTAGATTTTCCCATTTGAAGTCAAATTCATTGACCTTAGGCTACCTTAGATACTAAGCTTGAGGGTCTATGTCAAATAGTATTTCTAAGGAGACCAACCTAGATAGAATATGAGCTAGAGAGTACCTTCCTTATTTGATTCCTCTTGATAGAGGTGATTAACATCCTTGTCATCGATGATCTAGGACTCAAATTCCCTTGAATTAGTTATAAATTGAATAATTTGATGATGATCATCAAAGATTTAAAATTTTTCTATATTATCAAGAATAGAGGGGAAAGTTACTATTTAAATAGAGAATTATTTTACCTTAGATTTTAAGAAAGGCTCTAAATTAGCTACAATAGTACCTAGTGAATATAAATCTTGATTCTTCTCTCTAGGGATGGATACTATGTTGAAAGATTCAAAACTCTTAATTAGATCCCATGATCTATGCTTATAACTTCTCAAATAAGATATATTTCACTAATATTTACTTCTGAATTGGTTGACCACTAGCTCTAAGTCACTAAATACTAGTATCTACTTCAAATTATTATTGAGTGTAAATTGCAATCCCAAAAATAAAGACTCATACTCATCCCTATTGTTAGTGTATGCGAGTTGCAATCTATAAGCTACCAAGAATTTTCTTCCTTGTGGATTTACTAGTTTTATGTTACACTTAATCCTTACTTGGATCTAGTAACATCAAAGTATAAGGCCCATAGTTGATTAGAACCTTCAATTTATTATTTTTGTATTTGATGTTGCATAGTGAAAGTATAAATACCCAACCTAAGAGACTCATACTTTACCTCTTCATTATCGATGTTGTACTCCATAATGGGATATGTCATCCTTGACTCCTTGTCAATATTTATTTGATTTTAAATACCTCTCCATGTTAACCAAATGTGAGATAAGTCTTATAAATATATCCATTTAGTGTTTCAGTCTAGTCCCTACTCAACAACAATTTATAGCCTTCGAGTATGTCTACGACAAGGATATCAACAGTCATCTAGAATCATGGTCCAGATGTTATTTTAATACATAACTTGGTCAATTATCCCACTACTAGTAACATTGTTTTATCTATTTGTGAAACTATTATTTTTGAAGGGCTTGGAATTAGACCATCCTTATGACATATGGAAGTAGGCAAAATAGTTATAGAGGCAACAAAATCAACTAAACAGTTATGATTTTATTACCAAATTCTCTAATAGTAATCTATAAAGGTGTAACTTCTAGCTTATTCTTATAGATGACATTGGTGTCAACAATTTTTTATTTATCTATAGATGTTTTAATTCTTTCCACCAAGGTCTTCCTAATAATAGACTTCCATAACAGTTCCTTTTGTTTAGTGATCTAAGATAACTCATGAAGAATTATATTTGTTTTGATCTTCTTCATGTCTTCAACGATGTTGTATCCTCCTTTCTTTGGTTCTTCCTTGTTATGAAGTTGATCATTCCCTCTTGGAGGAGGTGGATTATTGTCAACTTTAGGATTGGGTGGAATTATTGTGCTATTTGGAGGAGTAGACATTGTAATTTTTTTCTTATTCCTTATATTGTACCCACCTCTCTAAAACTACTAGAAATCATGAATTTCATCAGTGTTATCTTTGGGTACATTATCATCTTCACTCAAAAATGGAATCTCATGAGTTTTAAAGAACATGGAAGTGTTTGAAGAGACATGATCATGATGGGATTATGGTGGATTATGTATTTGATTCTATCTTACCACTTTTCTATGAAATATTTCAAATGTTGTACAAAATTCAACACAATCAAGCTCATTATGCTGAGACATATTATGAAATCTACACCAATTGGGTAGAGTTACCTTCACCATGTTGATCTTTGGAAGCTTGTTAAGAGGCTCCATATTGTTTTTAGATCTATTCTACCTTTGGAATCTATTTTTATGATTTCCACTTGGGGTATTAGCATTACCCATCTTCATTTACATGCTTAGGATGTCATTGCTCATATTTTGGACTATCTTCTAAATAGTATCTAGCTCTAACTTTGTAGATTCAGATCCTTATAGAGTTATTAGTAGAATAGGTGGCCAATTGTTTATTTTATTGGTAATAATTAACTTGTGCATGATTATTCAATAAGTTTTAATTTGGTTGTGTTGCCTATGTCAATGGAAGTAATGTTTAGATTTGGTTCTGATTGAATGTAGGAACATTTTGATTTATGTGTGAAACTAGATTCAACATTGGAAAGCCATTATTGATATTATATATACCTACTACTTGGGGATTGAGTTACCTATAAATATTTATGGCCTCTTCATATGCCAATACCAAGTTGTTGGTATATTCTACTCTTCTTAGGAATATGATAGTGATTGGGTCCAAAGCATTCTTGTACATCTCTAATTCTAATGCATCTTTTGGTTTATACCTTGGGATTAGCCATGTGTACATATTTGAAAACCTTGCATTAAATTCTTAGATTAGTTTATTAGGATCCCTTTTCATGCTAGTGAAGTGTTGATATATCAAAATAGGACTAGTGACTTGTCCAAATTGTGCAAGAAAAACTACTTGACATGCATCCCAAGAAGTGATGTAATTTGTTGTTAGCTTCAAATACAAATCATAATCAGCATCCATTAATGCAAAAAAGAACAACCTACATGTAACATCTTAATTTTTAACATTAATTAATTTTAAATTATCTTTAAAATATTTAATATTCTCCTTTATTGTACTTGATCCTAAAGGATAAAAGGATGCTAGATACTTTTTAGGATTTTTTGGTAAATCATGCATGTCTCTTGGGATGGAAATAGTAGATCCAACAAACTAGGGTGGTTAAGCCATTATATGAGTAACATGTAAATTTTTCCTTACTAAAGAAGGAGTCTTAGGTATATTAGGGATAGTGTGTACAATTCTAGGTCTCCTATGATTTGTCAAGGGTGAGACTAGAAGACTAGCTTGGGAGTTATATCTGGTCACTCTCCTAGGTGACTCCACTATAACTCTATGTAGAAAATAACCTCTTTTATTAGATGTATTGGCCCTCCTTATATCACTAAAAGTAGTATGTTTATGAGGGTTTTAACCACACCAATATCATAAATAGGTATCCTATAACATTTTATGATCTTAATGGAGGTGAAATCCACTATAGAGCATGAGTTGTAGGTTTGAGATCTTTAATATCTTGTTGATGGAATAACTAGTATGGTATATAAGTTGTTGACAAGGTTTTTACAAATAGGTGTGGTCTCTTAAAAGGAAGTGAGAATCTATATGAATTATATGGATGGTTGGTTTGTAATATAAAGTGGGTAGGTCTCAAAATAAACTCAAAAAAGAGGTAAGGGTAAGTCAAAAAAGAAGGCTCTATCATTTTTAGGAATCACTTTCCTAGCTAGCTCCTAAGTGGATAAGTATATTCAAAACCTATTCCTATTGTTAGAAGATACTACACACACACAGTCAGACATGGCTAATAATTCTAAGGGGATTCTGATATAGGAAACTCATAAACCTTAGTCAAATGTTTCTCCTTTTAAGTTAGCTATTGAACACTCTTAATCATGAGATTATGGACTAGGTTTAATGAGGTATCATAGGTAGTTATAGCACACTCACATAAAAATATATCAAATGAAAGCACTCATACACACTCAAAATGATGAATCAATCAACTTAACTATCCTAACCAATGTATTTTACCAATCATTCAATAGTTTTTTCACATCTAAGACTAATATATTAATCATGACAATAAAGAAACCATTCAAATATTTTTCACACTAAGAGTTATTGAATCATACAACCAAAGAAAAAAATCTAATTACATAAATAATGGAAATAAAATATGCAAACATGTGAGTGGAAAACCAAAATTACTTTGATACTATATATTCAAAATTATCTAACAAGTCTAAAATGTGGATTACAATTGATTAAAGATACATGGGGAAAGGGTCTCCTCATCCTCCAAGTTGATGAAAAAGTCATTACATGCAATAGTTAGAACATAATTTATAATTATCATCAAAACCATATAGAATTTACTTACATGTATCAATTAGTCTAAGTTAGATTTTAAAACAACCATGTAATGTGTGTTTGTGTACAAATAATAAGTCAACTTTACAATTTGAGCTTTAACTATAAGAAAAATACAAATATATATAAAACATATATGCATAATTATAAAATTTCCATGCACAAAATCTTAGCTTTTAAAAACTACATTATCTGAATAGTTGAATGAACCTTAGTGGGTGTTGTGGCTGAGGTGGTAGATGTGGAAGCTACTGATGTTGATGTGCACTATAAATAGAAACATGAGCTTGCTTCTTCTTTTCTTCAATATCTAGGTAACACTTGTGGGAGGCATCATATTGATATTGAATGATGTCTAAATTTAGTAGAGGTGGTCTATATATTATAACAATTTATCCCAAGAGATTTTCATGCTATGACTTGGTCGATTAGAATTTATTCTTGAATATTTTCACTTTAATGACCCTCTTCTTAGAAAATCTTAATTCAACCTCTATATCCTCTAATGGTATCCCATATAAATTATGCTTAAATTTATCAGTGGCCTCTAGTATTAGTTGATTGAAATTGATATTTATAATCAATTTCCCTATAGTTTCCTTTACCTTAGATAACTTTATATCATTCAAAATTTTAAGAACCTAGGTCTCATGCTCTTGATATTTAGGGAGTAAATCCCTAACTACTATGAACCATTTCTTTACTTCCTCTATTCTTATGACTATCAAGTTGAGGGCATTAGATGCCTCCATATAAATGTATATAAGCTTTATTTCATATGTATGTAACCAAAATTTTCAATTTATTACTATCATTCCTTAAAGAATTAAATAATTAATTAGTTTTACTAATATGTGGGGCTAATTCAACTCACATGAAATCTAGAGCTTCCAAAGAATTATGACATTTAGAGGTTGCATCCTAAACCATAGCCTTGGTGCCTACTAGTATGTGGATGGTCTTGGCTTATTCCTTCAACTTTATACCTTAGCCTCTATCTCCTACCTAGCCATTTCTATATCCTCATGGATGGCCACCATGGCATCCTTGTGTGCTTCAACAAGATATTTAAATCTTTTAACATAGGGGGTTTATCATGACTACATGTTCTACCTCTTAGTAATGGAGAAGATCTCTTATCTCTCCTCAAGAATCATGTCCCTTCCCTTGTCATCTTTTAGATTCCTCTTCTTCACCCTTTGAATGCTCCCAAATGGTTTTTCAAACAAGGTGGTGATATAAGGGAGCTCAGTGATTTTGAAACTAGCCATATGTGAGGTCTTAGTTCTTAAATATATGGCCTATGGAGGAATGTTTAACTGATTGACATCTATTTCCTATGAGGTTTTGACTACAACATCTTCCTTAGCCTTCTCAACTACTTTTTTCTTCTTGGATGCCTTGACAAGAGTGTCAGATAAGGAGGGTTGAATGATTTTAGGCCAATCCATTCTTCCAAACTGAGGGAGTGGATAGACTTTAACTATCTATGGCTTTTCCCTCTTACCTTTTCTTGAAATTGTCACTATTTCCTCTTCAAATGGAGTGGTTGATGATATGGGAAGTGTGATATAAGTATAATTAACATGGAGTTATGGGGTGGCCATGGTTGTTTCTATATTTTGAGATGTTTTCTTCTTTTCCATTGATCTAATAGTGGTAGTCCCATAAGGAATAGTGGAAGTAGCTATGATGTAAGTGGATGGAATGGAGGTGAAAATGGTATCAATAGATGTGGTAAAAGTAATAGTCAAAGAAACAACCTTCTCAACTTTTGGGGTGAGTGAGGGAAATTGTATGAAAGAAGTGGAAACAAATGGATCAATGGTGGAAGTGTGAACTTCCACCTTGGGGGTTCTCAAAATAGAGGAAATAGAAACAAAAACATACATATGAATAGAGACAAAAGATAAATGAGTAATCTCAATATATTGGGTACCTGTTATGCCCCCCACAACTAGATATTTACCTTTATTTTTTCTTAGTCTCAAGCCTTAGCCTTCTCTAGCTCTATGTCCTCAATAAAGTAATCTTTTTCTTCTTCAAAGTCAAAAGCCTCTCCTTATACAACTTATGCTTTTTGGGGTACTATAGGAAAGCCTTAAGATAATTCAATTATGAGACTACCTATAGGAGTCTTGGGATTCCTTGTATAGATAATGGTGGTCTTTGTCTATGTTGAGGAGACTTCCTAGCCTAGATCAACTATTTATTATGTTGTTACCCTTGTAGATGTGGAAACTTGTGCCAAGGGAATAAATATTATCATTTAAACTATGTTAGTAGCTGGTTATTCTTGCACTTTTTTCTCCTCATTAGAATCTAAATTTATGGGGTTTCCTACTTGTGCTCACCTAGGGTTAGGTTTAACTAACCCAAGTTCCTTATTTATAACTTTTAACTTTAGAGGGAGTCCTTGTGAATAGGATCCTCTTTGATCCTTTGATTGTTCTATAGACTATCCCTTAAAAAAGTGACTTTGATCCTCTTTGATCCTCTTTGATCCTCTTTGATCCACCCTTGAAAGAGTGACTTTCTACTATCTAATTCCCTCACAAATATGGTAGGATCCTGTTGGATCATCCTCAAATGATCCTCTTTTAATCTAACAATCTTTTCCCACTCCAAAAACTCCTCATCATTTCATGCATTTAGAATTAAAATGTTATAAGAGTAAGGCTCATGGATGTAAGAGATATTAAAACCTTGTATATGATTGTGAATGAGTCCATGGGGATTCTAATCCCTATATAGAAGTGTAGGTAAGTGGTAAATTTTCCTCTTGCCACCAACTTACCCAAATGTTTTCTTATTGTGTACACCATTTAACTAATAACTAAGTGGTGGTCAAAGAATTAGGCTTTATTATTTCTAGATAGATCTTCTTCTATGCTCTACCACAATTGAAAAACAATTTATTGCTTGGCCATCTTATCAAGACCGTACTTGGGAAAGCACAGGGGATGAACCCTATTTCCCTAGATCATAATAATTATGAGGTATGGATATAGGAAGTAATCACCTCTTCCATAAAGTGATTTTAGAATGCTTGATCCTATCTTGGGCATTGGTAAAACATGGATAACTTTCCAAACTTGAGGATATACATCCTTAAAAATCTTCACCATATTCTTTATATAAGCATAGATGTACATGAATTTAAAATAGTCACAAACTCTATTATTAATATAGATGGTGGTTGGGCTCCATAACTCAACAAAAAATTTGTAAATCATCTCCATAAAAACATATAATAAATAATACATCATGTATAAATGGCATGCAGGAGTGGGTCACTTATGATTGGAGATGATATGCTCTCTCAAATGAAAATTGAATATCTCTCCTAATGCAAAGGTGGCATCACTAGTTAGCATAATGTGTAAAAATGATACCCAATCCAAATAAATTAAATGAATGTTGGGCATGACATAAAGTTTGTTTAGTAGTTCCATACCTATTTACACTCCCATCCTAGACTAGTTAATGGGAGTATGCCCCTTCATTTTCTTCCCTTTGAATGTGATGGTCTAGTTGGGGAGTAGCCATGAAGATAACACCTTCTCCATTACGTTATCTTGGTTATAATGTACCATCATGTGCTTATTGATGTAATCATTAGGTGTGGACAATGATAAATATCTCTAAAAATTAGCCCCCATAATGCAACCAACAACTTTAAAATTGCCAATATTATTCAAGAAAGCATCTTAGATGACCTTGACTATGAAGAAAAAGTCATGCAAAATGTCAATTCATGATATCACCTCAAGGTTGGTGGAATAAAAATGCAATCCTTGACTTTTTAGGGCCATAAAATACTTGATAAATAATCATTCAATGGGGAGATATTTCCATCCAATGAGAATACATCCACAGAGTCAACATTGTCCCATAGTTCTGAATAATTGGCATACATGTTATCAAAGATAGTAACATCAAATACTACATCTATAAACATTGTTGAATCCTTAATTAGGTATGGAAATGGTGGAACTACTCCCCTGAATGTCCTAGATGAATGCATCATTGTTTTTTACATGTAATTGGATTTTTTACAATGTATTTTACATGCTCTATGTGTTTTATGAACAATTTTTGCTCCCACTATTCATTGGTTCTTCACGTAGTATTATCACAAGTAGTATCTAGGTATTTTGTCTATATAATAAAGTATACTTCAAGTGCAAGTTTATTTATGAGTAATGAATTATTAAATAGCTTCACACCACTTATATAGATTTATCATTGAATACCAGTTCATGTGATGTAAATGCTTGATCTTCACCTATTTTGTATTTTATAAATAGTTAAATTTTTGTTAGTTCTAGTTGCTGAGTGACTTTAGCATACTATTATGAAGTATTTTGGCTATATTTAGCTAATTATAGGTCTTTTTATCTTTCTTGGTAGTTGGATACTTGGGTTTTATGTTAGGACTAGTGTTTACAAAAATCTCAAAGACATAATTCCCATCAAACAAAATGTTTGAAACAAAATTTTTGAAGCATATATATAAAACTCAATGGTATATCAAAAAAAATGTCTATGGAAAAAAGTATGAAGACCTCTAATTGAAAATAATTCATTTAAAGATAATTATTTTGGATAAAATGTCTAAATAAAAACCCTAAAGACCTACTATCAGAATAAAAGTTTTGAAGACCCAAAAAAGTTTGAATAAACAAAGTGTAGAAAAATAAGTGTCAAAAAAAATTTAGGATAAAATACCTGAAACAAAAAATACCACAAGTCAAACCTATTGGAAAAAAATTTCCAAATGAAAATCCCAATGGATAAGTCTCTAAATCATCAAATTCCTAAATGATCAATGTCCTAAATAAATAAAGTGTTGAATAAACAAAGTCCCAAAAACCTGTATAGTTCAAAGACTTTTGAAAAGGCATTAATAGAGTTAGATTCATAAAATATGAAAAATACCATTATATAATGTGCTAAGTTATCATAATTATAAATACTAAGAATCAAAATTTTTGAAGAATTTACCCTAGCATATAGAAGAAAGGCTCAATAAACAAGGTCAAAATCTAAATAAATCATGTCCCCATTTCTTATTTGAAGAAAAGGGCGATGTTGGGTACAAATTTTTTTATGCACAATAGTCTCATAAAGAGGTATCCTCTAACATTTTAAGATATCAATGGAGTTTAACTTCACTCCTAGTCATGAGTTATAGGTATGCGATCTTAACAACTAGGTGATGGAATAACATGCAAGGCATGCGAGTTATTAACAAGGTTTGTGGATGGAGGGGTGGTATCTAAAATGGAAGTAAAATTTAGATGATTTTGTGGATAGATGTTTTATAATATAGAGTGGTAAGGTCTCAAAATAAATGCAAAAAGGAGGGAAGGGTGGAGTAGAAAAGAAAAGTTATGTGGCTTCAAGTATCACCCTTCTGAATAGTTTCTAAGTGGACAAGTGCTTTCAAAACCTATGATTGTTACTTGAATATATTACACACACATAGTCAAACATGATCAAAAATTATATGATAATCTTGATATAGGAAAATCATAGGCCTTAGTCAAAGATTTCTCCTTGTAAAGTAGCTATTTCACATTATTATTCAAGAGATTATGGATTGGACTTAGTCAGGTATCTGAGATAGTTGTTGCACATATATAAAAAAATATATAAAATAAAAGTACCTATACACATTTAATAATATGAATCAATTAACTTAATTACCAATAATCAATGTATTTTACTAATCCTTCAATAGCTACTACACATGTAAGACTAGTATATCAATCAAGATAGGAAAGAACTCCTTCACAACATTTTCACACTAAGAGTATTGAATCATAAAACTAAAATAAATAATCCTAATACCCAAACACATGAGTTGAAAACCAAAATTTATTCTTCTCCTATATAGTAAAAATATTTTGACCCTTCAAAACTATGGTTTACATATGTTTAAATAGACTTGGGTAAGGGGTTGCCTCATCCTCCAAGTACATGAAAAATATATTACATATCATAATTAGAAATTTAGTTCTAATTATGGTAAAAAATCATATAAATTTATCTTAAATTTGTTAAATATTTCAAGTTAGCCTTTAAAAAGTCATGTAATGTGTGCATGTTTACAAATTAAATAGGCAACTTTTATAATATTGTTTGAACTATAAGAAAACTATAAATATAGAATATACACCACTATAGAATGTACATGAAAAAAATGATCCTTTATGGTTGTGTTGATGTTTTTATGGTTACATGGACCTTATTTGGAGTAGTAACTATGGTTTTCAATGTAGAACTGGAAGTGGCAGCTTGAGTCTACTTCTTAACCTCTATCTTGAGCCAGCATTGGTGTGACACATCATATTTTTGTCTAATTATGTCCATGTTAAAAAGAGAGGGGTTACACACCATACCAACCTATCCTTTGAGATTTTCATGCACTATTTTCATCATCTAAAATTTGATTTTGAATATCTCAACATGAGTGACCTTTTTCTTAGCAAAGCTTAATTATGCCTCAATATAATCTAATGTCAACCCTTGTAAACTTTGTTTTAAATTGTCTGAGGCATCTTGAATAAGATGATCAAATTTCATCTTATTGATCAAATTTATTGTATCATATTTCAATTTTGATAGCTTCAAATCATTTAAAATTTGTTGGATAAAGGTCTCATACTCTTGGTATTCGGGGACCAAAGCCTCAATAGTCATTACCCATTCCATAGCCTCTTATTTCCTGGTGACCACCATGTTAAGATAATTTGATGCCTCTAACAGTGTCATGAGATCCAAATGTATATAAATCTTATTAGTTATGTAAATAATTAATAATTTGAGCTTATTCTCATATGATTTTAAAGAATTAAATTATTTATGAGTGCTAACAATATAGGGGGCTAATTCAACCCACATAAAATCTAATGCCTCTAAAAAACTATATCACTTGGATGTTTATTCTTGCACCTCATCTTTAATTCTTATTGGGATATGCACTATCTTTTACTATTCTTTTATTTACTTCAATTCTGCCTCTAGTTCTTGTCTACCTAGCTCTATGCCTTCATGAATTTCCACCATGGCATCCTTATGTGATTTTTATAGAGATTTGAATTATTCATTATAGGGGGATTTATTGAATTGTCTATTTTTCCTTTTGGTCAAATAAAATACTTCTTTCCTTATAAAATTATTTATCTACCATCATAATCTTCTAGATTCCTCTTCCTTACCCTTTGAATGCTCCTAGATGGCTTGTCAAATAAAATTATAACAAATGGGAGCTCTATTATTTTAAATCTAGGCATTTGAAATTTTTTTGAAATTAAATCAATGGCCCATGGATTAATTTATAGTTGGTTGGGGTCTATCTCCTTTATGGTTTAAACCATAACCTCTTCTTCAAAATCCTCAACTAGTTATTTCTTCTTTGTTTCCTTGATAATTATGTCAAGAAAGGAAATACAAATGATCTTAGACCAATCCAAACGTCCATATTAGGGAATTGGATAGACCATAATAACCTAATTTTCCTTATTCCCCTTGCCTAAGCTTGTGATAATGGTCTTCTAAAAAGAAGTGGTGGATGGCATGGGTAGGGTGATTTGGGTGAATGAGAGATGGAGTTGGTGAGTGGCCATAGCTATTTCAATATTCTTTAATGCCCTTTTCCTCTTCAAGGATATGACTATGGTAATTCCAAAATAGTTACTGATAATGGCCATGATGGAAGTGCATGGAATGGTGGTGGAAGATTGAACAACAATGGAAGAGTCCTCAAATTTTGGAGTAAGTAGATGGATATGTAAGAAAGATGAGGAGTGTAATGGATTATTAGGGGTGGAAGTGAAAAATTCCACCTTCGGATTTTTCAACAAACATGAAATTGGCATAGATCTAAAAATAAGAATAGAATAAGTAGGGAAGTGGTGTCTAAAGATAAAGCCTTTTACCTATTATGTCCTCCAAAGCTAGTGCTTTCCTTTTATTAGCCTTGAGGCTCATATCATTGGCTCTCTCTAATTTTTCTTCTTCATCAAGATCTTATTATTATTCCTCCACTTCTTGAAGAGGTCTTTTACTTAGGCTTTATGATTTTTCAATTGTAGGACTACCTATAATGAAAGTCATAGGCTTCCTCTTGTATAAAATAGTAGTCTTAGGCTATAAAAAGGATATTTTTTTTGTTGAGGTAGTTGATTCCTATGTGGCTACCCAATGATGTAGATTATTGTATTTGAGGGGTAGCTATATGTGTTTTTGATCTTCTATTTAGGTGCTCTTTTTATTTCTCTTCATCATCAAATGAATCTAGATTATGGGATCTCCTAGATCTCCCCTAGGATCAGGTTCACACACCCCTAGTTCCTTCTTAACACATATTAACTTGAAAAGAATTTCCTTTGAAGGGTTTCCTTATTCTCTGAATTGCTCTATGGGATGGAATTTCCAAAAGTATGTGGGTGTCCATCCTACAAAGAGTGGTATTTTATTATTTAATTCCTTTAATGTAATTGAAGTTTCTTATTAAATCACCCTTATATGATCCTCCTTGAAGTTGATAGCTCATTTTTTTAGGTCATTTTAATCATTGTTTGCATTCATGAATAAAAATTTATAGTAATAATAGACATATTTTGAGGGGTTACCAAGGCCATGAATATGTCTTTAGATGTGGCTGTGAGGATCTAAATCACTATGTGGTATTGTGGGAAATTGATAAGTCTTTCTTTTGCCAACCACATCTCCAATGTGCTTTCTCATTGTGTAGCACATCTTTCCAATGACCATATGGTGCCCATAGAATGTGATATTCTTATTATTTTTCAAGTATTCCTCAATGCTCCACTATAGCTAGTAAGTAATTTATTACTCTACCAATTTATTATGCACATATTTTAATAGGTGTAGAGGATGGGCCTTGTGTTTGGTGATCATGATAATAGTTTAGTCAAGATATAAAAAATAATCATCTCTTGAAAATAGTGTCTTTAAAATGCTTACTTTGAATTTGGGCATTAGAGTCCCATGGATTACTTGCCATAGGATAAACATCCTCAATAATCCTCAACATGTTTTTGCTATAAGCATAAATGTGTAAAAACTAGAATTAATCACATGTGTGATTATTGACATAGTTAGTAGCTAAGCTCCATAGCTCACTAAGGAATTTATATACTGTGTTAATTACAACATACAAAAGATAATACATCATATAAAAGTGGCCCACCGGTGTGGGATACTTTTTCTTGTTTATGACCTGTTCTCTTAGCTAGTAATTTATAATTTGTCCCAAAGTAAATGAGGTATCGCTAGTCAACATCATATGTAACAATGGTACCCAATAAAAATTGAGGAAATGAATGTTGGGCATGTCATAGATCCTATTGAGTAGCACCATCTAAATCCACACTTCCATCCTAAATTTATTGATAAGAGTGGGATTCTTACATATATATGTCATGGTTTCCTTAGGGAGAAGCCATGAAGTCAACACCTTTTCCATTGAAGTATCTTCAACCTATGAAACCAATCTATGTTTATCAAAATAATCATCTAGTTCTAGTAACGACAAATACCTCTAAAATTTTACTCTAGAGATACATGTTATGACCATTTGGTTATCCATATCGTACAAAAGGCATCCTACAAAGATAAGTCTCGAAGGAGTTCTATGCATGGCATCACCTTAGGCTTGGTTGTATTTGAATTCAATGCTTATCTATTAAGTGTAAGAAAGTATATAATGAATAATCATTTCATGGGAGAGATTTTCATCCAATGAAAATATGTTGACATAATCAATAACATCCAATAATTCATAGTAATTGGCATACTTGTTATCAAAATTGGTGGCATCATAAATTGTATATATGAATTCTATTACATATTTTATAGATAATGGTTATGGTGGAAGTTCTCCCTTGAAATCCTTGGATGATGATGCCATTTCTATTATGTGTATTACTTTTTAGTCTTCTTATGTGCTTTGTAAAGGATTCTCATTTCTGCTAGTCATTGGTCTACTTGTAGTAATCTCACATGTAGCTAGGGATTTAATTGCCTAGGATAGAAGTCAAGTTTTAATTGGAGTTAATTTTCAAGAAAATGAATACTTTAATGGTTTTATGTCATGTATATAACCTTTAGCATTTAATTCTATTTTATGCATTATAAATTCCCAACATTCACCTATTTTGTATTTTCTATATAGTTCAAATCTCTCGTTACAATTTAGTTGGCAACTAGCATTAGTGAGTATTGGAAAGTATTTTTCTTTATTTTATAAGTATGGTGAGATTTTGGCATTAAAGAGTTAGGTTTTTTGTTGGGACCAATATTTATAAAATATTCAAACAAATCTTCTAAACACAAATCCTAAACAAAAACCCAAAAAACCAAAATCTACCAAACAAAATGTCCAAATAAGATTTACTAAATAAAAATTTTGAAGAGAAAAATATCTAAAGTGTATATATATCATATGATCTATTGGAAAAAAAATTTGTTACAAAATGCCCAATGACCAAATATATTCAGAGCAAGTTTTTCAAACAAAATGTTTGAATTAAAAAATTCTGAAGATCAAATTTTTTTGGAATAAAAGTTTTGAAGACCCAAAATTCCCAAGAAGAAGGCCCAAGTAAAATACCTACAAAAACAAATCTTGAATATAATTCCTCCAAATAAAATTGATATTCCTTTAACCTTTGGTGTGACTAGGTATATGTGTGGATGACTTGTGGCTTACATACCTATTTTATATTTTTTTACATTTCTCTATATTATTAGTTAGGTCAACATATAGAATAACCATGGCTATATAGACTATATATAGGATGTAGTGGTTAGTATTTAATCATCATATTAATTATTTTTCTATTATCACATTTCTTTAGAGGTTTCCCCCTTGAAATGGATCTATTATATTATCTAGTATTTTGTTTTGCTATCAATTATTGCTATGTGATCTCTTATCTTTGCTTATTTTGTGTGATATATAATTATTATGTGTGAATATATGAGTAATTTCATAAAAATTGGTATCATAGCTTTAATTTTGGAAAGTTTATTATGGCATTTTTTTTGATATGGTGAAGTATGACTTCTACGAGTGAAAGGAATGAAAAAAAATAACATGCAATCTAGGAAGAATTAATTTTTTTCTATCAGCTCATTATTTTTTGAAACATTTTTTGAAAAAATTATGTTAAAAAAGGTCTAGAAAAAATTTCCACTTGTGCATTTGTATTCATTAGATTCATCTCATCAAGATGATGATAATGTTAATTCTACCAGTACACTTTTCTGGTACATAAAATTTTGACCCTAGGATGTAAAAGCAATCATTATATTCATCTTGGTGAGGTAATCACAATGGTACCATCTCTTAGTACAATTTTTTGGGGAAAAACACTCCTCAAGTTTATGCATGGTAGGTCTTGATACTTAGGGGGGAAATAGGGGAAATAAACTCCTAAGACTCCTTTTAGGGATGAGATGGAATATAGAACTTCAAATCTATTGATTTCTCAACTTTAGGCTGACATAAAGAGCTTGGTGTGGTAGGATGACTTTGTTTTAGTTTAAAATGATGTTTTAGGGATGTGTGGAGAAATTAATGGTTTGCATACTCAACTACATCATATCACTACACAATTTTCTTCCATTTAATTTTAATTATATCCAAACAACCCTTATCTTCATCATTCTTATCATCCTCCTCTCAATAATAATAGCTTCAATCCCAGTGTGAAACCAATGTTGCCAAAAGTGGACATGCATAAGTTTGATGGTAAGGATTGTCTAACTTGGATTACCCAAATTGAGAATTTATTTTATCTACACCAAACTCCTAATTCTCAAAAGGTGATAGTGGCATCTCTATATCTAGACCCTGATTAGTTCATTCGGTATCACTTATTGTGTGCTCAAAATAAAAAGAATGGTGTTCATGTTACATGGTTTGTTTTCAATGATGAATTATTGTCTCATTATCTAAATAATTTATCTGACAACTATTTCATCTAGTTATCCAAATTACATCAAATAGGAACTATGAAGGATTACATTCATCAATTTTAGAATCTATCCTTATAGGTGAAAGACATCACTGAGGAAATTTAACTAATATTTTTTTGGGTGGAATTTAAAGCATCCAATTAGAGGTTTATATGTTTAATCCATCATCTATATTATAAGATATCCCAAGGTCACACATAGTAGAAGAAAAAGAGATGGTCAAATGGAAAACTTTCACTAGTAGTCATGATCCCACCTTTTTAGCACCATCATTTCCTCAAACCACTAGATTAACACCTTAACAAATTGAGGAGAATATTCAAAGGGTTATGTTATTGATGTGATAATAAATGGAGTAAAGGACATCATTGTGCTAAAAATAAGTTATTTTACATCGAAGATGCCAATGAGGATGAAGATGATGAGGTAATTATTGAGGATATAGAAGCACCTAAGGAGGAATTTAAAGACTCTTAACCTACTATTTACTATTCCCTTTTAAGTATTAGTACTCCCTAAAATCTTAATGTTTTAGGTTTCCTTAAGAAATATAAGGTCACTATATTGATTGAATATGGGAGCACATGCAACTTCATCAATAGTAAATTGGTTACTCATTTGAACTATTTAATTTATCTTACTCCAAAATTTTAGGTTATGATTGTAGATGGTGGTACTATCAACTATTCAAGAAGATTCCATAGTATTAAGTTTTCTATGGGAGACTACCTATTAGATTATCCTATGTTTGATATTCCCATGGGTAGAGTGGACAATTGTTTTGGAGTACATTGGCTCACCACTTTGGTCACTATTGACATGAATTTATGGGAATTATTTATGCACTTTCATTTTTAGTGAAGGAAATTTGAGTTAAGGGGATTAATAAATAAATCTCCACAAATTTTTAGATCCCGTAAAATGACCAATATTCTCTAAAGGGGTGCTAAATTTTTTTTAGCTTGTTTGTCTTTTAATAAAGTCTAGTGAACACAACTATCTACACATTCTGATTTGTAACAAGTGATTGACACCCATTCTATTGTTTTTTGTGACATGATAAAAGGACTTCCATATAGCCACACACATGCATGATCATGCCATCAAAATTATTCTTGTTAGTACACCACTAAACATTAGGACATATAGGTATCTCTATGCTTAGAAAAGTGGAATTGAAAATATGGTACAAGAGATGTTAGACACAAGAATCATTTGCCATAGCTACAATGAATATTCTTTATCAGTTTTCATGGTGAGAAATAAAGATGACACTTAGAGGATGTACCCTGATAAAACAAAGATCAACAAGCACACTATCAAAGATAAGTTTTCTATTCCTATCATTGATGGTTTTATAGATGAATTGAATTGTGCTCTTTATTTTACCAAGTTAGATTTGTATTTTGGGTATCATCAAATCTAGATCCATGATGAAGACATACACAAAACATATTTCAAAACTCATGAGGGCCATTATGAGTTTATGGTTATGACTTTTAGTCTAACAAATCCACCATCCACTTTTTAGAGTTTGATGAATATTATTTTTAGGCTATTTTTGATGAAATTTTTTCTAGTGTTTTTTTATTATATCCTCATTTACATTAAATATTGGGAAGACCATTTAAAACATGTGAAATAGTTACTCTCAATTCTAAAACAAGATCAATTACATGCCAAACCTTCCACATTTACTTTTGGATCTTGTGAGGTTGAGTATTTGGTCATATGGTTTCACATGAAGGAATGAAAATGGATCCTAAAAAAATCCAAGTAATGGTAGACTATCTGGGTCTTAAAAAACTGAAGCAACTTAGGGGATTTATGGGGATAACTAGTTACTATCATAGGTTTGTGAAAAATTATGGTATCATTATAGCTCCAATAACCTCTTTATTAAAGAAAGACTCCTCCAAATGGATCAATATAGTTACTAGGGAATTTGAAAAATTGAAACTGTCTATGTTCACCACTCCAGTGTTGGACACTCCTAATTAAAAAAAGACTTTTATGTTGAATGTGATGCATTTAGATATGGTATGGGTATTATGCTCATGTAAATAAGCAAACCACTTGCATTTGAAATTTACCAATTGAAGGGTAAAAATAAGATCAAACCCATCTATGAGAATGAAATGATGGTCATTCTTCATGTCGTAAAACAATGGAAACATTATTTGATGGGTCATCACTTTCAAGTAAACACTGATCATGATAGTCTCAAATATTTTTTTGAATAATGGTTATCATCAAAATAAAAATATAAATGGGTAACTAAGATGCAGGCTATGATTTTGAAATAGTCTACAAGAAAGGCAAGGAAAATGTACAAGAAAGGCAAGGAAATTGTGGTGACAGATGCACTATCTATGAGGGATGGATTAGTTGAGGCATTGTTATGTGTCAAGACCATTTGGTACGTAGATTGTCTAGAGGAACCAAGATCAAAATGGAAAATGATAGTGTTATCAATGATTTGATTTACAATATTTTATAAGGTTTAGGTTAATTTGAAAAATTCACATGGAAGGGTAATGAATTATGATATAAAGATAGATTATACCTATGTAATAATTCTCTCCTCAAACAAAAAATCCTTCAAAAACTTCATGCAACTCCACTTGGGGGTAGTTCAATATTTTTGAAAACCTATCATAGAATGAAGGACTTTTTTTTAGAAGGAATCAATGGGGATGTCCATAAATATGTGGTAAAATGTATGATATATCAATAAAATAAAGGTAAAACCATCAAAACCCCATGTCTTTTTTTATCCTTTATCCATCCCTAGATAGTGTTGGTAAGAGGTGTTTGTTACCGAGATCTAGTGGTTAAAATGTTATCATGGTTATTGTTGATTGTCTCAGTAAGTATGATCATTTTTGTCTTTATCATATCCATTTATTGCTAGTATAGTAGATTACTACTTGTTTAAATATAGTTTGAAAACTACATGGTACTCTTAAGATCATTGTTAGTGATAGAGATCTCATTTTCACTAGTAATTTTTGGTCTCAATTATTTTCATGTTTGGACACCAAGTTGTGAGAGGTATTTTGAAATTGGTGATTAGGTCTTTGTTCAATTTTATCCATATAATAATATGTCCTTGAAGTAATAGAAAAAGGATAATAAGTTTTCCCCTAAGCATTATGGGCCTTATCAGATATTGTATAAAATTGGTAATGTGTCTTACAAGTTAGAGTTTCCTTCATCCACTTGCATACATCTAGTATTTCATGTATCATGCCTAAAGATGAAGAAAGTCATTTTACATAGATTTTATACTCAAATTGAGTTACTATAATTGGATGTGTAAGGGATATTTATTCTTGATCCTAAAAAAAATCTTTAAAAATGCACTAAGTAGCTGTGGTCTAGAGTGATTAAGGAGTACTTGATCAAATAGAAGAATATGCCATGTGAATATGTCACTTGGGAGGATGAATCCCTTGTTAAATAAAATCCATATTTGGTTCAATGTTAAGGAAAATGTTGTTTTAAAGTGGAGGGGCATGCTACACCCTTAAACTTTGGCATGATTAGTGATATATGTGGCTGGTTTGTGGATTACATATGACTTTTATATTCTTGTTAAATTTATCTATTTTCTTAGTTAGGTTGACCTATTGAATAACCATGGCTATGTAGACTATGTATAAGAGCTATTGGTTAGTCTTTGATCATCATATTAAGTATTCTACTCTTAATATATTATTTTGGAGGTTTTCCCCTTGAAGTGGCTTTCTTATATTACCCAATATTTTAATATGCTATCAATTATTACCATGTGATCTCTTTTATTTTATTATTATGTATGATATATAATTATTCTATGAAAACATATAATGAATTTCATTAAAAACCCCAATCCCTAGAAAAACCCAATGAATAAATTCCAAATAATTCTTTTGTACATAATGTCCAGACAAAAAACTCAAAGACCAAAAATTCGTTGGACAAAATGTCTAAACAAAAATGCCCAAACAAAAAGTCTGATGAATATGACCCAAATAAGTTTTTGTGAATAAACTATGTCCCAAAAAACTTGAACAACCCAAAAAATATCTTGAAAAGGAATTAATAAGGTTAGTCCATTAAAATGTATAATACCATTGCTTGATTCCTTTAAGTGTAAAGATTAAAGATCAATATGTTTAGTATTTACACAAACTTACAAAAGAATGGCTCAAAAAAAGTGGGTCCTCATTTCTTCAAGAAGAAAATGGGGATGTTGTGTATAACACAAACTACACCCTTAGAATAATTTCAGACCTTTCTTGTTTGGGGTAACATTGGATTAGTCCAAGGTTGTGGGTGACATATGGATGGAATAAACCTCTAGGTTATAGGGATAGATCCCCTAGTGCATCAGTTATGGCTTCGTTCCTAAAACCTATTGATTGGATGATGAAAAGGGATAAGGAAATGCATGAAACCAAAACCTATGCTAAAAGAGGTGATGCACCATATCTTTGTCTCATATAATTGATCTCTCATAATACTTGTGAACATAAAAAATGTCTAATTGTAAATACACTTTCCCCAAAAGAACCTTAAGCATCAGTTATTCACATAGAGGCTATGGTAGATGACTACAACTTATAGGGAGATGAATGATAAGTATGATTAAAGACACTATCAGTTAGATTCCATTCCAAGGCATAGTCATCAACATCTTCAAACACCATTTGATCTACATAGACCAATATACTAGCATATAGGTGAGGAGAGGACCTATAAAAAGAGAAAATATATAATTTATACTAATCAAACAAGCATATAACACACTAGATACTAACATAAAGAAGTTAAATGAGTCTTTTCATTAGTTCAAAAGGTTACAAGATATAAATTTGTGTAAAAACTTCTCTTACCCAATAGAGGGATTAGTATAATGGCCTTAGAGCCTCAATTTATAGAACATGATCAAGAGAGAGAAGATAATGTGTCATGAAAAATTCATGGAGAGGTCATTAATGATCATAATTCACTTAATTAACAATTACAACTAGACACTATAACTCCCTTTATGCATTGCCTTGGTGGTGAGCAGTCTTCAATGAGCCTTTTGGGTATTGGCTGTCTATTTTTGGTCAAGGTCAAATACATACACATAATTAAAATTACAAATTAGACAAATATCTCATCTCCTGACAATTACAAAGATATAAAATTTGTCTAATTAGGCCTCCTTGAAGCATTAAGTAGCTTGCCCTTCCCATTATACATGTTGAATAAGATTAAAAATACCTAATCCTCCATAAATCCATGAATTTTTAATGATTTATTTAATGTATCAATTAAAAGGGTGTTCATGGCCCTCCATTTACTCACCCAACAACCCTCCATGCCAATAAACATCTTCCTTATTTGACCAAGTAGGCCTATTAGGCAACTAGGCCTAGTTACTTGACTTTAGATCACTTGAGTGATCATAAGACCTTCATAAGGTCTAATTTTAGCTATGATATGTATTTTTATGACTAAGGAGTGTTCAATACTATGTGTATACACATAATATTTTCAAACATAGTCAATTACTAATGCTTTCCATCTTGTAAGAACCTATTGAGTCTCAATTTCTCTGAGTGCATGCCTTAAAGGGTGCATTGGGAAAGGGGTTTGTAGACCATTGTGATTTTTAGGATTTTTATCCTTTATTACCACTTTATATCTACAAACTCATCTCCTAAAATCATTCTCCAAAGCTTTTCCTCCTAATTTTCACCTTCCTCTAGTCATTTACCACCTTTAGTAACCCTTCCCTAACCTTAAACCCATTTTGAAAGCTTGAATTACACTATTGTCCCCATCAACATTTTAATATTATTTATAAAAATTATTAGGGTTTAGGTCAGCCCCTATCCAACATAGTCCATGACCTAATTTGTTTTTGTTAATAATGATACTAGGTCGACTGGGTCAATTTTGTTAGCCTAAACTTTTGGAAGGGATTAGGGTTAGATAAACCTATATAAACACATCCAATTTTTCATTATTAAAGAGAAAAAAGAGTTAATTATTCATTTTTACTTATTTATAATCTACTCTTCTACAATTATACTTATGGAGTCTTGGATTATGGTTTATACTTAGAGAATAATCTTGTCTTGTGGATAAGTCTTGGATGCTTTGGCCTTTCTTAGTGATCCTTAAAAACCACAACAACCTCTTCCAAAGAATCTTTAGCCAAGGAAGAGATTTAGTATTGATAGGTTCATCTTCAAGGTAAGTATCTCTAACTTTTCTCCTCTCTTTAGTAGATAAAAGTGGCATAATTAATGGCTTTTAAATATATTGTTCTCTCCATGCATTTGGATTATACCTATACATAACTTAATTAGGATTATCTTATGAATGTCTAATTTTATTTTTAATAACCCTAAATTTAACAAAAATATTTGGTGAGAAATAAATTAGACTTTTAATTTACTTGTCATTAGTCTAGTGAATATGAAAACATAGGACCTAGTCAGGGTTATTACATAGTTTTGCTTGATTGCAGGCTTTGCAACCCTCCTTAGTGAATTTATTATCATAAGATATCCCTTGGATATGTATATAGGATCCATATTGGTCATGAACCTAAATATATAATATATCCCCAATCAAAAGTGTATGTAGGATTTATCTTCTCTAAGCTAGGATTGATTTATAGATCTACTAACTTTCCCATTACATACATTTTGGTGAACCTGACGTGAAACAAACCCTTGTAATTTTTATTTCATGATTTAATTTTCTATCATTTTATTATATTTTTATATATTTTTAGTAATGTATAAAATGAGTTAGTATAGTTATAACGTTTTATGCACAAGTTTAACACATAGTTGCACCAAAGTGACTCTATTTGTCTATGCGGGTCTTCATCAAATATAGGTTACTAGATCTAATAAGTTGACACAATACTCATTTTTAGTTCCAAATAAACAAATTATGTTGAATATGTTGACTTATTCATTTTATTCTTCTTCAACACACATTATTTTGGAAATGAGGTCAAACAATTTGACTTAGTCATCGTATTCTTCTTTAGCACATAGGGTTTTATATAACTAGGTCAAACCACTCAACTTGGTTTGTAGAATTTGTAATAAATATTTAAGGCACTTCAATATAAAATTTTCAATCCTAACCATTTTTAAGCCCACCAAGGTTCCTCTATTTTTTCTCTCTATCATTTTAGTAATTTCTGCAGTTCTTTTTATACAAGTTAGTAGTTTTTAAAACTAGAACCCTACATCCAACTAAGTCAACTTATCTAACTTAGTTCTATATCTTATATTTTATCTAAGATACATATTCACCCCATTCAACTCTATTCTTAAATACTCTACTTCTATAGAATATTAATGACCCATTTAAATCTTTTCTATACTATTTTCATACAGTGTCACCTAAACTAAATCTTTACTATCTTCATTAAGGAATTAACAACTATTTTCTAATAATTAATTCACACTTCTTTTTTTAGGTATTTGCATGCTTAAAGTAAATCACATAGTCTAAATAGGTGGATTTTTAAATCACCATTTAGTTACACTATTTTTCTCTTTTCCACACACTACCAAATCAAATAATAATCAAAACACATTTACACACATATCTTCCCAAGGCTTACCTACTTGTATTTCATCACAAATGGGGAAACTAGCTTGGTTTTCTACCCAAGTATTAATATGTGTTTAATATTATATATTGGTAAACCAACTAACACCCTTATCATTTTGGGATTATGAAGTTATGGGGTAGTCCCCAATACCAAGCCAATACCATTTCAAACATAGATCCCTTTCAGTCCAAACATCCTGAAACCATCCATAAATTATTTTTTTAGTTCCCTATTTTAGCTAACTTTCCTATCACACTTAAAAATAAATAATTTATAATAATATAATAACATTTAGGATGACCACTTATCAATTTCTTCTCAGTTGATTGCTTGATCTTTGATCATTATATGTCGTATTTTAAAAACTTGTATTAGTTAGCATTAGTGCAAGGTTTTGGGTTGTGTGCCCTAATTGGATCACTCACATTGATTCAATTATTTATATTCTTGATTTTAATCTTAATTCACTTATATCTCAAAAAATTTACCCTATTTTAAAACACTATTTTTCTAGTCAATACAATCTCTTATAGACTCTATCTTTCTTCTTACTATTAGTACATAATTGACCACCATGACTATGTTTCTTATCTATCTATTCTAGAATCTATTCAATAGTATAGAGTCAACCTAGTCAACTTTGTACTCATTTTAGCCTTTTTAAAATAGTACTTTATCAATCTAATCATCCTTGCATTTGATTTTTAACCTTACTCTTCTATCTAGCCAATTTGGTTCTTTATCTAGTTGAATTCCTTTTTTGTTTGGATGACTTAGTTCTATGTCCCTGATCTCTCATTCTTATTTCTTAAAATTATATTCTTTTCTTTAAAGTACCATAAAATCCCCTATTAGAATCTTCTTCGAAACCTTGAATCCATTTACACACCATAGGGGGTATTTTTTTCTCTCTTTATTTACCTCCCAATAAAATCCTTACTCTTGGATCAACTCTTCCCATCCTTCATCTATGGATTTTAACATGGTTCAAATCACACCTCAAGATGAAGTAGGTGGATACAATTTTTTTTGTACATAGCAAGGCAATTCTTATCTTCAAGCATTTCAACACAATGTGGGATCAATTAACACAAGTATATCAAACAATCCCACTAGTAATCCACCTCTTAATAACCCTCCCCCTAATACAAATTTGGGGAGGCCTCCTAAAAACACCAACCTACCAATTGATATGAATCAACTTCTTGCATAATTCATACAAAAAATGAGTATAATGCAAACATATAACACCTCCCAAATGATGAAATTATAATGTCATTTGATCAATATGGCTAATCAACCTTCAATTATAATTCCTCAAACTAATAAAAAAAAAATTATTTCAACTTTTAGAGATGCCTTTGGAAATGTTATTCCTTAACCTATCATAAATAACAAAATGATCAAAAACATCCAAAATGAGCCTTTAGTTCCTTTTATCATTTCCATTGATGTTGGTAATATCTCTCTAAATATCAAGTATGATGGGACTAAATATCCTACATCCTTTCTTAAAGCATTTAAAAATATTTATAAAGAGTGGATTCAAACTAATACTTTCACCACCACTAAACTTCTCATTAAAACCTTCACTGGTGATGTATTATAATGGTACAAACAACCTCCCCAACATTTTATCTAGAAATTAGATGATTTGGTCAATCCCTTAGTTAAATAATTTCAACACAATGGCCTTCCTAAAAATTACCTTATCCATTTCATCAATGCTAAATAATCTCCCACTGAATCAGCTCATGATTTTATCAAAAGATGGAAATCTTTGGCCCATAAGGTTGACCATAACATGACTAATGATAATCTATTTAAAATCATTATAACTACTTTAACTACTTTGCTTCAATATAAGGTTTGAAATTTTGTCCCTCAAACACTTAAAAAATCTTTTGACCAAGCCAAACATCAAGAATTCCTCATGAAGAAATTCAAACCTAATACCAAATTCATGAATGGATATTTTCAAATTTCTACTAATGTCATGACAGGTAACACTCCTCAAACCAAACCAAGAGTTGACAAAGCTGGAAATCCTCCATATTCTCACATACCATTAATTGTGTAGCAAATTAAATAGTTCATATCACCCTTTAAACTCTTTACTTATCCCAATAATCCTCCTAAATGGTATGATCCTAATCAATTTTGTTGGTTCCATGCTGACATTGGTAATTCCCATAAAAATTGTAGAGGGATGACCAAATTTTTTATATCATATATGCTTAGTGACTCCTTAAATCATAAATCCATGATCCAACTCCATCATCAAGAATACAACACCACTTCTAAAAAATGATAAGATCACAAAGCTTCTTCTTCTAATAATAACAAATATCTCCCTACATCTACCACTCAACAAGCTACCAAGGATGTTTGTGCTATTGATGTCGACTATGACCAATATTACAATAATTATCAATATGTCAATGCATCTAATGTCAATTATCATCTTAAAATATCTCAAAAATATCTTATCACTAAACCTAAGGATATATCTTTGTAAGAGAAACTTCTCAAAGATACAATAACTACTCATTTAGTTTTAGAAGCTAATAAGGAGCCATCTCTTTCCTCTGAACCCCCAACCACTTCCATTTTTAAAAAATATACCTTACCTTCTAAACCTCATACTAGTTCTTGTTCTAAATCCCATTAGAAATTTTTTAAAGAACTCAACGCCATGCCTTACAAAGATTCCCCTTATGGATTTAGTTCACACCTCCCCCTACGATTTCATGTTCCTCATTTAACAATTATAATAAATTAAAGATCCATCCTCTATGGATGAAGAACCACCCTCTCTTGAGCCTGAACCTACTAACATGCATACCATTAAATCAATTTATCCTTCTTCCAAACCTTTCATTTAATTCCTTGAAGAATACATGATTAATGACAAGATCCTTTTTTGCATTAATGATCCACCCCTATTCATTAAAATAGCCATTAATACTACCCTTATTCATAAAGTTTTATTTGATGAAGGGCTTGTTATTAATGTGACATATTTATGGCTCATCCAAAAAATTAGTTATAACAAATGTCATATCAATAAAACCTACCTAACCTATCAAGGATTTTACAAAACTAATCAAAATCCACTTGGTTGTATTTGGCTTCCCCTTACAATTGAAACTAAGAATGTTCAAACTAAGCTTATAGTCCTTGATTTTCACCTATCCTATAACATACTCCTATGCTGACCTTGTGTTTTCACCAAATATTACACCCTAGAAGAGGGAATTCAAGCCTCTTCTATATTTGGGAAATATGGGAACACTTCTAAGTATGTGGGTGTACCTATATTGGAAGTGATCCTCCATATTTAAGGGATATCTCCCTAAATGTATCTTGAAATGCATTCACATATGTTAATGCTTTCTTGTGGGGAAAAAGTTATAATTTAAATGAACTGAAACTATTCTAATGGGGTAATACAACAAGATGTTTTCCACATGACCATCACATTTAATTCACTAAAAATAAATCATATAGACTAGTCTCAAAATCCTAAAGGATTCTAACATGAGTGTTTCAATATAGAGGTGAGATATATGAAGCAACATAAGGAAAATGAATCAGAGGGAAAATATCACACTCCAAGGACAATCATACACTTTAAATGAACATAAAACACTTGAATACACTCTATATGACATGTTACAATGATATTTTCTTGTAGAAGACATGAAAGGACAAGGAAAATAAAAGGATAGAATCACTAAACTTAACCTTCATCACTTTGCACACTCGAACGAGATATTATTGAACTCAAAACCAAATATATTAAATTATTTTAAGGAAAAATGTGATATCAAACTATAAAGGCTTTGCCATAATAGGTGTGGTTTATCTTATAAAGGATAAAATGGTAGCTACATATAAAATTTTAGAGAAAGGATAAAAAATGAAGTTCAAAGGTCACTAGAACACATGTCCAATTGATAACCAATTACATTAAAAGGGATTGAAGTATGAAACTCTCAAAAATGGTACAAAGACTCTTTAGCTAACCTTTGTGAAATTGAATTCATCATGGATCATCTCTCAATCATTTAAACTAAATTGGAGAGAGTTAAAACATATGTATTGTCTAAGGGAGGTTAAAACATGTTATGACAATCACAATATGTGATCCTAACTACTAGATATATTATAGACATATGTATTCATCACTTTTAGTCATTCATTACTTATTGGACTTTGCTCTTCACATTTGGTAGTCACTATTTATCTCAATTCTTTGACTGAGCTTTCACAGTGGCATATGAGTCTGAAGAGCTAGCTTGACTATAGAATCCTCAATCCTACATAGTTGCCCATGTGGAATTCCATTTATAAATTACTAATTCCATTATAAACTATGCCTATTGTCATTTAGACATATAGCCTCATATTTTCAATCTAAAACTTGATCAAATTTGGTCTATTGATCTTATTTGGAATCTCTTTTCTTTGACCTTCAACAATGGCCATTGATCATTGATCTGGGGTCTTGAGATTATGGCATCTAGTAGAACTGCATTCAATCTAAGCTCCTTTAAATTTTAATCTCACTTGCACCATTAGATATATATGTATGTTCAAATGCCAACTATTAGATCCAACTCCATTTAAATTCAAATATCTACTTTATAATACTTTATTTTGACATCCACGTGCCCATCATTCAAATTTACATGACTAACATTGATTTCCATGTACCCATCATAATTTGAAACCTAATGGTTAATTTATGAGACTTTATTTTGACATATACATGCATGTCATTCATGTTCATGTGACCATCATTGACATCCACATGCCCATCTTAATTTGGACCCTAATGGTTAATTATCAAGACTTGATTTTGATGTTCGTACAACCATCACTATCTGCTTGTTCAACTTTAAATATTTATATCTCAAGATAGGGAGATCATCAAGATGCCATATTTTTATGGGATGTTCATGACACTAAGGTCATTGATAGCATGTGATATTTTCACCATGTGAGGATTTTTAGCACATTTATAATATGCACAAGTGAGCTAACATGTCTATTTCTATAAGATGTCCCATGATGTTTTTTTCCAGTTGGAGTCGTGTTATGATATTTTTCTTAATTATATATTGCTCTAATAAGTTATTGAGGCATATTCAAACTTCTCCCATGACTCTAAACTAATCAAACACCATGAAAACATGTTACTTTCATATTAAACCCCAAAATGACTCCTAAGTGACTCATATTGACATAAGACTTAATTAGACTATGACCAAGGCTAAAATGGAATTAAATTACATGAAATGAAATTAAAAAAACCATATAACACTATGTTAGACCCTGATATATGTTTTTGACTATAGGGGGTTGACCCATTTTGACTTTTGGTCAAAATGGTCAACATATTTGGTGATTTCCAAAGGGTGGTATGCTTTATATGCCATGACCAATTGCCTAATCCTATCCATTAGGATATGGAGTCATATGTAAACTAGTTAACACACAAATTTCCTTTGATAACACACCAAATAATAGAAAACAACAAGAATAAGACACAAGATAAGAAACACACATGTTCTCAATTAGAACACTTAGGGAACATAACACACACAACTAAAACAAAACACACACCTATCATACTATTTATAAAACCTCATCTTGAGTTGAAACATCTAATCACACCTCAACTAGGGTAAAAAATGGTTCCCTTAGCATCTTCATTACTCTGTTATAGTAGCCTAGTATGAGGAGCATGCTCATCACCAATCACTTGCATATGTAGGTGATCAATAAGCCCACATGAATGATATTTATTTCTCTTTGAGAACCTTGGTTGGAGATATAACTATTGTGATTTAAATCATATCCATTGGATGTTCTCTAAAAAAAATGTAGACTGGAGTATATGACAGTCTTTTCAACCTTATATTCTTCTAGGAAAAGAAGTGCTTGATGTTTGAAAGCATCAAGGTCATCTTCTTCATGATCCAATAACTTTGGATATATCTCAACATCAATTGGGTGTCCTAATTGTTCTTGTGGCACAATAACTTCTTCCTTAACCTCATTATCCATGTCTATAACTTCCTATACACTAGCATCATCAAATTTCCTTATGATAGTAGATTCTTAATCAACATAATGACCTTCATATTTATGCTTTATAGAAAAAAATGTCAACATGACCATTAGTCTCATTATCAACCTTAATATTAGATATAGAATTTCTTGGAGAAATAGGAGAATTACCCAACCTATTAAACTCCTTGCATATGCTATTCAAATTTTGGTATAGTTCTTATTCATTCACAATATGAGACTCTTCTTCATGATTATTCAAATAATGAACATCATGTTTATTTTAGTCATTAACCAAATAACATGTAGACTTCTTAAGAGGAGGAGTAACCTTACCAAGCTGATCAAACTTATGACATATGACATCAAACCTTTAAAACACATCATTCTCATCCACCTCATGCGTGTCATCATCCAAAGCATCCTCATTAATGGCAAGGATAAATACATCATTTTTTACACTATGGTGCTCAATTAGATTCAAAAATATATGAACATTATGTTCATAAATCATATAGTTACCTTTAGTAGCATGAGAATGTTTGACACTCACCTTAGCTCCTTCAAATGGCTCTTCATGCATGATGTAAGTACCAAGGTCAGTTTGTTCAAAATATGCATAAGGATAATGTCCATATGCATCTACACCATACTTATCTAATAAAAAATAAGATATTCCTTCAATTTTAGAATCACCATCCTCCACATTAGACTCCTCCTTCTTATGAACAACACAATTTAAGTTAGATTTTGTTTCAATGTATGGATCAATGTTAAACCTTGCAAGAGGATGAGTTACAATGGTTACTTTGGTCCCATATATTATACTAAAGGACAAAAAGGAATAGTCAATAGAGAGATAGACACCTATCTTGGCTATAAAGTATCTTGATAGGTAGATTATAAAGTGATTTAGGAGGTTGACAACAACTATGTATTGAAGGATAGGAAAACTATGACAATACTGTAAGAAGACCCTCAAATTTTTGATTATCCTTATGGTATTAGTAGGTGTACCATATATCTAGAGAATATGAAGCTCATATTTAGGCCTAGATTATTAGCTAAAACTTTAGGCATGACCGAGGTAGAGGCTCTACTATCAGCTATGCAATTGTGAACTAATTTTTCACCCACTAAGAGAGTGAGGTAAAGTGGTGGAGGTGTCTCAATCCTAGTAGATGGTTAAAAATATTATTAGGAGAATTTTTTAGGAAAAAATTAATATTAATTTTATTTGAAGATGAAGGACTAGTAGGAATAGTGGATATTTACTTTTATAACAACTCTTTTTGGCCGGGCATATGAAATATATCCCATAAGGAGATAGATAATTTGGCACTTTTTAAGGAATCCACTATGTTTAAAACACTAGTACTCACATTTTATTGAGCCCTTAGAGGTAAATAATTTCTTGGAACTTAAGGAATGGAGGCACCTTGATTATATTTTATCACATTTTGATGGGATTGAGGTGTAGGAGCTTTTCAAACTGTCACACTTACATCCATGGCTTACTACCTTACAAGAGGATTGGATGAGCCTTTGGGCATGCTACTACCACCTCCTAGATCCTTTTTCTTATATATGGTATTATCTATAATAGAGGCTCTTTCATTGAGTACAAAAGTGTCTTCCACCAAAAAATTGATGAAGCTTTCACCTTCAAGATGTCAACCCTCATTAACTTGCATCGTCACTTCATCTTTAGAAGATAGGAGGGGAGTAACTCATCCTTGAGAAATAAGAGATTGATATTCACCTTCATTAGCATCCATGAATTTTATTTGTTTCCAATCTTATCCTTGTACCAAATTTCTATGAACTAGTACCATCTCTCTTACATTAGTGGTAGAGTTAGGATTATATGCATTGGTAGGCCTATATGAATTAGGATACCATTGACCTCTTCCTCTACCATAATATTGACCAAATTATTGATAATAAGGATATAAATTGTACTAGGCACCTTACATCATATATTCTAATCTATTTTGAGCCTCTAAGGGTAAGAGCTTTAATTTCCAATCAATATTATTTTTTGCTTGCTTAGACTTGGTATTGGCATTAGGAATTTGGGTCACATATAAAATGTTATCAGAAGTATGAGATAATAGAGGCATAAACACCTTATGAGGAAATATTTCAACTTGGATGAGACCATCATCATCTTTGATAAAAATTACATATGTTTCAGGGAGAGTAGAACCCCCCATGGATTAAATCATGATAGTAATTTTAGTACCAATGGATCTTAAGTAGGTAGGGAGCACAAAACTAAGAGGTGGCCTCATGGGAGGAGGTAATCTAAACTAGGTATTTTTAAACCTCTCATTGAAATCATACATCATTTATTTGGATCCTCTTTTGATCACATTTAATTGATGTATGAGAGAGGCATGATCACTTTCATTTCTAAATATTGAGGTCATCAATACTCCAAAATCATCCCATGATGTAATGCATCTACCTTTTAGAGTCCTATACCAATAAAGAGATTTCCCCTAAGGGAAATGTAAAGGATTCTAATAGTGATGTTATATTGAGTGATATTATGGAAGCTACAAAAATTGGAGACATCCCTAATGTGATCACTAGGTGTAACATGACTCTCATCATTGAATATGGGCACACCTTTTATGTCATTAGAAAGAATATCATCATATGCTTGAAGGTGAATTAGATTCTAAGTATTAAAGGTAGGGAAATCATGAGGTCTATCCATATATTCTTCAAAATTCTCAAAATATTGAATTTCTTAAATTGTCTTAACCTCTTCCTCTCTAGCAAAGTCTACTAGTCCTCCAAAGGGTAGATTAGGTTGAGGATATTAAACTTCAAAGGAAAGTTCAAGATGAATAGGTGGATTAATGGGGTTGGTGACTCTATTAGAGGATGACCTAATGAGAACCATGAATTATGAGAGAAATTTTATAATAATACAATGGTCTTAAACTAGATCATACCTTGATGGAGTCACCAAATGATGAGTAGCACACCAATTTACAACTAATGTTATCAAGACTAACATTCACCTTAACAAGTTATCTTGAAGACAATGGTCCCATCGAGCATGCCAAAACTATTGTCACCAAATATTTCACCCTAGAAGAGGGTGTTCAATCCTTTTCTATATCTGGGTAATACAAAAAAACTTCCATGTATGTGGGTGTACCTATAGTGGAAGTGAGCCTCTAAATTTAAAGGCTAGCTCCTTGAATGTAATTTGAAGTGCTTTCACTTATGCTAATGATTGATTATGGGTAAAAGAGTTATAATTTGCATATATTGAACCTATTATAATTGGGTGATACACTAAGTTTTTTTCACATGACCATCACATTGAATTTGGGTCACATATAAAATGTTATCAGAAGTATGAGATAATAGAGGCATAAACACCTTATGAGGAAATATTTCAACTTGGATGAGACCATCGTCATCTTTGATAAAAATTGCATATGTTTCAGGGAGAGTAGAACCCCCCATGGATTAAATCATGATAGTAATTTTAGTACCAATGGATCTTAAGTAGGGAGGGAACACAAAACTAAGAGGTGGCCTCATGGGAGGAGGTAATCTAAACTAGGTATTTTTAAACCTCTCATTGAAATCATACATCATTTATTTGGATCCTCTTTTGATCACATTTAATTGATGTATGAGAGATTCATGATCACTTTCATTTCTAAATATTGAGGTCATCAATACTCCAAAATCATCCCATGATGTAATGCATCTACCTTTTAGATTCCTATACCAATAAAGAGCTTTCCCCCTAAGGGAAATGTAAATGAGTCTAATATTGATGTTATATTGAGTGATATTATGGAAGCTACAAAAATTGGAGACATCCCTAATGTGATCACTAGGTGTAACATGACTCTCATCATTGAATATGGGCACACATTTTATGTCATTAGGAAGAATATCATCATATGCTTGAAGGTGAATTATATTTTAAGTATTAAAGGTAGGGAAATCATGAGGTCTATCCATATCTTCTTTAAAATTCTCAAAATATTGAATTTCTTAAATTGTCTTAACCTCTTCCTCTCTAGCAAAGTCTACTAGTCCTCCAAAGGGTAGATTAGGCTAAGGATATTAAACTTCAAAGGAAAGTTCAAGCTGAATAGGTGGATTAATGTGGTTGATGACTCTATTAGAGGATGACCTAGTGAGAACCATGAATTATGAGAGAAATTTTATAATAAGACAATGGTCTTAAACTAGATCATACCTTGATGGAGTCACCAAATGCTGAGTATCACACCAATTTGCAACTAATGTTATCAAGACTAGCATTCACCTTAACAAGTTATCTTGAAGACAATGGTCCCACCAAGCATGCCAAAACTATTGTCACCAAATATTTCACCCTAGAAGAGGGTGTTCAATCCTTTTCTATATCTGGGTAATAAAGAAAAACTTCCATGTATGTGGGTGTACCTATAGTGGAAGTGAGCCTTTAAATTTAAAGGCTAGCTCCTTGAATGTAATTTGAAGTGCTTTCACTGATGCTAATGATTGATTATGGGTAAAAGAGTTATAATTTGCATATATTGAACCTATTATAATTGGGTGATACACTAATTTTTTTTCGCATGACTATCACATTTAATTACCTGAGAAATAAAGTATATAGACTAATCTCAAAGTCTTAAAGGATTTTAACATGAGTGTTTCAATATAGAGGTGAGATGTATGAATTAACTCAAGGAAAATGAACTAGAGGGAAAATTTCACACTCCAAGGATAATCATACACTTGAAAGGACCCTTACACACTTGACTACACTCTATATGAGCTATTAGAATGAGAGTTTCTTACAAAAGACATGAAAGGATAAGGAAAATAAAATGATAGAATCACTAAACTTAACCATTCATCACTTTCCACACTCGAACAAGATATTTTTTAACTCAAAAATAGATTGCTTTAATTATTCTAAGGAAAAATGTGACATCAAACTATTAGGGCTTTGCCATACTAAGTGAGGTCTATCCTACAAAGGCCAAAATGGTAGCTACTTATAAAATTTCAAAGAGAGGAGAAAAAATTAAGTTCAAAGGTCACTAGAACACATGTATAATTGATATCTAGTTACATTACAAGGGAATAGGGTATGAAACAAACCATGAATTCTTCCCAGGACAAATGTCCATATAAACCATGACAAACTCTCCAAAATGGTGTAGAGACTCTTTAACTAACCTTTTGTGAAACTACCTTCATCATGGATCATCTTTTATGTATTTGAAATTGAATTGGAGAGAGTTGACACATATTTACTATCTTAGGGAGGTTGAAACATGCTATGATAGTCATAATATGTGCTCCTAACTACTAGTTATCTTTTAGACACCTATATTCATCATCTATAGAGATTAATTACTTTCTTGGACTTCATTATTTACATTTGGTATTCATTGTTCATCTCGAGTCTTCGACTAAGATTTCATGGTGGAATATGAGTCTAAAGAGCTTGATTTTCAAAAAAATCCTTGATCATACATATTTAACCTTGTGTAATTCCCTTGACATGTTTTTAATTCCATTATAAACTATGCCTATTATTATTTGGACATGTAGCCTCATCTTGTCCATCTAGTATCTAGTCAAATTTTCTCTATTAATCTCATTTGGAGCCTCTTTGCTTCAACCTTAAATGATATATATTGATCATTGATTTGAGGTCTCGAGATTATGACATCTAGAAGCATTTCGTTTAATCTGATCTCCTTGACCTTTGACTCTTAATCTCACCATTAGATCTAGATGTATATTTGAATGCTAACTATTAGATATGCCTCCATTTGAATTGAAATGTCTAATTTAAAATAATTTATTTTGATGTTCTCATGATCATCATTGATGTTCACATAACCATCATTAACATCTACACACCCACCACATTTTGAACCCCAATGTTAATTATTGAGAATTTATTCTGGCATCTGCATGCCCATCACTGATGTTCACATGACCATCATTGATGTTAATGTGCTTATCACAATTTGAAACCCAATGGTTAATTTTTTAGGCTTGATTTTGAAATCCACATGATCATCACTATCTACTTGTTCAAATTTAAATATTTATATCTCAAGATAAAGAGATCATCAATATGTCATATTTATAGAGGAAGTTCTTGGCACTAAGGTTATTGATCACATGTGATCTTTTGGCCATGAAAAGATTTCTTAGTGAATTTATAATATGCACAAGTGAGTTGACCCATATATTTTTTCATGACATCCCATGATAATCTAGTCTATTTAGAGTTGTGTTATGAGATTTTAATTAATCTTATATAGCTTTAATAAGTTCATGAGGCATATGCAAACTTTTCCCATGACTCTAAACTACTCGAACAACATGAAAACTTTATAATTGTATATAATACCCCAAAATGACCCCTAAGTGACTCATATTCACATAATATTTAATTAGACTATGAACAAGGCTAAAATGGGATTAAATTACTTCAAATTAACTATAAAACACCCTATGAAATTAAATTTAACTATAGAGGGTTTACCCATTTTGACTTGTGGTAAAGATGGTCAACACCTTAGACTCATAGAACGAGGGATATCACCTCTTATGGTATCCAATGCATCAAGTTCCTACATAATGGAAAATGGTATAAACATGAATCCAATCCCAACCCTTAGATTATTCAACTTCCCAATCTAAAATCTCAATATTGTATTCCCACCATTCCAATAATTGATATTTTTCCCTTATCTAAATTCATCAACATTAAACCAAACTTATAAGTCACTCTTTTTTAATCAGATGATGATGAACCTAATGACTTGAAACACTACTAAACTACCTCCTTACACCTCATAGTGGCTTCCCCCTTATTTATTACCTTGTGATTACACTATTCCTGTCATTGATGATATCACTAATTTCCCCCCTCCATGTAATTCTTAGGATGCTTCTTACCCAAAATATGCCTTCATATGCAATGATTATGGAGTGGCCAAATTATTCCAAGATCCTTTAACCATGTATCCATTAAAATTTAGTGATATACAAAATTACCCTTCTAAAACTACTCTTGAATCTCAATCATGTACCATTTATAGAACCTATGATGATAACTACATCATATCCCAAGATCAATCCTAAGACTTGGATGTTTAGCATTATTATAAAAATTTATCCCAAATACATGCTTTCATCTATGATGTTCATACCATTCCCACTTATTTTGAATTATCTCTTGAAGGTCATATACCTCTCATTATTTCTCCAATTATTTATACTCTTTGTGTGGTATAAAAAATCATACCTTATGAACATATATAGCTTACTTCATATTCTATATCACCTACATATCCACTCATTACATCCAAATTTCCCCTGTCAATGAAATTAATGACACACCAATCTCATCTGATCAACTTTCTCCCCTACTCCTAAGATTACATTAGATGCCAAGGCCATAAATGTATATCAAATACATTTTGAATATTATTTACATGGTAATAAAATTATTTTTCTCAAATTATATGTTGATTATTATGGTTCTCTCCCCACTTTTCCTAGCGATGAATCCATTCTTGAATTAATTCATGCCCAATAACCCCAACTTCTTTGGCAACATCACAAACTCAAGAATTTCAAAAATAAAGCCTCTTATTTCAACAAATTTATTGAAATAATCAACCTTAAATCAAATATAATTTCCTCTTTACCTAATACACTATATCATTTCCAATATATCAATGTTATGCTTATCGAAAAAACTACTAGAAATTGAATATGGTACCCCATCATGCCCTTGACTAGTTATAATATCTCTTTAATCACATCAACTAAACATGATAACTTTTGATTACTATTTGATAAATATAATGATATATTTTCCTTCTATTATGATGAAATTATTGGTACTAACCCTATAATCATGGTGCACAATATTATCACTTACCCCAATGACAAACTCATGTGATAAAAGCAATGGAAATTCTACCATAAGTTTCAACTTTATGCCATTAATAAATTATAAAGATTCTTGATGATAAGTTTATTAAGATCATAGACTATTTTTAATGGGTTTATAACATATTTCTTGTTTATAATAAGGTCAACATGGTCATTTACATTTGTATTGATTTCTATATTCTTAATCTTGCTTGTCCCAATGATAATTTCCCTCTACCTTAAATAGATGCCATCATTGATTCCAAACCTAGTTATGAAATGTTTTATATTATGGATGGTTTCTAATTTTATAACCAAATTCACATTTCACCTAAATACCAAAATAAGACAACCTTCACCATAGAGTGGGATACCTATTTCTATGTTAAAATGCCCTTCGACTTCAAAAATGTTAGAGATACCTATCAATGGGTAATGACTCACATCTTTCATGATATTATTGACAAAATTGTAGAGACATATGTGTATGACTTAATTTAAAAATCAAAAATCAAAAATACTCATCTCTTTGATATTTTTTTTCATCTTTGACCACCTCATTAAATATAAAGTTAGGCTAAATCCCTACAAATGTGTTTTCGGTGTCACATCCAAAAAAATGCTATGATTATTAGTATCTCTTTAGGGTATTGATGTTTATCTTTATAAGAACAAAAATATAAATAAAATTCCCATCCCTCAATCCATTCTATACATTTACACTTACCTTGGTAAGCTTGGGGTAATTATATGATTTATTCTCAAAATGGCTTACCATATTTATTATGTTCATTCTTTCCTTAAGAAACGTAATGCCTTAGAATAGACTGATCCCTATCAAAAAGTATTTGATAATATGAAATAATAATTACTGCAACATAATATAACTAGTTCAAATCTAAATATATTAAAATATTCAAACATAGAGATAGAGAAAATATTTAATACACTAAACTATAATTTCATTCACACTGATAATATATTCATATGAATGATTTCAAAGTTATATAGGAAAAATATTTCCTATAATTTGGGAGAAAATATCACCACAAATTTATCTAAAATAAATATAATAACTCACACTAATAAACTAAATATTGGTATTTTGGCCTATCAAGGCCAAATTCCAACCACTGTAGTTCAAAACTTTCAACAAATCTATTAATAAGCCTTTATAAGTTAGTCAAATAGGTGAATTTTGGGATAAAAAATCAAATTCTGGTGGTTATATGTCAAAAATAAAGTTAAAAATTTCATTAATAATTTTTAAATTCCTTTAAATATGTTCAAATACGTGATACCAACCTAAGTCCAAGGTTTCATAAGTTTAAAAGGTGTTTTAATGCCATTTTAAGTCAAAAAGGTCCATTTTCACCTCCCACATGCCAATTTTGGATTTAAAAAGAGTGAAAAAGGTAAAAAAATGGTTAATTACATGAAATATATTCTTATAACTTCTATAATATTCTAATACTGGTGGTGGGAAGCTTAACTTGTCTTTAAAAGCCAAGAAAAAGCTTATTTTCATTCATTTTTCGAAGGAAGTATGGATCCGTATGGAATTCCATACAACTAAAGCTTGAAGAAAAGAAAAAAAGACATAAAAGATATTCTCTAGTATTTTTATTGTTTTTTTATGTAATACATGCCCTAAACAGGTTGAATCGAGATAATTGACAACTTTACACATAGTGATTTGCTTGCAAGTTTGATGATGGTATAGATTGCACAGTATAGGTATCGATCTAAATTTTAGGTCAAATAAATTATAATAAAAGGGATAGTTCATGGGTTACGTGGTTATAAAATTTAATTTTCCACCCTCATGAACCATCAATTTTAATTTAAGCTAATTTATGTAGTCTTACAACCAGGAGGGCAACTAGTTTTCTTCAGGGTCTCCTCATCAGGGCATCATTTCAAGAAAATTCTAGTTTTGGGAGCTTATTAAGGACATAAACTACCTTCCCATGCCATTATTCAGATATTTTTCACATATTTTATGTTAAAACAAGTTATATTTTACAATAGGAGTTCAATTCTATAATCTATGACCTTCAAAAGTGAATTGTATGGTCATGGATGGAGAAGGCAGCCTCACATTTTCTTAAATTTGTGTTTGTAGGGCCTCCTTCATGTTTTTTGTGTTATTAAATAAAATTTCATAGATAAATCTCTAAAAATCCATATCTTTTTCCAAATTTGTGCTCTCAAAGTGTCTCATAATGGCTAGTTTAGCATACTTTAACAAAATTTGCATATTGTAAGGTTTTTTGCAAAAACCTATGTTTCAATTTTGGCTCATTGCCCTACTACATTTGAATCCAAATTCATATGGTGAGATTATTATGTGACCTTGTTTGTATTTGAATCTTCATATTGGCCTTTTCATGCTTCATATTTCTTATTTCCACCCTCCATCCCACTCACACCCATATCGTTGTTTGACCACTATATTCTCACTATGTTTTGTGCCTTTTTCCTATTCCCACTTCATCTTTTTTGTCATCTCTCATCCCATACCAATATTTCACCCATATTATCTCCATGTTTCATTTATATAGGAGTGAAATATTGAGAAGAAGCCACCACAAATATGATCAAGTGGATATATATATCAATGAAACAACATGTACAGTTAGGAAATGAGTACTTTCAATAGGCCACCATAGTCAAATATGGTCATGAAGGTACAATAAATATTCAAGGTGAGATAAAACCTTCTTGAAGGTCTAAGGGTGATAAAATAATTCATTATATCAAGATAATGGGTACAATTAATCTCAAATATGAAGTAAGGGGGTGTATAAAGCTAAGATACCCTACCTATAGCCACAATGGAGAATACCTATAGTCTCATATTGAAGGCTAAAATAGTCATATCCTAAAATAGGGTTGGGGATGGGTCAATAAATGCATGGATAAGTACCTTATGAGTGACAATCAAAATAAAGCTCAAAATGATACATATAGGGTTATAAATTGGCTCAAAAGGTATAAAATAAAACTATAGTCAGCCCTAATACACCTATAGCCAACCTTAAGAGCTAAGGTATAGTCAAGACGGTGAGCTAATTATTGTGAGGGCCTAAGGGGTTTAGAACATAGTACAAGGAGGTATTTGAGGTTATTATAAGATAATTTGGTAAATAAAGATCATTGGAACCTATTGTCACCCTTGTCAAGATCCTTAAACATCCCAAACCTTATCATAGTCCATACAAGGACTCCAAGTACTAGCCTATAGTCAAGGATAGTCAAGTATTTTTACAAAAAAGAGTAAAGTATAGTTGAAATTTATGATTTCAAGAACATTTCCATAGGTTTTGTGTCAAAACCACAATGTAAAGGAGCTATACTAAATTTTTAGCTATCTTATCCTTGGAATTCACACCTATAGTAGGTTTCATGATCAAGTAGAATGGAACTATAGTCAAAGGAAAAATAAGTATTAACTATGGAAGAGGTGTGAAAATTTAGGATATAAAAAACACATAGTAAGTTGATCATAATAAAATAAAGAGAGGGTATAATTTATATGAGGCCTTGAATAGAGATAATGAGACAAATGTAACCTATAGCTAGTCATGAAGCAAGGTAACTTACAACCAAGAAGGTGAGTAGGCTAGATCGAGACCTAGTAAATATGAGAGTTTAAATAATGACCCTAGGGATTTTTTATATAAGTGGTACTATAAGTAAACCTACACATCCCTAGTCCATACAAAACCCTACAAGCCTATAAGTACAATGAAGAAAGAATTATTGGAGTGCTTGTTTAATAAGTCATATGACACATTGAGATAAATGTTTAAAGGAAGTAATGATTATGTAGTAATTATTTATCATAAAATACATGGATAAATGTGTCTTGTTAAGATGTGATAGTCATATATCTTGAAATGAGACCTATATCCTAGTACCACTATTATAGTCAAAGTGATAAACCATATGAGTAAGGAGACCTAAAGAGAACCCCTCAAGGAGACTTTTGGGGATATAAAATGATAATCATGCATGATGGAGACAAAATTAAAAAAAATCAAGTTTTTAAATGTCTCATTAAATATAAATACACCTAAATCCACCTCAATGTAACATATAGACACTTAAAGGAACAATCATACTTTCAAGCTGATAGAGAAGATATAAACACAATGGCAAATATTTATTTTTCTTGATCATAAAAAAGGCCAAGAGTTCAATAGTTGAAATGAGGATAAAATATCATGATATAATGTTACCCAAGATATTCAAATAAATACATTTAAGTTCTCATATGACCACCACCTATAGCCTCCTTGAGACAACATGACTATATTCAAGTTTCTAGGGTTCTCAAGCATAAAGGCCTAGAGTGAGGTTTAATTTATAAAGGATGCTATGAAGTGACTTTGATAATTTATACTCATAAAAATTTATAGTATATAAATATTTAACAAATCATATAGTCATATTTACCTCAAAAGAGTATCTATATTAGATAAAGGGCTTGTTGGAATATAAAGTTTAGGTCAACAAGCTTTAAACAATGGAAGTTAAGTTGTTTTGGTAGTATAAATGTATCATATAAAAATATGAATTTGAGTGAGATAAAATTACATACATTATAATTCAAAGACACTTCCATAGTTATATCACCTTTTAATTACACCCACATGGCTATTGTACAAGCATTAGTTATGTAGGCCTAGAAATCAGTTTTTGAGGAACAATATGTTAAAAGGAAAGAAGATAGGTGGGTTTAAAATGGATTAAGGATGATTAAAATAATAAATTAAATTTTAAATTAATACCAATCACTCCTATTATTCATAATCACCCCTTAGATCAAGATGGCATATAGTCAAATAGTCTTCTTGAAGAAGATGGGGTCTTGAAAGAGATAAAAAATGAAGATTGGGATGATGAATGAAAAAAAATATATAATAATATACTATTAATTAATATCTTATTTTAAAATCCCAAGATACAAATATAAAACATGAAAACACAACCTCCTAGCATGAAAATACAAACAAGCAACATAGCCAAGGACAAGGTTGCCAATTTTGGGGAAAATGATGAATTAGGGGACCTACACATATAATTAAGACTTTAAAATTGGTAAAAATAATAATTATTACCAAATAAGTCTCATAATACCATTTTATATGTATTTTTACAAGTGGAAGTTCCCACTATTTTGACACAGTCATCAACATGTCCATTCAAGGTCACCATTAGAGAAGGTAGGCTTCTAGAGGGGTTTAAGGTGTGTTTGAAGGGTTGGAGATTCATTTTATTGTTTTAAAATAATTGTATTATTATATTTCATCTTAATAAGACATTTAAAGATTTTATAAACTCCAAATTATATGAAAACCATGCCCATATAGGCTAAATCAAACAAGTAGACATATAGGCTAAAAGGTATTCTTTGACTTTTCAAGCAAGATGACACTTTTAGAGTGTTTTTATGAAATTTTAAAATAAAAATGATTATTATTTAATGTATTTAAAATAAATGTATGATTAATTTTTATCCATGAGGATAAATTTGACTTCTGTAGTTCTAGATACCCTTCCAAGCCACCTGATCAGATGCTTGTATCTTTCACCACATGAATATTTTGGTGAAAAAATATTATAATTATTTTATGAAACATATGAAATTATAATTAATAAATAATTGAGGTTGTTTTATGAGATGTGATTTATGAAAAATTTATAAGAGCATAGGTAGTCTAGAATGCAAGTAGAACCCTACAGACATAATTCCTTCATGTGATATCTTTTCATATATTCTTCATGAAAACCCACTATTTTCAGTGATGTTAAGGGGGTATATTTAATACAAATTAATGTAAATAAGTTTGTATTTGGAGGTCTGTACTTCATGAATAATTATTAAGAAGATTCAGCTCTAAAACCCTCCTAAACCCTTATAGTAACCAGTTTTGAGAAAAATGGATTTTATTTCCATTGAAACCTAATGTATAAAACTTTAACCTGTTATAAAATAAATTAAAATCAGATAATATTCCATCAATGCCAATTTTATGTATGGATCTATATGGATTAGGGAAAAAATCAAGTTTTTTGGAGAAAAAATCATGAAAATGAGGTACAAGGTAGTTTAGATGAATCCAATTAATGGATGTTGAATATTGAGACTTTTTAATCATCATTGGGTCAAATATATGTCTATAATTTCCCATAATACCTCCTTAAAAACAAATAGTCTGCAGGAAAATGAAGCAAAATGGACCTAGTCAATAGGTTTGACTGAGTGGCAAAAGTTTCTTCATCAAAACCACCTATCTCATGGTGGGAGGAGTTGTTTCAGATATAATATAATATTATTTTAGGTTTTTAAAGTTTTTTTTTAGGCTATTATGTCATCTCAAGAAATAATATAAGCTATTAGGCCTAATTGGCCTAATAATCCTAAATGGTTAGTTAATTGATGATGAATTTGGTATTTAAGGCTATTAGATGGTATTTTTTGAGTTCCCACATTGATTATCTACACTTCACATGGATATATAACTCAAATTTAAACCTTCAAGGTACCATTTCATGCAATAAGGGGAGAGAAGTAGTTTACTAGCCTTAAGGGCCCATTACTCTAAGTTATCTACTCATGAGTTAATCTTCAATCCATGCACATTCCTTTGATTTTCATGTAGAGAAATTAATTTAAATCACTTAAAATTTTATTTATTCACCTCAAGGTTGTCATAGAAATCATGCAAGGAATATTTGACAAGTTAAGGATGGGCCCATCTCTTATTCCAATGTCAAAATGAGTTCCATGCAATATATACAACAAAAAGAGTTTTATTAAAAGATTTAATATGATTTTTTAATTGAATTTTGAATCTAAATGAAGATAAGTTGACCTTATCTTTCATATTTTATGCCAGTCTCTTGGATTTATTTATTCTACACTTTTATATATGTAGGCTTTGATAACATTTTTCAAATCCATCCCTCTCTTGGCATGACCAATCTCTTCCAAGATTAAATTTTGTAACCTTTTGAGATAAATAAAATATTATTTTCAAATTTCTTTATGTTTGTATAGTGTGTTTATTTTAGTTGATTTGAACATGTGGTAGTATTCTCTCCCTTATCAAATCCTAATTTCACCTAGTTACTAGTATGCTAATTTATATAGGTCATGTTCAGTGTTTGATGTCATTTGACTAAGATAAAAATGGATATAAGTGACTAGTTAGTTCCTTGAAATAGGCATATTACATCATTTCCCTTAGTCTTTGATCAACCAATAAAACCTCTACATGAAATACTGATGCATAAGAGTCATTTGGAGTTGTAGATTCAATCATTACTTGTCTTATCAATGTTTTAAGAGCTTAAATAGAGTGGATCAACCTATAATATAGGTGTATCACCAATATTAAATTAGGATTTCCTTTTTAGTTTTATTTTCCCCCTTTTCATCCAAAAATCATTAGTTTAGTAAGCAGTGCATAGTGATACATCAAAGGAGCTAGCCTTACCAAAATCTAGAGGTATGGTCTAAGTTCAGGTGTCCCACACCTTAGATCACTCCAATGTTATTCCAAGGGTGAATGACTTTTAGAGGTAAATATACCAAGCCTTCAAGTAGGGTGCTATTTGGGTTTCTAATAATAATGGCATCCTTGATGGGACACAAATTTAGCCGTTGAAGTATAAGTTTGCAACATATTCATCTTCAAATCTAGTTTATAATATTCCTCTAGTCCTTATATCAAGGTAAAAGGTATATTTGTGTTCATAATTTTAGTTACCTTCATGATTTTTTAGACTATGGCAGCCTATAGAAGATAATTCCATCACTCATCTCCTCATCAGTAGTTCTAGTATGATCTTCATGACCCCTATCACCCTACCATGATCCATATCAACCATATGATGAATATACAGAGCTTTATGATCAGTATAAAAGATCATAATAGTCTTATAACAACTCTCATGAATCTTTTTATCCCCCTGATCATCCTAGTCAAGCCCCAAAACAATCCATCTCAAGCTTCAAACAAACTCTATTTGGATATGAGAAATAGATGGGAAGCATATATACTAATAAAAGCTATGGATAAGAGGTTTCCAAGAATGAAATTTAGAACATGAGAGACAATTTATAGTAATCTAAAGATGTATGTGCATATTTCATAAGGCAAGGTCACTCAAAGTTCAGTATTGATATTCTAGACATTGGTGGTCTAATAGTAGTTATTGAAGAGAGGTTGGTGTTTATTGAAAAACCCTATGGACATCAATCACAAAAGTATGTTCCCATAGAGATTCCATTTTCCCTTAATGATAAACAAACTAATTTTTATCACAACTTCAAGAGTCAATCCAAACCTTGCCTAGCTTTCCCACCTGGGAGTCTATCTAAGAGATTCCTCAAAAGGATAAACGAGCATGTTTTAAAGAGACTAATTTTTAGATTGCATAATAGATCATATAGGAACCTACATCTTCAATTTTGTAAGAAGATATCTCTAATTATTTAGTCCATGATTTTGAGGCTAATCTAGCTAGGCAAATTAAACTTGTAAATTAGCATCGTTAACATTCAATGGTAGTTAAAAAGGCAACATAATAACAAATTCCTTATTTCACACCCATAAATACCACAAGTACAATTCAAGAAATTTATAAACCCAAGTTCATGACTTGGAATTAAGTACATCAATCCATGGAGAAAGAAGAACATTCAAGCATCATTTAGGATTCTTGAGTTAGGCAAGAGATCATTTAGCCTTCACTCCTTCCTCCTCAAAATCCCAATACCTTTCCTTCATGGAAAGACATTTAAGAAGTAGTGTAGCAAAGAGAAGAGGTGAAGATGATCCAAGAGGAGTAGCTCTATGATCAAAATCAAGCAACCATGGTAACATATTTAGACCTTTAACATCTTATTGATTTTTTTCAAGGATCTACCATGCCACTTTTGGATCAAGAACCTCTCCTTTATGAGGTGAATGAAAAAATTGTAGCTGAGATGAATGAAGTTCATGAAAATGATAAAGAGTTTTCAATTAAAGATCAAGAGAATGTTGTCATTGAGAAACTTGTAGTCAAGGAAGAACATGATCTAATCTATTATAATGTCAAATAATATGAGATAGAGGCTAAGATACAAACATAAGAATAAGTGTAAAAGAAGAGGTTTTATGTATGGAACAAGAAGTTATTTCTCATAAGTCTCTTGAAAACATATCAGTTTTCCCACTTGAATCTGCTCCTACAAAACTTAAAGAATTGACCATTGATGAATTCAATCTAGCCAAAGAAGATAAGAGTTAAGGTAATTATGATGATATATGGTATTAATATATGGATATTTATAACAAATTTCAAAATTTTCATGGTCTCACACTTCCCATGGAAGATATTAAAGAGTAATCGAGTATTTAATCTATATATTTTGGCTCACAAGAAGAGCAAATTTATGAAGATAAGAATAATGAACATGTGTCTGCTGATATAGTACCTCAAATTATTGTCCCTGATCACAAATATAATGAAGAGACCTTGTCATAGAACATGCTTAAAGATATACAAGATATCAATAATTAATATATTGACAAGTCACTTATCCATGAGGAGCAAAATGAAGGTATAATGGAAGACATATTAGATAATTGAAGCCAATTAATGAAAACTAATTAGCATTCTTGATGTGAGGAATAATTAGGAAGAAGATGATTGGATCTTGGATCCATATCTTCAATCCATGCACCTATGAATGGAAGTAGGAGTCCCCATTGTATCATCTAAATGACATGAACATAAAAGTTCTCATATCTGCAATAAAAGGCTATCAAAAGGAAGCAAGCATGTTTCAAAGACCCATGGTTCACAAAATAGCTTTTCATTTGATACTAGAGGAAAGTTTCTCATTTTATGTTAGTTTTTTTAGGTTGTGTTTCAATAAGTTAATAGCATAAGCAGTAGTGTGATGCCCTTATATTATATTTGTATTATTTCCTATTTTCCTTAGGTTAGTTATCTTTGCTTTCAATTTTAGCTATTTTTGCCTTCAGTCTTGTTGTGACACAATCAAAAATAGGTGTTACAAATCCCAAAAACGTATATTTCATAGTCAAGAGAGTCATCCAGTCAAATTTGTTATGCTTCAATTTACCATTATCACATGAAATCTATGAGTTATTTTGATAAGAAGGCTAGTCAAACCCTATGAGTCACCAAAAATGTTGGTAATTTGGCCTATTCAAGAGGAAAAAATCATGTTTCAAATATCCATGGTGCACAAGATATATTTCCATTTGATCCTAGAGGAAAGATTCTCATTTTAGGCTAGTTATTATAGGTTATCTAAGTTTAATAAATGAATAACACAAGTAGTAGTTTGCTTCTCTTCTATTATTTTAATCTTATTTTATGTTTTATGTGGGTTAGTTGTCATTGATTTCTAGTTTAGCTATTTTTTCCTTTAGTCTTGTTGTGTCACAATAAGAAACATGTGTTACAAAGCCTAAAAGAGTTTGTTTACCAGCCAAGAGAGTCATCTAATCAAAGTTGTTATGCTTTAATTTGACATTATCACATGCAATAAAGTTAGTTATTTTCACCAGTAGGTTATTCAAAGCCTATTATTTGATATAAATGTTGGTAATTTGGAATGTCAAGGACAAATTCCAACCCCTATAGTTTGAAACTTTCTATAATTATGTTAGTAACCCTTTGTAAGTTGGTCAAATAAATGAATTTTGGTCTAAAAGAGAAACTTTTGGTGTTTAAATGTAAAAATTCAAGTTAAATAGGTCATTAATAATTTCAAAATTCCTTTAAATATTTTCAAATACATGATACTAACCTAAGTCCAAGGTTTCATAAGATAAAAATGTGTTTTAATGCCATTTTAAGTCTAAAAATATCCATTTTCACCTCCAACTTGTTAATTTTGGATTTAAAAAGCATGTAAAAGGTCAAAATTTGGTGAATTACATGAAATATACTCATACAACTTCTATATTCTCATAATCTTGGTGTTGTCAATCTTAACTTGTCTTTAAAAGCTATGAAAAAGCTTATTTTCATTCATTTTGCAAAGTACAGATCCATAAAGAATTCCATATAGATAAAGCTTAAATTAGGGTTATTAGTATATAAAATAGATTATATAAATATTTAATTATTTTTGGATGCAATATAGGTCCTAAACTATTCCACTCTAGGTAATTGACAAGTTTGCACATAATGACCTGCTTATAGGTTTGATGATGGTATGAATTTTAGAGTGTAGGTACAAGTTTAAATTTTGTGGCAAAGAAATCAGACTAAAAGGGATTCTTCATAGATAAATTTGTTATATAATTGACTTTCCCATCCTTATGACCATCAATTTAAAATGAGGCTAATTTATGTAGTCTTGCAACCAAGAAGGCGACTGATTTTCTTCAGTTTCTCCTCACTAGGGCATCATTTTAAGAAAATTCATATTGGGGGAGGTTCTTAGGGACCTAAAATAACTTAATATGGGATTATTTAGATTATTTTCACATGTTTTAGGGTCAAACAAATGATATTTTACAAGAGGAGTTAAATTTTGTAGTATATGAGCTTTAAAAGTGAATTATATGATCATGGAGGGAAAAGGTAGCCTCAAATTTTATTGATTTTGTGTTTATAGGGTCTCTTTCATGTTTTTTGTGTTCTTAAAGAAATTTTCCTAAAAAATTATCTAAAAATCCATCTCTTTACCCAACCTTGTGCTCTCAAAGTGTCTCATAAAGACTAGTTTAGCATACTTTAAGGAAATTTGCATATTTTAAGTTTCTTTGAAAAAACCTATGTTTCAATTTTGGATCCTTCCCCTCCTCCAATGGAATAAAAATTAATATGGTGAGAAGATTATTTTTCCATGTTTTCATTTGAATCTTCATCTTAGCCTTATCATGCTTCCCAATTCCCCTTTCCACTTCCATCCCACTAACACTGACCACTGTATTCTCACTATGTTTTATGCCTTTTTACTATCCTCCCTTCATTTTTTTCATCATCTCTCATCCTTTAACACTCTTTCATGCATTTCCTTTCCATGTTTCATTACTCTAAAAGTCAAATATTACCAATAATCCACCACAATCATGATCAATAAGACATATGCATGAATGAAGCATCATGTATAGTCAGGAAATGAGCACTTTCAGTGGCACACCTTAGTCAAATATGATCATGAAGGTAAAATGAAGATTCAAGGTGAGAGAAAACCTTTTTGAAGGTTTAAATGTGATCAAGGAATTCATTATCTCAAGCTAAGGTATGTAAGTAATCTTAAATGTGAAGAAAATGGTTATATAAGGCTAAGAGACCCTACTTACATCTACCATGGAGAATACCTACAGGCCCATATTGAAGGCTACAACAATCATATCCTAAAAGAGGGTTTGGGATGGGTCATAAAATGCATAAATAAGTACCTTATGAATTATAGTCAACACAAAGATCAAAATGACACATATGGGTTTCTAAAGTGGCTCCAAAGGTATAAAATACACCTACAGTCAACCCTAATACATCTACAACCAACCTTAGGAGCTAAGGTACAATCAAGAAGGTGGGCTAATTCTTATGGGGGCCTAAAGGGTTTATAACTTTGTCTAAGGAGGTATTTGAGGTTGTTATAAGATCATTTGGAAAATAAAGATCATTGGAACCTATTATCACCATTGTCAAGCTCCTCAAACATCCCAAACCTTGTCACAGTCCATACAAGGACTCCAAGTACTAGCCTATAGTCAAAGACAGTCAAGTATTTTTTCAAGAAAAAGTATAACATAGTTGAAATGTATGATTATAATAAAATTTCCATAGTTTTTGTGACCAATCCACATTATAAAAGATCCAAACTCAATTTTTGACCATCTTCGCCTTGGAATTCACGCCTACATTAAGTTTCATGATCAAGGAGAATGGAACTACAGTCAAAGGAAGAAGAAGCATTAACTATGGAAGAGGTGTGAAAGGCTAGGATACTAAAAATACATAGTAAGGTGATAATAATATAAGAAATACATGGTATAAGACTTATGAGTCCTTGAATAGGGCTAGTGAGACATAATATAACCTATAGTCAACCATGAAGCAAAGTAACCTATAGCCAAGTAGGTGAGTAGGCTAGACGAAAACTTAGTCAAGATGAGAAGAAGGCTGATGGAGCCTTTAATTCCATGATTAATATGACAAGTATTAATAATTACCCTAGGTCTTTTATACAAGTGATTTTATAAGTAAAAATATAGAACCCTAGTCTATACAAAACCCTACAAGCCTATAAGTACATTTAAGAAAGAATTGTTGGAGTGCTTATTCAATAAGTGATATGACACAATGAGATAAGTGTTTCAAAGAAGTAATTATGATTGGCATCATTATGGCTCATAACAGAGATTTATAAATGTGTCTTGTTAAGATTTTATATTCATATATCTTCAAAATGAGATCTGTAGCCTAGTACCACTATATTCAAGTTGATAAACCATATGAGTAAGGAGAACCCTTCAAGGAGACTTTTGGGGTTAAAAAATGAATATCATGCATGAAGGAGATAAAATTCACACATATCAAGGTTTTAAAGGGTTCATGAAATACAAATGCACCTATATCCACCTAAATGTAACCTACATCCACTCAAAGGCACAGTCATACTTTCAAGTTGACAGAGAGGATAGGAACACAGTGACATATAGCTATTTTTCTTGATCATAAACAAGGACAAGAGTTTACTAATTTAAATTAAGATAAAATATCATGATATAGGGTTACCAAATATAGTCAAATGAACACAATCAGGTTCTCATAGGACCACCATCTACAACCTCCTTGAGATAATAGGCTTATATTCAAGTTTCTAGGGTTTTTAGGCATAAAGGCCTAGAATGAGGTTTCAATTTAAAAGGATGATATGAAGTGAATTTTTTCATTTATACATATCAAAATTCATTATCCCCAAATCATTAACAAATCATATAGTCACATTTACTTCAAAAGAGTATCTACATCAAATAGAGGGCTTGTTGGAGTATAATGTATAGGTCATCAAGCTCTAAATAATGAAATTGAAGTTATTTTGGTAGTATAAAGGTATATTAGATCAAGATGAATTTGAGTGAGATAAGGGACATCAAGATAGAATTTAAAGACACTTCCATAGTTATATCACCTTATAAGTACACCTATAGGCCTATTGTATGGACTTTGGCTATGTAGGCATACAAATCACTTTTTGAGGAATAATATGCTAAAGGGAAAGAAGATAGGTGGGTTAAAAATAGAGTAAGGATAATTTAGAGAATCAAGTAATTTTGAAATTAATACCAAGAACTCTATTGATGATGGAAATTTTACCATCAACGAATCAACCCTTTTGCCTATCATGAAGGTCAAGGTGGAATCATACTAGTCTAATCATAGGGTTCTAAAGGTTTAGCTATGATCCTAAAGATGTGAGGTACTTTTTAATCATTTATAAGAAATAATTAATAAGTCATGTAACATATTCCATTATAACAATCAGAAATCCAATTTATCAAATCATGAATTAGTTTAAATAAAAATCTATAATCTATTCTACCTGATAGACAAAACCTATGAATTAGATAATCTCTTGAAGAATAGAAATCTAATTCAATAAATATATGTATATTCCAAGAAATATCTTGCTTCTTGTTGTAATATTCTCCAAGTTAACCTCAAAAAGATAAACCAAAACTATGAGAAATAGATAAGATAAATAAGTATTCAATAAAGTAAATATTAAACAAAGAAAACACAATAAACACAATAAACAATAACTAACAAACAAACTAAAATAAAAGAGAACATAAAAAAACTTAAGCTAATAAAAGGATAAAAAATTATTTAAAATAACTAATTCTAAACTAGGAAATAACCTTAAATGATAAAAAAGACCAAGGATTAAAGATCAAATAAAATAATCTAAGGAAAAACTGACTCAAATTAATCTAATTATCTATGAATCAACTAGTAAATAAACAAGTAACAAGTCTAATACTAAAATAGAAATAAACTATAATCTAAAATATAAATAAGCTTGAATCTAATCTTTAACTAAGACTAACAACTAACATGAAATTAAAACTATAATAGAAATATGAGAAAAGAATTTAGTCAAAATAATGATCTATTATACTATTTAATGTAATAAAGAGAATAAAGTATTAATTTAAGAAGCAAATTGAAGAACTAAAATATAAATCCAAAAATAAATACAAAAGGATAAATCTAAACTAAGAAATAGAAATAAAAACTAAATCAAACAAATCTAAAAGACAAAACTATATTAAAATTAGAGTCAATATAGACTACAATAAAGTGTGTGAGTCTCAAAGGAGAGTTGTCTTAGCAAAAAAGATAGATTTTATTGAGAAAAACATCTTTATTTACAATAACTTGAGTGACAACTTTACAATCAAAATAGATAAATGAAATGTAACAAAATAGTGAAGTGTTCATCATTATTCAGGTTGAATACTTGGAATCTACACATAGGACTACAAATAAAAATCATCAAAAGATGTTAAACTTGGCAATCTTCAGATAATATATCATAAATGATAATAAAAACTAGATATACCTATTTTTTCTAAGAAATTACTCAACTTTTAGATAAAGTACCATTAGGTCTATCTATAAAAGTCATACTAACTCAAAAATGTTACATGGAAAGAAGAGAGATGAATGATTGACTTCAAAAAATGTATAAGTCCTAAATACATGTGTTGTTTTCCATTTTGAAATGAATCCTTGATCTCATTTTATGCTCCAAACTTAGTTGGAAAATAAGTTATAACTAAATTTAGTTAGTTATTAGTTTATGTTAACTAATTAACTTTTAAAAGTTAATTAATTATAAATAATTATTGGTTAAGTAAATATTTAATTAATATTTTAAAAGTATTAATTGATCAAGTTTTTAAATATAGACTGGGTACTAATCTTAATGGGTGGGGACCCTTATCAATTAATAATAAAATATAATACATATATCAATCATAAATAGATAAGTAACATATTAATAAATTCCATTTATATTAAACCATAATGCATGTCTAAAATTAACTTAGGCATATATATATATATATATATATATATATATATATATATATATATATATATATATATATATATATATATATATATAGTTCCAAAATATTATCATCAAAAATACCAAAATCTAAAGTTAAAGTATGAAACTGAAAGTATATAGTTCTACCATGTAAGAGCTTAGTTGAAAATAAAGTTTTTCCCTTAGAGGTCCAATAATCCTCTAAGTCTGAAAGCACTTCAATAACTAGTTTGTCTTATTCATTAAGAAATACATTATTTTCCAGTTCTATTGTAGGAAACTACATGAATGTAATTCAAGAATGACTTATATCATCATCAATTTCCAACTTGATCTACTTCAACACTCTGACTTCAATAGGCAAATATATATCATCTTCACTTTTTGATCTCTTTTCTGAAGTGAAAATGTGAATTTCAAGTGTTTTCTTTCTACCAACTGAAATAGATTTATCTAAGTCAACTTCTTACATCCCATGATGGGTTCACTATGTGAATATTCCAAACCCAACCTCTTACTTTCCAAAATATAATCCCTATGATAAAATTGAGGTTTATTATAAAATGAAGGAATAAAAAGATTAACATAGTTTTTAGCATAGGCAACTTAAACATCATATTGGATAACTTGGTTGTTAGGATTAGGTTTAATAGTTGGCTTCACTCTTTCAGAAGATTGAACATGTAGGTGTTATGGGTTACTTTCTAAATGGTAGGAAGAACTACTTTGTGAGTGAGTTCTAGCCTAAACCTATAATCGTAAAAACCTTTATTTCCTCTATGATTTGCTAGATTGAAAGGCAGGTTATTAAGGACATTCCAAAATTCAATATCTAAAGCATCAAAATGTATAGACGTCCTAGTACCTCTATGGAACTTGGGGCCAAATCTTCTGGTATAGAAACCACCACTAGGAATGTTTCTATTAATATTTGGCTAATTTACATCATTACAAAAAATTTATCCCTAACCCTTATCATCATTGCTCCTAGATGACCCAAGTTGGTCCCATTTGGACATTTTGAAATAATCTAAAATAAACTTAAAATTTAAGACTGTCAATCAACATATGTCTATCTAGAATAAAATAGAACTAATCTCAATAGATATCCATATCTTAATCAAACTAAATGTACCAAGTATCTAACATTACTTAAAACATTCCACTAATCCATCATAAAAGATAAAATTCTAATGCTTAATTGTATCTTTAAAACCAACTGAGTCCTCAAAATTTATATTCATCATTTTATTTTAGAAAATCTTGATAACTTTCATGAATTTTCTATCTCCATCAAATCAACTATAAATTAAACCATTCTAAAATTGAAGATACATAATTTCTACAATAATATTTTCAAAGTGAAAGCACCAAATGATATCTAAAACAAATAGTATGTATTCCCAAAATATAATCTTCATATAAATTTCAATTGGGTTCATCAGGGAACTATAAATTTAATTTCCATTCTCTAGATAAAACAAAAAACTTCAATGCTAAGATGTAGATCTAACAGAAACCTCATTTTTAAAAAAATCTAAAACTTTAAAATCCATACTTGCAACTAAAAACTAGCAGATATGATTTTGACACTATCACATTTATACATTGACAACCCTATATAATATCCCTTTGAATTATGTCCAAATGGATTTATTTAAAACTCCTCTATATAAACCAATTTATGAATTTTCAAAATGAATAGTAGCTATTTGTATAGAAACCACACATATTTAAACCTTTTTGAGACAAACATGACATACAAGATCCATAATTTATACATAAATAACCAATGTAAAATTTAATTTGTGCTACATCAACACCTTGAATTCTCAATCCTTTATAATATGCATGCATCATAGTTCTTTAGATATTAAACACAAGGATGTATAAAGTTTACCCATAAAACTAAGACTCCAACAAAACCCTTTAACAAAAGCATTTTTTAAAATATATTATGATAGAAACTCAAAATACTTTTTGAAAAAGTTAAGCCTCAAGAAAGACATTCAAGGAAATAAGTCTATAATTTTCAAAATCAGGGTTGAGGAAAATATTTGACATCTTTGATTTATTCACTAGAACACACAAAGAGAAACATTTTCAAATTCATTTTTAAAAATGTCAACTATCCATGCCAACAACCAATTTATCAAATATGGAATGAATAGCCATAAAATCCATCATGCCAAATTATTTCCAAAATTTAAAAAAATCATCAAAATCTAGAATTTTATTAAAGACTAGAAGAATTTGCTTTGTTTCAATCTCAACATAATTATTCCATAATATGCATGTGACTTCTCTATCAAGATTAAGATAGGAGATGCATCTACCACAACCACTCATCTAAAAAAAACCTTGAAAACAAATTTAATTGAGAACCATTTATACCATGTATTGAAAACTCTCAGGTTCATATAGTTTCTTGTATTTTTAACACCAAGTTTAAAACCAAATTGACTCTATATTCATTCAAAGACTAGAAAATATCATAAAATAGAAATAGCTTATCATCCATATTCATGAATGAAAGAATTTTGAAGACTAGAACATCATTTATTCCCTCAACTATCCATGAATAGATTAACCCATTAATTTTTATAAACTTTAAAGCACATGTAAATTGATTTATCTCATATCAAATCATGTATTTCACCATGAAACGAAAACAAACCATTCAGAGTTTCATGAATATCTATGCAAACTATAACTCATTCTTTCATGAAAATAAAATGATTTCATTCATGTAACTATGAGCTTCACTAAATCACCATATATATTTTCAAAACATATCCAAAACTATAAGAATTATACCTAGAAATGCACCCTTGAAATATTTCTATGTGAAATCCTCAACAAATCTTTTTCTACAACTTCAATAATCCAACTAACCAGAGCTCCAGTTCCATGAAAAGATTTTCAAAATGAATAAAACCAAGAAAAATGACCCACATATATCCACCACCTTATGTTGTAACCAACTAGGCTACATGCTCAAATTATATTATCTCTCCTTAATTGAGAATGTAATTAGTGGTTCAGCCAAGAAAATTGACAACATGATCAAATTTATCCATTACTAACCTTCCTAATAAACACATTCTAACTTCTACTTTTCAACTCATGTCTTCTTGGTATTAAATTCTTAAGACCACCAAAATCTCAAACTGATCTATATATCCCTTGAATATGTTGGTATTAAATTCTTTTTTGAATTGGCACAAACTTGAATGATGTATTAATGCTAACTATACACTATATGTTAATCAAATCCAAGTCAAAAACTAACTTGCCATGCCAACTTGTCATCGAATACATTTTGAAACACATTCAATATTTTATTATTGAAACAAATATATCTTAAGACTTATGAAAATGCAAGATTTACCTTTCAATGAATTTTTATGCCTTTGAAGATGTTATGACCTTAAGACATATATTTACCATGATTTAAAATCTTAGTGATATTATCTTAGGACTTAGGATAAATAATACTAAGTTGGGTATTTTCCTTGTAAGACATATTCAAAAGAAAAATTGAATAAGTTTTCCTTTTGATAACTATATTCAAAAACTCATAGTAAGAATCATAAACCAACATAAATCATGCAATTATATTTTAAATTAGATATTGCATGAAGTTAATCCATGAAATAGTGGATTTGTAATAATGATCATACTTATATTCAACTACAATGATTATATCATATTCAACTAAATATTCATAATTATTTGAAAATAAGATGCGAAGGGAAAATCATTCTAACTAATTCAAAAATCATTTTGATCTATTCTGAATCCAATCTCATATTACCAATCAAAACTATGCCAAAAATTGCTATAACTGTTCAAGTTGTCAAAAATTGAAAATGTTGAGATATAATCTAAAAACCATCTAAGAATCAAAATGATTGATCACAAGTGATATATAAGTGCACATTTTATTCATTAATCCATTATGATTTTTGAAACCACTCAAAAACATAAACATGAATTTATCAATTAATCATTATCATTTTATAATTGAAAACATGCATTTAAATATACTATTAATTGATTGGGTCCCCGACATAGTTTTAAATTTCATGACAGAGTCATTTCTATGGTATAAATTATTAATTTTGAAAAAATTAAGGGAGTGTGAAAAATAGGCATAACATTAGTAACCTTTCTATTCATTTTTGTGTATTGAAATTGAGTAGAAACATATTACCTATTGATAAAGACATAATCTTAAGAGTGTGATCTAAGGAAATCATTTCTCAAGTAGCTAAGTGCAAACACCCTTAATAATGAATTTTATCAAGGGATGAATTATTTGACTAGTGTGGCATGAATAAAGTGAATGATATAACATAAGAGTTTAGGCTGGATGTATAATCTAATACAAGTACCTTAAGTTCAAAATATGAAAGTGAACTAATACTTTAACAACCAAATATAACTTAACATATATTATTTATTTATTACAAAAATTAAATTAGTAAGAGTAACCTCTGAAAATGATTGATATTTATAGCAAATTTGCATTTTCCTTGTACTCTTATTTCACAATGTGACATTTCTCCATTTATAACCTTCATTGATATTTTCAAAAGTAAACTAGTAAGATAAAACAAGAAACCGAAAATAGAAATAAGAAATAATAAACAATAAATAAAAGAAAAACAAACAAAAAAAAGAAGAAGAAAACAAAGCAACAAACAAACTAAAAAGCAACTAATCATGAAATAGTTTCAAATGATGGCCACTAACTGAGTAAGACAACCAATTTCCTTCAATATATTTTAAATGAAAAGCATTATTTATAATAATTGAGGTAATTCTATAAGGACCAAGCCATAATGAATCAAACTTGTGATATTTTATAGGATCCTCCTAGGCTTTATCCCAATATAAGACTAAATATTCAACATTAAACTTTTTGTTAGAAACCCTTTTATCAAAAAACTTTTTTAATTTTTGCTTAGCTATTTCTAATTTATACAATGTTGTCACTTTAGATTCATTAAGAGCTACTAAATCATATAATCTTTGTTCAATTAAATTTGTATCTTTAGCTACATATTGTAAGGCAGTCTTAGCTGAAGAAATCTAAATTTATATTAGCAAGGTAGACTCAAATACATTTTCTAACATAAAAGATGAATAACTAGTTGCAAGCTTAAATATATTCCTATCAACCTACAAAGTTTCAAAAAAATTGAGATGCCAATTTCTTTTATTATCACAAAATAGATTATTCATAATTGAAATCAGATTTTTATTCATGGACTCGGCTTGTTCATTACCTTGAGGATAATACTTAGATTAATGACTAGATATAATTGAGTATTTACCTAAAAATTCTATAAATTTATTATAAATAAATTGAGTTCCATTATCTTAAATAATTTCGTAAGGCACTCCAAATCTTTTAAAAAATTGATTTTCTAAGAAAGAGATCACTTAACCTATTACTGAACTCTTAAGTGCATTGGCTTCAAGATACTTAGTGAAATAATTTGTGGCTATTGAAATATATCTATGACATTTAGATGAAGGTGGGTGAATATCTAAAATAAACTCAATGCCCCATTTTGTAAAATGTTTTTCAGAAATAACAGGGTTCAAAGGCATTGTAGGTAATTTATCTCTTCCAATAAACAATTGATAAAACATGAAAGAATGAACTAATTTATAAGCATATTGAAATAAAGTAGACCAAGAATAAACTTCTCTTAAAATCTTATAAGTAGTTATTTTTGTAGCATAATGTCCAACACAATTTATTTCATGACAACCTCTAATAAATTTTTATGTATGATTATGTGTAAGACATCTTAACAAAACTCCATCTCTATTACAATAAAATGGAAAGTTTTCTAACAAACAAAAATTTAAAGCTTTTAATCTCAAAAAATGTCTTTAATTTTTATCTAAGTTATTAAGATAGGCCTAATATTGAAAATAATAAACCAAATCATGGTAATTATTATAGTCTCAATTTGCATCATTGAAGAGAGTTTTTCAAGCTCTCTCCAATAGAGATATAATATTAGGAAAACCCTAGGTTGTGGGTCACTTATGTTGAGGTTAAACCTTCAGAGTGAGCTGAATTCCTCTTTGATGCTCACCTAAGACTAAAGCTAAGACTAATGATTCATAGGAAAAGGGTTAGAAAGAGAATAATGGTTCCTGAAAAAGTTAACTAGGTGATGCACCAAACTTAAGAGGGAAACTCTCATAAGCTCAAACCCACAATAGATCAGTAGAGGACAATACTAGCCTTCACAACCTTAAGATCAGCTAATTTGTATAAGTATTACATAGAAGAGGTTTAGAGTAGAACATTAATCTAGACCTATAAACAACATTGAAAACCCTCTAAATAAGGTCAAAAATAAGTATCATGGATAATGAATATTTTCCTTCACACAATGCCATATTACACATCTTGCCAAACACAGATTCGAGATAGAAGATAGGTAAAGAAAGTCTCATTACAATAAGAGGTAGTTCTTAAAAATTATTGATAGAGTTGAGCCTAATGAATCTAATCATACTTTGAAGTATCCTAAGAGTTCCCTATCTCTTATAAAGATAAAAAGTATAAAATATGAGAACCCCTTACAAAATGAAAAGAAAGGGTTAATATAGGAAAAGGGGGAGAGGAGAGAGAAGGGGGAACATATCATTCATGATAATCAATGAGCTATCAACTTTAAGAGATGTTTCACTAGGCTTTTGGTCCAATCATAATAGGTTATTATGATCAATATATTCATGATTTTCTTGTATAGCCTCTGAATCATTCTATTGGTTGAAAAAGTTGTACTAGAAGATAAGAGTTTGCCAAAAATGACAAGTCATGATCCTGTTGGAATTGAATGTCCTAACTACTTTCCAAATCCCCAAGTCCTACTGCTTTGGATCTTTGATTAGATTTACTTATGAGGAAAAAATCCTCATATCTTCAAACTACCTAAGATATGTCATGTCTTCTCTAAGTGACAGTTTGTCAAGGACATGACTTGGGATGATCTTATTAATCATATATCTACTATGTGCATAATATGTTCAATGATAGGTCCTATTTAAGTATGCATTGAGCTCCTTTCCTTTATTATTTTATTAATGTGTCAAGCTCGAGTTAGGGCCCTTTAATTTTGCTTGCTGACTTAGGTCCATTTTGTCTTTATTGAATTTCATTAAAAATTTTAGATCATTTCATTGCTATTGGTTATTAAAACTTCCTTAGATTATTGACCCCTTTGGATTTATTTCACTCCATTAGATTTTGAGATATGATTAAGTGCAAATCATAGATCTTTGGGACCAACTGCCCTAAGCTTTATTTCTCATTATTATTTGGGATTCACTAATCATTTGACTCACTCAAGCTCCCTTGATCTTAACACTTGTCAGTCATGCATTCCTTCTCAGGTTCTCGCCAAAGATTTTGGATCCAAACGGTCACTTTATGGGTCTTAAAAAATGATGTTTACATAGAAATCTACCAATTTTTTTACCAAATTTGAAATTGTATAACTTGAAGTGCAAAGATCATGGTGATACCAAACTTGTAGATAATAGGCCTAATGTTGAAATAAACAAACTCTTTTAATCCATTGGCCATTCAATCTTTATATGTGCTTTTTAAAAATGTTTAAGTTGACTGGTTCATTTGATCCTACATGACATCTTGATGATGGTCTAGTCTGAAATGGCAAAGTATGGAAATTTATAAAATTTTATGTTAAGAGCCAACTTTGCCTATGCATATATTTAATTGTGCTATAATGCGTGAGCTAAAACTTGGTGCATGTTAGCCTATGAATAATTTGAATAAACTCATGTAACCAACTCCCCTTAACTCATCCACATGTGTTAGATCTAGCAGAATCAAAATGATCACTCATCTTTCCTGCCATTAGAGCTAAAAGTTTAGATAGGATCTAGATGGAATGAGTAGACTAGAAGATTACCATGCAATCCCATACTCTTCTTAATCATTTATGACACTCCATAGAGTCTTTAGTAGATTTATACCTATCCTTAGAAATTAACAAATTACACTTTAAGTGAACTTAAAGTATTTCAAAAGATTTGTGAGCTTCATGATTTCTCAATTTCACTCATTCTATCCAGAGCTTGTCCAAGCCATTTTGATCATTTGATCAATCAATAACTCTACCTCTTTCTTTAAATTAGGACCATTAGCCATTGGGAACATGCTTGGTATGTGGGACAAATATGACCAAAAGTTTTAGAAATTCATAGGGAAGCATGCCTATTATGCTTGAGAACCTATTTCATATATCTCAACTAATCCATTAGGTATGAAGTCAATTCTCTAAAACTAATATAATCTTGAATATGATGGAAGGATGCCCCCTTTCTTTAAATTCCTCTCAAAAAAACAAGGACCAAAACAAAACAACAAATGCAAATGCAAGTAAATATAGGATAGGAAAAAAAAACTAACCTACTAAACAAATGCAAATTTACATAGGGAACTTATAGAAAATCATAATAACTACTCTAACATATATACAAGATTTACAATTTATAACTACTTCCCACTTGGTTCAAATGGAAAGGATTAGAAATCACTTACTTGTGATGAACTAGGCTAGAAAAAACCTTGCCTTTGAGAGTTCATGATATGTGAGATGAGATGTTTGGTTATTGATCCCATTGGCATACTATCAAGTGGATAAAAATGGGAAAACATGTCTCCAATGTAGACATATTTGTCCATTTATTCAAGGATTGCTCTGAATTGCATTATAATTACCCCTAAAAACTCCTGCTCTAAACTAATGTTTGGTTGACTATCTATACTTAGGAAAAACATCTCTAAGTCATCATAAAATCTAGTCTCCTCTTAGTCATCTAAAACAATGCCAATTTCAACACCATCTTTGATATATTTTATTTAAAAGGGGTGTTATGGTAGTTCATCAATCCACCTAAGGACCAACATGCCATATCCTTATGGCTCTGAATCTAACCATTCTCCTTTATTTTTTAAGACATCAATGCTACCTTTAAATAATATCTCATCTTAAGATTGGTCAACACCCTCAACTTTATGGATAAGTTCCTCTCCATGTTCTAATGGAGTTATAATCTAGTTAGAACCTCTATTTGATCTATGAATTCATATTATAGTTGTTTCCATACTTCATATTGATCCTCTTTTTCTGTTATTTCTTCCTCAAAATCATTTATGACCTCCTTAACATGGTCAACTAATTGATTGGCTACATCAATATCTACATCTTACTCATTTTCATCTATGGCCACACCAAATGGAAGCTCTTGGGACCAAACAAAATCTTCCCTACTCTCAACCTCATCTTTTCTATACATATCTTTAAGTGTAAAGGTATCATTACTGCCTTTAGGACCTATAATATCAAAGCCATACCAAGAAGTCAAATTAAAACCTAACTCTTCCCTTTTTAAAAGAAGTGGATTGCCTATTATGACCTCTTTATCATAGACAATTCTATTGTATTCTTCAGCCTCCATTTTCACTACAAGGTCCTCATCTATCCTTTATAAAATAGGCTCCTTATTTATGAGGGATATGGTGGGAGGGTGAATAAGTTTACTTTATTTTAGATCATGAGAGTGTCCCTCTAACTAGGCATCTTATAGGCTCTTTTAGGATGATTTTGAGGGAAGGAGGAAGAGTCTTAAAAATATTGTACACAAAGCTCATTAAGTTGAGCTATAGTTTTTTGATTCATCTCTTTCAAAACTAAACCTTTTCTACTAAGATTGGCTTTTGGACCTTTTCAGCTAGCATTTCCATTTTCTATTTTTTGCCCTCCTTAATTAATTTCCATGAGGGAAATATGGTGCAAGATTTGGCCACCTCCTCCCCTTCCCAAATGGGTGTGGGGGAGAGTGGTTTCACAATAGAGGGTATAAAATAGATGGGGTCATTGTCATAAGAGAGGATCCAAGATGGAAGGACTTCATGTTCCTCAACTAATAGAGGTTAGGCTCAACAAGGTTGACTAGAGGGGTAAGGAGGTTGATATTAAGGATATACAGGCTCACTATAGGGCTGGTAAGAATAATTATATGGTTGTTACACTAAAATTTGAGGACCACTTGGGGTGAATCCATGAATATTGTTAACTTGATATGAAGGATAAATAATGAATGAACATACATTTTGATCAAATCAGTGGTTATTGTACATACCAAATGATGATTATTAGGCACTTAGGCTATTTAAAATAGCTAATGGATGTTCAAAGTCACCACTAATATTTGTTAGAATGCCTTCAAAGGTTGATATGTAGAAGAACAACACCAAAAATTCCTCCACTACTTTGGACCTTAGTCCCACTAGGAATGCCAAAAACTATTATAAGATTAATTCTCACCCTTGGAGAGGGTTATTTAGGCTCTCTCCAATATAAATATAATATTGGGATAACCCTAGGCTATGGATCACCTATGTTGGGGCTAAACCTCCATATTAGGTCGACTTCCTCTTTTATTCTCACCTAAGACTAAAGATAAGCCTAATACTTCATGAGAAAAGGGTTAGAAAGAGAATAAGGTCTCCTAAGAAATTTAACTAGGTGATGCACCAAACTTAAGAGGGAAACTCCCATAAGCTCAAACCCACACTAGATTAGTAAAGGATAATACTAGGTTACACAACCTTAAGATCAAGTTAATTTTCATAAGTATTTCATAGAAGAGGTTCAAAGTAGAACACTAATATAGACCTACAAACAACATTGAAAATTATCTAAATAAGGTCAGAAAGAAGGACCATGGAAGAGGAAGATTTTCCTTCACATAATGCCATAGTGTACAACTTCCCAAACATATATTCAATGTATAAGATAGGTAAATAAAGTCTCATTACATTAAGAGGTAGTTCTTAAAAATGCTTGACAAGGTTGAGCCTAATCAAGATGAGCATAATTTTTAGTATCCCAAAGATTTTCCTATCTCTCAAAAAGATAAAAAGTCTAAAATTTGAGAACCCCTTACGAAATAGAAATAAAGTTTTAATATAGGAGAAGGGGGAGAGGAGAGAGAGAAGGGAGAGCACTTCATTTATGATAATCAATAAGTTATTATCTTTAAGAGGTCTTTCACCAAGATTTTAGTCCAATCAAATAGGTTATTATGATCAAGATATTCATGATTTTCCTAGATAGCCTCCAAATCATTTCATTGGTTAAACAAGTTGCACTAGAAGATAAGAGTTTACCAAAAATGGCAAGTCATGATCCTGCTAGAATTCAATGCCTTAACTACTTTCCAAATCCCCAAGTCCTACTTATTTGGATCTTCCACTATATTTCCTTATGTAGACAAAATCATCATATCTTCAAACTGTCTAAGACATGCCATGTCTACTCTGAGTGGTCATCTATTAAGGACATGACTTGGGATGATCTTCTCATTAATCATATATCTACTTTGTGCCTTGGATCTTGGACTAAGATAACTAGGAGTGAAAACCAATTTGAATATATTAGTTTTCTTATAATTTTTCATATATATGGCACTTTATTCAATGCTAGGTCCTCTCTAAGTCTACATCGAGCTCCTTTCCTTTATTCTTTTTTTACTATGGGTCATGCTCTAATTTAGGCCCTTTAATTTTTCTTACTGAGTGAGGTCTATTTTGTCTTTATCAAATTTCAACAAACTCCTAGCCCATTCCCTTTCTATTGGCTATCAAAACCACCTTAGATTATTGACCCTTTTTATTTTATTTTACTCTATCATATTTTTCAATCCAATTAAGTGTGGACTGTAGATCTTTGGGACCTACTACCTCAAGCTCTATTTCTCATTGGTTTCTAGTATTCACTAACCATTTAACTTGCTTGAGCTCCTAGACTCTTGACACTTATTAGTCACACGTTCATTCTCAAGTTCTTGCCAAGTATTTTGTATTTAAATGATCACTTTATGGGTCTTAAAAAATGATGTTTGTATAGATGTCTACCAATTTTTAAACCTATTTTACAATTTTATAACTTTAAGTGTAAATATCATGAGGACACCAAAATTATATTGAATGGGCATAATGCTAAAAGGAACAAACCCTTTTGATCCACTATCCATTCAATATTTATACATGTTTCTTTAAAATGTTTAAGTCAACTAGTTCATTCGATCCTACATGATGTCTTGATGATGGTCTAGTCTTAAATGGCTAAGTATGGAAACTTAGCAAATTTTGCATTAGGATCAAAATTTACATATGCATCTCTTTCATTTTGCTACAACATATGAGTTAAAACCTAGTGCATGTTAGCTTGGGATTAATGTGAATAAACCCATGTAACCAAATCCATTTGATTCATCCACATGTGTGATATCTAGTAACATAGAGTATCTATGGCTATGTAATTATCCTTAAAATTTGATAAATCACACTTTAAGTTAACTTAAAGTTTATTAAAATGTTTATGAGCTTCATGATTTGTCAATTCCATTGATTCCATCCAAATCTTATCCAAGCCATTTTGATCATTCAATCAATCAAGAACTCTACCTCTTTCTCTGCATCAGGACCATTACCCATTGGGCACATGTTTGTTATGTGGACAAAATATGGCCAATAGTACCAATCATCTTTATCCAAAAAATAATCCCATTCATTCATTTCAAGACTAAACTTAAAAATTCTAGAAAAATTAGTAATTTTCATGGTCTTTAAATGTGCTTTTACATTTAAAGTTTCATCAAATGACAAAAGTAAAACATTAATGTCTGAGGAAGTATTTACAGCTAAGTGTTTTGCTAATTCATTACCTTTGATTATTTTTGAAGTTTTGAATTCAATATAAAACTCTTGAATACATAAAATCTACTTAGCAAGCCTTCCCTTAATAGTTGGTTAATTTAAAAGGTAAGATATAAGAGGTACATTAGATCACACAAAAATTTATTTTCCATTAACAAATAATAAAACTTAATCAAAGAGGAAACTAATGAGAAAAGGAATTTGTAAATAAGGGGATACCTAGTTTATTCATCCTTTATAACTTGACTCATGTAACTGATTGGTTTTTCTTCATTATTTTCAAATTATTGAGTTATTACAACACCAATGGCTTTTTTTGTAGTAGTAACATAAAGAATGAATGCTTTCTTGAAATCAAATTTAGCAAGAATAAAATAAATTATAATGGCATCTTTAACACAATTAAAATATAACTCAATATTTTCATCCTAATTATATATCTTATCTTTTTTAAGTAACATTTTCAATGGATTAGATTTGTCAACAAAATTTGAAATGAATTTCCTAACAAAGTTTATCTTACCAAAGAAAGACCTCAAACTAGATTTATCCTTGGGAGTAGTTACTTCTTTAATTTCTTTAACACATTTGAGATCAATATAAATACCATATTTTGATATTATGTGTCCTAAAAACTTACCCTTGGTAACACTAAAAACTGATTTCTTTAGTTTCAAAAAAATGCCAATTTTTTTACATCTTGTGAAAACTTCATGAAGATGGTCTAAATATTTTTTCCTCATTTTAGAATGAATGGGGAGATAATATAAATAAAATTGAATAAAAATTCCAATCAAATCATCAAAATCAACATGCATAGCTCTTTTAAAAGTAACTCCTACATTCCTCAATCCAAAAATCATTCTATAGTAAGTGAAAATACCTCTACTAGTAGTAAAAGTAGTTTTATGTCTATCTTCAAGATTTACAAAATTTTGATTATAATTGAAATTTCCATCCAATAAAGACATCATTTCTAATTATGTAACTTAATGCAAAATCTGATCTATGCTTGGTAGAGGAAATTTATCTTTAACACTAGCTTTATTTAGATCCCTGAAATCAACACAACCTAATATCACCATTTTTCTTCCTAATTAGAACTAGATTAGATACCCATTTTGTATATGTTACAAGAAAAATGACACTAGCATTAATCATCATATCCAGCTCTTTTTTAATGGTGTCTTCTAAAAAAGGGTTGATTCTTTGTATTTTTTACCTAATAGGTTTGATACTAGGCTTAATATGTATGTCATGTCTAATAATTTCAGTATTATAACTTTTGATATCTTTATATGATCAGGCAAAAACATTAATGAATTTTTTAAATAATTTAATGAATTTAAAATTCTCATTTGCAATAACCTAAGTTTCTAAATAGACATATTTTGGATCTTTTTCAGTGTCTAAATTGATAGTAATAGTCTCACCTATGATTCTCCTTGATGGCTCTTTCATTCTAGATATTTTAGGCTGAGCATTGGGTATGAACATAGATTCTAAACTCACCAAACCTGTAAGCAATTTATTAGTACTTAATTATAAATAATCTCCACAATTTAGCACATAATCATCATGATAAAAATAATTGTCTTTAATGAAACAATATATATGTTCATCACAACTAAACACAAACTAATTATCATTTAAATTAGGAATTTTAGGATGAAAATTTTCAACATAAGAGAATTCTATGGTAGGTTCATTCTCACTCAAATTTTGATTGGCTACCAAAATAACAAGTTTATCATCTCTAACATTATATTCTCTAAGAATATGTGTGATGTTAAAAAATTCAAAATTTTCAACTAATGACCAAATCTTCTATGTATAATGGTGTAGACAAGTTTGATTAGTCTTATAAGTCATATGCACTTGTCTAAAAATTAATTCTAAAGCCCCAAAGAATTTTAAATGATTAATGTTAAGTTCTATGGCCTTTTCCAATCCTATACATAATAATTCAAATTCTACTGTATTATTAGTATTTTTAAAAGACAATTTGAAGGCATAACAAAAAAGTTTACGTATAGGAGAAATTAATCAAATTTCAGAACCATTACCTTATTGAGAACAATCTCCATCAAAGTAAAGTGACCATAAAATATGCTTTTTGAATAATTTTTCATGTTAATGTTTTTGATCATCTGAATTTAACAATTCATATGTCATAATTCTAATTTCAAAATAAGAAATATTTGAAGAAGAAGGTGAATAAATAGGTGTACTAGACCAATCTTCGCTTTTTATGAAAGTAATTTATTTTTAGAAAAGAACCCATGTTATATCTTTACAAATAAAATCCCCAGTTACCTTAGACCAATCTCTTCCTAATAACATTATGTAATTACTAGGAATATATAACACTTGGACCTTAGTCATGCATCTATTTCTTTGATCTTGTGAAATTTTAATGACTATGTCTCAAAACTTACCACAAATATTAGTTTGTCTCGAATTAAAACCAATAAGTTTTATACTATCTATTTCATAAGATATGGCTAAATGATCACCAATGGATTTAGGCATAATATTCTTTGAGGCACCTATATCTAAAATACAATTATGGATTATTTTTTTAGTAATTTTAACTTTAACATAAAAAGGAAGAATGCAATCATTAGGAGGATCATAATGATAGGGATAAATATGTTCATTACTATCTTCTTATTGTAAACTTACATCAACCTTAGGATTCTTAACAACCTCATTAATCTTATTGAGCTGCCCTGAAATACTAGTTGTTTGTAGTAAAGAGAATCCAACTTTAATTATTGAAATATCATCAATTATGTTATAAGTTTTAACATCAATTTGTCTAGATATTTTAGGCTTATAATGTTGATATTGACTATTATTATATCCAGTTGAGAAATGAATGTTTTGTGTAGTATTATCATTTAAATTACTTGCATTATTCTAAACTATTTTTCTTTTATCATTAGAAGAATATTTATCATTTGTTATTTTAGTATTTTGAGAAGAACTATAATCCTAATTTATAGTATTCACAACATAAGCATTCTTATTTTCTGATAGATCATCAAGAGTGTTTATATTGTATACTAGATATTTAGATATTAGATCTTTTCCTTGAAAAAAATTCTTGAACTTAAGAATAGTAAGGCATGAATCTAGGTTATGATCTAGTTCACAAACATTATGTAATAAACAATATACTAATTTTTATCTTCTTTATTATTTCTATTTGATGAAGAAGGTTTATCATCTAGTTGTTTTTTAATGGTGACCAACTCATTACCTAGACTTTGTATGGGTTTTAGAATTTTAAAATTATCTGAATTTAAGCCTATGAAAGACCTATTTTTAAAGCCAATGCATTTAAGCTTATTTTTATATTCAATACAAAATGTTATAGTTTTATTATATTTTATAATATCTCTATATTCTAGAGTCATTTTATATTTTAAAGGTACAGCATTACAAAGATAAATTTTAGATAAATTTTATAAGGTCTAAAATCACATAGGATCGTTTGATGCAACTTAGTGAACCTCGAAATGAAATGATAAATGGTCTCACTTAGATTAAGAGAAAAATTCACAAGGTCATTAAATAGATCAAAATCTATTTAGCTTTTCTAAAGGATAACTCTATCCAATCTTAAATATCTTTCTATGTATCAATAACCTTGGTAGGTAGACTAATAAATTATTGGTAAGCTTTTCCTTCAACTGTTTGGGCAAAAAATATTTTAAAAAAAATTCACTTGTTATTCTAAGAGTAGCACAAGATAATCTAAAATATTCTATAATTATCTTCCCAAGATTTTTTGGGAGCACCAAAAATATTTGGTGTGTAAAATCCTTTAAGGGAAGGTAACTTACCAAGATGGTTTCCAACATTAATTGGATTTGAATAAATACATGGAGTTACAAATATCTATTGTTCTACTTGAACTTATTCTTCATCTTCACCTTCAGTGAGATAATCTTGATCTCTATTATTTTTTAACCCATTAATAAGACCCTATAGCCTCTATTGCACTTTTGGTTTCTCTCCCATTAAAAGTTTTAGTAGTTTTTACCTAAATAGATTGATTATTTTAAAACTGATATACTTGATTTAATTGTAGATTTTTAAGAATAGTTTCAGAAGGTAGAAAAAAATTTCAAATGGAAAAGAATAAAAAATAAAATGAGTTCCAGGCCTAATATTAGCAACTAAAACTCTTACTTTACCTTCCTAAATTCTTCTATTCAAATTCATAATGTCTCATTGATTCTTATGCATAAGATTTGAGTACCAATCAATCTCAAATACTACAATTTCTTCTTCTTGATTTATAACCTAAATGACTTGATGAATATTTTTTAGATGATTATACCATGCATAACACATTAAATTAAAATCAACATTAACTGGATAATCCTTAATATCTATTTTAGGTTTAATAATAAGAGGCTGTTGACCTCTAAGTACCATTATCAAATAGAAAAAAAATCAGATTTTTGAATGAATATACCCAGTGGAGCATCAATTTTATTGATGATAAAAATTTTACCATCAATGAATCAACCTTTTTTGCCTATATTTAAGGTCAAAGTGAAATTGTACAAGTCTAATTAAGGTTCTAAAGGTTCAACTATGATCCTAAAGATGGAAGTAGTTTTTTTATAAGTTCTAGTAAATAATCAATAATTCATGTAACATATTCGATAATAAAAAGTAGAAATACAATTTATCAAATCATGAATTAGTTTAAATAAGAATTTGTAATCTATTCTATCCAATAGAGATAAACTCTAAATTATATAATCTCTTGAAGAATAGAAATTTGTTTTAATAAATATATGTATATTCCAAAAAATATCTTGATTCTTATTTTAATATTCTCCAAGTTAACCTCAAAAAGACAAACCAAAAATATGAGAAATGGATAAGATAAATAAGTAAATATCAAATAAAGAAAAAACAAGAAACACAACAAATAACAACTAATAAACTAACTAAAAGAAAAGAGAACATAAAACAACTTAATCTAAGAAAAGGACAATAAAATTTTAAAACAACTAAGTCTAAACTAGGAAACAACCTTAAATGAGAAAAAAACAAGAACTAAATATCAAATAAACTAATCCAAGACTGAACTCATACTCAAATTAATCTAGTTATCTATGAGTCAACTAGTAGATAAACGAGCAATAAGTCTAATACTAAAACAAAAATAAACTAAATCTAAAATCTCAATAAGCTTAAAATATAATCTATAACTAAGACTAAAAACTAACACAAACTTAAAAATATAATAAAAATATGATAAACAAATTTAATCAAAATAATGATCTATTATACTATTTAATCTAATAAAGAGAACAAAGTATTAATTTAAGAATCAAATTGAATAACTAAAACATAAATAGAATACTTAATAGAAAAGGATAAATCTAAACTAAGAAACACAAATAAAAACTAAATTAAAAAATATATAAAAGATAAAACTATATTAAAATTAGAGTGAATATAAAGTACAATAAAGTGTATAAGTCTCAAAGGAGAGTCATCTTAGCAGAAAAGATAGATTTTTTGAGAAAAGTAAAATATTTATTTACAATAACTTTAGTGATAACTTAGGGTTATTTTTGAAGGCCAACCCTATGGAGGTGTGGCTATGAGAGATGATGGCCAGGAAAATGGACACAGGGGAAATCTCCTTCGCTTAGAACCTGTCAAACATCCTACGCCTCGGTTCTGTACAAATATGGCAAGATATTCTTGAGGCAGTTGTCAAAGCTACAGAATGTAATCAGGGTGCAGAACATGGATCTCAAAAGTGGGGCATGGAATTGGCTAAACAATGTAGTTCTGGTGTTTGACAAGGGGCATCCACTGGTGTAAGGATGTCAGGGTTGCGGGCAGTACGATTTTAGGGTTTGAGGGCATGGTGGAGCATGGCCTTTTTCTCGACATGGCTACGTCCATCATTATTGTTGGATCTGATGGTGTCTCTGCCAAATCAAAGGGACAGAGTAACTAAAGGTATTTTGTGGAATTTTAATGTCACGGTAAATGCTTATGTATCATTATTGCAATGGCAACCTGCATTGTTGGCCAGGGTAGAATGCTAAAGATATATATATTTTTTGCATTCTTTACCCTATGCTGTAATTTCTTTGAGGTTTTAGGTCCTTATAAAACCTGGGTACTTTTATTGGTCTATGTTTGTGGTTTCAGGTCGCTATAAAACCTGATTTTGATGCTACTCTGCAGTAGGTTTCAAGACTACTTTTCTTGGTGGTTGTTAATGCTTTACCTTTCTTGATTATGTTAAAGGGTTTTGGGGTCCCTTCAAAACCTACTTTTACCATAATCTAAAACTTTAGTGATAACTTTACAATCAAAATAGATCAATGAAATGTCATAAAATAATAAAGTGTTCAACATTATTTAGGTTGAATACTTGGAATCTACACATAGGACTACAAATAACAACCATCAAAAGATGTTAAACTTGGCAATATTTAGATAATATATCATAAATGATAATAAAAATTGGATATGCTTATGTTGCCTAAGTGTTTACTCAACCATCAAATAAAGTATCATTAGGTCTATCTGCAAGAGTTGTACTAACTCAAAAAAGTTGCATGAAAAGAAGAGAGATGAATGATTGAATTCAAAAAATGTATAAGTACTCAATACTTATGTTATTTTCTATTTTTAAATGAATCCTTGATCTCTTTTTATACTACTCCAAACCTAGTTGAAAAATAAGTTATAACTAACTTTAGTTAGTTATTAGTTTATGTTAACTAATTCACTTTTGAAATTCAATTAATTATAAACAATTATTAGTTAAGGAAATATTTAATTAAGACTTTAAAAGTCTTAATTCATCAAGTTTTTAAATATATATTGGGTACTAATCTTAATGGGTGGGGACACTTATCAATTAATAATAAAATAGAATACATATATCAATCATAAATAGATAAGTCAAAGATTAATAAATTATATCTATATTAAACCATAATGCATGTCTAAAATTAACTTAGGCATATATATATATATATATATATATATATATATATATATATATATATATATATATATATATATATATATATATATATATCAAAAATTAAGTCTGCTATAGTTCTAGAATATTATCATCAAAAATACCAAAATCTAAAGTTAAAGTATCAAACTGAAAGTGTAAATTTCTACCATGTAAGAGCTTAGATGAAAATAAATTTTATCCCTTCGAGGTCTAATAATCCCTTAATCCCAAAATCACTTCAATAACTAGTTTTTATTATGCATTAAGACATGCATTATATTCCATTTCTATTATAGTAAACTACATGAATTTTGTTCCAAAATCACTTGTATCATCATAAATTTTCAACTTGATCCACTTTAGCACTCTAACTTCAACAGGTGAATCTATATCATTCTAAATTTTTGATATTTTTTCTAAAGTGGAAGGGTGAATTTCAAGTGTTCTCTTTTTTCCAATTGAAATAGATCCAAGTTTAACTTTTTGCATCCCATGATGGGTTCATTATGTGAAGATGCCAAACCTAATCTCTTACTTCCCAAAATAGACTCCCTATAAGAAGATAAAACTTCATTGAAAACTGAAGGAATATCAAGATTAACATAGCTTTTACCATAGGCAAATTTAGCATCAAATTGGATAACTTGGTTGATAGGATTAGGTTCAATAGCTAGCTACACTCTTTCAGGATATTGAATGGGTAGGTATTATGGGTTACTTTCCAAATGATGGCAATAACTACTTTGTGAAGGAGTTCTAACTCCAAACCTATAACCATAAAAATCTTTGTTTCCTATATGATTTGATAAATTGAAAGGTATATTGTTAAAGACATTCTAGAATTTATGATTTGAAGCATCTAAATATATGGACATCCTAGTACATCTATAAAACCTAGGGCCAAATATTCTAGCATGGAAACCACCCCTAGGAATGTGACTATTAAAATTTAAATGTTTTACATCATTAACAAAATTTTAACACCAACCCCTATCCTCATTGCTCCTATTTGATCTAGGTTGGTCCCATCTAAACAATTGAAAATATTCTAAAATAAACTCAAAATTTAAGACCAAAAATCAACATATGTCAATCTAGAATAAAATAGAACTGATTTCAATATATAGCCATATCTAAATCAAAATGAATATACCAAGTATCTAACATTACTTAAAATACTCCACTAATCCATCAAAAAAGACAAATTGTAATGCTTAACTATTTCTTTGAAACCAACTGAGTCCTCAAAATTTATAATCATTTATTTCACAAAATCATGATAACTTTCTTGAATTTTCTATCTCCATCAAATCAAATATAAACTAAACCATTCCAAAATTAAATACATCAAATTTTTAGCATAATATTTTCAAAGTGAAAACACCAAATGATATCTAAAACAAACACTATTTGTTCCCAAAATATAATCTTCATATAATTTTCAACTGATAATCCATTGGGTTCATCTGGGAACTATAACTCCAATTTCCATTTTCAAGATAAAACCCAAAAATTCAATGCTGAGATGTAGATCTAATAAAAACCTCATTTTTTAAAAATCTAAACCTTTAAAATTAATACTTGCAACTAAAAATTGGTAGATATGATTTTGAGACTATCATATTTATACATTGACAACCTTATATAATATCCCTTTGCTTAATGACCAACTAGATTTATTCAAAAATCTTCTATATAAAACAACTTAAGAATTTTCAAGATGAATACTAGCTATTTATATAGAAACCAAAAACATTTAAACCTTTCTGGGACAAACATGACATAAAAGATCCATAATTTAAACATAAATAACCAAGCCAAAATCCATTTTATGCTACATCAAAACCTTGACTTCTCAATCCTTTATAATATGTGTGCACTATAGTTCTTTAGATATTATACACAAGGATATACAAATTTTAACCATAAAATTGAGACTCCAAAAAAATGTTTTAACACAAGAATTTTTAAAAATATATTATGATATAACATCAAAAACCTTTTCAAAACAATAAAGCCTTAGAAAAGACATTCAAGGAAATAAGTCTATAATTTTTAAAATTAGGATTGAGGAAAATATTTGACATCTTTGATTTATTCACTAGAACACACACAAAGAAACCCTTTCAAAGTCATTTTTGAAACTATCAAATATTTGTGCTAATAACTAGTCTATCAAATATGGAATAAATAGACATAAAATCCATCATGCTGAATTATTTCTAAAATTTCAAAGAACCATCAAAATCTAGAATTTCACATAGAGACTATAAAAATTTACTTTGTTTCAAGCTCAAAAGACTTATTCCATAATATGCATATGACTTCTTTGTCAATATTAAGATAGGAGATGCATGTACCATAACCATTCATCTAAAAGAAACTTTGAAATAAAATTTAACTGAGAACCATTTATACCATGTATTGAAAACTCATAGGTTCTAACAGTTTTTTTAATTTTGAACACCAAGTTTTAAACCAAATCGACTCTCTATTCCTTCAAATACCATAACATATCAAAAACCATAAATAGCTTATCATCCATATTCATGCATGACAAAAATTTGAAGACTGAAACATCATTTATTCCCTAAAATATCCATGCATAGATTAAACCATTACCTTCTCTAAAATTTAAAGTGAATACATATTTATTTATGTCATATCAGATCCCATATTTCACCATGAAACCAAAACAAACCATTCAGAGTTTCATGAATATCTATGCAAACCAAAACTCTTTTTTTTATGAAAATAAAATGATTTCTTTCATGTAACTACAAGCTTCATTAAATCACCATATATATTTTCAAAACATATCCAAAATTTTAGGAATCATACCTAAAAATTCACCCTTGAAATCTTTCTATTAAAAAATCCTCAACAAATCCTTTTCTACAACTTTAAGAATCCAACTAACCAGAGCTCTGCTTCCATGAGAAACTTTCTAAAATGAACAAAACCAAGAAAAATGACCCACTTATATTTGCCACCTTATGTTTTAACCAACTAGGCTACATGCTCAAATTCTATTGGCTCTCCTTAATCAATATTGTACTTAGTATTTTGGCCAAATAAATTGATATCATGATCAAATTTAGCCATTACTAACCTTCTTACTAAACTCATTCCAACTTCTCTCTTTTTAGGCATGTTTGCTCGGTATTAAATTCTTAAAACTAGAAAAATCTCAAACTAATCTCTATATCCCTTGAGTATGCTTTGAATTCAATACTTTTCCAAGTATCACCAACTCAAATTATGTTTTAATGATAACTATACATCATATGTTAATCAAAGCCAAGTCAAAAACTAACTTGCCATGCCAACTTGTCATCGAATATATTTTGAAACACATCCAATATTTTATTATTGAAACAAACATATCTTAAGACTTATACTTATGAAAAATCAATATTTACCTTTCAATGAATTTTTATGCCTTCAAAGACATTAGGGCCTTAAGACTTAGATTTATCGTGATTCAAGATCTTGGTGATATTATCCTAGGACTTAGGTTAAATAAACCTAAGTTTGATGTTTTACTTTTAATACATATTCACAAGAAAATTTGAATAATTTTTCCTTTTAATAATTATATTAAAAAACTTTTAGTATTAATCATAAACCAACATAAATCATTCCATTATGTTTGAAATTGGATATTGCATGAAGGTAATCCATGAAATAATGGATTTGAAACAATGATCATGCTTATATTTAACTACAATGATTATAGCCCATCCAAATGAATATTCATAATTATTTGAAAATAATATGATAAGGGAAAATCATTCTAACTAATTCAAAAAGCATTTTGATCTATTTTGAATCCAGCCTCATATTACCAATGAAAACTATGCCAAAAATTGATATAATTGTTCAAGTTGTCAAAATTGAAAATGCTGAGATATAATCTAAAAACCATCTAAGAATAAAAATAACTAATCAAAATTGATATATAAATTCACATTTTAATAATTAATCCAATATGATTTTCAAAACCACTCATAAATATAAACTAGAGTTTATCAATGAATCATTATCAATTTATAATTGAAAGCATGCATTTAAATATACTATTAATAGACTGGGTCCCTAACATAGTTTTGAATTTCATGATAGAGTCATCTATATGGAAATAAGTATTAATTTTTTAAAAATTGAGGGGTTGTGAATAATATGCATAACACACTCTTATTCATTAGAAGCACTAATTAGATCAAGATGGCATATAGTCAAATATGCTTCTTGAAGAAGATGGGTTCTTGAAAAAGATAAATAATGAAGATTGGGATGATGAATGAAAACATTAATAGCCTATTCATACCTATATATAATGTTTCAATCCCAATAGATACATATCAAACATGAAAAAATAGCCTCTTAGAATGAATATACAAACACACAACACAACCAAGGACAAAGTTGTTAATTTTAGGGAAAATGATGACTTAGGGGAACCTACACATGGAATTAAGAATTGAAAATTGGTACACCTCATCCTTATGACACATAAATATCATAATTACATTAGATAGGTATTTTTACAAGTGTAAGTGTCTACTATTTTGACACATTCATCAATATGTCCATTCAAGGTCGCCATTAGAGCAGATAGGCTTTTAGAGGGGTTTAAAATGTGTTTAAAGGGTCGGATATTTAGTTGAGTTTAATAAAATAATTGTATTATGATAATAAATATTCATAAAACATTTAAATGGTGCCCAAACTCCAAATTATATGCAAACCATGCCCATATAAATTGAATTAAGCAAGCATGCATATAAGCCAAAAGGAATTTTTTAAATTTTAATGAAAGATGAAACTTTAATAGTTTCTTTATGACATGTTAAAATAAATATGATGAATATTTCAATTTTGGATAAGTAATGGAGGAGTAATTTCCATCCATGAGGAGAAATTCAAGTTCTACAGTTCAAGACACCCTTCGAAGCCACTTGATTAGATGATCATATCTTTCACCAAATGAAGAGTTTGTAAAAATGATATTATAATGATTTGAGGAGACATATGAGATTATAATTTATGAAAATTTGAGAATGGTTGATAGAATATTATTTATGAACAATCGATAAGAGTATAGGTTGTCCAGAATGCAAGTAAAACCCTACAGATAGATTTCCTTCATGTGATATCTTTTCATCGATGTTAAGGAGTTATATTTAATACACATAATTTAAATAATTTTGGTTTTGTAGGTATATACTTCATGAATTATCATTAAGAAGATTTAGCTCTAAAAAACTCCCAAACCCTCATTGACTAGTTTTGAGTAAAAATGGTTTTATTACTATAAAAACCTCATAGATCAACATAAAACCTATTCAAACATAAATTACAAATATATATCATTCTATAAATCATGAAAAATGAGGTACAAGGTAGTTTACGTTAATATAATTTATGGATTTTGAAGCCTGAGACTTTTTATTCATCCCCAAATCATAATTTAGTCATTGATATACATATAATTCCCCATACCATCTCCTTTAAAACAACTAATTTGTAGAAAATTGAAGCAAAATGGACCTAGTCAACATGTTTGATTGAGTGGTAAGAGTTTCATCAAAATCACCTATCTCATGGTGGGAGGAGTTATTTTAGATATTATATCATATTTTTTTTAGGTTTTAAAAGTTTTCGTGTAGGTTATAATGTCATCTCATGCAATAATATAGGCCATTAGACCTAATTGGCCTAATAAGCCTAAATGGTCAATTAATTGAAGAAGAATTTGGCATTTAAAGGCTATTAGATGGTATTTTTTAAGTTCCCACACTGTTTATATACTCTTCACATGGATATATCATTCACATTTCAGCCTTTAAGGTACCATTTCATGCAAATATGGAGAGAGAAGAAGTTAACTAGCCTTAAGGGCCTATTACTCCAAGTTAACTAGTCATGAGTTAATCTTCAATCCATGCACATTCCTTTAATTTTAATGCAAAGAAAGGACTTTAAGTAACTTAAAAGAAGAGTTATTCACCTCAAGGTTGGCATATAAATAATTTAATTAAGCTTTGACAAGTCAAGGATGGGCCTACCTCTTTTTCCAATGTCAAAATGAGTTCCATGCAAGATTTTCAATAAAAGGAGTATTATTGAAGACTTTAATATGATTTTTTAATTGAATTTTCACTATAAATGAAGTGAATATGACCTTATCTTCCATTTTATATGCCAATATCTTGGATTTATCTATTCTACACTTCTATATATGTAGGTTTTTAGCCATTTTTCAAATCCATCCCTCTCTTGGCATGATTAGACTCTTCCGAAATTGAGTTTTGTAAACTTTTGAGATAGATAAAAGACTATTCTCATATTTCATTATGCTGGTACAATGTATTTATGTTAGTTGATTTAACTATTTTGGGAATACTGATGTCTTATTCCTAGTTTAGTTAGAGGTATGAATTGATTAAATCAGTAAATAATATCAAAATAATTTAATTATTGATTTGTATAATTTATTTGTATTTTAAACTTTTTATAAATAAAAATAAATATGGATAAAAATAGACTTATCTTAAAATGAAATGAAATAGATGATGCAAGGTCTAATATTTGTTGTGCAGGATTGAGATAGTATTGTAAATAAAGATCTAGATTCCATTGTGTCAAAGGATAGGAGCACTGAAATTGGACACCTTATGGTCTGGTGTTATTGTCCTCTTCTGTCACTATTATCCAAACTACTCACATAGACTTGATTTTTTGGGGTTTTAATCACTATCTCTATATGAGCCTGCCTATCAAATCTTGATTGATGAAATTCTATGAAACTTCTTATAGAGCTGATTTTATCTTCAAACCCTAGAATCCATTATGCTTTGATAAAACTTGAGAAAGAAAGGGTGGGTTAGTGTGTTTAATATTCTTTAGACATGTATCCACACCCCTTGTTTGGGTACACTACCTACATACCAATATTCTAAAGAGGGATCAAGCTATATGTAGTTCTCCCACTTAATGTGTTTTATGCAATAGTGTTATGTAGATGCAAAAATGATAAATTGGGTGTGTTTGAGGTGGTTAGGGACTAGTGTGAGGTTATTTATATTATTTTATTTGTATTTTATGGTTATATGTATAAAATATGTAAATTTGCCTTAGTGGTTTTGTGTGTATTCTTACTTGCTTTTTAATATTTTCTGAACCATTCTTAATGAATTTTGAATGAGATTTTATAAGGATCTATTATTCATCAATTGAATGTATTTATGATAGGATAACAATATGAAGGATAAAAAATAGAATAAAATATCCATTGGAGATCAAAATTTAATTGAATAAGAGTACTAAAATAAGACACCCTAGGGTATGATGCTATAGTCCAAGTTAGGCACCCCTATCCTACAAGTGCAAGACCTGGAGGGATGGAATTAGCATAAGAAAGGTAGGATGATTGGGTTAGAATTAGGTTTCAAAAGTCTATAAATGATTGGGATTAAGGAAAAATGTGTCTAAAAGGGTCATGAGAGCATGTAAGAGGGACCTATAAGTTGGGTGTCACAAGCCACACTTAAGCTACCAATTTTTATATTTTATATGACTAAATTGTCCCCCCTTTATTCTAGTGATGTAATAAAGATAAATACTAGGATAAATAAAAATTATAAATTGTACCTAAACTTACCTTTAAGGGTGAATCCCATGAAGCTGTGTGATTCTAGGTGTGTGTAGAGAGAGAAATTTATGAAGTGTAAATCTACAAGAGAAAATAAATAGTAGATCAATTCTTATTGGACATGATATGTATAAAATAAGAATTTACAAGAGTTAGATAAGAGAGAGAGGAATAGAAAGGAATGAATACACCTCACTGGTTATGTGAACCAATACAGAACTTATTGTGTTATTGAGTGATGTTAAGTGATGCTAGATATGTTGGGTGTGTGTTGAACCAAGATTAATATCATGAATGGAGTTGTATACTCAATTCCCTTAGGATGGTTCAAGAATTCAAAGGTTGTCCATTTAGTTTCATCATCACCCACCGAGTGAAGCTATGTGATCATGCATGTGTTAATTGATGTTTGTACTATGTGTCCAATCCCTCTAAGTAGATGGCTTAAGAATATAAAGGCTAGCTAGACCTTTAGCTCCATAATTACCCCATGAAGTGAAGCTATGAACTGATACTAGTATGAATGTGTGTTGTACAAGATAGATCTTAAATCCCATAAATGTTTTGTAATCTAAAAAAGTGGTATGGATAGTCAAATGTGTGCTAGAAACTAGGCCACTCTTGGCCACTCAAAAAAAGTGGAGACTAGGCTTGTATGAAATCCACTTCAAAATTAGGCAATAGGCTTATGTGGAAGCCACTCATAAATTATGCCAACCACCTATAGATGGAATAAGGCACACAACTATTGAGAATACTTGGGTAATATACTAAACTTAGAAAGAAAAGAAGTAAAATGTGTCATGTACATTACCCCCAATCATTGGTGTCTGTAACATGGATTCTTATCTATAAGTTATATCAACTACCTAATATAAAACTAGAGGTGAGATCTATCATGTCATGCATAATTCCCCCTATATATGGATTCTCTAAGAAAAAATATACTAAAACTATTGATTCTAAAGTGAAATATCATTGACAAAACTATAAATGGTCTTACCTTTTTATCTATTTCTAGAAAATCTAGTTTGTTTATTATTTATATAAGAGCACCAAAATAGGACACCCTATTACCTGGTATTGTAGTCCAAACTTGGAACTATTTTCCTATGTTAATTTTGAAGATTGTTCTATAATTATGACTATTTGTCTAGTTTATTCTACCTAGTTTAAAGTTTGAATACTATTTTGGGTGTTTTGAAAGTTGATTTTTCAATTGGTAAAAGATTTGATCTCTATGATAACCCATGTTTGTTTCATCCTCTTCTAAAGGTAGGAATGATGACCTTGTAATGAATATCTTCAAAATAAAAAGGCTTATAAGTGTGTTATGTTGTGAAAATACATGATATAGTAATGATAATTAACAATATATCTCAAGATATAGCATGGTTTGTAATGGATATTGTTAGATCAATAGATGTATATCTAGATAGATATAATAATTTAATAACACGTGTAATGTAGTGAAATAGAACTAGAAGTTTGGTTAGTTGTTAATTTTTAGTTGTCAAGGAGGGATGGAGCATGATGTCCATCATGGCATCCAAGAAATTAAGATAATGCATGATGTTGATCATGGAATTACAAACAATTGAGAAGTAATCAAGTAATAAGGACACAAGTTAAGAAGCAAGAATCATGCAATAGTGGCCAAGGGGGCAAATAAACAAGGGACATGGGCACATATCACTCAAATTGGGAAGAAAACATATAAGGCATGTTAAAATGCCATATACACATACAAATGAAACAAGAAAGGTTGGCATAAGGGCCACATGCACATAGAAAATTACAAGAAAAGGACATTGGCTAATGTATTAAGGCACACACAAGACATATAATAGGAACTGAGAAACAAAATCATATCTAGCTATGTAAAGTAAAAAAAGGAAAGCATGTCAATACTGGGAATACAATCACATCTAACTAATCAAAGTAATAAGTGAAATTATGTAAGACATGTATTAAAAGGCTAATTATATGATAATAAATATACAAGTGATATATACTAATGAGTGTTGATAGAGTAATCTATGTAAACTAGTAAGTAATGTACATCAACATGATAACTAGAGTGTGTGGTGTAAAAATGACATAACATGGATGGTGTAATCATGTAGAAAATGACCCTAGGGGGTAGATATATTGATCTATGTCTTGAATGTATAAGTATAATTCCCCCTCAATGGGTAGAGTGAAGCAATCATGGATCTAAATGTGACTACACACACTTAAAAAAGATCAAGTGAAGCATGGTAATATAGATAAATTAACTAACCATAGCATAAAATAGTAAATATAAGTCCATCATGGTAGTATAAATGTAAATAATGGATAATGCATGTAATTTAAATGTTTTTATGTTTTTGAATTATTTAAATGTTATATTATTTTCGGTGTTTTGACATATTTGAATGTTTTTGAATTATTGATATATTTGGATGTTTTTGAACTTTAGAATATAAGCTATGTATAATCAATGATAAGGAGACTATGTAAAAGTAATTAAAAATAAGATATATACAATTAGATATTAAGAAAACTTGATACCAACCAATGATTCTTATGAGAGACTCCCTATCATGGTGTCTTGTATCAAGGAGAGGGATCATGCATGATTGTGAAGTATGATGGAAGGACTAAGACTATGGCTCTGAAAGATGTGTAAGATATAAATTCTCTAAAATATTTGAAGTAGAAACTAACTATGGGTTCCCCCTAAAACTCTAAGAAGTGAATGCAACTGTGGGGCTCTTAAAGACCTATTTGGTGGTAGGATAAGCTCTCTGAATATTTACTATATGAGTAGAGGCATGAAACCTCAGTGATACTACCCTAGGTGCAAACACTATAGATGGAAACTATCTAGAATCTTAAAATTATGGTTACTCTAAAATAGGTCTCTGTCAAAGTGTATGAACTCTCTATGCTGGTAAGGAAGGCCTCAACTATGTCTAAATCTAAAATAGAGGAAGAATTATAACTGGTGGAGAAGCTAAAAATGGTGACTATAAAGTAGAAGTTGGATCTAAAGTGGGCATTGGTAAGTTATATATTTCTCCACCAACTATAATAACTTGATTAGCATGAATGAATTTCATGCATGTGTGAACTATATAAGGTATTGCTCAAAGTTTCTAAATCCATAGTCAAGTGACATATCAAAAAATCCTACACTAGGAACAATAGTAAATAGTGTGGCCATATGTGTTGGACCAACCTATAAAAGAAGTACAATCTCACCAAATGAAATTTGTATGTACCCACTACATCTACTAATAACTATGTTCATCAGGGTAATATACTACTCTAAATATCCCAAATGATATTGTAATGTCATAATGCACATGTTCATAGTAGATCCATTATCTATGAGAACACTATGAATAGGATAATAATGAATGTAAGCTATGATAAAGAGTGCATGATAATCCAAATCATCATCCATAATCTCCTGCTCTGAGAAGGAGATCAAACATCTAGATGGAACTCTTTAATTTTACACACTAATCATGTTACTAAAATGATGTGAATCAACTGAAGGTGCCCTATATGTAGCTAGTGGTAGATGTGCATGATATGAATGGTGAACACTTGATGTTTCCCATGTATCCTACTTATAATTTTGTGGAAAAGGATTTGAGAAAATTTTGAGAGCCTTATCTTGTGTTTGTTTTGCTTGTGAAGGCTCAACTTGAGTACTAAGATCAATAAGATTACCATCTATCAAGTCATATATCTTGTGTTTCAAAATAATGCATCCATGGTGCCCTATAAAAGTCACAAAATACATTCTAATCATGTCTTCATGGAAGAGGATTTATTGGATCAACTTCCTGAATGCGAGGGAGAGATATGATATTACATTCCAAAAGTTATTGTAAAACTCTAGATATAGAAACTGATAAATTGGTAAAGGTTCACTGAGGAGGTGTTGATGAAACCATTTTCTAAGGGGGCTCTAAAGCCACATTGACTATAGGTTGATTTTGAATATTTTTATCATTGACCTTGACTTTGTATGGGACTTTGTTGTTACTCTTTTTTTTTTTGATATACTTGTGTACTTGAGTTTTCCCATTGAAATTAGTTTGACTTCCCTTTTCTTTAGTGTGTGACATAACTCAGTGAGGAAGAGAATCATTTTAATATTATTGATTCATGTAAATATGGTATAATATTTGTTTTGAAGAGATCTTGTGACTTTTGATTAGCCATGGGGCTAATCATCTTAGCCAAGATAGTCTTATATCAAAGAACATAATTTGTGAGATGCTCATTTGACCATTATTTTTGTTGTGCACCTTGAGCACAAGAGACCTTATCACCAATGTTAATGCTAAAATGGGCTATAAATATGTTGGCTAAAGGATTCAATACATTGACCAACTGATTCGGTAGACTATAGAACCATTGTAAAGTATAATCCTTTAGAATCCATGGAAATAGCCTGGTTAGTATCTAGTCATTTGGAACTTAGTCCAAGCATGATATGTGAAAATATCTCAAATGTGTCTCTAGATCAACCTTGCCATGATATAGAGTGATCTTGGGTTGAACAAAACCTTGTGGCCAGGGTGTTGAAGTAATATGACATGCCAATGGTGTATATAGTAGAGCAAAAAATCCAAGGCCTATGTTGGTCTAGAATCACCTTACTCAAGATGTATCACTTTTGATTGAAGATATTTTATCTCTTACACAAGGGATACCACATTAGGAGATAAATATGTACTATTCATAACTAGTGGTACCTCATAGGAAGGTTGGGCTCCTATAGGAGGTTGTTGAGACATAGTTGACCCCATAATGTCATTTGCAACTAGTTGCTCTGTGGTTTGAGAGGATTGACCATTTTTTTATTTTTGTTTCTCTTTTTGTAGTATTTTAAACATATAATCTTGCATGCCAAGGTGTTTAGTTGAGAGTTATTGAAGCTCCCTTTTATCAGTTTCATCAAAACTAGTGTATTTATCCATTGTTAAAGTAGGAAAACAAATTGAAAATTGATTGATTTTTTTGTAATAAGCAAAGTGTTATGGAAGTAAAGTATTGAATATAGGAAATGAAAATTCCTACAAACAACAAACTAGAAAATGCATAAAAAGGATACAAATTTCATAAACATGTACGATGATACCTCAAAATCAATGGGACCTAGTATATGCAATTAGGGGTTTGAAAAAAAATGATTTTCAAAATTACTATGGTAAATTTTAAAAATTAAATGGGAAATTTTGATTAATGTGTAAGGTGATACCTCACAAATAATAAGGACCTAGTATAATGCAACTAGGGTTTGGAAGAATTTGGTTTTTTTAAAAATTACTATGGAATTTTTAAAAAATTAATATGAATTTTTGATTTAAATATGCAAGTAAAAAATTAGAAAAATATTGGAAAATTTTTCATTTAGAGGGACCTAATATATGCAATGAGGGTTTGGAATTTTTTTTTTTTAAAAATTACTATGAAATTAAAAAAAAAATTAATGTGAGAATTTATGATTTAAATATGCAGGTAAAAAATCAAACAAATATTGGAAAAATCAGAAATAAATTTTCCCTAGGGTTTCTAGGGTTTTTATACATGAACGAAGTAAGTCGGATTCACTAAATGATTTAATTTTTTGAGAATATTGGTGTCTTATTCCTAATTTAGTTAAAGGTCTGAGTTGAATAAATTAATAAATAATATTACAATAATTTAACTACTAATTTGTATAATTTATTTGTATTTTTAACCTTTTTATAAATAGCAATAAATATGGAAAAAATAGACTTAGCTTAAAACAAATTGAAATGATTGTTAAAATGTCTAATATTTATTGTGTAGGACTGGGATAGTATCACAAATTAGGATCTAGATTTCATTTTGTGAAAGGACATGAGCACAAAAATAGGACCCCCTAAGGCCAAACACTATTATCTTCTTCTACCACTTTTTTCTAAACTACTTGTAGAAACTTGAGTTTTTTGGGTTTTGTTTGGTGTCCCTGTGTGAGCCTACCTATCAAACCTAAATTATTGAAAGTCTACAAAACTCCTTATAGATATGATTTTATATTTAAACCCTAGAATCCATTATGATTTGATAAAAAATGAGAAATAAGGAGGAGGTTAGTGTGTGTAAGATACACTAAATGTGTATCTACACCCCTTATGTGGGAATGCTACCTACACACCAATACTTCAAAGAGGTATCAAGCCATATGTAGTTATCCAACTTAATGTTCTTTATGTAATAGTGTTATGTAAATTCAAAAATAATTAATTAGGTGTGCTTGATGTGGCATTGAACTAGTGTGAGGATTTGGATATGATTGTAGTTTTATTGGATGGTTGTATGTAGAAAATAAGTAATTTTGCCTCAGTGATTTTGCTTATATTCTTGCTTACTTTGTAATAATGTCCAACCCTTTCTAAATGAACTATGAATGGGATTTTATAGGGATATATTTGTCATGGGTTAAATTTATTTATGCTAGGATGACAAGATGAAGGATAATAATTGAAAGGAAATAACCATTAGAGATCAAAATACAATTTAATAGGATCACCAAAATAAGACACCATAGGGTCCAATGTTATAGTCCAAGTTGGGTGCTCTTGTCCTATATGTGTGGGACTTGAAGGGATAGAATTAGCACATTAAATATATCCTAGTTGAGTTAGAATTAATTTTTAGAAGTCTACAAATGACTGGGAATAAGTAAAAAGGTGTGTATAAGGGTCATGAGAGCATGCACGAGGGACCTATGGGTTGGGTGTCACAAGCCACACTCAAGCTATCAATTTTGACATTTTTTATGACTATATTAGTTGATTTGAAAATATGGTAGTATTCTCTCCCTTGTCAGGTCCTAATTTCACCTAACTACTGGTATGCTAACATATGCAAGCCATGTTTAGTGTTTGATGTCATTTGATTGAGCTAACGGTGGATATAAGTGACTAGTTAGTGCCTTGAATTAGGATTATTACATCATTTCTCTTAGTCTTTGATAAATTGATAAAACTTTTACTTGAAATACTGATGTATATGAGTCATTTAGAGTTATAGATTCAATCATTACTTGTCTTATTAGTGTTTTAGGAGCTCAAATAGATTGGATGAACTAACAATAAAGGTGTATCACCAATAAAAAAGTAGGATTTCACTTTAAATTTCCTTCTCCCTCTTTTCATCTTGATAATCAATAGTTTAGTAATTAGTACATAGTGATACATCAGAGGAGTTATCCTCACCAAGATCTAGAGGTCTAGTCTGTGTCCAGGTGCCCCATACCTCAGATCATTCCAATGTTAGTCTAGGTGTGAAGGAATTTTAGAGACAAATATATTAAGCCTTCAATCAAGGTGTTATCTAGGTTGATAATAATGACTATAAATGAATATAATGTTACCATAATAACCCAATAATATACTATATTAACTAACTCACATAATATAATATTTACTTCATGATAAATATCTAATGTAAAATCTAATATAATAAATTAATTCCTAACTTCCCCCCCCCCTTATTTTTTACATTGTGAAAAAACATTCACACTCTCACTTGAAGTATGCTCACCCCTGTGGCATAACCTATTTGGCTCATGACCTTGATATAAAGAAAGGATCACTCTTTCCATGGTTTTAATTAGGTTTACCACAAACCTTAACATGAATATGTCCCATCAACTTTTCATCTAGGGTGGTTTTCTAGATCTACCACAAACCTTTTCAAGATCCATGAACTAACTTACATTAGTGATTTTTGTCATTTGACTATGTTATAACATTAGGAAATTATATTTTGAATTTCACACAAATTAAATTACTTGAACAAGCATGTACTTATATTGTTATTCAAATATATAGTAGAAACTATAAAAAAAAGCACACCACACAATATGCCACCAAATCATTTTGAGCCCCATCATTTGTGACTGATGAGAGGATCTGGGACCTCCAACATTTATTTCCTATATCCTCTAGTAGGTGAAGTTAATCACTTAGAAATAATGTGTATGAAGCTCAAATTCATGATTGTATCGAGGTGAGTTCCCCCCATAGTTTGGACATCACATACAAGTGATAATGTGTCCTTATACATTTGAACATTTTTTTATTATGACTCTGACTCTCAAATTTGACTCTTTAAGACATAAAATAACTTTTACAAATTAAAACACTATTTTATAACATTTAATACACATTATATTATTTATAAAAAATAATATAACTATAACTAAAATTAATATAGCTTGACTCGCTATTATATACTTTAACTAGACATAGTGACTCAATGTTAATTGACTTAACCAAACAAATAAATAATTACCATGACAATAAATGCTTAACCTAATATAAAATATTTTAAGATATGAATAAATTATAAACCTTGAAATTATTATTATGAAATCATGGCACCTTTTTATGAAGTGGTTGAAGCTCAATATATAGAAGAGACTATGCACAAAATAATTGGGCACTATTGAAGAAAGAGTTATTGGGTAAAAAATTTGTGGAGAGGTGAGTTGGGATTCAAAAATGAGACCCATGAATATCAAATGGAAATATAAATGTGTATAGAGACTTATTCTCACCACAAAATTTGGATGTCACTTGGTTTATAGAGACTGTTGAGACTAATGTTGAAGTCACATTTTTTTGTTATAGTTCATGTAGGATGGGGGAATAAAGTAAACACCACTTTGTTTTCATAGTAAATTATCTTTAAATATCAAAAAAAGGATAAATGGACTATAAATTACATGTGAGAACCCAAGTGGGATGCTCCTCTTTATTTACTACATACATGTAATTGTAGAGTATGTGGTGGGAGGTGGAATGATAATAGGTTATGGTGAAAGATGAAATAATGCACAAGTGTCATATCTAAATTCAAATGCCTCATACTTGGACATAAAAGGGGATTATACCACTGAACATAACATGGGTAAGATGTCAATATCTAGGCCAAATACTTGAAATTGTAGGTGCAAAAATATTTTTTCTATTTTTTAAACAATAAAGACCAAGGATCATGTATCATAAATGGTATGTGAGTGAGATTGATTTATTATTTGATTAAGCGATGCATATATCCTATATCATATAGGATACCTATAATATAAATATCTATCCTATGCTAATAGTACATACACTAAGTTATAAACTCAATAAATGATTCAATTCATTAATCTGAGTCATTATACAATCTATGATATTTCCCCATTCACAATATTAATTTAAATAAAATTACTTAGATATTCACTTATAATGATTTTAGATTTCATATAATAAGAAAATATGAGAGATTACACAATGATAATTGATAGTAGAATAAACTACTGGATAATATAGCAAAGCCACTTTAAGGGGGTAACCTCCATAATAATACATTATTAGTAGAATAATTCACACATGATGCCTAAAGACTAATCACTACCTCCAATATATAGTCTAATTAGGTAGGGTTATTCCATAGCCTGACCTATTTAAGAACATAGAGAAATGTAACAAGTAAATAAAAGAGGTATGTAAGCCCAAGTCATCCACACATATCTCTAGACACACCAATGGTTAAGGGTATAACAAGCCCTTCCCTTTCAAAACAATGTTGTCCCCAATGTTGTGGAAACTATAGATGTTGTTACACAAATTCTTCATCCTCCCAAGTGGCATATTCACATGTAGATTCTTCCATTTGATCAGGTATTCTATAATTTCTCTAGAACGTAGTTGCTTGGTGCATCATTAAAGGATCACCTCGAGATCAAGAATAACTTTACCTTCCTCATCTAATTCTAGTAATGTTATTTGAATGATAACTTGTGTCTAATGAATTTATTTAGGAATGATACATGAAATACTAGATGTATGTGAGTGGATGAAAGAAAATTTAACTTGTAGGCCACACTACCAATTTTTTGCAAGATCTGATAAGGACCATAATACTTAGGGGATAGCTTTTTATCCTTTTTTTGTTGCTTCAATGAATTTATTTTTATGGATATAAGTGAATAAATACCCAATCACCAATTTAAAAATGCCTATCACTTTGATGTTTATCTTCTTGTTGCTTCATGTGATTCTAGGCCATAGCTAAATTTTCACACAAACTTACAAGGACCTCCTATTGATGGTGAATATGTTCTTCAACTGCACAAACCTTAGGATGAAACTTCAAGGTGGAAGTGATGGATGGAGGGTGGTATCCATATATTTCAAAAAAAAGAGACATTTTGGAATAACTATGAATAGAATTATTATACCACCATTTAGCAAGTGGTAGCCAATGAACCCATTTATCTTGTTTATCAGGAATAAAACAATGGAGATATCCTTCTAGACATTTGTTGACTACCTTAGTTTTTCCATAAAATTGAGGATGATAGGATGAACTATGAGAAAATTTAGTGTCTAAACATGTAAATAACTTAGTCAAAAAATTACTAGTAAAAATGGGATCACTATCACTAACAATGATCTTAGGAGTCCCGTGCAATTTCTGAACTATATTGAGAAAAGTAAAAGCTATTGTACTAGCAAAAAATGGTTGGGATAATGAAAAAAATGAGCATACTTATTGAAACAATTTACAATAACCATGATAAAATTTTTACCATCAAATATTGGTAATCCTATAATGAAATCCATAGAGTCCTCTTCCTATTGCTAGTTAGGGATAGATAAAGGTTGTAAAAGACCTAGAGTTTTGATGGTTTTGCCTTTGTTTTGTTGACAAATCATACATTCAACCACATAATTTTGGACATCCCCCTTGAGACATTCCTAAAAAAAATCTTGCTTGATCTTGTGATATGTTTTCAAAAATCCTAAATGACCCCTAATTGGAGTTGCATGAAGTTCTTGAAGGATTTTTTTGTTTAAGAGAATTCTTACATAGGTACAATATATTTTTATACCATAATGAATTACCTTTCCATGTGAATTTTTCAAATCCATTTGAACCCTACTAAATATTTTGAATCAAATATTGATTATTACTATCATGTTCCCATTCTAATCATGCTTCCTCTAGCCAATCTACCTACAAAATGGTTATGGCACATATCAATGCCTCAACTAATTCATCTTTTTTGGATAGTGCATCTACCACCACATTATTTTTGCCTTTTTTTTAGACTATTTCAAAATCATAGCCTAGAATCTTCGTTACCCATTTCTATTTTTATTTCGATGATAAATTTTGCTCTAAAAAATATTTAAGACTATCATGATTAGTTTTTACCTGAAAGTGATGACCCATCAAATAAGGTCTCCATTGTTTGACTACATGTAAAATGACCATAATTTCCTTCTCATAGATGGGCTTGTGCTGATTTTTACCCTTGATTTGAAAACTTTTAAATGCTAAAGGTTTGCCTTCTTACATGAGTACAATACCCATACCATACCCAGATGCATTAAATTTAACCACAAAAGTCTTAGAAAAATTAGGAGTGGCTAATACTCAAATAGTGCACATAGCTAATTTAAATTATTCAAATACCTAAGTAGATACATCAGTCCACTGAAAGGAGGCTTTTTGTAACAAAGAGGTAAGTGGTGCTACAATACTACCATAAATTTTGAAAAATCTATGGTAATAACTAGTAAGTCCCAAAAATCCCTAAAGTTGCTTGAGTGTCTTAGGAATTGGCCAATCTACCATTGCTTGTATTTTTTTAGGATCCACTTTCACTCCTTCGTAAGATACAAAATGACCCAAATATTCAACCTCACTAGCCCCAAAAGTACATTTGGAAGGTTTAGCATACAATTAATTTTGCTCCAAAATGGAGAGTACCTATTTTATATGTTGCAAATGATCTACCTAATTTTTACTATAAATGAGGATATCATCAAAGAATACCAAAATAAATTTCCTCAAAAATGGCTTAAAAATAGTATTTATCAAACTCTAAAAAGTAGATGGTGCATTTGTTAGGCCAAAAGGTATAACTAAATACTCATAATGGCCCTCATGAGTCCTAAAAGTAGTTTTATGTATGTCTTCATCATAGATCCTGATTTGATGATACCCAAAATGCATATCTAACTTGGTAGAATAAAGAGCACCATTTAATTCATCTAGAAAATCATCAATGATAGGAATTGGAAACTTATTTTTGATAGTGTACTTGTTGAGTTATATGTTGTTAGGGCACATCCTCCAAGTGTCATCTTTCTTTCTCACCATGACAAATAGTGATGAGTACTCACTTTGGCTATGGTGAATGATTCCTACATCCAACATCTCTTGTACCATATTTTCAATTTCAAGTTTTTGGCATAGGGATACCTATATGGCCTAATGTTGGGTGGTGTACTACCAAGAATAAGTATGTTAGCATGATCATGCATGTGGCTAGGTGGAATTCCTTTTGGCTTGTCTCCAAAAATAATAGAATGAGAATCAATTATTTATTGTAGATTAAGAGGTGGAGATGGATGAGTTGGTTGTACTTCCATAGAAAACAAGCAGGTTATGAATCCATCAGCACCCTTATAGATAATCTTTGTCATTTGATGGGAGCTAACAAGTTGGGAAGATTTAAATTTTAATCCTCTTAGCTCAAATGTCCTTTCTTTCAAATGAAAATGCATGAATAATTATTAAAAATTCATCTCAATAGTACCCAAAGTGGTGAGCCACTAGACTCCCAAAGCAATATCAGTTCCACCCATTAGAATAAAAAACATAGGAAAATACAATAAGTAGTCTCCCATGGCCAACTTAATACTATGACATTTTCTTAAATAGTTGATAGTACAACCATCTATAATCATAACCTAAAATTATATATTTGGATAAATGAAATAGCCCAAATGAGTAGCCAACTTACTATGGATGAAGTTGTGTGTGCTCCCAGAATCAATCAAGATAATGACCTTATATTTCTTAAGGAAACTCATCACCTTAAGAGTTTGGGGAGTACTAATACCTGATAGGGCATGGCATGAAATAGTAGGCTAAGAGTCTTCAGATTATTCCTTAGGAACTTTTGTATCCACATCATGTACTTTTACATCCTCTTCATCATCATTAGCACCTTCAATGTAAAATAGTTTCTTCTCAGCACAATGATGGTATTTGCTCCATTTGATGTCATAACTATAACACAACCCTCTGGCTTGATTCTCCTCAATTTGTCATTGTGTTAATTTGGTGGGCTATGGAAATGATGGTGCTAGAGAGTTGTGATCATGACCAGTAGTGAAAGTTTTCCTTTTGACCATCTCTTTTTCTTCTATCACATGTTCCTTAAGGATAGATTTTGATATAGATTATGGGCTAAACATTTTAACTTCGTATTGGATGCTATCTTTGAGGCCACCCAAAAATAGATCTATCAAATTTCTCTTTATGATATTTTCCACCCTTAAAGAGAGATTTTGAAATTGATGAATATACTCTTTCACATGTCTTTTTTGATATAGCTTGGCTAATTAGCTGAAATATTTCTTAGATACATTATTTTAATAATAAGTTTTCAAATCCTTAGTAAAAATATTCCATGTAATAGGAGCACCATTCTTTTTCTTTTGAGCACATAACCAGTGATACCAAAAGAATTGCTTAGGTTCAATATACAAGGATGCCACCATCACCCTCTAAGAACTAAGGTTTTGATGCAACTCAAATAAATTATCAATTTGGTTAATCTAAGTGAGAGGATCCTTACCATCAAAATTATGCATGTCAAATTTTGGCAACATCAGTTTCATACCAAAATGGGAGTTGTTGAGAGGAGGATTTGAATGCTAAAATGGAGGATTATTAGGCTAAAATTGAGATGTAAGGGCAACCAATTACGTAGTGATATGCTGAAATTCACTGTGAACTCCATTAATCTCTATGTGCATCCCTGAACATTAGCTTGGACTAAAACAAAGTCATCATTCCTCACCAAGTTTTTTATGTCCTCTTAAAGTTGAGAAATAATCAAATCTAAAGTTCTAGATTCCATGTCATCAGTACAAGTCTTAGGAGTTTTTAGTGCCCATTTTATTCTTTGAATTGAAGGAATAACCATAAAAAAACCCTAGGAGGGTTTTGACCCTAAAATAAGTGTATCGATAGAATATACCATTACGATCATTTCATAGAGATGAATCTAATGATTGCAAATGTGAAAGGGAATGGATTTGCTATATTATCTAGTATTCTATTTTTCTATCAATTATCACTTTTTATTCACTCATATTTTCTTATTCCATGAAATAAAAAATCATTCTAAGTGAATATATAAGTAATTTCATTACAAGTGGTATCAGAGCTTCAATTTTGGCAAGATTCATGTAGCATTTTTTTTTGGATCTGGCAAGATGTGTATTTTGGGAGAAGTGAAAGTGAAAAAACATAACTTGCAATCTGGGAAGAATTATTTTTTTCATCAGCGCAATATTGATCAAAATGCTTTCTTAAAAAAATATTTTAAAAAAAAAATCCAATTTTTTTTTTAAATATTTTTTTAAGAAAGCATTTTGATCAATATTGCGCTGATGAAAAAAATAATTCTTCCTAGATTGCAAGTTATGTTTTTTCACTTTCACTGCTCCCAAAATACACATCTTGCCAAATCCAAAAAAAAATGCTACATGAATCTTGCCAAAATTGAAGCTCTGATACCACTTGTAATGAAATTACTTATATATTCACTTAGAATGATTTTATATTTCATGGAATAAGAAAATATGAGTGAATAAAAAGTGATAATTGATAGAAAAATAGAATACTAGATAATATAACAAATCCATTTTTAGGAGGCAACCTCCACAACAATGTACTATTAGTAGAATACTTCACACATGATGCTTAAAGACTAATCACTACCTCCTATATATAGTCTACTTAGCCAAGGTTATTCCATAGGCTGACCTATATAATAACATATAAAAATGTAACAAGTAAATAAAATAGGTATGTAAGCCCAAGTCAGCCACACATATCCCTAGACACACCAATAGTTAAGAGCATAACATTAATCCACCATAATAGGTACAAAACCAAGCTACTCTAATACCCAATAATAGAACTAGTTTAGATCTAAATATATTAAAAGATATGAACATAGAGATAAAGAAAATATTTAATACACCAAACTATAATTTCATTCACACTGATAATCTATTCATACAAATGAATACAAAGTTATATAGGAAAACTTTTTCCTATAATTGGGGAAATCATATCTCCACCAATATCTCTCATATCCCTATAATAACTCATACTAACAAACTGATTATAAATGAATATATTTTTACCATAATAAATTCAAATAACCAAATAATATAATCTAATAACTAACTCATTTAATATAATATTTACCTCTTGGTAAATATCTAATGTAAAATCTAATGTAATAAACTAATTCTTAACACACCCACCTACTCTTCATCCACTTTCAAATGATCGAATGTTGATCCTATATAACTCTTCCACACCCATATCATTGGGGCAATGCTTTCCCAAAAAGATGATACTAGAAAGGAATATGCCATCGACTATATCATTTGAGGCCTCATTTATTATGAGAAACATTATACAAAATTTGAATGTGATTTCTTGGCCATATATTTTACTATTGAAAAACTTTGCCATTATATAATTTATCAAATCACTTACATTATCATTCATTCCAATCCCCTTATTTACTTATTCTCTAAAGCCTTTCTTCTTGAAAATATAATTGGCAAGTGGATGGTCCTTCTCATGAAATTTGATCTCCAAATTATTACGTTAAAAACTATCTAAGGATAAATCATTGATGATCAACTTGATATAGCTCCTATGCCAGCTACTAATCCACCTTCAAGATAGTCTTTTCGATGACAATATTCTATACATTGAAGGTCTCAACAAAGATATATCTCTTAAATTTTACTTTCATAAATTCACTATTGATCTTGAATCAAGTAATATAGAAGAGTTTATTATCTTCCCCAATAATACTAAACCACAAGTAGTTCTTGAAGAACTTCCTAAAATTAATGTCAATTTACAAAAATATATTTAGACCCTTTATTTTGATGGCATTAAATGCCTTAGAGGAGATGGTATAAGTTGTATCCTTATTATCTCTCTTGGTAAAAGTATCCCATTATCATTTCACCTCATATTCGATGTCACTAACAATATGGCAGAGTATGAAGCTTTAATCTTAGGCATGAGAGCATCCCTTGATCTAGATATCACATATTTACATGATTTAGTTGACTTCTAACTCATTTACTACCAATTCAATGGTTATTATCAATGAAAAATTGATAATATCATTTATTATCATCAAATCATAGCTATCCTCACCTAACATTTTGCTTATTTTAGTATCAAGCCTATCCCTTGAGGTCAAAATTATATTATCGATCTTATTACTTCTTTAGCATCTCTTTTTCATCCACACCAATTTCTTACTGATCTCACTTTTATTATCCAAATAATAAAATACCCATCTTCTCTTCAACCACTAGATTAACTCATCTTCCACATTAACATCATCACCATTTTATAAAGCCTATGGTACAATCAATTTCTTGAACACCAAACTTATCCTCTAAACCTCAGTTCTTGTGAAAACACTCATATTAATAAACAAGATTTTAAGTATGTATTCTGATATAACATCCTATATTATTGTAATGTTGAAGGTACCTTACTCCATTATGTTATGAAATAATAGGTTCCTCCTCTTATCAAACAAGCACATGGGGGAATTTATAGTGACCACTATAGTGGACATGTTACATCACACAAATGCGTATGTATGGGATACTTTTGGCCCACTCTTAAAAAGGATGTCATCATATTTGGTAAAAATTATACTCATTTACAAATCATGATGATTTAATTAATGTACCTCCAAATAAGCTTCAAATCATACAATCTCCTTGGCCATTATCCATGTGGGGATTAGATCTCATTGATAAACTACCTTGATCTCAATATGGGCATGTCTTTATAACCATAACCACATAATATTTTATTAAATGGGTTGAGGATATACCCATTTTCAATGTCACTAGTACCACCATATCTAAATTTATCTTAAATCAAATCATTTTCCATTTTGGTGTCCCTCATACTACCATTTCAAACAATGGTGATAGATTCAAAAATAAAGATGTCAAATAGATATGTGCTAAATTTAAAATAAATCACAAATTATCCACACCCTACCATGCATAATGTAATGGAAACTATGAGGCCACAAATAAAATTCTTAATGAAATTATCTAAAATACAATTTTTTACACTTACATGGATTGACATCTTCATCTCTATCCTCCTCTTTGGGCTTATCACACTAGTATAAGCACTGCCATTAGGGAAGCACCATTTTTCTAGTTTATGGTTTTAAATTAGTCCTTCCATTAGAATTTGAGCTTCCCTCTCTCTATATATCTCTTCATGGTATCATAATTGATGAATAATTATGTGAATCTCACCTTTATGCTCTTGATCTCCTTGATGAACACCATCTTTCTACTTTACAACATAATCTTCAATACAAATCTTGCATTGTCAAACAATATAAAAAATGAGTTAAAGTTATTTTGTTTAATGATGGTGATCTTATCCTTAAATTACAATACACTCGTGATAAAAAGAGGTAAATATGCCAAAAAATGGTGGGGCCCTTATTTAGTCAATGAAATTCTTGGTTGAAACACCTATTTCCTTCAAATTAATGAAGGCTATATTTAAAAATAGCCCACCAATACACAATTCTTAAAAAAAGTATTTTGTATAAATCCTTAACTTCCTATCATGCTTTCTATATTTTATCCTTCTAACACTTTTTTTATGATACTTACATGGGTCTCACCCTCTGCAATATTTCTCTCTTTTCACAAACCTTATTCCTTCCTTTTGGTCTTTTGGTTTTCCTTTTTTCTCATGAGTTGCATTGTAAAATATTGGATAGGACCTGGTATTCCTCATGATGTCCTTTTTTCTTCTTTGTTTTACTTTTTTTTTTAACATATTTTGGCACCCCTTGGGTTTTTATTTTTTGATTTATAGTGTAAGACCATGGATAGGACTTAACCTTCCTCACAAATACCATATTTATCCTATTTACTATCTACATACTTTATACACCCTCATGGGTTTTTATTTTATGATTTTCAATGTAATACCCTAGATAGGACCTAGCCTTCCTCCTAAAATCTCATCTTTCAATTAGTGTTCCTTTTCTTGAATGTGTTTTCCATGGTTGTGAATTTGTGATCCTTATTCTCAACTTTGGATTTTGCTTCTTTAAAAGATAAAATTTACATAAAAAATTGTGTTAGCATGTTTTTCTACATTTCCCTCATTCTCATGATAATGAATCACACTTTAATGTCATTGTATCCCTTTTTCATCCTTTGTCACATTTTTTTCAATTTTAAGTAATTCAAATTGTTTCAAGTTTCATTCCTCTTGATTTCCTTTCCTTTCACTCCACTTTGGATAAAACAAGGTCAAAGTCAAGATAACACTTTTAATTTATCTACATTAAAGAGACTCTTAGACACCATGATCTCTAAGTTCTCTTTCTTATCAACCAAGTCTAAAGTATTCAAATAAAATTCATCTTTAGCATGCATATTTGGTTTTCTAAATCCATATGGAAGAACAATAGAAAAATATATCAAGAAATTTAAAAGCCAAATCATTTTCAACAAAAGGCAATGATATAAAAAAGGCAACATACAAATTTTAAAAGACAAAATCACACCAAAATATGTGATTCAAAGCACATCTCCTATCTCTAATTGAAGATCAAATCCCACGTTCATCCTCATGATAGAACCAAGTTCAATTGGGTGTGGTAATATAGTAGATTGGAATAGGATAATTCAACAAACTCTATGGTGCTACCTACTTTTTCACACAAGTACCCAATATTCGTAGTAGACTAATGACTCTATAATGGGCCTTAATAAATGAGGAACACTTTGTGAGAAGATAGGACCATTTTTAATTTTCATTCATAAAGCCTTCCTGGGATGATCTACATACTTATTTTATTGACCTCAAACTTGTGTGGCTAAGATAAGTTCTTCAGATTCCTTAGTGTTGAAAGTCCTCTTGTTTTGACAAACCTAATTTGAGTGTCTTGATTTAGATTAAGAGTTCCTTTACCTTGGTTTTTTAATTCATTATCACCTCGACCCATTTAATTTTAACCCCTTGATAGGCCAAGTGTGATTATAAATATATTCACAAGAATCTATGCAATGGAAAAAAAAACAAATCTATAAATCAATCCTAGCTCGAAGAAGATAAATCCTACTTACACTTCTGATTGTGGATACATAAAAAAATTGGGATCATGACCAATATAGATCTAATAAATCTATATAATAGATATATTACCATAACAATATCACTATGGAGGGTTCCAAATCATCCATTCAATAAAAATAATGCAATAACCCTAACTAGGTCTTTTTTTTCATATTCACTAAACTAATAATAAGTACAATCAAGTATAATCTAGTGCTCATCAAAGCTTGTGGAATAAATTAGGGGTAATAAACATTAAAATTAAACATGCATAAAAGACATATACTCATGTAATTGTATACATAATACTAATTCATGGAAGATAAGTGCAAATGTATATCGATCTACTCTTACAAAGGAGGAAAAAAGTTAGGAATACTTACCTTTAAAGATGAACCCACCAAGCCTCAATCTCTCCCTTGGCTAAGGTTATTCAAAATAGGTTATTATGATATATAAATATGATAAGGATAAATAATATCTAGGCTACACAACCTATTAATGCATCCAAAGTACTTCTCCATAAGATAAGATCTGTATCTTCAAAGAAAGTATGAAACCCTAAGCTTTCTCCTCAAGTAGAATGGTAGATAAGCAAATGCAAAATATATCTTACTTCTTATTCTATTATATTTGAAATAGTGAAATGGATGTGTTTATATAGGTGGATCTAATCCTAATCATTTCCAAAATTTTAGGCCAATAAGGTCGATCCAGTTGCCCTAATGTCATTATTGACAAAAATAAATTAGGTCACAGACTAGGTTGGTTAGGGGCTGACCTATACTCCAATAAGTTTTATCATTATTGAGAAACTATGGATTCTTTTATTTATACCACTTCTCTATATTTATATATGTTCTTTAATTTATTTTAGCAATTATTATTATTATACTACCCTTTTTATGAACACTTGAGTCTATTTTTAATTTTATGTACTTTTTCCATTGTTGAGTGAGGTTGGCTTGTTAATTATCACTCACCAAATTTGTTTTTCATTTTATGTACCTTTTTCCATTGATTATTGAGTAAGGATTGTTACTATTCAATCAAAAATTTTGTTTTACCATTTTTTCCCATATTTGTTTAAGTAAGGATTATTACTACTTTCACATTGATGTTTGATTACCATCATTTTTTCACATGTATCCTTGGTTTGACTTGGTGATTTTTCCTTTTCCTTACTTAAGGTTTACTTGTTTAAGTTTTTTAGTCTTTAGTAGCCTTGGATTTTAGTTTACCTAATTTACTCTAAATTTTGACTTGGACATTTGGTCTAACATAGCACTTATCACTCCATCTTGTTAAATTTACAAGTACATCTTGTCCACATACTACCAATTATCTTGGCTTTCTTGTATTTATTTTTTTGCTCTTTAGTTTTACATCCTTGGTTTTATCAAAACTAGTCTCTACACCCTCCATGATCAAAACTATAAACACATCAGATAATTATCCAATGATAAAGGTAAGTCAAGGTATGCATATATTTAATTTATCAGTTATTTTCCTTTTAGTAATTTAATTTTAGTTATTTTATGCTTTAAAACACTAGAAATTTTTATAGCTTTAGAATTGTGGATTTATTGTTCTTTTCTCAAAGCACCATCACCTATTTCACCTAAGTGACACATGATGATCTTAGAGTGGGGCATATGTATACACATAATATTTTAAAACTTTATCAATTATTGATTCTTTCTATATTTTAAGAACACGTTGAGTCTCAATCTGTTTGAGTGCATGTATTAAATGGTGCATTTATAAAGGGGTGGGAAGACCATTGGAGATTCATAGGATTGTTGTACCTTATTACCACTTGTTATCTACACATTTTTCTCCTAAAACCATTACCCTAAGATTTTCCTTCTATTTTTCACCTTCCTCTAGTCATTTACCACCTTCATTATCCCTTCCCTAACCTAAAATTATTTTTGATGGTTTACATTACATTGTCAATCCCACCAACCTTGTACTCTTATTTATAAAACTTATAAGGGTCTAGATCAGCCCCTAGTTGACCTATTCTATAACCTAGTCTATTTTTATCAATAATGATACTAGGTGTCAACCTTGTCGACCTAAACTTTTAGAAAGGATTAAGGTTAAAAATAAATATATAAACACATCCACTTTGCCATTATTAGAGAGAAAACACAAGTTAATTATTCACTTACACTTCTTTAAAATCTACTCTTCTATCATTCTACTTGAGGAGTTTTAACTTGGAGAAGAATCTTATCTTGTAAATAAGACTTGGATGTTTTGGCCTTTCTTAATGATCCTTACAAACCACAACAACCTCTTATGAAGAAGCTTTGGCCAAGGGAGATATTGAGCCTCCATGGGTTCATATTCAAGGTAAGTATCTCAAACTTTGCTCCTCTCTTTAGTAGATAGAAGCATAAGTAATGGATTTTAAATATATTTCTCTCTTTATGCATTAGGGTTTTACCTATACATATATTGATTAGTATTCTCTTGTGAATGTTTAATTTTATGTTTTAACATAATATTTGGTTAGCAATAGATTAGAATTTTACTTTAATTGTCATTAAATTAATGATTATGAAAACATAAGACCTAGTTATGGTTATTACATAATTTTTCTTGATTGGAGGCTTTGGAACCCTCCCTAGTGACTTTATTATGGTAAGAGATCCTTTGGATAGGTCTAGTGGTTCCATATTGGTCATAACCTTAAATATATATTGTATCCCCAATCAAAAGTGTAAGTAGGATTTATCTTCTCTCAACTAGGATTGATTTATAGATATGTTGCATTTCCCATTACATACACTATGAATTTGGGCCATTCAAAATGTTCTTAACCTCTCAAGGTGACCTTATTTCTTCATCACAGGCACACCTAAAAAATAATTATTCATGCAGACCTATGGGATCAATCTTAAGGGAAATTAAGTGGAGATTGAGGTGTAAAACTATGTAAGGACATTCACAACTTCTCTAATGGTCTTTATCAACTCAACATACTTAGAACCCTATTTTATACCTAAAACCCTATAAAAGTATAGTTTATGATTAATTTTAATAGGTTTTCATATAACTAATATCATATGTGGAACTTCCTTAGAGTGAACTATGAGTTTTATGTGTCTCCCAATCCAAGTCATGGTATTTGAGTACAAATTTATCTTGATTTCCTCTATTGGGTCATTAAGACTGATTTAAGTAGGTTCAGATATGCTTGATCTCTTAACGATTGTTCATATCCTTAATTTATTAAAATTTAAAAAAAAATCCAAATAACATGAGGTATAAAACCCTCCTCAATCTTCCCTAACAGCTGATATCCCCATGCATTTGATTTGTATAGTTTCAACATGGAGAAAGTGCCTCTCAGATTGAAAACCTTGCATTTTAAGAGGTTAATGGAGATAAAAATGGTGTAGAGGAGTAACATGTGTTTCTATTTAAATTTTAATACCTCATAAAGTTATATGACAACCCTCAAAACATGTTCCCATTAATTCTCTTTTTCATCTCTCTTCTTGGGTCCTATGCAACCCCATTAGCTCTTGCCTTGGGTTTATAGACTTCATGGCTTGTGTATCCCTAGTGGCCTATAATTTCATATTTTCCAATATTTTTAAAGTTAAAAACCTACTTAATTACCTTATAAAATTTATATCCCTCTCTTATTAACCTCAAAATTCCCTAAACATGCAAATATTCTTCACTTTCAATCACAAGCCTGTGACCACCTATTTATGCCTAATAGGTCTAGTTAGGCCATTGGGATCTTTCTTGTCTCAAACGACTAGAATATTCAATTAATGCTATTATATATTATTAAATAATTAAATTGACTTTGTTTTCATCCTTACGCTTCACCTCCCTACATGGTATCTCACACTTTCACTCTTCTACTCATGACCATGCTTGTAACTACCTATTTAGGCTTAATATGTCTAACTAACCTATCAAAGCTATCCTTTGCATTAAAGGAACCAAAGAATTAAAATTAGATTGAGATATTTATAAAATAATTTAGGGACCCTATTTTCATTCTTGCATCTCACCCCCATGCAGGGTTTTATTGAGTTTAACATCCCCCATTCCTAAAAAATGAGGACCCTTATTCAAATTTAACAAATTAGGATATAAATTAGGCATTCAAATTGATCATAGTGAATTATTGAGTATCATATTTTAATTTATCTTACATTGACATGATAATTCATAATCTTTATTTAATCTTATCTAATGTTGATAACATTTGACCCATGTGTTTCCATCTTACAAGATCAATGGATATTCATTAAAATGAACAAATATTCATGGGTTTATACTTGAATGTTAATTGGACTCTCAGTTGGTTAATTAATATGGTCCCAATCAAGTCGTTATGTTAACATTTGGTTCTTAATTGATTAATTGAATCCTAGTTTAAATAACATTCAAAACCTTAGTCTAAATTACTTTAGCCTAAGATTTTATTAAAAGGGATTCATATTTTTAATAGGTAACTTTATTTCATCTTAGTTTTATTTTAATTTTAGCCTAGTTTTTGATTGATTTTATTAATTCATTAAAAATTTAATCTAAGATTTATGATAAGTCATTACATGTCCCAATCACTTATTATTTGATTTTATTATTCTTAGGTATGAATTGAACATAAGGCTGCCAAGTGTTAAAATCTCACTCAATCAAATCAAGGATAAATAACATGAAAGTGATCACTTGAATTCAATATGACAAAGTCACCTAGATCAAGATCAATAGTGCATATTCTCATGTATAAATTTCAATCAATGATCCACATTAAATATTGGAGTCAATAATTCAAGATAGATATACGATACACATTCAATCATGTAGATGGAGATCTAATAATAAACATGAAGTCAATAGGTCAAAGGATCCTAATATTGGATTCAATAGTGATATGTGTCATAATCATGATGAATTGACAACAAATCAATGACCCACATTTGATCATATGTTTAGTAGATCAATGACACACATTTGATCATGCAAATCAAAGATTGACGATGTGTATTTAACTATGTAAGTCAAACTTGATGGTGTGAATTGAGTCAATAAGTCAATAAGCCTAGATTACATACAAGGCCTATAAATGAAATAATATTTTTAACTAAATGAATAATAACAATAGGGTACATAGATTGAGTGTGGAGCTACCAAGTGTCATAATTTTGAAATCTTGTATAAAAAATCAATGGCCAAAATCGAAAGTCAAGGTCAGGAGACTCGCAAGGAGACTAATGGAGAAAATTTGGTAAAGTTTCCAAAGGGCACAAGATGAAGAAACATGTAAAAAACAATAATGATCATGTTTTAAAATTAAATAAGTAGCTTGGTAAGGATATTCCACATAGGCAAACATGTTAGATCGAAAGATTTATTAGATCCAAGTATGCACTAGTTATAAATATGAGATCAAAATACAATTTAGGTTACTAAAGAAAATAGTTAAAATTTATATGCCAAAATCTCATTTAAACCCTTAAAACCCTTTATATGTATGAAAAATCCCTAAATTTATTCATGTATTCATTATTTTGAGCTAGAAGAGAGAGCCTGATAATCAAAGTTGCTCAAAGTGTATAACTAGATAGCTGAAAGAGTTGAATTATAATTCACAAGAGGAAAATTTAATCATAATCATATAAATGGAAACCTATAGACCTACTTTTAAGGAATAATTTGATTTATACTTGTCATTAGACACAAAGGGCAGATTATTTAAAGATGTAGAGTTTGTGGCTTCTTCACTAAATATAGGAAACAATAATTGTTCTTGTTTGTTTTAGAGCATAGATAACCAAGGAATTTTAATCAAGGAAAAGGAGAATTTACTTCTGATAAAGAGGCTATATGATGACATCCTAGTGATTTAAATTATATGAATCAATTAGCTACTACCAAGCTAGATGTATTACACTACATTGACATCCTTAGTCCTATTTTTAAACATTCTAAAATTGATAAGGGTATACTTATCCATGAACCTAGTTTGATAAAAATAGCATACATATCCCTTGTTGCCTTTGAATCCTATTATAAACTACCTAGGCTCCAAATATACCTCACCTTCATTAATGGATGGGCCTAGAAACATACCATGGAGGACATCCTAGAGAAATGGTTAAAATTTGGTGACAAAGTCATTATAGATCCTAACAAGAAAATCCATGTGAGCCAATTTAGATTAGGATTCAGAATGGCTATGACCATGTTGAAAAAATTATATGTATTTTCATATACTACACATGTGGAACCTATATGGGTGCCTATTATGTATTTCATTATTGAGGAAGTGGTAGTTCCTCCTTTAGGTGAAATTATTATCATTTGCTTAAGTAGGTAGATCTCTAGTATTAAAACAAAGAATAAAATTGAAATATTCATGATGTCATATTTTTTAGATGCCCTATGTGCCATGACTAAAATCCCCAACCAAAGAGAGTGGTCCCCTAATGGCACTCAAACTATGTCCCAATATTACTTAATATTGTATATTTACAATTATATGGACTATATCCAATTCATATGTGACTATGTATACACTGATTTGAACCAAGACATCGATGGTCTCCCCATGATGATAGTAACTCCTTTAATCAATAAATTCATTGAGATAATGGGAGATATTAGGATATACCCTGATTACATGATTATCAGAATAGAGGGAACCCAAAGTATCCCATATAAATTACCAATACATATGCTAGATAAGTTGGCAGAATGGGAAGTAGCATACCAATTGTTTAAAAGAATAGATAGAATATTAAAAACCAAGATAAAAGGACTTCTCCATGATTTTCCCATGAATATTGGTAGAACCACTTTTAAATAATGGGGCTAAATGAAATGGCTTCAAAATAGAGGCTTTCTTTCAATTTTTAGATGGATGACAATAGATAGTGGGAACCCATTGGTAGGGTAAAAGAGAACTTGAAGAGCAAAGGAACTTTAGTTGTACCTTATGAATATGAACCTAGAGCATATGAATTTGTATACACTTAGGTATCCACCTATTATTAAGTTACTAAAAGACTAAAGGAACATAATGTAAAGCATAAATCTATATTTTTGAGAGATCAAAATATGAAAGATAGATGATAGATTGAACCTAAAAAATATCATTTGGTAGATGTTGGATCTTCTAGGCTTCCCCTAGATGACATAAAAGTAGAGCATAGGCTTGAAGAAAGGAGACTTAGATAATTTTATTCAATCTATTGAGTCCCTAAGTCTTCTATAAAAGCATAACAAGATTTACCTCAATAGGAAGAAATTCACATAATAGCTTTAGATCCACAGGAATCTCTTGAAGATGCATTGAGAATGATCTCTATGACCTATGAAATAGACATAGATGTAGAGGATGAAAATGTTGAGTAATCCAAATAAGAAAAGGAAAAAACAAGTCATTGGACTTATTGATCATTGATCCTCCTAAGAGTAAGGCTAAGACTATAATTTACCAAGGAGAAAAGAAAGCAAAAATGGCCATCAATCTAGGTAGTTCTCAGGTACCACCACCCTCCAAGTCTAGTAGACTTAATTTGCCTTTTAAGGATATCAACTTGTTCAGTGAAGAGAACCTAATCTATGGACTATCTATACCTAAATGGTTCATATATGAACCAAGGATGGAGAATATTCCTATTATCTATCATGCATAGGTTATAGTGAAGACCACAAATATCCCTCAATAACAAGAGTTAAAGCCTTAGATTAGAGCATTATAAAATGAATAAGAAAGGATACTTTATAATCCAACTCAATTAGTAGATTGGTTATAAGTAGAGGTTCTAATCAATCATATGGACTAGTCTTCAATGGGAGTTAGGTATGATCCAACTACTATAGGCCTACAAAGATTAAATAAAACAATTATCATAGAATAAGGTTAGAAAGTTCTACACCAAAAGATTCATCCTTTGGTTCACCTAACTTAGAATAGGGAACAAAGACTAGAGGAAGACCCCATGTTTGAATAAGATGTTTTGAGGCTAACCCAATCTAATTTAGAAAGGTTACAGGCTACAATCAAAGAACAAAAGAAAGAAAATAAAATTATGGAAGAACAATCTATTTTGTTTAACCAGTAGATATTGTTAATAAATTTGAAATAACTATCTAAGAGACATTCAATTCTTTGAAGGCAATAAGGTCCAAATAGGACATCATGAGTAAATAGCATGCCATGGATCTAAACCAAGCTAATAAGTGGTAAGGCTCAAATAATAAAGTAAAGTCACTAATAAAGATACTAACAGAAAACTAGATCCCTAAAATTAAAATAGTCAGGTCATCACACTAAAATATGGTCATGATTATCCTGATGGATAAAATTAGGGACATCAATAAGTGGTCAAAGGCATTTAAGGTCTCTCAAGAGACTTGAAAAAAATATAGGGTAGAATGATACATATATTAGGAGGTTTGATTAAGGATCCAACCATCCTCAATCAAACATGCCTAATATTTGATGAAGAATTATAGCAGAGAGCTATTGATTTCATCCAAGAGGTCAAGAGTGGAAGCAAGGGTACCATAGGGGCTGCAAACAAGCATATCTTGAACTTTATCTTGTCATTAAATGAAAATATTGGTAATTACAAGATCATCAAATAATCCATGGATAAAATGGATGAAATCTTCAAATATTTAACAAGGCAAATAGAGGAGCTATTCATAGAGCCAATCATCAATATCAAGTTGATTGATGAATAGTATGAAAAAACCATGAAGATTTTAGAATAAAATCAAAATGCTAAAAATGTATGATCATCTCAAAATTAATAGGGTTGACTTAGAAGATTATTTTGTATCAAAACCCATGTAAATAATGTAGAAAGAATATACTATTTTATAAAAGCATGTGCAATGTGTATCATGCATGGCTTATATGTTGGTCACATTTAAAAAGTCTCATTAGTATTAGAAAATTTGTAAGAGGACATCTATCCTTGACACTTACTTTATTCCCAATTGATAATGATGAAATGAAATACCCCATAGGTTGATCTTCTAACCTATAAAACGGGGTATTATCATTAGAAAAAGAGGAGGGAGTTTTGAGAGAAAAACTACTCTGTAAATTTTGGAGCAAATAATATAAGAGAATTTTGTGAAGATTGTCTCATTCTATTTATTTGTTTGTTATCATGATTACTTCATCAAGTATTTATTCTGATGTTTATATTTGAAATGATTTTATGAATCCTAGACATGTATTTATTAATGCAAAGTTGTTAATTTGAGCTTTACTCTAGGTTGATTGAATGTTGTTAGGTTCCTTTCAATATCATTGCTTTTTTGGAAGATGTGAAAATGTAATATTCTTATTTAAGTAAATATTTTAAGTGAATATGATCTCTAATTTAGATATTTCTAAATATCCTTAAACATTTTCTTGGTATATGATACGATCTATGTTATTTGTTAATTTCATGTCATATGTTGGTTTGAAGATGCATATCTTTGATGAAATTAGATCTTTATCAAGATGTCTGAACTAAAGAACAGAAACATCTCTCTTTCTACCTTACCTTACCTATTTTCTCATTTTTGATCAAATCACTATAGTTTACTTTCTCATTGTTAATATTCATGCTAGATTAGATTTATAGACTTTAGATTCTGACCATTATTCATTATACTTAGATAAAATAATGTTTATCTTCAAAAAAATTTAGGACCAATGTTTCTCCCAATAACCACTTGCATAATCATTTTGTGAGATAGTGAAATAGCTTAACCGTTACTCCACCACAAATCTTAGGAAGATAAAAACCAATAACTCATGCATAATATTCTTTAAATATTGAATTGAGAAGTGTTTTCAATATTATTAAAACCCTATGATACATTTACACACATAAATAGGTAGGATAAATTGGTGCTAGAAGGAGGGATTGAGATAAATATTTGTGAATTTGAAGTATTTTGAGCTGATTTTAGTGAATTTTACTCAAAGATCAGTTGATCATTTCCATATTTGTGTTTTTCTTGGCTTAAATTTGTAAATATCACTTATATTCATGGTTTTATAATATTATTTAGGCTTATTTATCTAAATATAGTTATTCTTAGAAGATTAATGTGAAATTGTTGCAAAGGTTGCTTAAGCTTTGTGAATCTAACATGTTTAAGGTTAGGGATAGTAATGTTTTGTAAAGATCACTAATATTGATAAGTTTGGATACATTTTAAAGATAATATATTTAAAGATAGTCATTATTTGAAGATTTTTTTGAATTTGTGTAAAGTTTGCTTGAACTTAGAAATTTAAACATACAAATCTACTTATTTATAAGAATTGAACCATTATTTACAAAGATAAGGTTTATACATTGTATTTTGAATAGGATTTGGATTTTACAAGCTAGAACTACCAAAAATAATAATTAGGCCAATCTATGAGACAAGGATACCTCTTCTTTCCTTGAAAATCCATAGGAAAACAAGATCGGATAAAGGTAAACATAGATTTTCTTAATCTTAATGTAATTCACCTATTTTTTATATTATATTCAATCCTCATCAATGTATGGATTGGTTAGATATATCTTATATCAATGTGCCTAGTTAGGTGACTTACCAAAAAATCTAGAAAAATATTAACCTTTATTTAGTCCTACAGGCATTGTTACTGCTGAAGAAAACATCAGGTCTTGTAAAGCGACCTTAAGATTGTTAAATGTTTTCCATGAAGATGTTACCTATAGGTTATTTCATTTTACCTTTAGAGATGTAACATATAATTTTTTTCTTAATCTTCTTAAAAATTACATCATCAGTTGGAATGATTTCAACAATTACTTCATTGATCAGTTTGGAAAGATCATTAGTCCATGTGTTCTATATCAACAATTCACTACAATGAAGAGAGATTCAAATGAAACAATCAAATATTTCAATGTTAGATTTAAAAATATGTTTAACATAACTATATCTCCCTATCAGCCTATTTAATCTTTAATTTTATATATTTCTAAGGATGCTTTAGATCCAATGACTTATGCATTTATTAAAAGAGTCGTTGGGGTCATATATACATTAGCTTTGGCCTATGATAAAGCTATAAAAATTAGTGATCAAATAAAATAACAAGGTCAATTATCTTATGTTATTCTTAATATCAATCCTAATTTTTCTATATTGAATATCATCCCAAATGCTAATCAGGAACATGCTTGTTTTTAATCAAAATCTAGTTTTAAACTAGTTGCCTTTGAGTCATGTTCATCTTGGTCAGAACCTAAGATTGGTAAATAACTCTAAAAGTGAATCCCATAAAAAATAATCAATGATTTATGGTTCCAATATATAGTAATAGTACTTAATTACATAATTCAAAGGCACCTAAGAATGAAAATGACTCCATATTAAAAATGGCTCAAAAATTAAGCACTAATTTTCTTTAGTTACAAAAATAAGTATGTAAAAGTGGGGAGAATTCTAATAGAAAATATTCTTATCAAAAGTTTAAAATACCTATGAATAGGTTTCACAATAGGAACAATAAAAATAATAATGAGTCATCTACAACTAAGAACATACCTAAAATAAACATTTGTGATGTAGATTTAACTAATTATTACAGGGTTCATAACACTTCAAAACATGGTGAAATAGATTGTATAGAATTTTATAATGATTTTGACGTATTTCAAGATGAATTGTATACATTTTAATTTGTCCTGAATAAATATAATATTTTATGTTCATATAAATCTTCAGATACATCTAAATATTTTGAAACAACTCTTATGGTGTAAACCTTTGATTTTCCATTTCAAGATGAGAATGAACCTGATGATACTCCAGAGGAGATTCATGTTTTCCAATAGTATCTCAAGAAGACTTATCCATTGAGGAGCAAATAAAAAAATCATCCAATGACAAGTTCTACTCCAACAAATAACAATGATACTCCTCTTGATTCCAAAGTAGATAACAAACAAAAACCTTAAAAGGGAAGTAACACTAGAAATAATGCTTATTTATCTAGTCCTTCTACCAAGAGTGGGTAAAACATAGTAGAGGATATGAATAAAATTAAAGCAAATATCACATTGCATGAATTAACTTAGATAATTGAATAGAGAGACTTATTGCTAGAATCTTTAACTAAAAAAACCTAGTAAATCATAGAAACCTATAAATGCAAATGTAGTAATGTATAAGAATAAAATAGAGGTTCCACCTTTTTTTTACTAATAGTTAGATTTTTTGGTAAAAAATTGCATAACTATCTATTAGATTAAGGTATCTCTACAAATATTATTCTAGTAGGTATTTGTCAAAATCTTGGTTTAACTCTTATTAATTTTAATAGAGTAATGACTCAATTAGACAAATCTAGAGTTAAAGTGATTAGTGAATTATTAAATGTGCATATGTAACTTGCTTTAGAACCAAGAGTGCAATAATTTATTGATGTTTAAGTTGTTGAGATTCCAGAATCTTATGTGATGTTTCTTAAAAGATATTATACTAAAGATTTGAATGGATACATGTCAACTAATTGATCTCATATGTGGCTAACATCGAGTGGAGTTCCTAATCAAATTTGGATTGAAAGGGAACCAAAGATGAAACATATGATCACTAAATATAGTGCAACCAATGAAAGGGTTAATGTGTTTAATTTTTATTTAGGTATTTACACCCTTGACACTCCTCAAGTATGTAATTCTAAAGACTCTCATGTTATTCTTGGATTTTGGAAATTATATGTTAATGGTTCTATATCCAAATCTAGGTCTGGAGTAGGAGTAGGAGTAGGAGTAGGAGTAGGAGTAGTTTTAATCAATCACATTAGGAAAGAATATAATGCTTCTCAAAAACATTATTTTCCTTTCCCTAATGATTGGGTAGAGTATGAATCATTGATCTTAGGATTACAATTTATAATTAAATATAAGGTTAAATAACTACTAGTATATGGTTATTCTTTATGAGTAGTTAACTAGGTCAGAAGTAAGTATCAATGCAAATTGTCCTATCTGAAGAAATATAATTTTAGAACATTTGATTTGATTGAGTATTTTTATGCTTTTAATATTATTCAAATCCCTAATTAGTGAAACTATTTTTCTAATGAACTAGCTTCAGTTGTAGACAACCTAATGCCAAATCAAGGTTCCAAACTAAGAAGGTCTGGTATTGAATTGGTCCCATGTCCCTTTATACCTAAAAATTTTAATCATTTATAAGTATTTAGTGATGACCAAATAATCATTGAATTCATTAATAACTCAAGATCATTTTAGTCTTATATTACTAATGACGTCAATGAGAACTCTTTTGATAATGATAGAATTGATGACAAGATAATACAATTGAATGATAACAAGATTCCCAAAGGCATGATTACCATGGAAATAATATCTGACAAAGATAATCTAGATAAAAAATTTAAATTTCCTAAAGTAAATGGGAAGGATTATAATTTAATTGACCTAATAACTCAAGGTTAACCTTAGCTAGTAAACTGTACAACATGAAAAAATGGAGAATATATAAATGCTAGAGACATATTGACCAACTATAAGGATGTTATTGCATGGTATTATAAATACTTGAAGATCTTTGATCCTTGAGTTATCACCCATACCATTCCCTTGAAATAATATTATAAACCATTTAGGAAAAATCAAAGACCAGTTAATCTTATTTTAGAACAATTGATTTATAAAGAGAAGAAATTATTAGATGCAAAATTCGTTTGTCTAATTAGACATTCTGCCTAGGTAGCTAATCTCGTACCAGTTAGAAATAAAAATGGAGAGATTAGATTATGCATAGATTTTAGGAACTTGAAAAAATATTATGAAAAGGATAATTATCCTTTGTCATCCCTTGACCAATTGATTCAAAAGGTTATTGGTTTTAACATGATGTCTTTCCTAGATGGTTTTTTAGGTTACAATCAATTACTTGTTAACAAGGAAGATATAATCAAGACTACATTCAAAATAAGATGGGGTACTTGTGCTTACAATAGGATCCCTTTTGGACTCACCAATGTAGGATATACCTTTTAGAGAGATATGGACCATTAATTTCAAGGTTTCATAGGTAAATGTATTATTGTAGATATGGATGATCTAATTATGTTTTCCAAGAATAGGGAAGATCACATAATTCATTTAAAACAAGTACTTGAACATTGTCGAAGGTATGGAATTTCCATTAGCCCTAAGGAAAGAATATTTATTGTAACAAGGGAAATTACTAGAACATGTGATAACTATAGATTAAATTTCTATAGATATAGATAGAGCCAATGTTATATCTAAAATAGAACCCCCAAATAGTAGAAAAGATCTAAAGTCTTCCTTTAATAAGATCAATTTTGTAAGCAAATTCATTTTTGTTTTTGTAGAGATTATGAAACCACTCAATGACATGCTGAAAAGGATACAAAGGTCGAATGGAATGAATAAGTGAAGAAATAATTCAAGGATATCAAGGAAGAAATAGGATAGGTACCTATGATGATAATTCCCAGCTTTAAAAAATATTTTTATCTTTATTATTTTGCTTCTAAAAATACTATATCAATTATATTAACTCAAAAATTTGATAAATATGATCATCTAATTACATTTATGATTATGAACTTAAAAAATGTTAATTTAAATTATTCCCTAATTGATAAACAAGCATTTGATTTGGTTAAGGTAGTCAAAATGTTTAGACACTATATTCCTAAAAACAAAGTGCATGTTATATTGCTAGAAACTACTACCAAACTCATATTGAGTCAATATGAAGTAGGATAAAGAAGAGGGAAGTGTATGTCCATACTCTAGGAATTTTATCTTGAAATTGAAAATGTTAAATTGGTGTGGTGTTAGGAATTAATTCAATTGATTACTAACACTAATCCTAGATTGAGCATCATGTAAGCTAACTAAGAGTAATTTCAACCAAATGACTGGTATGATGTAATCATTCATTTCCTGATCAATGATTTTTGTCCTACATGATTGAGTAGATAATAGAGAAGAGATTTGAGGCTCAAAGTAACCCACTTCTTGATCAAGGATGGGATACTTTATAGGAAGAACTATGAAGGAATATATTTGAGATGTGTTTCAAAGGAAGAATTAGCTAAAATCTTAAGTACCTTTCATGAGAAACTTGGGAATAGACACCCCTATAGGAAAATGAAAACTTAATAAATCTTAAGGGTAGGATATTATTGGCCAACCATTTCCAAAGATGATCACAATCATGTCAAGGAATTTCATCAATGCCAAATCTTTAATACAAAGTAACTTAAATTAGTTATGCCCTTGAGGCTAGTTTTAATTGACAAACCACTTGCTCAATGGGGTTTGGAATTTTTAGGGGTTATAAACACTAATTTTTTAGTTGGGCATAAGTATGTTCTTAATACCATAAATTATTGTAAAATATGGATAAAGGGAGTAGAAACAACATAATGTAGGATTGAAGATGTTATCCAATTATTAGAAGAGAACATTTACACCATGTTTGGGATGCCAATATCATTGGTCTATGATAATGGATTAGTGTTTACATATATATAAATGACTAAGTGGGACTATGAAAATAAAATATATCTTAATTTTTCACCTAATCATTACCCTTAGGGTAATGGAGTTTCAAATTATACAAACAAGAATATGATGAAAGCTATTGAGAAGTCTACAGCTCAACAACCAAGAGGATGGAATAAATTATTGAGGTATGTTATGTGGGTAGATATAATTAGAGTGAAATAATATATAAAATTATTACCATTTCTCTTTGTATATGAAAAATAACCAATCTTTCCAATTACTCTCAAATTTCCAACATAGTACTTTATAGAGGAGTATATGGAAGGAGATCAAGAATATGCCAATAACAGGTTACATGATATCATAAAAATTGAGAATGCTAAATAAAAAGATTTGATAAATTTAGTAGACATCAAACCACTTTCAAAATATGGTTTGATAAATGGTCAAAGATCAAGGTGCTCAGATAGACTAGTTCTCCTATGGGACAAAGCATCTGAGTCAAAAGAGAAACATGTTAAATTTACTCCTTTGTGGACTAGCCCTTACCAAATTACTGAGACATTAAGATAAAAAAAAATTAATCTAAAAGACTTATATGGAGTAGAGTTCACTTTTTCAATCAATGGGTGGTATCTCGAGTATTATTTCTCTATTGTTCCACCTCAAGTCTCTATGGAGTAATTTATAATATTAGTTAGAGTTAGTGTAGATAGTTTTAGATTAGTTTCATGCATATCCCTTATTTGTGAATATATTTTTTTATTTTTGTGTGTTTTATTTCTTTTCTTTTTTCTCTGTCTTCAAATAAGTCTTTTTCAAGACAAGTTTTTAAGCTACAAATCCATCTAAGTGCTCAAAATAACTTCATATACCAATAATGCAGATGTGACAGTTAAACATTAGTTGATCATGGATTTTGGAAATTATGAGCTTAATGTTATGTTTCTGAGATATTAATGAAGATTAATATATATAATAATTATTCCTTGAAAATATTAAAACTTACTTTGATCTAAGTTTGATATCAATAAGGATTGCATGTATTTGAGTGAAAGTTTGAATTATTAGAAAAAAGTCAAGTTATCACTTAAAGAAAATTATTTCCTTAGATGAAGTCTATGAACAAGGATGATTTTCTTGAAAATTAAATATTTGACAAAAATATTAAACACCTTGTGCACCAAATTTTATATTTATGAGAAATATTAATAAAATTAGTAATAAAAACCTAAAAATCAATGACACCAATAAGAATGGATAAAAGAGGAAAAATAAAAATAACAAGAACATTCTTAACTTCATTATTACCTCTTTATAACTCCATTCCAAGATTTATGATTGAATATTAGACTCATGTTGACATTATGATGCTTAATTAATAATGTTGATAATGGATACTTGATTCATGGACTAACATGGATTGGTTATTGGAATGATAGATTCAAGGATGCTTGGACATATATTTGGCATGAAGAGTCTAGTTGGTTTGGCCATGGCCCAAGCATGACCTTTTATAGAATAATAGAGAGAGATTTAGGGGAGTTTAAAATTATTTATAAGTCTCTAGTTTAGAGACTTATAGACTCTTAGAGGAGCTTCTCTAGTTCTATAGGCTTCACAATTATTTTAGGATATAATGGGGGGATTATATGGGAGTTAATGAGGTTTAGGACTCATAAGGATGTAAAAATGCTATGAGATAGGCTAGTAGGTGGGTAGGTGGGGTCATGGGAATTTAAAATTCCCAAATAATAGGTAAGTGGGATTAAATTAGGATAATAGGGATTAAGAAGAATTAATGGAGTGGGATTATTAAGGATAATGGATGAAGGGGAATAAAGGATGGTGATATTATATAAATGGATATGATTATGATAAATTAGTGAGATAAAGGATGATATTAGAATGGGATAAATTAGAATAAAAGGGATTAGCAGAATTAGTGTTGATTAATAGGAATATTGATGCCATTAATGTAAGTGAGAAAATTTAGGTGTATATATTTTTACCCTCTTTGAAATGGCATTATGAGTGAAGTGAAGTGGAATGATTAATGGTATTTAAAATAAAAACCATTTCATGGATGAATGTTAGTAGATGATGTTTAGGGGATACGATGTCCCCTCGAGTGGACATGTGGGGAAGAATGAGATGGATGGCCACTTGACATAAGAAATGAGGGGTGGGATGCAATGGATAGAGAGGGGTTGGGATGAAAAATGTGAGATATAATATGAAGAGGATAAATTCAACTTGAGCAATGAGCTACAAATTTAATATGCCCATGGAAAAGTCAAATGCACAAGGAGTAAAAATGATGGATGTCATGATTTTCGACACATCCCAAGGGGGAATCAACCATAATAGGATGATGGTAGGATTAAAAGTCCATAAGCTTTATATGTATCCCAAGTAAGGATATATGCAAGGGATATCTCTAGGCTAGGATAAGATGATGATTGGATAAGAATAATGATGGGTCTAGCTAAAAGCTAAATTGATCACTATGATAAAGGTGATGATAGAAAAGGAAAGATATGATCAAGTGACTAAAAGATAGGACTACATTTTATTAAGTCAATTAGCCATAATGTGATGATGACCTTAGAAAGGATACATGTAAGGGAGAAATAATCAATAAGTGATTAATGGAATAAAAGTTGGACTTGGTGATTTTATCAATCCCAATCAATAGGTGTAGGTGATTGATGAAAAATATTAAGGAGATGATGATGGTGATTGATCAATAAATTAAAAAATTATAAATCAAGTATTTGACTGATGCATGAATAGAGGATGATGAGACAAATAGTGATGATTATTAGTTATGAGAGTATATCACTTAAGGGATGAGATGAGGATGATAAGATGGGATGTTAGTCTAATGGGTTAGTGATGGGAATAAGGATTTTTGAGATGATTAGATAAATGAGGATAGGGTAGAAATGATCAATACATAACAAATTCCATAAGGCTCAACATATTCTAAACAACCAATAAATATGGTACTTAGTAGTATGACCCATGATATAAGAATGATCAAGAGGATATTGTGCCAAGTGCATGTGTAAATATCAAAATTTGCATTCTTGAGGGAAATTTTGGTGTCTTCATAATATCCTTATTAATTTCTCTATAAAAAAAATGCTTGATACAAACAAAACATTAGATAAATAATATATATACAATATGCAACCAAATCAAACAACATAAAATATACAAATAACACACACAAGTATCTACATGTAATTTCATAATGTCATATCGAATGATGAGATGAGTGATTGGGTGATGGGTAGGATTAGGATTTGATTATGGACTAAGAATTGATGTGGATTAGGGGTAAACTAATGATAATGATGAGGATTGAATAATGATTTGGATAAATGTATTGACTTGGACAATAGATTAGGATTAGGATAAAGATGTGGATGACGATATAGATGTGAAGATGACTAAGGATTATTGAAAGACAAAACCTTGAAAGAGTCCAATATATAAAGAGGAGTAAGAAGTGATGGGATCAAATACATATCACACTAGTAAGGAAATAATTTAATGGGTTATAGGTGTGAAGAGGCAATGATAGGATAATAATGCAATCAAGTACCTTCCATACTAGCAAAGAGTGATGTGATGAGTGCTAGGTATGAATAGGAAATAAATAAGAAGTGATGGATGATAGATTAAATTATTGAAAAGGTTAGGTGTGCCAATAATACCTATGCCAAGGATGAAGAAGATATGGGGAGATGGGTGACCACTTTGATTTTGTTCTAGGATGCAATAGGAGATGGATATGCGATAGTGTTCAAGATGGGGATATAGACAACATGATAGATAGGATGGTTATTATATGGTAAGGTGTGATGGAGATGGACTAAGTAAAAGGCATGAGATAAGACACAATGAACTATTTTTTTAATTTTTTTTCAAAATTTATGATTTTTTAGGTATTTTGTCATATTTCTATTTTTAGCGATTTTTGGAATATATATGTACACTATATAAATGGGGTTACTAGCAAAGGGAATAACAATCCTAGAAACCAAGATGAGGATGGATGGAATGATGGATGAGTGAAAAGAGGATGAGGATTATGGTGAAAAGGATATAAGGACCAAGAAATGAATGGACTAGGGATTACCAATGACCACATCATGAAGGAACCAAATGTTTAGTTTCTTGAGTGTCCAATGGAGGATATGACAATATGGTTTAAGGAAATTTATTAAGATACATTTCACTTCCTTACAGATGCCAAGATGGAAAGGAATGTGATATTATGGAAGATGATGGGTAAGAACAATGTACTATGGGATAAGATAGATAATGATGACAAGGATGGATTATATAGGTAAAGTTGATGAGGGATGAGACAAGTATGAATGGATCAATAAGGGATAGATGGATTTTTCCCCCAAGTGTTGAGCTAAAATGCATAAAATTGATTATTTTACCATGACATCAAGAACCATTTTTCACCATGGTACTTACCCAAGGTGTCATAAGTTTGGTCTTCACAATTGGATGAATGATTTTTTTTTGTTTTTGACTTTATTGGGAATCTCATGTTATTAGAGGTGGGGTGAGATGTGGGAATGATGAATGTCACAATATATTCAACCAACACATATTCTAGAGAAAGATGATGCTAGGATCATGTTGTCGTGGCTAGATATATTGTGGTCTGTGTGACCTAGTGTGATTCTTGATTGTAATTCCACTAGATATCTAAACCAGGTATTGTCATTGCCCTTAAGAGAGATAATGTTGACCAAGAGGGTGATGTGAGTTATGGATTTGATTATATATTGATGGATATGTATGAGATGTGAATGGGTTATAAGTCCTAATGGGATTATGGGTTTGTGAGAAGATGATGTGATGAGTGATGGAGGATTAAGACTAGTAGTTATATATAACATTAGAGGTATTAGAAATTCTTCATTTGATTGGTGCCAAGTGATAAAATATTGTAGGAGATCCAAGACACTTTAACTTTATGGCTCATCTTTGATATAATTATTTGATAGGTTATTAGCCATATGATTTTGATCATTTTTTAGGATTTGATTCTGATTGGCTACTAATGCCTTATTTTAGGTTTCACCAAAGGAGATTGATGTTTAACTTGATAGAGGATGATTATTTTGACTTTGATGGTCCCCTAGTTCTTGATATTAGGCTTTACTAGGGGAAAAAATATTTGGATTATGCTAATGATTGGAATCTTATTGACTTTGATTGTGTTGTCCCCAAAATTAGCCACTCATTTTTGTAGTCAACATGTTAACTATTTTGGTCCTACAGACCAAAAATGGTCTCCTTATTTCTCAAAAATGTTTTGAGTAGTCAAGTTATTCAATTACACAATCCTTTTTGGATAAGGAAATCATAAGTTCAAAAGGTGGATTTTCATAAGAAGAAATTACAAAACACTTGAAGGCATTTCCTAAAATTGATAAGGATGGTTCAATGCCAAGGTTCAATGATATATGGTTCAATGGTGGAGTTCAATGATTTAAAATGATTGCCATTAAACCATTGAACTGTTAAATTTTTGAACCATTAAACTTTACTTCAAAATGGTTCAAAGGTTCAAAACGGTTCGAGCAGAAGGTTCCAATGAAAGGTTCAAATAGTTGGTTTAATGATACATTTAATTGAATTCATAAGAAGACTGAGTGAACATGAATCTTTGCAAAACATAAAATATTGAGCCACTGAACCACTGAACCATTAAACCATTGAACCATTGAACTGGTGAACTCTAGAAAGATGGTTCAAGGTTCATAATGGTTCAAAGTGACCAATGACATCCCCAAAAATGCCAAATATAGAGTGATGGAATAATCATTAATTTTCAAATAATGTGGAACCAAAGACAAATTTAGTGGCCTACTAAGAAAGGAGCTGGAAAAGCCAGTAGAAGGTGAGAAGATGACCCTGAGAGCTCAGAAGATGAGGAAGAGACAAAATAGAGAAAAGAAAGAGGGAACATGATAATAATCTAGAAGCATTGGCTAAAGAGTTATTTTAGTGGGTGGAATAGTCCACCTAGTGGATATCAGAGAGCATTAACATTCAATGGCACAGCCCATTTTTATTCAATTGAGTAAAGGTGAGTAGACAGTCATGTAAGTACCATAAAGAGGAGTGGCCTTGCCTTTTAGAGGATAAAGCAACCCATGCTTTGGATAATACATTTGATATGAGTTAAATGCCAAAGTTAGGACTGGTAACCTGCTTCAGCATGGTCCCTACACAAAACTTCCTCTTTCCAATGCATTCAATGCAACATGGGACATTTTGTGAAAATAAGTGCCAAAGTCTTTCTTTGGATGCTATTATTGTAATATCTCATTTTGAATGAGGGAGATATCTTAGTTATTAAGAAAAACTCTACCCAAATTGAAAGGCATTTTTGAGACTTTGAGCTTAGATTGTTAATCATATTTAATCAGGTGAATAAGAAAGCAAGTGACCTTTCAAACTTTGTGTGAAATAACTTGTGTTATGTAGGAAATTATTCTTATGTCTTTTTTTTAAATACAATCTTATCCATTTGATCAAATAAGTAGATCAAGTGAAAATAATCTAGAAGATGTCTTGAAGCCAATTGTAGAGACTTTGTGCTACCATAATTGTCTTCAGGTTATGTGTTTTGCATTTTAGCACAAAAGATAGTGGAAAGGCTTTAAACTACTTTTATCCTTTTTGATCATATACTCTATTGTAGATTTTGGTGGATACTTTGGGCTGCACTTTATTCTACTATGATATTAGTCTTAAATTAGTAAGAGAATCAATGAAAGGCTTTGTGCTTTCATGGGTTTCTTGTGGATCTAGTTATTACCCAGGAAGTTTGTCCTCTATTTTTTAAACATCATTTTAAAAAAAGAGAAATGGATGGTGTGATTCTACCTCCTAGTTAGTATTTAGTATAGGTTTAGTTTATAATAGTTTCTAGGGAGCCTTCCCTTGCTGAGAGGAGAGATTTATCTCATCATGTTGTGGTCGATATAACAATTTTATTTTTAGTTAGTTGACGACAAAATATTAACCCAACTTTTTTGGTGACTCTGCTGGGGAAGAACACTCAAGTTAAAGCCTCACAATTCAAGTTGAAGTAGTTCTATTTCTTTTCCATTCTACACTCTAGTAGATCCACAATATATGCAAAGCTAAAGAGCTCAAGGTAGTGTTAATCCTATATTTGAGTTGGTGCAACAAAATAGCTTCAATCTATTTCCTCCTCGACTTCATCTTCAGTAAATAAAGGAGTTTCTCTCCCACCAACATCAGATCTCTAATACCAGGCAAAGCTTCTCCTTTCTATACTAGCAGAGCTTTGTCTATACTTAATCTACCAAGGTTTGTTATCCTTCCTTTCAATCATCATATCATGGCAGCCCAAGGCCATTGGGGTAACACTTTTGGTCCCCTAAATCTAACCCCACCTTTACATGAACTACCTCATAGTTCAAGAAAGAATTTTCCCAAGTTTTATGGTGATGAGAAGGTTCATCCTAATGAGCATATTATCACTTTATACATATCCTATGGTGTGGTAGGTGTTGAATACAAAGATATAGTAGTAATACTATTTTTAGAAACATTGCAAGGTGCTACCATAGATTGGTTTTGTCATCTTTAAGCTCAGACTGTAACCAACTGGGACACTCTCAGGACCAAGTTTGAGGCTAAGTTCAAACTAGTAGAAGATGCACACACCTTGTTGGACTAGCTTATGAAAATGAATAAGGAACCTCATGAGCCCATGTGAGACTTCATTGCCAAATTTAATAAGCTAAGGAACATGATTCCTATAATTGCCCAACCAACACCTGAGAATCTCAAGTGCTTATTTATCAATTTTCAACTTCCTAAAGTGAGTTTTTTGTTTAGGTGGGATGGCCATATAGATCTTTTTGTAGCTCAGATTTTGGCTATCAAGGTTGAAGATGATCTTATCCTTGTAGATAAGATAAGAAGAGATCATAATAGAAATAAATTTTCTTCACCTACTGGAAATTCTTCCATAGGCCCCAATGACCCTATGGTATAGAAGTTAGTAAATGAATTAATAGCTTTGAAGAGGCAAATATCCCAAGGTATGTCTACTCTTCCTTATAGTTATATACTAAGGAGGACATTTCCTAATCATTCATATCAAGGCAATACTGACAAAACTCAAGGGCAACCCAATCATCTTCCTCTCACACAGGGGAAGCTGGCCATTGAAGCAGCACCAACCAACTCAGCAGTTAGTTACTATGAAGTTGAACATGATTTCTCTTTCCAACCTAAGATGGACCAAGAAGAGGAAGCTAATATCTTTGTGGAAGAAGAATAAGAATTAGCTAGCGACTCCAATATTGGTTTTTTGGATTACCAAGATGAAGCTATAAAGAAGGGAGAAGTGTTTGATGGAGCATATGCTATTTTTACTAGGTCCCAAAATTAGTCAAATCAACAAGCTGATAGGGGAAAAGTAGTAAAATATCCTCAGCCAATAATCTCAATTGATAAATGGGGAACTTTGTTGTCTTTCCAATCAAAGGACTTGATGACCAATAAAAAAGTAAGTACCTCAAAGAATCCTCTCCCTTCTACTTTTATCCCTTAGCCCAGTGTCATATCAATTCAAAATCAAAAGGATGGAATTCCTTCCTTTGTTTCTAGTTAATTCTAGTCATTTGACATAATTTATCATGCTAAAAAGACTAAGATCCAAATGTGTGAGTTTGAATGCCTACAAGCCAATCTTGAGTAGTTGGATAGGTTGGATGAATGCATCAAAAACAAAACCATCCCTATAGGACAAGATTCTCTCAAAGAAACTCATGATCCACCAAAGAACAAATACATCAAAAACAATCTTGTCATTACACCTATGGTCACCCCTAGGAAAATATAACCTTTATATGTTTCTCTATTGATAAATGGTCATAAGTTGAGCAATTGCATAATAGACTCTAGAGCCTCTTATAACATTATGCCTGCCAAGGTAGCAGATTCTCTCAGTCTTACCTTAACTAAAAGTTTTTGGAGTTGTTTCTCCATGGAAAAAAAATAAGTAAAACTTTTGGGTTAGATCAAATATTCCTAATTTTCATTTGTGACCTTTTCAGATAAGAGAATTAAGATGATGGTCTTAGTGGCTGATGTTCTAGCTTCATATGGCATCTTGCACAGATGAAATTTCTACAAAAAATTTGGTGGAGAGTTGAGCATGGACCTATCTGAAGCTAGGATACCTATTAAAGGGATCATGAGAAATTTTCTTCCTTAGAGAGAGTCAAAGTACATTGTTACTTAGACATCAGACCCTGAGGCTCAAATTTTGTTTCAATTTTTAGGAATGGGTAATTATTTTTATCCACTGAAGATGTTCTAGTTTCATCAGACTAAATTTCATTAGGTAACATTTCAAATGATTCAGATAGGAAATTATAACTTATAGAGGAAAGCTCATGGGAAAAGGAATCTTCCGTTACTAATGAAGAAAAATCTATAAAAAGATCAAATCTTAATGATCTTTAGATCTTAAAATTTGATGGTAGATGCTCTTCTACCAATTTAGGAGCTGGAGTTGTGTTGATATCCCCATAGGGAGATATTTTATCTTATTCATACAAGTTGTAATTTGGAAATACCAACAACACCACTGAGTATGAATCATTATTGCTTAGATTGTGAGCTACTCGTGATAAAGGTGTTAAAGTTCTTCATGCTCAAGGAGGTGTTGAATTGGTAGTCTACCAAGTGAGGAGCCTATACCAAACTAGGAATGAAATACTACAACATTATCATAATCTTATGTGGGATTACATTGAAAGTTTTGATGCTTTCAACATTTCTATAGTGCCCAAAGAATTTAATGGTCACATAGACACATTGGCTGTCTCTACAACCCTCATGGTTCCTTATAAAGATTTCAAAGGGAACAAGTACACTATTGAGTTGGTCTTTCAACCAAGTGTATTTAATAATTCTAACCTTTGGTAGGTGTTTAATGATGATAATCAAATTGTCACTTTTATGGAAAATATGGATAGTTTTGAGGAGCTCTATTTTGAAGGTAGTGCCTCTCCAGCATGGGAATCAATTTCCAAAGCAAGTTCATGAATTGGTGAAGAGTTTATTCAACTCAAAGGGAATAAAATCCCAAAGGGTTTGGTTTCTCTTAAGAAACTATTTGATAAGCATGGCAAGTGTATCAAGTAGCAACCAATGGATTCAAGTTCATCTAAGGAGTTTGATCAAGTAAATCTGAGTACCGAAGAAAATCCTAAAATGGTCAACATTGGGAAATTTTGCACTACCAATGTAAAGCTCAAATTCATCACTCTTTTTCACCATTACATTGATGTTTTAGCATATTCCTATGATGACCTAAAATCCTTCAGGCTTGAAAAAATTTGGCATGAAATTCCTCTCAAGACTGGGTCATTACCTCATAAGCAGAAACAAAGGCAATACAATCCCAAGTTATCAGGTACTATCCTTTCAGAGATTCAGAAGATGTTGAATGTTAGGATAATTTTTCCAATTCACTATTCCACCTAGATCACCAACATAGTTCCTGTAAGGAAAAAGAATAGAGAAATTCATATATGTGTGAATTTCAAGAATCTTGATCAGTCTTCTCTAAAGGACAACTACCCTGTACCTATCATGGATCAAGTGTTGTAAATAGTAATAGGCTTAGAGATGTTATCAATATTAGATGGTTTTTTTGGGTATAATCAAGTAGAATTTGATGAAGTAGATCAACATAAAACTGCTTTTACTACCCCTTAGGGCACATTTGCATATCACAGAATGTCTTTTTGTTTGATCAATGTTGGTGCCACATTCCAAAGAGAAATGGAACTTGCCTTCAGAGATGAATTAGGGAAGTTTATTTTGGTATATCTTGATGACTTAAATATATTCTCCAAGCATCATCTTGATCATGTGCATCATTTGCAACAAGTGCCAGAACACTGTCAGCAAAATGGTCTTTCTTTTAACCCCAAGAAGTTAGTTTTTGGGGTTACAGAAGGTAAACTTATTAGCCACATTATATCCTAATAAGGTATAAAAATCAACTCAAAAAGAGTTAGATCTATCCAAAATCTTACTCTACCTACTAGTAAGTTTTTAGTTTATTCTTTCTTCAGAAAGGTGAATTTTCTACGAATGTTCATCCCAGAATTTGCAAAAAAACCAACCACATTATCGATATGATGAAGGATAAAGCTAATTTATAATGGACTATAGAAGGCACACTAGCATTCAAAGATATCAAGAAGGCTATTGCTCATGCCTCAATCCTAGTTTTTTTGGATTATATCAAAGACTTCATGGTATATAGTTATGCTTCTAAGCACACACTTTTAGCTATTTTGGTTTAGCAAGACAAATAAGGTATGGATTTTCCCATATAATTTATGAGCTAACCTCTCAAAGATCATGAATTGAAGTATTCAATTATGGAGAAGCATGTTTATGCAGTGGTTAAGGTGATAAAATATTTCTAGTTCTATATCCTAAATTTACACACTATTATTCTAGAGCCTGATACCACAGTGAAGGCTATTTTAACTCAGTAATATTTTAGTTAAAAAAGGTGCAATTGGATTGTAAAAATTCTATATTTTGATCTTGATATCAAGCCTATTAAGCTAGTCTAGGGAAGAGGTCTCTGTCAACTGATTGATGAGAATGTATCAGAAGAAATAGGGCATGAAGAGGTAGTGATTGATGACATGCCAACAATTCTTTTTTAACTACTACTGATGAGTGGTATTCTAATATCACTCATTTTCTTACTTATGGTGAGTGTCCTACTCATCTATCTTACAAAGAAAAGAGAAATGTTAAGTTGAGATCTGCTTACTATGTTTTGTGGGACAATGGTTTGTACAAAAGAAGCCTTGATGGGATATTTATTCACTATGTGAATAAAGCATAACAAATTAAAATTTTGGATTCCTTCCATTATTTGGCTTGTGGAGGAAATTCTTATGCACCTATGACTACTCATAAAATTCTAAGAGCTAGATACTATTCGCCTGTTCTATTTTAAGATGCATACAATTGGGTACATAGATGTGATTTATGTCAATATTTTGTTAGGAAATTCAAGTTGGCCACATTACCCCTCAAGTGTGTGGTGATTAAAGAGCCTTTTTAGCAATGGGGTATTGAATTCATTGGCACCATGAACCCATCCTAAAGTGCTAGAAATAACTATATCCTCACTGCAATAGACTATTTTACTAAGTGGGTGGAAGCCATTCTAGTCAAGCATGCCACTTCTAAAGTGGTGTGTAATTTCTTGAGGGAAAATATTGTTTCCTATTTTGGAGTTCCAAACAAGATTATAGTAGAAAATGCCTCATGTTTCTCTTCTCAAGAGATTACTAAATTTTGATACAATCATGTCATTATTCTTTTCCACTCTTTAGACTATTATCTGTAAGGAAATGGTTAGGTAGAATCAAGTAACAAAAATCTAGCTACTATCATCAAGAAATTGGTTGATGACAATCGAAAGACTTGGCATAAAGTATTATGTGATGTTTTATGGATAGACAGGATTACACCTAAGAGGGCAATAGGTATGTCCCCATTCCATCTTCTATATGGTCTAAATGTAGAAATACCCATTACCTTGAAATTACCAGCATTGAAGTTGGCAAAGGTAGTATAAGATTCAACTTTTGAAATTTCTATTGACAAAAGAATCATGTGTCTGACTGAGTTATAAGAGAAATGAACTATAGTAGTGGACCACATTACTGAACATCAAAATTAGGTGAAGAAACTTTTTTACCAAAAATCAAGGATTCATGAGTTTCAAATTAGAGATCAAGTCTTGTTATGGGACAAGAGGAGAGAACTAAAGGGAATTCACAAAAAATTTGATTCCTTGTGGAGAGGTCCATTTGTCATCCATCAATTTAGTGGTGAGAATAATTTCTTATTGAGATATCAAGATGAGACATTATTCTCACTACCTTTCAGTGGGCAACATCTGAAGCACTTCAATTCTTGAAGTATCAGATAAGTTCATTTGTACATTTGTATAGTCTTTATTTGTTTTGTTTTGTGTTGTTCATTTCATTTTTTGGGTGTCTTTCTCTATTTGGTGGCATGACTCTATGGCCCAATGGCATGGATAAAAGGCACTTGGATTCTATTTTCTACTCCCTTCGATTGTTTTAGAGTACAACTGATGGAAGTTCCCCAACTGGAGCCTACTATTGTCCCCAAAATTAGCCACTCATTTTTGTAGTCAACATGTTAACTATTTTGGTCGTGTAGGCCAAAAATGGTCTCCTTCTTTCTCAAAAATGTTCTGAGTAGTCAAGTTATTCAATTGCATAAGCCTTTTCAGCTAAGGAAATCATAGGTTTAAAAGGTGGATTTTTGCAAGAAGAAATTATAAAACACTTGAAGTCATTTCCTAAAGTTGATAAGGATGGTTCAACACTGAGGTTTAATGATATATGGTTCAACGGTGAGGTTCAATGATTTGAAATGAATGCCACTTAACCATTGAACTGTTGAACCATTAAACTCCACTTAGAAATGGTTCAAAGGTTCAAAATGGTTCAAGCAGAAGGTTTTAGCGAAAGGTTCAAATAGTTGGTTTAATGATAAATTGAATTGAATTCATAAGAAGACTAAGTGAATGTGACTCTTTGCAAAACACAAAATATTAAGCTTTCAACCATTGAACTGGTGAACTCTAAAAAGATAGTTCAAGGTTCAAAATGGTTCAAAGTAACTAGTGACATCCCCATAGATGTCAAATTTAGAGTGATGTAATAACCATTGATTTTTAAATAACATGGAACCAAAGACAAATTTAGCACCCTACCAAGAAAGGAGCTAGAAAAGATAGCAGAAGGTGAGAACATGACCCTAAGAGCTCAAAACATGAGTAAGAGACAAAATAGAGAAAAGAAAGAGGGAACATGATAGGAATACAAAAATATCAGCTAACGAGTTATTTTAGTGGGTGGAATAGTCCACCTAGTGGATATTAGAGAGCATTAGCATTCAATGGCACCACCCATTTTTCTTCAATTGAATAAAGGTGAGTGGACAGTCATGTAAGTATCATAAAGAGGAGTGACCTTGCCTTTTAGAGGATTAGGCAACCCATGCTTTAGAGAAGACATTTGATATGAGTTAAACACCAAATTTAGGACTAGTAACCTGCTCTAACATGGCCCCTACATATAACTTCCTCTTTCCAATGCATTCAATGCAACATGGGCCATTTTGTGAAAACAAGTGCCAAAGTCTTTCTTTGGATGTTATATATTGTAATATCTCATTTTGAATGAGGGGGATATCTCAATTATTAGAAGCAAAAATATACGCAAATTGAAAGGCATTTTTGAGAGTTTGAGCTCAGATTGTTTATCATATTTTATCAGGTGAATGAGAAAGCAAGTGACCTTTAAAACTTTGTGTTGAATAACTTATGTTATGTAGGAAATTGTTCTTATGTATTTTTCCTAAATATAGTCTTATCCATTTGATCAAATAAGTAGAGCACATGAAAATAATCTAGAAGACATCTTGAAGCTGATTGTGGAGACTTTGTGCTACCATAATTGTCTTTATCTTATGTGTTTTGCATTTCAGCACAAAGGATATTGGAAAGGCTTTAAACTACTTTTATCCTTTATGATCATATGCTCTATTATAGTTTTTGGTAGAGACTTTGGGCTACAATTTGTTATAATGTGATATTAGTCCTAAATCAGTAAGAGAAACAATGAAAGGCTTTGCACTTTCATGGGTTTCTTTTGGATCCAGTTGTTACCCAAGAAGTTTTTCCTCTATTTTTTGAACATCATTTCTGAAAAAAGAGAAATGGATGGTGTGATTCTACCCCCCCATTTAGTATTTAGTATAGGTTTAGTTTATAATAGTTTTTAGGGAGCCTCCCCTTGCTGAGAGGAGAGATTTATCTCATCATGTTGTGGATGATATAACAATTTTGTCTTTAGTTAGTTGATAATAAAATATTCACCCAACAAATTGATAGGATCAAAGATGACTTGATTATTATTTATAACTTGTGGAGTATAGTCTTTGACCTTTGTACTTATGGTACCCATTATATTTCTAAAAGAGGGTTCCAACCATGTATGTTCCTATTCCTCCTTATGGATGGAGGTGATTAAATGATCATCAATAGGGAAAAATGGGTCCATGATGGATGAAGGTGGTGGTGAGGTAATGATGAGATCAATGAGTGGTGATGGGGAAACATAGTCTTCATAGGGTTTTCTAAGATACCTAATTTTGATAGCAGAGAAAATCTCCTCAAGATCAATAAAAGGATCACTAAGATTAGTTGTAGTGGACACATCCAAAATAAGATCATATTCACTCTGACAATATTAAATAAATTAAGCTTTTAAGAACTCTATTATGACTTCCTCATCCTAATTGGGATCCAAAGGTATGCTTGGTGATGGAGTGGAGGTACTTTTATTAGAGGAATTATTAGAATTAAAGAGGGATGATGTTTTTGATGAGGAATATAATTTAGATTGTGGTGTTGAACATGATCTTATTGAAGATAATACTTTTGATGCTAACTTATATGTAAAATTCAATATATAAGATGTAATAATACTAGTAGGATATTCATTATCCTTGATTAACCTCTCAACATGGGGTATTTAATGTGATGGATGAGATGGAGATGAAGGATTAAGGATGGATTCATGAAGGGAGTCATGAGATATGAGAGGGCTAGGCTTATGGGGAATAAACATAGTTTTGATGGAGGATTTATCAAATATGGGGGATTATGGATGATATGTTTGGTGTCTTGACCTTGGCTTGCAAAGGGAAGGGCTTGATCAATAATGGAATCTTGTCACTCCTCTTCTTGTGCACCTAGGGATGGAGATTAATCTAGTTCAACCTTAATTACTATATCACCACAGTCAATGAGGTCTTGGATAAAGTATTGAAAGTCATTAAATTTATTAATGGTATGCTCCTAGGTTTATTCATATTCATAATATTTATTGTATTTACACCAAAAATGTGTAGGTTAATTAGGATCAAGATGTTGGATAGGTGGATAGACCATTATTTTAGCAGTGACTAGTTTTTTGAAAAGGGCTTCCAAGTATATAGGAAGGGGGTCTAGGGACCCACTTCTCTTTCTAACCTAGATGTGGAAGCATCAAACTTATGATTAGATGGTTGTTGATGAGATTGGGTGGAAGGATTCAAGGTGGCTAAGATAGTATTCCCTTTGCTAGTATGGGAATGGGTAGATGATGGTTTATGAATAATAGATGGAGGATTGGTATGAGACTCACATGAAGCGGCTTGGATAGGAAGTGTAATAATTTGAAAGGGATCAAAACCTCTGGGGGATAAAAACCATCATAATAAACTTCAATATGATCTCATACTTATAGATAATTATATATTGGTCTATGAATGTGGGGTCTATCTCCATGGTGATGGTTAGGGAGTGATGGGTGAGGGAGGTAGGATAAGGATTGGATGGGGATTTTAAACAAAAGAGGTCAAAAGGACTGAGCTAGTAGATTAGGTGATGATGGATGAATGGATTAAAAACTAGGATCATATTCTAGATTGATAGTAAAATAGGTGATAATGACATATTCATAATGCTTAGATGTCAAACTACCAAAAGGATTGAGGATTTGATGGATGCCTAGATTCAAACTAGAAAAGGAGATGATATGATGGGTGATAGTTATGAGTAGGCAAGATGATTGGACTAATTATAATTGATGATTGATGGGTTTCTAGATTAAAACCAATAAAGTGATAGGATGCTAATAGGATATTGACTAGGTATGGGATATGACCAAATGATAAGTGATTAGGATGAAAAGATGATGTGAGTGATTTAAAGATAATGGACTAGCTCAAACTTTAAGAATTATTTAACTCAAGATGGGATGGTGTAGGATTATGTGCACCAAATGTTAGATTTATGAGAAATATTTCTAAAATTAGCAATAAAAACTTAAAACTCAATAACACTAATAAGAATGGATATAAGAGGCAAAATTAGAATAATAAGAACATTATTACCTTCATTATTACCTCTTTACAATCTCATTCTAAGATTTGTGATTATATATTAGACTCATGTTGACATTATGATGCTTGATTAAAAATGTTGATAATGAATGCTTGAGTCATGGAATAACATAGATTAGTTCTGAGAATGATAGATTCAAGGATGCTTGGACATAAATTTGGCACGAAGAGTCTAGTTGGTTTGGCCATGGCCCAAGCATGGCCTTTTATAGAATAATGGAGGTAATTTTAGGGGAATTTAAACTTATTTAGAAGTCTCTAGTTTAGAGACTTTTAAAGTCTTAGAGGAGATTTTCTAGTTATAGAGGCTTCTCAATTAGTTTAGGAGATAATGGGGAGATTAGATGGGAGTTAATGAGGTTTAAGACTCATAGGGATGTAGAAAAGGCTACGGTGTGGGCTAGTATGTGGGGTCATGGGACTTTAAAATTCTTAAATAATAGGTAAGTGGGATTAGATTAGGATAATAGGGATTAAGTAGAATTAATGAAGGAGTGGGATGATTAAGGTTAATAGATGAAGGGGAATAAAGGAGTGGGATATTAGATAAATAGCTAGGATTAGGATAAATTAGTGAGATAAAGGAGGATATTAGAATAGGATGAATTAGAATAAATGGGATTAGCATAATTAGTGTCAATTAATAAGAATATTAGTGATATTAATGTAGGTGAGATAGTTAGATGTATACACACCTACCTAATTCTGGTTCCCAATCTTTGTTAGAAAGCTAAATATAGTTGAAAAATACAAAAAATAAAAGCCTTATCAAAAATCTAAAAAAATTCTGAGCAAAGGTGATTCTGGTAACCTCCATTGAGACTATGGATGCCTAAATGGTAGTAGAGAAAGGCCTAAAGTGTAACCAAATATATCTCTATTAGGGATATGGACACTTGGATATAATTAGAGAAATTACCAAGCCTTACACTTTTATAAAAAATGTTTCATAATGAATATATACATATGGTACAAGTCTATGTTAGTGACTAACGCCATGAAATATAGAAGTTATTATTTGAATCCCAATGAAAATTAGTAAATGAATCAAAGCACACACACACCATGATTGATTTTTGATATTTGACCTTAATTCTACATTTTTAAGACTTATTTCAATTATGAAATGATCTTAATAAAAGTACTTGATCATGTGGGATGATTAGTCTGGTTATTATTTTGAACTAAAAGTGTCTAAATTCTAAAAATATATAGTGTTTCCCCTAGAAGTCACCATTTTTTGAGGCCAACATCCCCCATTTCTCAAAAAAAAAAGGAACCTTATTCAAAAATTTCAAATTATGCTATAAATTAGGAATTGAAATTGGTCAGAGTGCATTATTAAGTGTCATGTTTTGATTTAGCTTACATTGACATGCTAATGCATAAGCTTTGTTTGATCTTATCTATTTTTGCTAACTTTTTCCCATTTTTTTCCATCTTTTAGGATCAATATATCTTCATTAGAATGAACAAATGTTCATGGGTTTATGTTTAAATGTTAATTTGACACTTAGTTGGTTAACTAATATGGTCCCATTTGAGTCATCATGTTAAAATTTGGTATTTAATTGATTAAATAAATCCTAGTTTAAATAACATTCAAAACCATAGTCTAAAATTACTTTAGCCGAAGTTCTTATTAAAAGGGATTCACATTTTCTATGGGCCACTTTATTCCATCTTAGTCTTAGTTTAATTTTAGCCTAATTTTTGACTGAGTTTATTAATTCATTAAAAATTTAATCTAAGGTTTATGCTAAGTCATTATATGTCCTAAGCACTTATTCTATTATTTTATTATTCTAAAGTATGAATTTAATGTAGGGATGCAAGTGTCAAAACCTCACTCAATTAGATCAAGGATAAACAACATGTAGGTGATCACCCAAATTTAATAAGTCAAAGTCCCTTGGATCAAGATGAATGGTGTATATTTTTATGTATAAATTATGATAAATGATTTACATTAAATATTGGAGTCAATAAGTCAATATAGATCTATAATGTGCATTTAATCATACAGATGGAAATCTCATGGTGAGCACAAGTCAATAGGTCAAAATATCCTAAGATTAAACATTAAGGTGATATGTGTCACAATCATGGTGAATTGGTAACAAATCAATGACCCACATTTGATCATATGTTTAGTAAATCAATGGTGTGTATTTGATCTTATAGATCAAAAATCAACATGCATTCAATCATGTAGATGGAGATCAATGGTGAAAAACAAGTTAATAAGTCAATAAGCCTAGATTACATGTAAGTCTACCACATGGTGTAATACTGTTAATTGAATGGATACTGATAACAAGGTACATAGATTGAATGCATAGCTATCAAATGCCATAATTTCAAAAGCTCGAATCAAAGATCAATGACCAGTGTTGAAAGTCAAGGTCAGGAGACTCCTGAGGAGATTGATGGAGTGAATTTTATCAAGTTTATAGGGGGCATGAGATGAAGAAACATGTCTAAAGCAACAATGTTCATGTTTTAAATTTAAATAAGTAGCATGGCAAGGAGATGCCACATAGGTAAACATGTCAGATTGAAATATTTTATGTCCAATCATGCAAAGGTATAAATACGAGATCAAAATATGATTTGGGTTACCAAATAAAATAGTTTAAATTCATATGCCATCATTAAAGCTTAGTTAAAGCCCCAAAAACCTTGACTTATGAAAAATCCCTAGAATAGTTCATGCATTCACTATTTTGAGCGAGAAGAGAGAGCTTGATAATCAAAAATATTAAAAGAGTATAACTAGATATCTAGAAGTGTTGAGTTATCTTTCACAAGTGGAAAATTTAATTAGAGTCATATTAATGGAAACCTATGGACCTACTTTAAAGAAATCAATTTAATTACACTTATCATCATATGTCATCATATGGAAACATATATAGAGTATTTAAATACATAGAGTTCATGGATTCTTCACTAAATACAAGAGTTAATAACTACTAAAGCTTGTTTAGGACCATGGAAATTTAGCTAAGGAAGAGGAAAAGTTGCTTTAAATAAAGATATTGTAAGATGACATCATGAAAATTCAAATTATAATACTCCATTATGTTAATACCAAGCCATACGTATTAGACTACTTTGATGTCCTTAGTCCTTTCTTTAAATATGTTAAAATTGATAAATGTATGTTTATCCATGAACCTAGTTTGAGAAAAATAGCATATCCCTTGTTGCCTTTGAATCCTATTATAAACTACCTAGGCCCTGAATAGACCTCACCTCCATTAATGCATGAGCCCATAAACATGCCATAGAGGACATCCTAGAGAAATGGTTAAAAGTTAGTGAAAAATTCATTATAGATCCTAACAATAAAATCCCTATGTGCTAATTCAGACCAAGAACTAGAATGGTTATGACCATGTTGAACAAATTATATGAAATTATACATACTGTACATGTGGAACCTATATGGGTGCATATTGTGTATTTCATTCTTGAGGAAGTGGTAATACCTCCTTTAGGAAAAATAATTAACATTTCCTTATGTAGATATATCTTTGGTATTAAGACAAAGAAGATAACTGAGTTCTTCATAATGTCATATTTATTAGATGCCCTATGTACCTTGACTAAAATCCTCAACCAAAGAGATTGGTACCCTAATGGTACCCAGAATATGTCCAAATATTACTTAAAATTGCATATTTATAGATAAATGGACCATATCTAATTCATCTGTAACTATGTGTACCCTTCTTTCAGTCAAGCCATCAATGGTCTCCACATGATGAGAATAACTCCTTTAGTCAAAATTCATTGATACAATGGGAGATATCTTGTTATACCCTTATTGTATAGTTATTAGAATAGAGGGAACCTAAAGTGACCCCCTTAAACTACTAGTATTGTGCCAACTAAGTTGGGAGGATATGAAGTAGCATACTAATTATTTAATGTAATAGATGGAATATACAAGACCAAGAGGAAAGGATTTCTCCATGATTTTCCCATGAATATTGGTAGAACCACTTTTAGATTATGGGACTAGATTGAAATAGATTCAAAACATAAGTTTTCTTTCAATTTGTAGATAGATGACAATAGATAGTGGGATCCCAATGGTAGGGCAAAGAAACACTTTAAGAGAAAAAGCATTCTAGTTGTACCTTATGCAAATGAACTAGGAGCGTATGACTTTATGTACACTAAGGAAGACACTTATTATGAAGTTACTATAAGACTAAAGGAACATAATGGAAAGCCTAAATCTAGATTGCTAAGAGATTAGAAGATGGAAGGTAGATGGTATCTTGGTCTTAGACAATATTATCTAATAGATGTTATCTCTTTTAGGCTTCCCCAACTGACATAAAAATCGATCATAAGATTGAAGAAAGGAGATCAAGATAAGTCTATTCAAGCTCCTCAGTCCTTGAGTCTTCTAGAATAATAGAACAAGATTTGCCTCAATAGGAAGAGATTCACATGATAACTTTAGATCCACAATAATCTCTTGAAGATGCATTGAGAATGTTCTCCATGACCTATGAAATATACACATATGTAGAGGATTAAAATGTTGAGGAAGTCAAAAAGGAAAAGGAAAAAAATAAGTCATTGGACTTAGTGTTCATTGATCTTACCAAGAGGAAGGATAAGACTACAATTGACCAAAGAGAAAAAAAATAAAAAAGGACATCATTCTAAGTAGTTCTTAGGTACCACCACCCTCCAAGTTTGGTAGATTTAATTTCCCTTTAAATTAAATCAACCTATTTAGTGAAGAGAACCTAATATATGGATTGACTATACATGAATGGTTCGTATATGAACCAAGGATGGATAATTTTCCTACTACCTATCACCCATGAGCTATAGTGAAGACCACAAACATCCCTCTATAAAAATATTTAAAGACTTCGATGATAGCATTAAAAAATGAAGAAGAAATGAGACTTGCTACTCTAACTCAATAAATATACCAATTATAAGTAGAGTTTCTAATTAAGCATATGGCCCAATCTTCAGTGGGAGTTAGGTATGATCCAACTACTATAGGCTTACAAAGAGTAACTAAAATAGTTGTCATAGAAGAAGGTCAAGAGGTTCTATACCAAATGGTTGATCCTTTGGTTCACCTAACTCAGAAGAGGGAGTAAAGACCAAGGGAAGACCCCATGTTTGAAGATGTTATGGATCTAGCCCAATATCAGTTAGAAAGGTTACATGCTGCAATAAAAGGGATAAAACAAGAGAATTTTTTTTTGGAAGAACAATCTATTATGTTAGTACTAGTAGATATTGTTAATAACTTTGAAACAACTACGTATGAGACATTAAATTCTTTAAAGGAAATAAGGTTGAAATTATACATTGTGAGTAAACAACATGCCATTACTTAAACCAAGCTAATCAGTGGCAAGGCTTAGATAATAAATTAAAGGCATTGATCAAGATACTAATGGAAAATGAGATCCATGAACTTAAAATGGTCAGACCATCACACTTAAATATGGCCATGATAATATTTATGGAGAAAATTAGGGACATAAAAAATTGGTCAAAAGGAATTAAAGGTCTCTCATGAGACTTCAAACAACTATAGGGTATAATGATACAGATACTAGGAGGTTTGATTAAGGATCCAATCTTCCTAAGTCAAACAACCCTAATGACTAATGAAGAATTCTAGTAGAGAGGTACCTAGTTCATCTAAGAGGTTAAGAGTAGAAATAATTTCACCATAGGGGTTGATAACAAGCATATCTTGAACTTGATCTTGTTAGTAAATAAAAAGATTGGTAATTCCAGGAGCATCAAATAAGCCATGGATAAAATGGTTGAAATATTAAAATATTTAGCAAGGCAAATAGAGGAGCTATTCATAGAGCCAATCATCAATCTCAAGTTGATTCATGAATAATATGAAGATTTTAGAACAAAAATAAATGGTTATAGTTGTAGGGGCATCTTAAAGTTAACATGGTTGAATTAAAATATTATTTTGTATCAAAAACCATGTAAATCATATAATAATAATATACCATCTTTTAAAATCATGTGTAATGTGTAACACACATGGCTTATAGGTTAGTCACATTTGAAAAGTGTCATTGGTATTAGAATATTTATAAGAGGATATATGTCTTTGACACTTATTTGACTCCCATTTGATAATGACTAACCAAAATACCCCATAAGTTTCTATTCTAACCTATAAAAGGGGGTATTATCATTGGAAAAAGAGGAGTAAGTTTTGAGAGAAAAACTATTCTATAAATTTTGGAGCAAATAATATAAGCAAGAGAATTTTGTGAAGATTATGTCATTCTATTTGTTTGTTTGTTATCATGGCTACTTCCTCAAGTCTTTATTTGAACTAATTTTATGAATCCTAGACATGTATTTATTAATTTAGAGTTGTTTATTTGAGATTTATGCTAGGTTGAATGAAAGTTATTAGGCTCATTTCAATATCATTGATTTTTTGGAATATGTGCAAATGTAATTTTATTGTTTATGTAAATATTTAAAGTGAATCTAATCTATAATTTGGATGTTTCCAAATATCCTTAGACATTTGCTTGGTATATGATACGATCTATTCTATTTGGTAATTTCATGTCATATGTGGGTTTGAAGATACATATCTTTGATGAAATTAGATATTTGTCAAGATGTTTGAACTAAGGAATAGAAACATCTCTCTTTCTACCTTACCCTACCTATTTTCACATTTTTTGATCAAATAATTGTAATTTACTTTCTCATTATTAATATTCATGCTAGATTATATTTTTAGACTTTAGATTCTGAACATTATTCATTAGACTTAGATAAAATAATTTTTATCTTCACAAAAATTGAAGACTAGGGTTGCTCCCAACAACCACTTACATAATCATTTTGTGAGATAGTCAAATAGCTTGGTCACTACTCCACCATATATCTCATGAATATTAAAATCATAAATTGATGTAAAATGGATCTAAAAAAATGGCTTCAAAGGGTTGATATTTGGCTTATGAGGTGAAATTATCAACATTCATGGTAACTCACAAGGGTTGACCAACCCACTAGTCAAGAGAACTAGCTATCTCATACATGATAGGCACTAAACTTACACCTAGAAACATGACTTGGAACTCCACTCTACTTGGGTTGATAATTAGACTAGTATCTTTAATAAACCTTTAATTAATACAACAAACTCTAACTCACAACAAAAAAACCAAGATAAAACAACACCTAAGGAAGCAACAATACAAGACACTTGTGTTGACAACACTTATTGAAAACTAGACAAAACCTACTATAAAAAACTAACTTGGACATGTCCTCCTCCTTAAAGATCAAAGGGGAAACCTCTTGGATCATCATGTTCCCATGAGGTTGGATTTATAAAAAAATAATTCCATATGCTATGTGGAGTGTAATCATGTATTGATTATGGAGTGAGAACCTCGACTCACATGCTAAGATGTTGATGTACTTTTGGACTCCTTGGGCAGAAGCGATACCTTCTTACATCATTTCCTTATACATAGGTTATTTATATGATCCAAGGATAAAGTTATATTCATCCCAAATCTTTTTTTGGTATGAATAACACCATTTTCCCCCATCAATAGAATCCCCTTGGTTAGACATGTACACTTGATACAAACCGTTATGTTTGAGAACTCCATCATGTTGACTAGCTACTATCTCAAAAAGATTAGGTATAATTAGGCATTCCTTCTGAATCATATGATTAGGTTAATTTTAAAATACTCCATCTTTCATTATAACCTCAATCTCAAACTACCTTATAGGATTGAGTTTCTCTTTAGGCTCTAAACCAACCATTTTGATCATTTGAATACCCTCAATTAGATGAATATCAACTATAGGATGATCAAGTACCTATCTTTAATGATCCTCAATGATGTCCAAGTATGACTTCTTAATTTTATTAGGATCGTGGATCTACTCTTGAGACTCAATAGGACCAACTGCCATAGTGTCTTCCTTAGGACCCTCTTTGAGCTCTTCACCATGCTCATTGATCATGTTGATAATGTTAGAATTATCTTGATGAGGTGAATATGTATCATATAAGCTTGAAAAAAATGTTCCTATGTCTTACAAAAAGGTAATATCTTAATGATTAGTGAAAAGGACATGAACTTCACTACCACTCTTACCATGTCCTTATGGGGTAGCATGTTGATCAAGTGTTGCTAGTTGTCTAACAAGGTCATGATGAGGCTCATGTTGTCTTGTAATTTGATCATAAAAATAAATTTATGTACTATTAGATTTAGTGAGGGGTTAATGATGGTTTTTTTCATGGCTATATCCTAAAGGAGAAGTTGCTTGTATGTCATCCACCTCAAGGTCATGCCATTATGACTATCTACATCATCAAACTTTCCTTTACACTCAAACTCTGATCTATTAGGGTGAATATGAGTACCAATAGTGATCTCCTCATCATAGTTTCTTGACTTATCCACTTTAATATATTATTAAAACCCACTTATAGCTACAACATAGTCAATATATTGAAAAACTATCATCTTATGAATGTTACTCATCAAATTCCCTCTCACATCTGAATATTCTAATTTTGTCTTCAATGCAACTAGATTTTCTTTAAATAAGGAGAGGGAGGGAGGGAAAGAAGTTAGATCATATTTACCTTTAAATCCTTTAATCTCATCTTATTCTTGACTATGTTATTGGGCATATAGATCATATTCACCTTCATCCCTTTAAATTTCATCTTCTTTTACATCATTGAAAGCTTATTTATGTTTCTCCTCACCAAGGGGTGTTACCATGAGAATCTCTTATTTAAAATCATTTTAATCACCTCCATCATCTATAACTAAATATTTAACTTTCTCATTTTCCCCCAAAAAAATTGGTTCCTCTTCACCTTGATATTCCTCATCTACTCTCCAAACCACAAGTCCTTCCTTGAATAGGGAGATGATGGGAGGGGAAGAATGGTTAGCTAGTGGAGTAGGAACATAAGGAACTATGGGATATTCTTGAGTGATTTTTTGGGGTGAAGGTGCACTCTTCAAACTTGGGAAATATCTTGGCTCAACACTCACAACCTCCCTCTCTATTTGCATTCCTAAGTGATTAGCATTCCATATAGCTCATTATATCTATTACAAACTATCCATAAATGTTTCCTCTTGGTTATATATTAAATTAACTTTAATAATTAAGGTATTATCTAAGTATTAAATGAATGAAATTTGTCATTTGTTTATATGTGATAAATTACTAATTCTTTATCTTATTATTGTGTTTAAATTAGATTAAATTAGCATAGTTTTGTGTACAAACACACATCCCCATGGCGGGATAATTTTGAGGAGACATAAAAAAAAATTAACAACTCTTTTTGGCAATATTTTTGAGGATTAAATGAAAGAGATAAAAATATTTGACACTCTGAAGATGCCCAGACATGCTCCAAAGATGTTCATCTAGATCTTACTGAACAACATAGTGATTTTAAAGATATTTATTATATATAAATAGACTTTCTATATTTAGATATCTTATTTTATACATTGATACTCATATTAATGATATAAAATGATCTAGATATATTTGTACTTCTATTTTTTAAAACTAGATAGATATCTTCATATCTATGTTAGTTATTTGCCATCTATTGTTAGTTGAGTCAATTATAACGCCTTCTTCTAAGCATGGGATCTAATTCCTAAATTTTCCATATTTTGAATAAGAAAATTTGGCCATTTAGATCTCCAAATTTTGCATTATATGAATAGATGTTTAGATTTTCTTTAAATGCATGTCTCTTTCTCATTCTAGATATGTTTTTAGAGTTAAAAAATTGTTGAAGTTATTTGATCCATCAGAAATCAAAATAAGCATCACAGTGTAGTTTCACAAATTTGTATATATTCCTTTGATAATTAAATTAATTTCAACATTCCTTTACATTACTATTTAAATCTATTCCTATTTTGAGGAAGGAACAAGTACCCATTTCTCTATGAAGATTAAGGCAAATTGATACTTTTAGTTTACATTTTAGAATTATTTCTTTATTTCAATTATAAATCATTTACACAAAGTTTGAATTTCCTTTTCAACATAAGTGTGATTTGCTTTTCAAGAGCAAAGTGTGAATTTATTTTAATTGAAGTGTGTTTCCATTACATAAAAAGGTTGTTTCAATTCAATGCAAGTGAGTTTTATTTATGCAAGAGTGTGTCTTTGAATTTAATAGAAAGTATAGTTTGTTAACCTATCTCCATATTTAGAATTTGTTAGAAGTAATTTAATTTATAATATAGATCATTCTTATATTTTGGAATATTACACTATCCTACCCAACTCGGTAATTTGAGTGAGGACACTATAATGTCTTATACCAGATGTTTAAGTTTTATATATTGATGGTGTAAATGTCATAGGATATCTTTAGTTAGCAAACCTTATAGATTTAATTTTATGCAAAATAGAATTAAATTCTTATTTAATATTTTTAGGATTTATAAATCACAAAAGAAGTAAACCCCCAAAACAATGAGCTGTGAAACTCCAGTATCCAATGATCTCATTGCATATAGCCTTTGGACACTGGCCCTGGTATAAAATAACACCAATCTATTTATTGGTTAAATGAGAGGTATAATGATAGTCTATCATTTTTGGCACCATTATCTAAGACTCATCAATTATTATTATTGAGATATTACATTAGATTTATATATGAAAATTCAAAAACAATAATAAATTTAAAAAAAAACATAAAAATAATCCATGACTTTTAGATTTATGAACCACCCAAGGGATTTTGAAGGAATTTTTATCTCTAAGGGATCCCAAATAAATTAAGAAGAAGATAGGATCTAATCCTTTCTAGAAATATTAGGAAGTAAAATAAATTTAATTTAAATCTATTTACAAACTTTTTCTAATTCCTCTCTTGATCAAGGTTTATGCTCACAAATAGATCCTACAAGAAGAATCCTACTTAGGACATCTTATCTTATATGATCCTAAAAATCCTCTTTTTGGAATATTTACAAGAATAAGATATGATCATCAATGAATATTATCCTCATGAGGTAGACCATAGGTTGAGCACTCGAGAAGAGAATTTAGATTGGATTGATAACCAAAGTTGGGAAGAAAATATGGGAGATGAACATGCACATGTAGAAACCCTAATAAGATAAGACTTTTTCCTATCTATCATCTTAGGTCTTAATGTTAGAAATTCCATGAAAAATATTTCACCATATATTTTACCTATTTTTAGAGGTAAATCCTTAGAGGATCCAGATCATTTCCTCTTTGAATTTTAAGTTCTCTACCAAACATATGATTATGCCAAGGATAATCAAAAGATTAATTTATTCCCATCCACACTCAAGGATGCAACCATGATATGATTCATGGGCCTTGAGGGTAATTACATAAACACTTGAAATGAAATGGTAAGTGCATTTCTAGACAAATATTAGGATTATTGTAGAGTTAGACAATGAAAGGAAGACTTTTTCAAGATCAAACAAAATGTAGATGAAATCTTAGAAGATTATCTTGATAGGTTTATATTTACCCATAAAAGGAGTGGTTACCAACTCACTGAGGAGGTTGTCAACATAATTTTTCTTTAAGGGTTAGATGATGCATGTGATTTTTTTAACCTAATGGGAAAGGGTGACATTAACAAGTTAACCTTTCATCAAATTTTAGCATTATGTACTAATTACTCTAGGACAAGACGTAGATGAAGGAAATCAAGGTTAGGAAAATAACCTAAATTTAGTTAATTAATGGAATAATTTTCTAATTTGAAGATATACATTCTATTAATATTAAAATCCACATTATATGGCCTTAATCAAAATCCAATGCTACCAACCTTAAATAGTTGTCAATATATTATCCCAGATACAGAATCAAGCATATGGTAAAAGATTTTCCCTTAGACAAAATAGAGGTATTTAATATTTTTTCCCTAGACATTAAAAGTAATAATTTTAAATAATTCCTATTGTGAGAAACCAAGTAAGAAAAATAACACATACATTTGAGGAAATGAACTTTATCCAATTACAAGGAAACTAACACTCTCAACCTCAAAATTAATTTGGTCCAAGATTTCCTCCCAATCCATGGATGACACCATGGGATGGACAAGTCACATCATTAATGTGGGGACCACCATAATTACAAACATGGGGTACTCAATAATAGATGCATTAGATGTGGGGAATGCCTCAAAATAAACCTTAGGTGTAGCAAAAAAAACAAAAATCACATTAGGTACATCAACCACCACCTCAATGGTAAAATTAACAATACTAGCCATAAAGAAGGTTTCCTCCATAGTAGGCCTAAATTCTTTCACAATCTCAACCATCACCCATTGAGTATCAAGTTAACCAACCAAAACTACCTACCCAACCAATGGAAAATCCTATGAATGGGAAAAATACACTTGTTTATGGAGTCAATCAAGAAGTAATATTACAAGCAGTTTAGTTGAGTGTAATACTATTTAACTTAGATCAAGGAAGGTAGTGGGAAGATATTCACCTATTACCATAGTTGAAATTCACAATGATGAAAACATTCCTAAGCCACCTATAGTCCAAGAACCAACTAAAGAAAAGGTAGAAGCCACAACCATACCAACCACAATTCAAAATCCCCCTACTGTTTCATTTCTTGAGAGAACTAAGGAAGAGAAACTTAGGGAATATTCTAAATTGATGCATGGATTAAAATCAATTAAGATATAAATTCCATTTCTAAGATCTATTAATAATATTCCTAATTTGAATCAAATCATTAAAATATTATGCATTAAAGTACCAAGAAGAAATTAGCAATATCCTAAAACAATTCAAGTAACAAAAACATTATTGATTTACTAGTAGGAAACATACTTATTCCTAAAAAGGAGATCATGGCAGTCATGTGATGATTGTGACAATTGGTAACAAGTCTATTCCAAATGTTCTTATAGATTTAAGAGTTACCATAGACATAATAACTATCAACATAGGAGAATCTTTATCTCTCATAAGTCTTTAGCCCACCACTATAATCTTGAAAATGGTAGATAAATTTACTACTTCCCCTAAAAGAACCATAGAGAATATACCAGTGACCATAGAACCCTAGAAATATCCTTTGGATTTTAGGATCCTTTAACCTAAACCAAAGAGGGTAAGATATCTAATCATTCTTGGTAAACCTTGGTTAGATACAATTGTAGCATGAATTGACAGTAGATATGGAAACATGACCATTTATAATGGAATTCATGTTAAAAAAATATCTCTTTATCCACCTGCTAGACCTTCAATGGGTATTTTTGAAAAAATATGGGTGGATCATCCTAAATAAAACCAAACTATTGTGTCTTCCTTAGCCATGATTACCTAAAAGAACACGACCAAGAGCTTGAGGAACAAATAAAAAAATATTTAGAACAAGAAGTCCTATCTTTGAATTTTGATAGTTCTAATCTAAAGTCTAAAAGCCTAGCTCTGAAGCTCAATAGCTTAGCTCCAAAGACTAGTAATTATCTTGAAAGACTAAAAGATATGATCCAAAGATGAAAAATAATGAATGGAAATAATCTACCTATATTATTAATAGCCATAAAAAATACCATAAGTTTACCAAACATGTTATTTGGTCCACAAGACATTTAACAAGCCATATTTGATTGGGGTCAAAGTGTGAAAATTTAATATTTACACGATTTTCATTATCCATTAACCAGTATGCTTTTCAAAAGTGACACATTTTATAATGACATAAATATGATTAATATGTTAATACCAAATACATGTCCATTGAATGACTCAATGATTGAATACAAATAGTTAAATTTTAATTTTTTGGGCACTAAACAGATTGCAATCCAACCTAGTAAAATATTGAACATCAACAAGTAGTTAACTAAACAAAAAGAAAGAAAAGTGATTGATGTCTTAGTACAACATAAAATAATTTTTTTGGGATTAGAATAATATGAAAGGAATACATCCCAATGTCTTTACCCATCACATCTACACTAAATATGTTAGACCAGTCAAAAAACCACAATAGAGGAATAACCTACCCTTAGAAAAATTGTTAAGAAGGAGATAGAAAAACTATTGGAACTTGCTTTTATTTATCCCATATATGATAGCCAATGGGTTTCACCTCTAGTCATTATTCTTAAAATAATTGAAAATGGAGAGTTCGTGTAGACTACAGAGAACTAAATAAAGCCACTATGAGAAACTAATTTCCCTTGCCTTTTATTGATCAAGATTTGAAAATTTTGGTAGGAAAACAATATTTTTATTTTTTATATAGATTCAATGGATACAATCAAATTAGAATATCCCCTGAATATCAAGATAAAACTACATTTACCTACCCTTAGGAAATATATGTTTATATAATCCTTCTTTTTGGACTATGTAATGCACCTATTTTATTTTAGAGAGTAGTGTTAGCCATATTTTATGATCTTAAAAATGATTGTGTGTAAGTGTACATGGATGATTTCACTATCCATGGTACTACATTTGATACACTTTCAATAATTTGGATAAAGTAATTACCAAGTGTGAGGAACACCAAGTATCTTTGAGTCATGATAAGTGCATCATAACCCCTGATGAAGGGATATTCTTAGGACATCATATCTCTTATCAAGGAATAAAAGTAGATCCCAAAAATATTGAGGTAATTTATAATCTCTCCATTCTATAAACATAAACTACTGTTAAAAATTTTCTTAGTCATGTAAGATATCTAGAAGATTTATTTAAGACTTCAACAAGATAGTTGTACCTATGTTTTTTTTGTTAACAAAAAATAGTTAATTTTTATTGAATGATAAGTGTTAATAAGATTTATAAACACTAAATAATAAAATCATGACTACTCTAGTATTGAAAGGACCTAATTGGGAAAATCCTTTTCATTTCAATACTGATGCTTCCAATAATGTATTAGGATCAATTATAGGACAAAGACATGAGGATGGAAAAATGTATGTTATTTATTATATAAAGAAGAATATTAATCCCACAGACAAGAACTACACTACCACAAAAAAGATTTTTTATTTTTTCCTATGCTATAAAAAATCTTAGGCATTACATTATTTGTTATCAAGTATTTATCTCTATAGATTATTCAGCTATTAAGTACTTAATAAATAAACTAGTAGTAGGTGGGAGGATAATTAGATGGATATTTTTATTTCAATGATTTGACATTATCATTATAGAAAAACTAAGGAAGTATAATGGTGTTGTTGACTTTTTGTCTAAATTGATCACTACATGTGAAGATGAATTTGTAGAGGATTATTTTCTAGGTGGAAAGGTGTTTTCTATATCTACATACTCCCCATAGTTTGTAGACATTGAAAATTACTTGGAAACAAGTAAGTTTCCTTAATATTTTACCTCTAAATAAATAAAACATTTGGTTAGATCTAGTTCTCATTTTAAATGGTTTAATGGCATGTTGTTTAAAATTGGACCTAATCATATACTATGTAGGTGGGTCATATAAGATGAAGTGTATGACATCATAAGAGCATGCCATAGTGAACCAAGAGGAGACATTATTTATAAAAAAGGACCATTCATAAGATCTTTGTTGTGGTTTATTATTGGCCATCTCTTTAAAAATCTATAAAAATATTTGTATGGCAATGTGATCCTTTCCAAATGATGGGTAAGCTTACTATATCCTTTGAAATGCCTCTCCATCCTCAAATAAATTTAGAACCACTTGGAAAATGGGATATGGATTGTATTGGACCAATCAACCTGCCATATCAAGGAAAATAATATTTATTAATATGTAATGATTATGTTACTAATGGGTTGAAGTGCAAGCACTCACCTTTGCTAAGGAAAAAATGGTTGTTATTTTCTATACCGCAAGATCATGTTGAGATTTAGAGCTCCTAGATATATTTTTTTAGATCAAGGGCCCTAATTCATGTCCAAAATGATCAAGTATTTCAAAAATTATACTAGATCAATCACATAAAATCCTCACCACATCATCCCCAAGCTAATGGGAAAGTGGAGATCACCAACAAAGAGTTGGAAAACATTTTGACCAAAATTGTGAACAACAACAAAAAAGATTGGGTAAAAAGAGTACTTGGAATATTTTTGGCATAAAATAAAACATGTAAAGCAACTATACGATTCTTTTCATATGATCTTGTGTATGGAAATTAACTTTTGTTAACAATAAAATTTGAATTGTAGACATTGAAGACATCAACTGATATGGGAATTGCTCTTGATGAAGTAAAAAAAGAAAGAATCATGTAACTAAATAGGATATATGAATTGAGAATGGATGCACTCACTAAAACTAGCATGATCCAAAAATAGATAAATTAGTGGAATTATACTCACATCAGAGAAAGATAGTTTCAAGAAGGATATTAGTCACTTAAATTTGATTTTAAATTCTAAAATTTTAAGGGTAAGCTTAGGATAAGATGGTTGAGACCATACCTGATTGAAACTATTTACATTAATGGCTCTATCCAGCTTCAACCCATTGATAGTCACCAATGGAATCTTTTTGTCAATGGTCACATGATTAAGGTATATAGAAGACCTCTTAACAAGGAATAGTTTATTGAGTAGATCCAAGACTAGTTTGACCTTATGGAAGAACCTAGTTCTTTCACCAAAGTCAGATGATTTTTTTTAGCAAACATCCAATAAAAGAATGGTTTTGAAAACCAAAAAATAGTTGTTCTCCTCCCTTAAAAATTTAAAAACTATAAAAAAATATAAAAATGAGAATATATATATATATATAATATTAATAATAAAATTTAAAAAGTGAACCAATAAATGACACTTTTCAAAAGAAAATTTCTAAAATAAAATATGAATTACTCTCAACTAACTTATCTTCTCAGACTTGTTTATCCTTGAGGAACACATTGCAATTCTAAGATATAGGCATGCATTCATATGGCAAAGGTACAATTATATTTATTTCCAAAATGTTAGGCATTTTTTATTTCATTTCATGCATGTGTGATCATTAAGTAGTTAACACTTTTTAAAATCGATAGTGAAGTTGTCTTAAAATGAATTTTTCAAAAAGATATGATGTGATGAAGTCAACATCATCGTTGCATTCAAATATTTGATGTAAAGTTATTTTAAAAAGGATCTTTGAAAAAGATATGATTTGATGCAAAAATCATTGTGGTTATTATTTCAAGTGCTATTAATTATGACCCATTACACCATATCATAGATAAGGACCAAAAAATCTCTTTCCTATTAAATCTTGCATGCTCCAAAGTACTTCTCTATAATTATTGCCATCATTTCATGTTATATCTTGATTTGATATTCATTATTAATGCTATCCATTATTGCATCATATCCCTAATTTATTTCCTTCTTCTATACCCTATGTAATTTTGATCTCCATTTTTTAGTGTAATCAAGTTTTCAAGAAAATAGTGACAGATCTAAAGATGGGAGGTAGGAAAAACAAAGGCAAACTATAATCATTAGATGCATTACTATAGGATGAGTCAACCAGATATATTTTTGAGTTGGTAAGATGGTCAAATTTCTTGAAAATGTTTCAAGATTTTCAAGTAGATATTGTGCAATAATTCTTTGAATTTTTTTATGAGTACCATTCTATTGTTATAGGTAAACACATTATAGTAGATCCCTCTATGCTCAGTACACTCTCTAGAATTCCTGAGGAGGGTTTAGTTTTCATAGATAAATTAAGTTTTATCAACTTAATTAAAATGTTTATTGAAGGAAATTAGTGATGTAATCAGAAATGAATCATGTCTATAAATCAATTTTAACTTAGAGAAGATTGATCGTACTTACACTTTTGATTGGGGATACATTAGTTAATCAAGAATATGACCAATATGGGGATCCATTAGACCCAATTATGGTATCTCTTACCATAATAAATAATGATAATGAGGGTTTCAAAGCCTCCAATCAAGCACAATCCTAAAATAACCCTAACCCGTATGTTTTCATATCTCACTAAAATAATAAAAAGTAAAAAAAAAGAAATCTAATCTAGTGCTCAACAAAGCTTGTGGAAAAATATGGGAGTTAATAAACAAAAAAACATGCATAGGATAATCTTAATTAAGATATGTATGAGCAAAACCCTAATACATGAAGAAGAAGAGTAATGTTATTTGAAGCCAATACTTATGATACTTCTATCTACTAAAGAGAGGAGAAAAGTTAGAGAATACTTACCTGAAAGATGAACCCATTAAGACTCAATATCTCCCTTGGCCAAAAGGTATTTGTAAGAGGTTTTTGTGGTTTGTAAAAATAACTAAGAAAGGCTAAAACATCTAAGACTTCTCCATAAGACACCTTAAGTAGAACCCTAAGTGAAGACACCTCAAGTAGAATGGTGAAAGAGCATATTTTAAAGAAGCACAAGTGAATATTAAATCTTTTTCATTGGTAAGTAATGATGTAATGATCTTGTATATATAGGAGGATTTAACCCTAATCCCTTCCAAAAAATTTGGCCGAAAAGGTCAACCCAATCGACCTAGTATAGTTATGGACAAAAATTTACTAAGTCATAGGCTAAGTCATCCAAAAGTCATCCTAAACCCTAAATGAATTTCACCCAAAATAGTGTAGGGTCGACCTAGTTGACCTAGTATAGTAGACTGTCAAAAGGGGATTCAGGTGAGGAAAAGAGGGATAAAAAATGGGAAAATACTAGAAGAGTATGAAAAATAGGAGTAATAGCTTAGGGAATGGTTTTTAGGAGCTATTTGGATTGGTAATAAGTGGAAATAAGGGACATAAATCATGTAAAGTACCAATGGACACACCCCTTTCTTTGTGTACCCTGTAAGGGGTGCACTTAGATAGATTGAGTCTTGATGTGTTCTTGAAAGATGTAAAGCATTAATATTTCATCAAAACTTTCAAAATATTATGTGTATACTTATGCCCCACTCAAATATCATCACATTTCACTTAAGGTGCAATAGAGGATGGTGATTTGAGAAAGAACATAGTAACACACAATGATGAGGCTTAAAAAGTTGTAATATTTTAAAGCATAAAATAACCAAAAGTAAATGGTAGAAAGAGAAATAATTGAAAACTAAATGCATATATACCTTGATTTACCTTTATCATTAGATGGTCGTCTATTGTGTTTATAGTTTTGATTATGGAGGATGTAGAAACTACTTTAGACAAACCTAAGAATACAACACTAAAGAGAAAAAAATAAGCATAGGAAAGCCCAGATAATTAGTGTTATGTGGATGGGATGTACTTGGAAATTTGGAAATTTAAGGTGTCAAGTGATATTTTATACCAAATGTCCAAGTCAAAATTTAAAATTAAATCAGGTAACCAAAAATTCAAGGCTACTAAAGACTAAAAAAACTCAAACAAGTAAACCTTAAGTAAGAGAGGTAAACTCACCAAATCAAACTAATGATACATGCTAAAATGGATGGTAATCAAACATCAATGTGAAAGTAGTAACAATCCTTACTTAAAAAAATATGAGAAAGCAAAAAAGGTAAAACAACATTGATAATGGAGAAGTAATAATCCTTACTCAATCATCAATGATAAAATGTTCATAAAAGGGAAAACAACATTGGTGAGTGAGAAGTAACAATTCAACCTCACTAAATAATGCAAAAAGTACATGAAATTATAAATAGACTCATGTGTCCTTAAAAAGAGGTGGTAAAACAATGACAAATGGTAAAAGGAAATAAAAACAAGCCTATAAATGTAAATCTATGGTGGAAATAAATTAATCCATAGTTGCTCAAACATGTTGTTTTGGTTCTAAAGATAAATAAAATTGAAACAAAGTAGTGCTAGAATTTTTTATAATATGTGAATAAGAAGGAGGTATTAAATAGGGAAAATAGATTTGAAATCATGAATGCCTATCAAGGGGGAAAATGAAATGGGTGGAAGGGAGAAAGAAGGAAAAACCAAGGTAAAGTAACTCTCTATCAAAGTCAAGACACTCAAATTAGGTTTGTCAAAATAAGAGGACTTTTGACCTTAAGGACTCTAAATAACTTCTCTTAGCCACATAATTCTTAGGTCAAGAAATTAAGTATATATATCATCCCATAAAGGCTATATATATGAAAAGTAAAAATAGACCTACCTTCCCACAACATGTTCCCCATTATTGAAGACCACTTATAGAGTAGTCAATATACTATGAGGATTGGGTAATTGCATGAGAAATTAGGTAGAACCATAGAATTTTTTTAATTATCGTATTCTAATAAATTGGCCTACCAAACCCCAATGGACCTCGGCTCTATGTGAGGCCAACTGTGGAGTTTGATATTTGATTAGAGATAGGAGATGTTCTTTTAATCACATGTTTTGGTGTGATTTTGATTTTTGAGATTTATATGCCACCTTTTGTATATCATTTCCTTTTATTTTAAGTGATTTGGATTCTAAATTTCTTGATGGATTTTTTTTATTCCTCCTCCATGCAGATTTAGAAAATCAAACATGGGTGTTAAAGATGGCTTTAATTTTAATATTTGGGGCTTGGTTTCTAAGAGATAAACTTAGAGAGCATGGTATCTAATATTCTCACAAATCTAGGTGAAATAAAATTTATATCTTGACTTTGACCTTGGTTTATCCAATGAGGAGTGAAAGGAAAGGAAATCAAGAGGACTGACACATAGAACACTTTGAATAATTTCAAATCACAAAAAATGTGACAAAAGGTTAAAAAGGATACAATAATAGTAAAGTGTGATTACTTATCATAAGAATGATGACAAAGTAAGAAAACATTCTAACATAGATTTTTGAGCAATTTTCATTTGCCAAAAGAAGAAAAAGCTAAAGCTAAGAATAAAAAATACATTTTAGAAAAGGAATGACAATATGGTGATTTTATGATGAAGGTCATGGTGCTATCCATGGTCTTACATTTTAACTCATTAAAGAGAAACCCATGAGGGTATCAAAAATCATGAAAACAAATAAATGAGATAAGAAAAAGATGGTATTTGTGAGGAAGGTCAGGTCCTATCCATGGTATTACAATATAAATCACAAAAGAAAAAACCAAGGGGTACCAAAAAGTGTGTAAAAAGAATGAAAACAAAGAGGATAAAAGTACATATTGAGGAATACTGAGCCCTATCCATGGTTTTACAATGAAACTCATGAGAAGAGGGGGAAACCAAAAGACCTAAAGGAGGGAATAAGGTTTATAAAAAGAGAGAAATGCTACAGAGGGTGACACCTATAAGTAACATAATTTTTTTTAAATATATAGAATATAAAAATAATGAAAATAAGGGAAGGATTTAATAAAAATACTTTTTGAGGAATTATGCATTGGTGGGCTCTTTAAAAACATGACCTTCATTAGTTTGAAGGTGATAGGTGCTTGGACCAAGAATATCTTTGACTAAATAAGGGACCCACCATTTTTAGGCACATTTACATTCTTTATAATGAGTGTATTCTAATTTAAAGACAATATCACCAATATTATGTGTTAATTTTAACACATTTGTTATGTTGTTTGGTAATATGAGACTTGTATTAGCGATTGTGTTGTAAAGCCAAAAGATGGTATTCATCAAGGAGATAAAGGGCATAAAGGTGATCTTCATGTAATTATTCATCAAGGATGATACCATGAAGAGATATATAAAGAGAGATAATCTAAAATTCCAATATAAGGACTACTTTAGAACTATAGATTAGAGATAATGGCATTGCCCTAGTGCCAGTACAGATGCTAGTCTGATAATCCCAAAGAATATGATAGAGTTGAATGTGTCAATCTATATGGGTTTCATAAATTATAATTTGGATTATTTTGTTGATAATTTTGTTTTTGGCCTCAACTTGTCCATTACATTGTAGATGATAGGGTGTGGAAAATTTATGATTAATCTTGAGTTTATCATAGAGTTGTTTGACATCCTTATTTTTGAAATTACCACCATTATCTGAAATGGTAGTATGGGGAACAATAAAGTGGAAAATGATTTGATTAAGAATGAATTTGGAGATGGTTTTACCAATGAAATTAACAAAGGTCATATATTCAAGCCATTTGGTAAAATATTCAGTACTTGTGATGATAAAAACATGCTCATCTTTGGAGTGAGGTAATTTTTCAATGAGATCTAATCCCCACATTGAGAATGGATAGGGAGAGTCGATCATTTAAATTTTAGATAGAGGTGAATTGATTAATCATAATGAATTTAGAAAAGTGTACACTTTTTATCAAATTTGATTGCATCATTTTTAAGAGTAGGCCAAAATTATCCCATACATAGGCATTTATAGGGTGTAACATATTTTCTATAATGACCACCATAAATTCCCCCATATACTTGTTCAAGGAGAGGAAGGAATTAATATTGCATAACCCAATGGAACAAGGTACCTTCAACATTGTGATAATAAAAGATGTTAAATTGAAATACATACTTGAAATTTTGTTTATGAATGTGAGTCTTTTCATGAGAATCTGAGTTAATAGGATAAGTTTGATGTCCCAAAAATTGAATTATGTTTTTATACCATGGGCTTTGTTGAATGGTAACATCCTCAATGTGGCACATAAGTGAATCTTTTGGTTGAGTAGAGGATAAATATTTTATTATTTGTATAATAAAAGTGGGATTGAAAAGAACATGGTGGGGATGAAAGAAAGATGTTGAAGAAGTGAGGGAATCAACAATATAATTTTGATCTCAAAGAATAGGCTCAATAGTGAAAGAAATGAAATATTTAGTAAGAGTGGTTTCAATTTGATGATAAGTAATGATATTCTCACTTTTGAATTAGTAATCACCATTGAATTGGTAGAAAATAAGCTGAGAACACTTTAAGCATGAGGTATTGGATGTCTAAATCAAGGGAAACTCTCATTACTAAGATTAGAGATTCATATTATGCAATATTGTTGATGACACAAAATATGAAGCAGAAAGCTAAAGGAGTTATTTTACCATAAGGAATTTTAATAATGAAACCTACCCTAGCTCCTTGAAGACATTTAGTGCCATCAAAGTGAAGGGTCCAAGTATCCTTGTGCAAGTCAACATTAATTTTAGGAAGTTCTTCGATAAATAATTTTGGTTTAATAGTATTGGGGGAAATAGTGGATTCATCAAGATTACTTATTTCAAGATTAGTTTTAAAGTTATGAAAGTAATATTTGATAAAAATATCTTGATTAATACCTTTAATATAGAGAATATTGTCATTTAGATGACTATCTTGAAGGTGATTGGTAGCTGGAATAGGAGTTGTGGCAAGTTGATTAGCTATGACCTACCTTTTAATAGATTTTTAAGTTACAATGAGAAGATCAAATTGTATAAGGCGGAGCATCCATTTACCAATTATATCTCTAGGAAGAAAGGCTTTGGAGAAGAAGTGACAAAGGGGATCAAAATAAATGATGACATAAGTGGTCTTGTAAGGCATGTAATGTTAAATATTTGTAGTTTGTAAAGTACATGGCAAGGCAATCATGTTTAAATTTTGTATAATGTTTCTCATAATTGATGAGACCTCAACTATTGTAATAAATGGCATACTCTTTTTTGGTATCATATTTTTGGGTGATCATTTCCCTAACTGATATGGGTGTGGATGAAGTATATATGATTAAGGGGCAATCATTGGAATGAGGATGAAATGTAGGTAGGTGAAGTAATGACTCTTTCATTTTATCAAAGGCTTCTTTATAAGGGTCCATCCATTATAAAGTAATACCTTTATTAATAATGGAATTGATAGAGTGGATGTGATAATCCATTTTAAAGATAAATCATATATTTGCCCTAATATTGTCAAGATAAGTGTGAATGTCTAGAATGGAATGAAGAATGGACATGTTGATGATAACATTAATTTTAGCAGGGTCAAAATTGATGCTATGGAAAGAGACTAGGAATACTAAATTTTTTCTAGATGTGACACCAAAGACACATTTATAAGGATTTCATTGAACCTGATAGTTAAGAAGGTGGTTAAAGATTATACTAAGATTAGAGAGATGAGTCTTAAAACTTTTGTATTTAGAAATGAGGTTATTCTATACACCCTAAATTGGTCAAGTAACCACACACATCTTGTCTTTCCATAGTCATTTCATAGGAAACTTTTATAGGAGGATATGAGCTTTGTTCACATTTATCCATATCTTTAATTTTACTCATCTTGGTCTTGTTTCATGTTTGAGTCACCTTTTTTATTATTCCCAATCATCTCAAGACTTTTAAATAGTCATTCCACCTCAGCCAAGTTAGGTTTTCTATGCTCTTTCCATCCCCTTAGGTCCCTAACCTATATTATAAGAGCATTAGAATTAGACTAAAATGTTGATGCCACTAGTGTCCTATTTTGGCACTCATGTCTAAGGTCAATTTGAGATCCAACAGTCATTTTCCTTCACTTAATGAGTCTCAACCCCTTTCTTAGATTCATCCTTAAGTTTATCAATGTCATCCAAATGTGAATAAATCTCCCAAATTCAAAATGAAGAGTCTCCTATATAAAGGACTACACAAGGCATTTTATATCTAGAACTTACTACTTTGGCACATTGGATAATAAAAATTAGTTGATAATATAGCTCAACATTTTGCATCACACATAGACTTGCATGCTTGATCAAAGAAGGGCCTAGGTAAAATTCATTATTTCATCTACTATGTGCATTAATCATACACATTCTTTAAGGGAGAACTACATTTGGTTTTGAGACCTTATCTTGAGGTTTAATGTAGGTAGTGATAAAGATAATAGGGGTTCTAGATTATGTGATCATTCTTCCCCCAACCTAGTTTTTATCCCTTTTGATTTTGATACATTTGATTATTTATATGTGTGTAGATAGATACAGGGTTTTGAGATTGAAATAGATATATAATGAGATATGTTGGCTTTTATCCTCTGAAGCTTCATAGGTAGGGTCATACAAACACAATGAATAAAACCTATAAAGGTCACATCTCTTAGACAATAGTGGTAGAATTATATTATAGCACTGATGCCACTAGTGTCTTATTTCAATGGTCCTATCCAATCATAAAATGAAGACAAGATCCTAATTTACAATAGTGTCCCAGTCCTACACCACAATTTCTAGCTCTTGAATCATTCATTTCAATCCATTTTCTAGATAAGTTTATTTATCTCCCTATGCAATTAATTTTATTAAATTATCCAAAAACTATATTTTATTATATTTGATTGGATTTTTCCCCTTATTCTAGGCCCTTTATTGTTTAGGAAATAAACACTAGTTTTCCAAAAATAATAAAACATTTGGTGAACCCAACTTACTTCAAACAAATCTAAAACCTTAGGTACCCTTAGGGTTTTTCCTTCAAATTTTATACACAAATTTAATTTTAAATTTATAATTTTTGTATATTTTTTTTTGATTTTATCCTATTTAATATTATTTTTAGAATTTAAATTATTTTCATAATTTTAAAAAAAATCTAAAACCCTTAAAAAACCCCTAGATTTTCAAACTAGGTCCTCAAACCCTAAACCTACCCCCTTATAATTTTTATAAAAATATTCTAAAATTTTTGCAAGTTGTTTAGAGTGCCTAAAATATTTTCAAAATCTCAATATTATTAGTTATTTTTTACAAAAATTAAATCTCAAATTTATGATTTTTGTATAAATTTTTGTGCATTTATCCTATTTAAAATTATTTTTAGAATTTAAATCATTACAATAATTTTCAAAAATTCTAAAACCCTAACCAAAAACCCTAGATTTCCAAACTAGGTCATCCAACCCCAAGCCTTCGTTCCTTGTAACTTTTAGAAAAATATTTAGAAATTTTTGCAAATTATTTCGATTAACAAAAATATTTTCAATATCTCTATGTTATTAGTTATTTTTGCATTTATTTTCATAATAGTAATTTTACATATTCTCTTTGGTGAAAAAAATAGAATGGCCACTAAGGCACTTTCTCCCTCTCATCCCATAGATCAATTTCTAAATTTTTCTCATAATTATGAAAATGAATGGACAAATTTGCAAAATTACACATTAACTAAAAATTTGGAAAATAATTTCATTTACGATGAATATAATTACTATTATTGTAATGAGGAATATGATGATACATGTGAAAGTGATAGTAGAGTAAAATTATATGCATCTTATTCTCTCAAACCTATCTCTTTTATTCCCTCTTCTAAAGAAAATAATTTTCATAAATGGGAAAGGTAATTTTCACCTCATTCTCCTCGACATAATGCACTACATGAACAAATTAGTCATACATTTCCATGTGAAAATCTTATTGGTTATAATTTACTTGCATGTGAACCTAACCTTTCTCTCTCTTTTGATACTTATATGTTCGAAAAATAATAATATAAACTCAATAGAATCAAATTACCAATGCATTGTTCAAAAGATCAATCTCATGTTTCTAACTCTACTTTATCAAAAGAATGTCTAAATGATAACTCTTATTCTCTTACTTCTCATATTGAAAATGAAAATAATTCACACACTCCATCCATGGATAACATAGATGCACAAAATACTCCAAATTCAAATGATAATTTATTTCACATTCAAAAGGAATTAAATTCTTCTCTTACACATCCCCCTAGAAATGATGGAAGTGATAATAAGTATGATAGTTAACATGCAAATGCATATGAAAATGAGAGTTCTTATGAATAATATTACAATTTTGATAATTTTTTGAATAATGATTATTATTATGCACAAAGTGAAGAAGAAAATGCATCTCATGCCTCTAAATCTTCTCTCATTTATCCTCTCAAACATAATGCACTACCAAATGTTGTTTCTACTTCTATGCATAGTTATATGTCAAATAATGCACATGTTAATGATAAAATCACATATTTTACTTAATTAGAATGTGATTCACTAAAACATAAAGACACCAATGAATCTCCAAATCCATCCTTCACTACAGTAGAACCTAGTTCTCACTCTTCACCTAAAGAGAATGGTAGCCTACATCCATCTAGTAAGGTCTAAGTTACCATTACTCCCAAGGTTTAAGTGAGAACGCCCCCTATTTATGATCTAATTACTAAATGTATCATTCCCATGGCTAAAATTAATGATTAAATGAACCACTTCAAGATGCTAATATATCTTCCCAAGAGATTATTATTTTGATGCATACATTTGGTGAAATACAACATCAATTACTTCTCTTTACCTTAGAAAACAAGGCTTATAAGTCTTGGATGGATGTCAATAATTTACATGGTAACCCTTTTTTGAAGACATTTATAAAATCTTCTTTGCTTAAGCATTTCTAGATACTATCATTGCCTCACTTTGATGGAACTAGAGATCCATTCATACACATTCAAGATTTTTAGAAGGCTTTGCCATCTCTTGCAATTCCTTTGATTATACTGAAGTTATTCCAATAGACATTAATGGGGGAAGCATAGAATTGTTTCTTTAATCTACTCACCATTGGATCCTTACAAACATATTATCACTTAAAGGAGGTATTTATTATATGTTACATAGCAAACATGAGTCCTCATTTTACATATGAGAAACTTGCCACATTATATCAAAGTACTTTAGAGCTACTTAGTGAGTATATATTACAATTTAAGACTTACATGATAAGATTGATATATAAACCAATAGATTTAGAGATTTATCATATCTTTATTAAGGGGATTTTCCAACCTCTCCTTGAGCATCTATTATATCAGACAAAGTCTTCTTTTAGGAACTTATGCTATATAGTTCTAGCTTTGGAAAATAATTTGGGATTGATTGAGATAGATCTAGTTGATCAAATCACTCTAGATTTCATAACAGTACCTACAAATCCTAGCATCTAGCATCCAACATGTCCTAAACAAGATAGGAAACCAAAAAATGAAAAGCAACTAATTAAGAATAGAAAGCTAGTTTCCAAAGCACAACTTATAATATGCACTACAAAAATTAGAAACAAGGCACCACTATAGTTTGATTTAGATCAGGATAACTAATGTATCATATTATCATCACTATTATATAGGAGGTTAATCACATTAACTTTTACTCATCGATGAGATCCACATCTCTTACATAAATAGCTACATTAGCCCTTTTATAACTATCATCGTATCTATGGACATAGAGATAATGATTGTTATGGACTTAGAGATTACATTACTAGATGTGTTGATAATGGAATCATAAAATTCACATAATGTAAATCGATATCTCCTCCATCATGTAACCTTATACCTCATTCATCCACAACTGATTCATTCCAAAACATTCCTTTATAGGAATCATCAGTCAGTCATTGTGAGAGTGATGCAGGTTCTACGATAGAGCCTCATAGGAGATCTCCTATTCCAACTATTTAGAAGGTTTGGAAACCAATCCAAAGAGAAAAAACTACATATAGTACTATAGTTTTAGGAGTACATATTGTCATTCTATATACATATCCAGTAAAGTCATAGGCATCATAACATAGTACCACTCAAGATAAATATTCACTATAGCTAGATTTTCTAGGTCCTTTCTCACATAGTAATATACTATGGTTAAGATTAAATGAACCCACATCATAGAATACTAATCCAGAGAGATTTTCACTTTGTCTATATTTTTAGGGGCTTATTTCACATAGAAATCTAGTATGATTGAGATTAAACAAGCCCCTATCACAAGTTTCAAATCCATCTTGATCTATTACTCACTCATACACATCACAATAGATGCCACATGGTATACGATTATAGATAGATGATTCTTATTCAAAACACATAGTTTCCATGACACATCTAATAAATTTACATTTTGTATAATATCTATGTATATCTATCGTTATTACACAATAGATAGTATCAGATACAAAGCCTATTCCTATATAGCATGAGTAGTATGGGCACTTGTTTAGTTGGTCATCAGGGTTTAGATAGTGATACAACACAGAGTGATATAACACATATTGATACAACATAGAGTGATACAACATATATTCATACCAACATCAGTTCATAGCTTCACTTAGTAGGGCAATGATAGATCCAAAGGTCTAGATATCCTTTATATTCTTGAGCCACTCTCAAGGAATTAATATAGATACCATGTTATCTTACATACCCATATACTAAAAACTAACATTCATAATTCCCAATAACTATCCATAGCCAAAACTATCTTATCAAAATCCAAATCTTATCAAATCATATTTTTACCAACATTAAACCAACACAGTTTATCCAAATAATTTAACAATTATAAAAAAAACAAATTTTTTCTTACATATGATTAAAAATTAAAATCTACCATCACACTTAATAAAAAATAATCAAATCACATATCCTAAGTACCATTTTACCAAATACATAAAACCTTCAACATTAATACTAGATCAACTATTTCTAAAATCAATAAATTTCTATACTAATCTATTCCAAAATCCATAACACAATATGTTTGAATCAAAATCCACTTAGTACACATATATATAACAAAGTTTTCAAAACATATACATCATATGAAGATACACTCAATCATGAATATGCATCATGCCCTCACTCTTAGTCTCATACTCTCCTCTAGTACTAGTCCTATAATCCTACCTAACAATCGATGGCCCCTCACCTCCTTGAGCTCTTGAATGCCTCTTACACCAGATCTCTCACTCTAGTAACTACCCATACTCCTCATGAAATTTCACATACCACCTTTGAAGATCTATTTACTCATCCATAATCTACATACTCACTAATCCATAATTAGGTGGAGGCATCTTATGCCTATTTATCTTAGCTCTCAACTCATCTCTCTCCCATTGCCCTAACATATGCATCTATAACTATAGTATCCCTATCAAATAAATGAGCATAGATTCTAGTTGTAACTATAACTTGCTCTATCAAACCCTCCTCAACAACATCATCAGTTACATTTCATGTAAGCTCATAAAGTCTAGACTCAATGATAGTCTCCAAGTACTCATCATCTCCACCTCCTCCCCAAGAAAGTGCTTCATCTTGAGCACCTCCCACTATACCTTCACATAGAAGTATAACACTACATTAGACATACATTTTCAAAATAAACTAAAACAAGCACAAACTTATACATAATTCAAATATAATCAATGCTTACCTCCCATCATCTAGATTAAATAAGGATCCTCATACTCAGGGGCATCCCCTCCATCAATAATATATAATTAATCCTAATAATGCCTAGCCACCATGTGGTATATTCCTTTATGCATCCAACATCATCTACATCAGGAATATCTATAGCCACTTCCTATGCATCCAAAGCTATTGGTGTTCATTCAACCTTAGTAGGCCTCCCACAAGATCTTACCCTCATTGGTACCTATGCACTCCTCACCCACACCTATGTTGTTTGGGGAACATCTTATGGTACCCAAAACTATGTATTAATGCACTCATACTAAAATCACTCATACACTCCAACCTAGTGGTCATGTAATTGATAATTGACCCTCATATACTGCAACTACACTCCATCCTAGGGCTAGCTAGGTAATCTTTTATAGGGCCTCCATATGATATCCTAAGCCACCAATCTATCTAAAATTCATCTATATTAATATATTCTAGGTGAATAGATATCTAATGTACTCTTCCACCTCTCTCAAAATGGCTATGGAATTTCCCTCCTCTCCCTCGATAATCCTATCGACTACACAACCACTACATGCTCATAAGCCCAACAATGCAATAAAGTAACCACACACACCACAACTGAATGCCTCTTGGGTAAACCTATAAACATCCTTATATAAGTGGGAAAGCATAGTCCTACCCCATGAAAACATAGTTATATATACCTCTATACTATGTATGATCCTATGCATGTTATATGTAATTGATACCCCAATCCCATCCATAACAAAAAATTAAGCCAATAACACGACCAACCACTTTTGTATATGTGAAACACTCAAGTGCATAATAACTAACAATAATAAATCACTATCACTTCCTCTTTGATGTATGATTAAGGGTACACCAATAAAATATATGTATGCACAATCAATAACATCATCACCCATGTCATCCTATAAGGTCACATGCCATCCACTAATTGTAAAATATAAAATATAGTACACATCATCTAGAGTAATCATAATCTCTCTAGCAAGAAGCTAAAAATTACATGTGTCTATATTTCACCTCTCACATAAGGTGGTAATCAGATACCTATCTCACTATATAGTGCCTAGGTCACACACATGACCCATCCCTACCCTATCGATCATAGCTCTCTCATCAACTAACAAGGGTAACAATATTAGTGTCTCCATCACATAGCCTCTATGAAAATCCTTCATCCATACTTCAACTAATAAAAACACTAGAAAATAACATATATGTTAGTCAACCATGCCAAGAAAAATATCCAAGATACACAACAACAACCAATAACTCAGAAACATAGAAATCTAGCCCCAATAGACAACATCATTGCAAAAAAGGACACCAACACTAGACAACAATGTCAAAACCTAAACATCAGCATTGAACACTAGATAAGAGTGTTAACTCATAGATAAGAGTGTTGAAAATAGTAAAAAATTTCATATCCTACTTTAAATATCTCAAAAACATCAAAAATAGGCTTCTAAATAGGTTAAAATCATGCACTTCAGCTACTCACCAGGGTAACATCACCACAAACCGCAATCTAGGTTACCAATTACTCAAACCAAGTCATGGTAGGTGCTCATCACCTAAACATAAATCTCACTCCATAGCTCCTAATATCAACCTAGTTAATTCACAAATGAATCAAGAATGAATCCAATTTTCTTATATCAAACAACTTTCTCATACAAAACAAAATACTATTTTCCCCATAACTAGAACCCTGTAGCTCCATTTTATTAACCATTTTGTTTCATGGAATTATGACAATGATACCTTTAACATCACATAAGATTTTTTCTCTTATTACATCATTTGACAAATATGACACACACATCTCTATAACTCTTTTATATCCAAACATCTAACTTGGTCTTAACCAATCAAAAGCTCATTCAACTTTCAAACACCTTAGCCTAATAAATCAAATAAACTTTCAATCTCCTCATTACAAGCCAACCTTGTTTCTACTTATGCCACTAGTCATCACTTTTGGCTCAACCTCCTCTATCACATATCTCATCCCTCTCCCCAAAAGGGGGGCATCATTCCTACTATTCTTATTCCTACACTTACCCAGCATACCCGTCTACTCTCATAAGTGGATATACCATGGTTTTTACACCTCTAATATTTAGACTATCATATTTACCTCAAACTGATCAAAATATATACTGGTTTAAATTACATAGGTCACTTATAATTACTTAAGACATTTAGGGGGATACACCTTTATTTTACAGATTCAGATCATATGGATCCACAATGATTTTAGCTTATAGTTACATAGACTATTTAGATATAATGGTTTAGATTATATGGATTCATAGTGACTTTGATACATATTCAAACTTAGATACCATATTTTGGGGCATATACATACTACATATCTCACACATACAACTTCATAAAGCATGACATAATTACAGGATCAAAGAGCATATTATAGGCATAGTGCAGAGCACAATGTTTTATTCTCTAGTTTTACACATGGGGCATGACATGATATGTCATTTAAAATGTGGTAATATATATTTATAGACTATACATATGCATCACTCACATATCAAATTTAGGGGCATGACATAGATGATCATTTTCTTCATCATCCAAGATTATATAGAGCAAATGGAAAGACATGCCATTCTCTTCTTACACATTGAACAATGTTTTAGATTACATCTAAATATACCCAAGTTGTCACCAATTTAGACCATAATATCATCTACAATAGTTGGTCTATAACATTACATAAACCTAGGCTACATGAGTTTGTGTAGGATATAAGATAGACATTAGTTTTAGGCCTCCAAGAATTTATCAATTCTAATTCAGATATTCAGAGTGGGGTCATGATATATTTTCCTCTTCACAACATATATATTAAATACACACATTACAAATTACATGAGTTTATGTGGGATAGAGGATAATCATTGGTTTTGGGCCTCTGATCATTTCTCATTCTAGTCATATTTAGCATAAGGGTAAACATTGCCCTCCTCCATGTTATATGGATTCCATATTTAGATTCAATACAAGGGGCATCTATTTTAAGGATTATTCCTTTCTATAAGTAATATTTAGCTCTCCATCCACTTTGTTGGTTAGGAAGTGAGTTGGACCCTTTTGCAGTACATTCATCTCCATGTAGGTAAGTTTAGGTATGCATTCTCTTTTCTTTATTTTACTCTAGCAATTCATTTCATTGCATCACTATATTAAAAAGAGGGGAAATATATACACCATAAATTGGTCATGTAACCACACATATCTTATCTTTTCATATTCATTTCATAGGAGACTCTGACTAGAGGATATGAGCTTTGTTCACATTTGGCCATGTCTTTCATTTTACTCATCTTGGTCTTGTTTCATGCTTGAGTCACCTTTTTTTATATTTACAATCATTATGAGCCTTTAAAATAGTAATTCCACCTCATCTAGGTCATTTTTTCTATGCTCTTTCCATCCCCCCAAGTCACTAGCCTATAGGACAATAGTGTTGAAATTAGACTACAACATCGGTGTCACTAGTGTCTTATTTCAGCACTCATGTTTAAGGTCATTTAAAGCTCCAACAGTTAGTTTCCTTCACTTAATAAGTCTTAACCCATTTCTTAAATTCATCCTTAAGTTTTCAAATTTCATCCAAATGTGAATAAATCTCCAAATTTTGAAATAAAGAGTCTCCTATATAAAGGACTACACAAGGCATTTTATATCTAACACTTGCTTCTTTGGCACATTAGATAATAACAATTATTCAATAATATATCTCATCATTTTTCATCACACATAGACTTGCATGCTTGATCAAGAAAAGGCCTAGGTGAAAGTCATTATTGTATCTAATATGAAAATTCATTATGCACGTTCCCTAAGGGAGAACAACATTTAATTTGAGACCCTAACTTGAGGGTTATTATAGGCAATGATTAGGATAACAGGGCTTCTAGATCATGCGATCATTCTTCCCCTAAAATAATTTTTCCCCTTTTTATTTTGATACATTTGATTATTTGTATGTGTGTAGATAGATATAGGGTTTTGAGATTTAAATAGATCTACAATTAGCTCTATTAACTTTCATCCTCTAAAACATCATAGGCAGGGTCATACAAACACAATGAATAAAACCCAGAAACCTCAGGTCTCCTAGACAATAGCAAAAGAAGTGGACTATAGTGTTGGTGTCACTAGTGTCTTATTTTAACACTCCTATCTAATCATAAAATGAAGACTAGATCCTAATTTTCAATAGTATCCTAGTCCTGCACCATAATTTCTAGCTCCTAAATCATTTGTTTCTATGCATTTTTATAGATAAGTTTATTTCTCTCCCTATGTAATTAATTTGAATAAATTGTCCAAAAACTATATTTTACTATATTTGATTGGATTTTCCCCTTATTCTAGACCCTTTATTATTTAGGAACTAAACACTAATTTCTAAATAATAATAAAATAGTCATCCATATAGGTTTAAATAATTTTGTGAATAAGATCATGAAAGATATGAGTAATTGCTCATTGATAAGTAGCTTCAACATTTTTTAGGCCAAAGGGAATTTTAACATAGCAATAAGTGCCCCATTTTATGGTGAAAGTGGTTTTATGTTGCTCCTTGAGGTAAATGTGAATTTTATTTTATCTCAAGAAGCCATCCATAAGATATAACATTTCATAACTAGAAATGGAATCAATGATGGCATCTATCGAAGGTAAAGGGAAGTTATCCTTGGGATAGGCAAGATTAATATTTTGGAGCTTAATACAAATGAAAATGACCATAGTAACATTTTTTTGAATGGGAAATATGTTAGAAACACATTTATAATAGTCCATTTGTTTGATAAATTTAACATTGAGTAATTTAATGATATCCTTGTGACATAAGGTTCAAACCTCAGGTGGAAATTTCCTTTCTTTTTGATGCACGAGTTTGACATTAGGATAAGTGATGATTTTATGCACCAAAATTCTAAATTCAATACTAGGCATGTCCTCATATGACTAAGCAAATATTTCATGATATTTATTGAATAATAAGTTATAATTATCATATTTAGTAGGTGAGAGTTCATGAGAAACTATAATTAGTCAAGGATAGGATGGAGTACTATATGTAATGTGAGTAGTTTATTCGATAAACATATCATTACCATATTGGAAATGGTATGGTGCATTAACTAAAGAACAAATTATATTGACCTTAAGATCAATGCTAGAAATGAAGGTTTTGAAACAAGGGGTTTTATTATAGAATTTCCCAAGTTTATGATGTTGTCGAGAAAGTTGAGTTTCTAAATCATGAAGTATTTCAAGAATAGCTTCATCACTAAGCAAGGTGGGAAGAAGACCATAATACTTAACATCTACTTTGAGATATATAATTTGATTACCATTATAATAATACTTAGAATGTATCTGATAGACATCAGTGGCCTTGGCATCTAGTGTAATCCTAGGAGTAGGAGAAGTAGATGGATTGAAAGGGATTGGTATATCATTGGTTTCTATGATGGGGGAAAGATTGGATGAAAATATGGAATCCATGGGTGATAGAGAGGATGCAATAATTTATAAAGGTTCAAAATGTATGATTTATTCTACCACCCAAGGAGTATCAAAAATTATAGAATTAGTAAGAGGCACATAACCTTTAAGATATAATTTATGATCCATATAAATGGTATGAACATCCTAGTTAAAACCATGAATTTGAGCTAAGGTTTTTTGATAATGTTGAACATCCAAGTCTCAAGATTGAGCTTAGACCATTGGGTAATTATAATCATATGTTGGATAAATTATGCATGGTTGAGATTTAGGGGGAGTTTCAGAAGGTGAAGCCCCAATATTACTGAATGTATGTGGAGACATGATGAGAGGATATTGAAATAATTTGGTCTATAATCCAAAGTCATTGTAACTAAAGGCATCTTTAGGTGAATAAGGATACTAGGCACTGTATGGAGGGGGAAAATTATTGCTCTCATCAATGAGAGGAATAATATAATCTCAAGGTAATAAAGAAGGATGAAACCACTCCAAAATGTAGGGAGGTAGCTTAGTAGTGATATAAGTATATTGCAAATAATTAGGTTCATCATCATCGAAATCAGTAAGAGTGACTTGTAAATCAAGATTGATGTTGATGAACTCAGGTAAAGGATCAATATTGATCTTAGGAATGGTAATAATATGATATTTAGATTTAGGATTAGGAATTTATATTCTCCAAGGCTTGGGATCAGCCTCATGCTTATATTATTTTCCATTATGTAAGAATTTAATGCATTAACTACCATAAGAAGAAATATCTCTCATTATATGAGTCCATTAGTGACCAAAGAGTATATTATAAGATAAGGATAAATCAAGGACCATAATATTAGTTTGAATGATATTAGATCTGATGGTTAGGGGAATCTAGATATAACCAAGTGACTTTTGATTAATCTTATCAAAACCATGATAAGTAATATGGGTTTGTTTGAGATGATCCTTTTTATATCCATGTTGTTGTATAAGCCATATATATGTCAAATTAATACTAGATCCTTTGTCAACTAGAACTTTATGAATAAGGGTAGTATTAATGGATATTTTAATAAAAAGTGGTGGATCATCAACACAAAAAATAATTTTATCATTAATCATGTCTTCTTCAAGAAATTTGATAGAAGGCTTACAATAAGGACAAGTGGTTTCAATGGTATGAAATTTGGTAGGTTGAGGTTTAGTAGAAAGTAGTTCTTCATCTATAGAGGATGGATATTCAATTTACTATAATTGTTACATAAGGAACTTGTGATGATAGGGGGAATTAAAAACCAATTCCATAAGTGGTATTTTAGAAGGCATAAAGTTAAGTTCTTCAAGAAATTTCCAATGAGATTTAGAATAATAACCAACATGATGCTTAGGAGGTAATGTCGATTTTGAAGGAATAGAAGTTTTTAGGTTTTTAAAAGGAGGAAGAGGTTCTTCATGGGATTCTAAAGTGAGATTAGTGGTTTTAATAGCTTTGATAATTTGTTCTTATAAAGAATGTTTATAAGGTTTGGTAGCTAAATCTTTATGAGATAACTTGTGATGATAATTGACCTTAGTAGTTTTAACATATTGAGAATTACTATAATATTGGACATATTTGGCATCAATGGCACAAACATCCTTGTTATTTTGTTGATTGTTAGTTGTGGAAAAATATTTTTAGTTATTTGAGGTAGAAGCTTTAGAAACTTAGCATTTTTGAGAAGTAGTAGTGTACTCTTAATGATGAAGATTGATCATGGCTTCATGATTAAATAAATCACCAAGCATATAAGAGATATAAAATTTAGTGATCCCTTGACAAGATTCATGGGAGTGACCAATGTTAGCATGAAACCAAAAAAATCTATTAGGGTCATACCACTTAGGAGGATTATTAGGATAAGTTAAAGGTTTGGAGGGTGGTAAAAAGTGTTTCATTTACTACATAGTGATTGGTGTGTGAAAAGATGAAGGTATGTTAGATTATGTAAATCTTGGTTTGGTTTGTAGATTATTTCCAATGCCATCATTAGTAGATGTTTAAAAAAATCCTTTAAGAATTTTAGTATTAGGTTTGAATTGCCTCATAATAAATTCTTGAAATTTAGCTTGGTTAAGAGCTTCATGAAGTGTTTGGGGAGGAAAATTTCAAACCTTATATTGAAGAGGAGTCAAAATAGTTATAAAGAGTTCAAACAAGTTATCATTAGTCATGCTATGGTTGGATTTATGAGCCAAAGATTTCCATCTTTTGATAAATTCATGAGCTGATTCCATGAGAGATTTCTTTACATTGATGAAGTGGCTAAGATAATTTTTGGGGAGATCGTTGTGTCAAAACTATTTAACTAAAGGATTTAACAAATATTAAAGTTTCTAAATGGAATGTTGTGGAATTTGGTTATATCATTCAATTACATCTCTAGTGAAGGTTTTGACTAAGATTTTAGTCATGGTGAAAGTAATTATTTGGATCCATTCTTTGTAAATATTACCAAAGGATTTGAGAAATAATGTTGGGTCTTTTGTCCCATCATACTTGATAGTCAGAGATATGTTAACAATATCAATGGATATAATGAGGGGATATAATTTCTCATTTTGAATAGTTTGAAGCATTTTGTTATTCATTACATGTTGAACGAATAACATTACCTAAAGCATATATAAGAGGTGGAGGAATATAGTTGGGATTAGTTTGAGGATGGATTGTTAAAGGTTGATTATCCATATTAATCAAATGACATTGAATTTGTATCATTTGAGAGGTGTTGGAAATTTTCATTATGTTCATTTTTTATATGACTTGTGCAAGAAGTTGATTTTTATTAATAGGTAAGTTGGTGTTAGTAGGACCACTCCCCAAATTGGTATTAGGGGAAGGGTTATTAGAAGATGGATTATTATTGGGATTATTTATTAGACTTATATCAATTTCTCCCATATTAGTTTGAAGGGATTGAATATGATAAATGTCTTGATAGGTATAGAAAGGGTTAAACCCATCAGCTTCATCTTAAGGTGCAATTTTCACCATGTTACAAGTCATGGATGAATGAGGGGAAGAGGTGTCCCAAGAGTTATGGTTCTCTTAGGAGGAAAAGAGAGAAATAAATGAACATCCCATATAGTATCTAAATGGATTTAGGTTGTCCAAGAAGATTATGATAGGGGACTTCATAATGATTTAAAATAAATGAATAAAAATTCTAAGGAAATAAAAATAGAGAATTGAGTTGGATATATAGGGAAATTAGTAAGAGTATAGAATTAACTAGGTCAACATATTACTAAAAACAAGGTCTACTAACTAACAAAATAGGAATATAGAGTTGATAGGGTCAACCTAATTATATAACCTAGATATAAAATAGGTAGAAAAAGTTACAAAGTAAGTAGGATTGACCCAATACTATATCCTGGGAGGCAAAAAAGAATACTATGTCAATAGGGTTAACCTAATACTATAGGTAGGGGAGATAGATAGTCTATAAGAGACTGTGTCAAAAAAAATGATAGTGAAATAAAATAAGAAAATTTTTGTAAGTAATTTTGAAATTAAGAAGTGAAAATAAACACACAATAAATTGGGTTAATAAGGATGATCTAATTAAGGCACATATCACAAACCCTTGTACCAATGTTAGCCAATGCATGTTTTTGTAATACAATATATAATTAACTAAAGAGAAATCAATCAAATTGGAAAGCAAATTCTAGCTAAGTAGTCATCTACAATGTTTTTTAGATTATTAGAGTATGATTTTAAGTGTGATAAGAAGTTGGATAGAAGTAAGGGACTAGAAATCAATATATGGATGGTTTTAAGATGTTTACAATGAAAGGGATTTGTGTTGGCAATGATACTAGATTGGTATTAGGGCATACCCCTTCACTTCACACACCATAGTGATATGGGTGTCAGGTGCTTAGACAATATATTCAATTAACCACATGTTTATACTTGGCAAAAAAACCAAGTCATCTTTCCCCTTGGTGATGAAATCCAAGTAGGTAGGCCTTAGATAGACAATTGTTTTGATGTATTTTAAAGATTATGTGATTTAGTAGTGTGTGCATAAGATAAAAATATTTCAACTAAATGGTATATTAAAAAACCACCTAATTAGACTATATGATCTATTCTAAACATGTAAACAACTAAAAATGAAAGTGTGAGCTAATTACTAGCACATAAGTGTTAATTTTAACTTTGAAACATAGTAGAGTGTTAGTTCAGATGATAGTGTATACAAAGATTATAGAATAGAGTAAATAATATTATTAATGTATTTCCAAAGCAAGGGTCTATTAAAGAACTATGTTGATAGTATCAACCTAGTTTTCTAGATAAAAATTAGAATACAGAACTAGATTGATAGAATGGACGTAGTTTTCTATATAGGGGTAGTTTTAAAGACTACAAATTATGAAAAATAGAAATATAATGAATAACAAAAATGATAGATAAAGAGATAAAATAACCTTGGTAGGTTGGAGGATGTAGAGGAAAGTGAGATAACTATTGAAGTACCTTGATTTATACTTGTAAATTATGCTATGTCAACTGGGTCAACCTAGTTCTATAATTTCCTATTTGTTTAAACTTGTTAATAATATCATGTTGATAGTGTTGACCTAGTATGTTTTCTAGAAGTTTGGAAGTGTACTATGTCGACAAGGTCAACCTAGTAGCCTAATTAGAAGTCTAAAAGTGTATTATGTTGACTAAGTCAACCTGGTAAACTTTACCTAATGAATACATGTACAAATAAAATAAATTCGTATTGATACGACTATGTGTTAAACTTGTGTATAGAAGTTAGAAACTATGCCAACATTGTCAAACCAGTATCATAAATATAGCAAAATAATAGATAAAATAATAAAATAATGTAAAATGTGAAATGTGAAATATAAATTACAAGGGTTAGATTCATGTCAAGTTCACTAGAATGTATGAAATCATAAATGCATCATGTCTATAAATCAATCTTAACTTTGAGAAGATAAATCATAATTATACTTCTGATTGGGGATACATTCTATAATTAGGAACATGACCAATATGGGGATTTTCTATACCCAATTAGGGGATCTCTTACCACAATAAATAATGTTAGGGAGGGTTCCAAAGCCTCTAGTCAAGCATAATCATGTAATAAACCTAACTAAGCCCTATGTTTTAATATCTCACTAAACTAATAACAAGTAAATCAAAGAAATCGAATCTATTGCTCACCAAATCTTGTTTCACAATATGGGGGTTAGTAAATTATAGTAGGATTTTGATCTCTATATGAGTTAAATAAACTCAACCCAAAACTCAAACTAACTATTAGGAAGGATTCTAGAAACAAATCAAAATGATATAAAACTTACCAAATTCTTTGTTCCATTTAACCTCCTTCTAGGATGTTCAAATGGATTTGTTATTTCATATTAGACTTCGGTTTGACATAGTGATGACATGATTAAAGATGTTGGTAATGGATGATTGATTCATGGACTATCATGGATTAATTATGAGAATGATAGATTCAAGGATTGTTGGACATAGATTTGTCATGGAGAGTCTAGTTGGCCTTCCATAAAGGAAGAGTCTTGGTTAAATATATTGTGGAGGGAAGATCAAGGGTTGAAATTTCAAGTTGGGGGAAGGAGATCAATGGATCGAGATTATCCAAGGAATTAAAAATCTCATGAAAGCCTCTAGATTTAGAGCCTGCTAGAGAAGATGGGGAGGTTTAGAGAAGGTTCTAGATTTGGAAAAATATATAAACCTTCTTAGGGAATAATCATGATTATAGAGAGGTTAGATAGGTATTAGGTGGATAAGTAGGGACTAGGGGTGTATGATAGCCTAGGGATAGGCTAGTGGGTGGTTAAGTAGAGTCATGGGAATTTAAAATTCCCAAGTAATAGATAACTAGGATTAGATTAGGATAATAGGGGTTAAGAAGAATAAATGAAAGAGTGGGATGACTAAGGTTAATATATTAAGGAGAATAAATGAGTGGGATATTAGATAAATGGCTAGGTTTAAGATAGATTAGCAGGATAAAAGAAGATATTTAGAAGGGATGAATTGGATTGCAAAAATTTGTGTCAGTTAATAGGAATATTAGTGACATTAATGAGGAGAGTGAATTAGGTACATATATAAACAAATAATCATGCATAAGAGAATCTCAATTAATATATTTATAATTAAAACCCTAATAAATGAATAAGAGTAATATTATTCAAATCCAATACTTATGCTACTTCTATCTACTAAATAGAGGAGGAAAGGTAGATAATACTTACCTGAAAGACAAACCCACCAAAAATCAATCTTTTCCTTGGCCAAAGTGGATTAATAAGAGGTTATTATGGTTTCTAAGGATCACTAAGAAAGTCCAAAGCATCCAAGACTTCTCCACAAGAGTAGATTCTTCAATTAAAAACCCTAAGTTAAGACTCCTTAATTAGAATGGTAGAAGAGTAGATTGTAAAGAAGTGAAAGTAAATAATACCTCTTGTTCATTGGTAAATAATGATTAATGATCTTGTATATATAGGTGGATTTAACCCTAATCCCTTTAAAAATTTTCAATCAATAGGGTCAACCCGGTTGACCTAGTATAATTATGGATAGAAATTCACTACATCACAGGCTAGGTCAGCTAAAAATTGACCTAGACCCTAAATGAATTTTACCCAAAATAGTAAAGGGTTAACCCAATTGGCAGAGTACAATAGACTATCAAAAGGGGCTTAAAGTGAGGAAAATAGGGAAAATACTATAGGAGTATGTAAAAGATGAGTAATATCTTAGGGAATGGTTTTAAAAGATAGTTAGATTGGTAATAAGTGGAAATAAGGGAGAAAAATCCTATGAAGAACCAATGGTCTACCCACCCATTTCTTGGTATACATTTTAATGTGTGCATTCAAAGACATTGAGTCTTGATAGGTTCTTGTAAGATGTAAAGCATCAATATTTGATAAAAGTTTGAAAATTTTATGTGTATACAATGAGTTCCATCCTAGATTGCCCAAATCCCCATAATGCACAGATAGAATAATTATGAGAGACAAACTTCCACATCGATGTCATAATATTGAATTTTGGGTTATGAAATATCTTACCTATGATGGTCAATTTATGGTGGTCAATGGATATGCCATGTGACTTATTATTCACTTGAGGTAAGGATCCTCCAAGGTAGAGTACCAGGTAAATCTTTCATATTTTCTTCATAATTCCATAATCAATGTTTATTGAAAATTAAAAAGAATTACTAGGTCCATCTGACATTATGGTTTAGTTACCCTCATCTACCGATATAATTTTTTTCAAAAACACAAGGGTGAAAAGGGTCGATCCTCTTTTCTCCATACATATTCCTATATCTATGTTAAGAAACCAACATGTCCTATTTCTCCTTGCCCCAAAATATAATAAATTGAATAAGGTCCATCTTGGACACCCTTGGCTCTAAATATGTTACTTCTAAGATCAAAATATGAATTGGGATTTCATTAGAAAACCCAAATCCTCCAATCAAGCTATGATGAAGTCATCGACTCATTCTATAGGAATAAGAAGGAGATGTATAGGATGATAATATTTTGGGAAGCTTAAGCTATCTTATAGAAGTTAGATATGTTGAACATGTAAGTAAATAATAAATTCATGTATATGAAATTGTAGTTAAAAAAGAAACCCTTATAGAATAAATTATAGCTCAAGAAGTAAAAAGGCCTTTACTCTCTATAAATGATAAGGGTAAAGCACCATTTATAGAATAAGGTCCATCTTCCCCCTAAATTTCTAATGAAAAATAAGATTTTTAGCATGTCATGGATTTTTCCTAACATGAAGAAATAATTTGATAGTAATAAGCAAAATTGGATTTTCTACGTTCAACACTACAAGGTAAGAACCTGACTATTTCCAATTTGGAATGAAGATGTGAAAAAAATATCACTCAATCTAGGGCATAAGAGGTAATTATTATAGTAATGAATGCTGAGTAGACTAGAGTACATAATCTAATGTTCTCCCAAACTTAGGAATTAAGTACTTTGCAAAATTTCATTACCAATAAAGATAACCAAATTGTTGATTTGTAAAATTCTATTATTGATAAAGATACTTAGATTAATAATATATGATAGACTATTTTTGATATAAATGCATTGATTGTCAACACAATACTATAATACAAGAGTTAACCACTTAGAATGATCATTTACAAGCCTCTTCACAATCCATGCAGAGAGAGATGAGGGAAATAGTAGTCCAGACTGAAGAACCTACAAGATCTATTCCTTCCTTCATCCTTCCACTCCATGAAATGATTTTAGTTTGGAATAGAACCCAACATAAAATTCAAAATTTAGAGGAATAAAATGCTAAGATTAAAGTAGAGTCTCAACAACATTTATAAAAATCTTAGACTTCCATCCATAATATTTGTGCAATTTATAAAAAATAGTTATCATGTAAGAAACCTTCCTCTGTCTATTTTTTTTTTCATGAGAAATTCTACAAATGGTAGATATAGTTGATTTATCTTGGATTTCCTCATACTATTGAATATGGACACATGTTTATGGATATCTTTCTCAAAATTACTGAAAAAAAAAGATTAAATTTGTGAATTATATATTTATAACATGTTAGGTTATTAGCCTAGTTTTATAGTAAATTTATTTGTAGGGGAAACATAATTGCATGCTTTCCTCTCTACTTTGATAAATTAGACATCATGTCAACAAGCCCACAATAAATTTCTATAATTATAGAACACCACAGGGCTATGTATGAGACCCCAATTTGTAGAGGCCTAGAAGCTTCTTGTTGATTTTCAACCCATGTACCATATGTACATGAAGAATAAATACCATGAATTATTGAGATATAATGTGGCATATTTTAGATATTTTATGATCCAACATTCTACCAATTCCATCAATGCTAGCATAGGTAGGTGGGAGACTTTACCTATCACTTTAAAATGCAATGAAGTCATGAGTCCCACCGCCATCAAGTGGAGACTTACTAGAGCTCAGGTAATTAAATATATTATCAGTTATCTCATAGATGAAGGAGGCTCAGATGCATGGATTTGAATGAGATTTAGGCCTCCAATTATTATTTTTTCTATCTCCATGAAATATTTGGCACAATCAAGTAGAAGTTGAATTTTAGGCTTGGATGCACATATTAGTAAGGGATTATGGATTCTTAACCAAAGATCATCGACATTGGGGACATCATTTTCAGATTTATGATCTTAGTCAGTGGTTAAAATATAGAGTTTTGGATTGAATACTAGTTATCCCAATTATTTGCAAGAGGACTTGCAAAAGGTAAAGTGTGGGGGGGGGGGGGGAATGATGAGCATTACATATAGATCATTATATCTAATATAAATTATCCATAATTTTTGCCTTTTGGTTATACATTGCATTGTATTTAATAGTTAAGGTCTTATCTAAGTAAGAAATGAATGCAATTTGTCCTTTGTTTGCAGCTGATACATTACTGATTATTTATCTTTTTATTGTGTCTAACTTGGATGAAATGAACACAATTTTGTGTATATAAACACATCCCTATGGTGGGATATTTTTGAGAAGACATCAAACAGTTTTGGTAACTCTTTTTGGCAATAGTTTTGAGGATTCAATGATTGAGCTTTAAATATCTGACACTCTGAAGCTGCTCGAAAGATACTCTATAGGCACTTTGAAGACCTTTATAAAATGCTCTAAAGATGCTCAGACATGATCCAAAGATGTCCATCTAAATCCTACTAATCAAGATAGTGATTCTAAATATATTTATTCTATATAAATAAATGTTCCATATTTTTATATCTTATTTTAGACATTACTATTCATAGTAATGGTATAAAATGATCTAGATATATTTCTACTTCTATTTTATAAACCTAGATAAATATCTTTAGATATATGTTATTTATTTTCCATCTATTGTTAGTTGATTCAATTTTAACATCTTCCTCTAAGCATAGAATCTAATTCCTAGATCATCTATATTTTGAATAAGTAGATTTGGCCATTTAGATTGCTAGATTTTGTATTCTGTGAATAGATGTTGAGATGTGATTTAAATGCATGTCTCCTTCTCATTCCAGATAGTTTTTTAGATTTAGAAAATTGTTAAAGCTAGTTAATCAATCATAAATTAGAAGCATCCCAATGTAGTTTTAAAAATCTGCATATGTTCCTTTGATAATGAAAAAAAATTCAACATTCCTTTTCATTATTGAGTAAAGTTACTCATATTCTAAGGAAGGAGTAAGGGCCCACTTCTCTCCAAAGATCAAGAAAAATTCATACTTTTAGTTTATAGTTTAGAATTAATTATTTAATTTAGGTATGATTCATTTATATCACATTGTTAATTTATTTTTTCAATGCAAAAGTGATTTATTTTAAATACAAGAGTGATTTCCTTTTTAATGCAAGTGTGATTTCATTTTCAAAATTAAAGTTGAATTTATTTTAATTTAAGTGTGTTTCCATTACATTCAAAGGTTGTTTTAGTCAATGTGATTCAATTTTATCTATGTAAGAGTGTGTCTTTAAATTTTATAGACAGTAAAGTTTGTTAATCTATCTCCGTATCCATAATTTATCATAAGCCATTTAAGTGACAATAGAAAACATTCTCATATTCTAGAATATCATACTATCCTCCCCAATTGAGCAAATCGAGTGAGGACATCATAATGTCTTATGTTAGATGTTTAAGTTTTGGATTTTGATGGTGTGAATGTCATAGGATATATTCAAAACTTATCAAACCTTCTAGATTTAATTTTCTACAAAATAGAATTAGAGTCTTATTTACTATTTTTAGGATTTAGACATCACAATAGAAGTAAACCCACTAAATAACAAGCTATAAAACTCTGATATCTAATGGTCTCATTGCATATATCCTTTAGACACTGGCCCTAGTAGAAAATGACATCAATATATTGATTGGTTAAATGAGAGGTATAATGATAGACTATCACTAAGCATTCATGGACAACTTGAGATTAAGGAAGAGATGAGGGGTCTTGTAAACTTGGGAATATCCATATCATGAATTATAAAACCTTATTCTCTTCTTTGTTTGGGTTTAGAATTTGAGTATAATTCTTAGGATATTGGCATGTGGCATCAAGAGGTGTAAACTCATAATATTCATTTTATTGAGATTGATACTCCTTCAAGGCTAATATCTCACTAGCAAGGATTTAACTCATGCTTTTTAACTCCTAAAACTCATTAGAGAAATTAGGTGTAAATTGAAAGGGTGGTTGGGGAGGTAAGGATGGATGATACTCTTGATAATAAGGCTACCAATGAGGCTAATAAGAAAGTTGATCATGAAATTGATATGGTTCACAGGGAGGGTAATAAGGTTAATGAGGCTATTGAGGTATGTGTTGAGGTGCCAAGGGGGATGGTAAGGATTACCATAGGGATGTAATGATCAATAATACTATTGATAAATAAATTTAGGGTTCAAAATCACTCCATATCTAGACATTAAATGTCATGAGTCAAACAAAGAACAAGATAACCATAATAATTTATTCTTGACCTTAGATGAAGACCTTCTAATGACCCCTGAGATTAAATTTTTGGTGTTGGTTTGCTTCTTCAATGTTTTTAGCTAATTGAAATCACTAAATGATGATGTAATGTACTCCAATATTCTTGAATCTAGTCCCACTAGGCATGCCAAAACTATTTAACCACCAAACTACACCCTTAGGAGAAAATTGTTTAGACCTTTCCAAGTTTGAGGTAACATGGGATTAGTTCAAGGCTATGGGTGACCTATGAATGGACTAAACCTTTAGTCTATGGTGATAGATCCCCTAGTGCATCAATTATGGCATAGTTCCTAAAACCTATTGATTGGCTAATGAAAAGGGATAAGGAAATGCATAAAACCAAATCCTAAGCTAAGGGAGGTGATGCACATTAATGTTGTCTCCTCTACTTAATCTTTTACAACACTTATTAACATAAAAAAAAACTTATTATAAATACACTTTCCCTAAAATAATCCTAAGCATCATTTTTTCACATAGAGGCTATTGTAGATGACTATAACTTTGGTGGAGATGAATGAGAGGTTTGATTCAAGACATTGTTAATTAGATTCCACTCCAAGTCACAACCATCAACATCTTCACATTCCATGTGACTTAAATAGAGAAATCTAATAGAATATAGGTGATCCAAGGACATGCAAATAGAGAAAACCTACCCCATATGCAAATCAAAATATCATATAACACACTAGAGACTAATATGGGGAAGCTAAATTGATCTTTGCTTTAGTTCATAAGGTTACAAGATACAAATTTGGGAAGAAATTTCTCCCACTCAATAGAGGGATCATTAAAATGTCCTTAGAGCCTCAATTTATAGAACATGATCAAGAGAGAGATGATAATTTTTCATGGATAAGGCATGGAGATGTCATGAATGATAATAATTTACTTAATGAATAGTTAAAACCATCCTCCATAACTCCCTTCATGCATTACCTTGGTGGTGAGTGGTCTTCAATGATCTTTTTGGGAATTATACATCTCTTTTTGGTCAAGGTTAACTCCATACACAACTTGAGCATGCCAACTCGGATAACTACCTCATCTCATGGTAGTTACAAAAGAAGAAGAAAGGTCCAATTAGGCCTCCATGAAGCATTAAGTAGCTTGTCCTTCCCCTTGTGAATGTTGATTAGGCTTAAAACCACATAATCCTCCATAATGACCATGAATTATACATGATTTATTTAATGTATCAATTAAAATGGTGTTAATGGACCTCTATTTACTCACCCAATAACCCTCCATGCCAAGAAACATCTTCCTTTTCTGACCAAGTAGGCTTATTAGGCAACTAGGCCTAGTAACTTAAATTTAGCTCTTTTAAGTGATCATAAGACCTTCATAGGGGATAATTATATCTATGATAGGTATGTTTAAAACTTGAGGAATGTCTGATACTATGAACATGGGTCATTCACACTATTTTTAACCTCTCAAGGTGACCTTGTTTCTTCATCACAAGCACACCTAAAACTATCTTCTTCATGTAGACTTGTGGGAATAATCTTAGAGGCAAGTATGTGATTTTGAGTTGAAAAAATATGCAAGGATCTCCATAATAACTTATCTAATGGTATTAATCAATTGAACATACTTATAACCTTGTTTTCTACCCTAAAACTTTACAAAATTATAGTTTTTGATGAATCCATTTAGGTTGTTATATAAATATTATCATGAGTAGGTCATCCTCAGAGTATAATATGAGTTTAAAGTGTTTACCAATCCAATTTAATGAATTTGAGTTCAAATTTCTTAATATTTGCTTTGTCATTATGACTAGTTTAGATAGGTTTAGATATGCTTGATCTCTTAATGATTATTCATAGCCTTAAGGGTTTTAAATACAAAATAAATTCATATAGCATGAGGTATACAACCATACTCAACATTTACTAGTATCTAATATCCCTATGCATCTACTTTGTATAGTTCTAACCTAGATGAAGTGCCTCTCAAGCTTAAAACCTTACATTCTAGGAGGTCAATAGAGAGAAAAAATGTGTAAATAAGTAAAATGTGTTTGGTTTTGACTTATAATACCTCTTAGATGTCTATGATAACCCAAAAAACATGTTACCATTGATTTTATTTTTAATCTCTCCTCATGGGTCCTTTTTAACCCCATTAGCTCTTACCTAAGGTTTATAGGCTTCATGGCATGTATAGCCCTAATGGCCTCTAAGTGAATCTTCCCCCATATTTTTTTAGTTAAAAACCTACTAACTTACCTTGTGACATTGATATCCCTTTCTTCTGATGTTTTCCAACCTAAAAATTCCCCAAACATGCAAATAGTCTTCACTTTTAGTTACAGGCCTATGATTGCCTATTTAAGCCTAATAGGTCTAGTTAGGCCATTGGGTTCTTTCTTATCTCAAAGGACCAAAGTATTAAATTAAGGTTAATAAATCTTAAGAAAAAATTAAAGTTACTTTTTACTCATCATTATACTTCACCTCTCTACATGGTACCTCACACTTCCACTCTTCTACTCATGACCCCACTTGTAACTACTTATTTAGGTATAATAGGTCCAAATAGCCTATCAAGGCTATCCTTTGAATTCAATTAAAGAAAGTATTCAAATTATACTAAGATATTTATAAAATAATTCAAGGACCCTATTTTCATTCTTTCATCTCACCCCCATGCAGGGTTCCTTACACTTTTACTCTCTTATGTAACCCTACATGTAGGTGTTTAATTAGATCTACCTGAATGAGCTATACATACACCCTCCTTGATTATGAATAGAATTTTGAGACTTCATGAAGTGATTAAAATTTATACACATGACCATAATATTTTCCTATACCTTTTAAACCTTCTTAGCATCCAAAAGTGACTAGGAAGATCTGTATGCACCATGTTCAATGTGTTTATGTAGGGTTTTATAAGTCCATATTGATTATCCCTCTTGATCACTCCTTAATGACCTCAAGTTCTCTGATACTTTACCATTATTTTTTACTTCATCCCTGCATACATTATTTATTTCTTTTTTGGCCTTTGTCTTTATCCCCCTATACAAGCGTATTTCATACACATGAAAATGAAGACCTACATTTTCATTGATTGAATATCTTAATGGTGCATATATGGATCATATTTGGAAAACATATTAACAACCCTCCTAAAAATATTGATGTATTTATAGGCCTTCATATTCTCTTGACTTAGAAAGTTTCATCAGGTCTCTATATATAAGATTGTGTATCATTATTTAGCTCCTTTAAGCCTAATTAGACCCTTTCTGCTCAACTTATTGATGAATCTAACAAAGATGAACATTATAAAATTCACTTAATTATCTTATGGGGTCCTTTGGACATCTATCTCTCCTCATAACAAGTCTCTTTTTGTCTAGAGTTACATAGTTCAACTCAGCCTATAGAGTCTATTAAGGTGAAAAATAGAGTACACTTGTGATTCACACGTGCTTACCATGGTTATATGATATTTATGAAAGGATATTTAATTGTACTTAGTATTTAAAAACATTATATTGTTTTTGTAACTAAATTTATATACCATAGGTGATTTATAAGTATTGTAGAGCTGTAGTGTTCACCATCCTTCTTATGTTGCCCTAGAGAAGAGACACCATGACTTTTGTACTACATGGTATTTTCAAATTATTTGAGATAATCCTCATATATCATATAATGCGTTATGCTCCATTCAAAATGCTTAATCAATGACAATACCTTCATGAGGCTTAAATATGGTTACTTTGCCATGGTCTCTTCAAACTATTTGATTATATATGGAGACTGCAAGTGATCACCACTCTATAGGTTTTTATTACCCTTCCATATTTTATAATACATTTTTTTATATCCTCAAATAGGTTTGTAAAAACTTTAATACCTCACAAACACTTTTCAACCATTGTAGACTCTAAAGCCTTAATAATCCTATATTTGTTAACCTATAGATTTCTCTAAATAAGGTTTCTTATCTCATGATGGCTAACACATATGAGTGGGGTATTGAGGATGGTATATAAAGGTTTTTAATACCCCTAATAATTCATCCAAATTTCCATTCGTCTTTCATCATGCCTAGAAATGGAGAAAATGAAGCAAACCAAAACCCCTATCTAGATGGATAAGCCACTATGAGTCCTTCCTTAGTGATTGGTCATAAAGGAAGGGAAGAAAATAGGATAAATAATGACACATAATGGAATATAACTAGGGTTCCATCCTCTATCCAAAATATTAGGTCCTCACTTTCTCTCTCTTGTCTATACTGAATAGAAACCTGATTAGATTTTTGAGCTATAAAGGAGCTCAATAGAGGAAGGGGTTTAGTTTTTTTACTTGGAAATACATCAAAATCATGGATTTAGGCCTAGGAGGAATAAATGAATCTAGACACATTCATAATCATGATATTTATATGAAAAACCTATATGGACCACCTGAAAACCTCCACTTTCTATAATGAAAATTGTCCATTCTAACTGAAAACTAATGAAGATGATATGCCAGGTGCCTCTAAAGCTTGGAAATGTCTATAGAAACATTTATTTATATTTCCATGTTTTATTTCTATCATAAACTTATATTTTTCTCACAAAACCTTCTTTAGACATTATAAAATGGGTAATAAATCATTACAAAAAGGGGTGTAATGTTAGAAATGAATATTGCCACTCTTTTTGGAACTTATATGGACTAAAAGAGGAGTAATATGACTTGGAAAAAAATTTAAATGTTTAAAAATGACCCCTTTATACCACTTAATGCCCTTTAAACCACTTAACATGTTATAAATTACTATATAACCAAATGGTTAAGAATATCACTTACCTTAATTTCATCAAAACAACCTCAAACAATTCTAACCCAGGCTTGAAAAGGATATTTTTAGGACTTTACAATGTGTAATATGACCATACACAAGCTAAAAGGACATGACAAAAATGTTTTGAATTACAGGGGTTGATATTTGGCCTAAGAGGCCAAATTATCAACACTAACCTTTCCACTTGTTGGTACATTTAGACAATCAGGGTCATGACAAATATGGATCAAATATCACTAGAGATAATTCCAAAGCCCCTAGTCAAAAAATACCACATAATAACCGTAGCTAGGTCCTATGGTTTCTAATAAAGTAAAATTAAAATCTAATCTAGTGCTCACCAAACTTGTGGCATAAATGGGGGTCAATAAACATAAAAGTAAACATACAAATAAGAACTCTAATCAAGTAAATGTAGAGTTAATCCTAAGGATAGAGATATAAATACATTCATAATCCATTATTTATGCACTTATATATACCAAAATAGAGGAATAAGAGTTATGAATACTTACCTTGAAGATGAAGCTATCGAGGCTCAATATGTCCCTTGGCTAATTGTGTTTTGTAAGAGATTGTTATGTTGCATAAGTATCACAAAGATAACTTAGATATAGGATATAAGACTACTCTAATGTATCCAAGACATTTCCACAAGACAAGATTCTTCTTTCCAAAGTGTAAAACCTAAGAAATGACTCCTTAAGTAGAATGGTGGAATATCATATTATAATGAAGTACAAATCAATGATTTTATCTATCTCTCCTATAAAATGGGGTAAAGCATGTGTTTATATATTTGGATATAACCCTGAACTCTTCTAAATTTTTATCCAACACTATCAACCTAGTCAACCTAGTTATTTAGGAAATAAAGTAGTTAAGTCCTAGACTAACTTGGCTGGGCCAACTTAGTCCTTTAATGTGATCAATTCCTAGAATAGGTTTAACCCATTGACTATGTTCAAAGGATGGTAAAAATAGGGTTGGATTTGTATGGGATATTTTAGGTATTGAATCTCTTGGAGTAGTGTGAAAGGGATGTGTCAAAGCTTATGGAAATGTGTAGTAGGAACTTGTGTTAGTTTTAAGTCGTGGTATAGGGAAAAATAATATTTAAAAGTAGTAATGGTCTACCCACCCCTTTCCTTATGCACTCTTTAAGGTATACACTCATATAGATTGAGACTTAATAGGTTTATGTAAGAGAGAAAGCATAATTAATTGATAAAGTTTTAAAAATATTATGTGTATATAGGTTATAGGCATTAAAACCATGCTTAAGAATAGGAAACCATTATCTCTTCCTCTTAAATACTTTTAAATCATGTTTTGGCATCATGAAACATATATTTTATTCTTTACCAACCTTGAAACCTTAAAATTTAACTATCAACATACAAACAAAAAACTATAAACATGTGCTTGAATCTTGTGGATGATGTTCCTAAACATGTAACCTTTTGAGAACTTTATTGATTGGAATTGGAGTTTAGGCTTGTAGTAACTAACATCTATAACATAAGAGCCCCTATATGTTAGGTCTTAAATCTTGGAAACCCTACATTCTCATCATAAAACCTTTTAGGTTGTTTACAAATTTGAAGACACTCTTAGATGGTTTTTATACCTTTGAGATTTGTTTTTTAAGCATGGAGGAGGTTTCAAAAAACCTCTTACTCATATTTGAATCTTGATATTATTTATAAAATGGCAAGCATGAGATAAACCCTAGTATTCTTGATGAGGATTATGAAAAACATACTCTTGCCTTAAGGTCTTGAAGACCCTAAATATCATGCAGTTTGTTAATTAACTTATAGATTTTTTGTTTGATGTTGAGACCTTTAACTTTGAATTGGGAGTTATATATCGCTATGATGAGCCTATAATATATTTAATGCTTTAAAGGCTTGGTGTAGGATTGACACTTATGGCTTTGGAGGACACTCTAATACATATGTAAACTTTATCTAGGAGATAAACATATTGGAAGCATGTTTATAATCCCTTAAATACCTACAAGATTGTGAAATAATTACTCAACTTGAAACAATATCCAAATTTGGCAATTTATCATGATCACTTTACAAACATATTTAGACTAGTATTTTCATATGAAACTTTGAGTCTCAGTTAGAACTTAAAAGATTATGATTATTCCTATTACTTAGACATGTAACTTACTTGGGAGGGTATTTAGACATGGATATTGGGCTATCCAAACTAACTCTTGTCTAAAACTATTGTAACATGTTTATAACCTTTTTGATCTTGAAATCTATCACCTTTAACATTGTATTCATATCATAAGCCTTAAAATAAATGCATATGAATGTGACATTTTGAGGTAGTTTAGGCTCATATGAATAATTTTGATAAGTTGAAACATATTAACCTAACCTATAGACTTAGATTTTGGATTCATACTAAGATAGGAACACTTCATAATGCATTAAAAACTTCATCCTTTCTTATAAACCTACAAAGGTATTTTTTAAGATTGGAAACTCTCTAATACTTTGAGAGAGGTCCGAATGAGACTACACATTAATTCTAAGGAATGAGGAGTAAGATGAGAATTACTTGATGTGTTTATAATCTCTCCATTAAAAGGTAAACACTTTGAAACATGTTGATTACCCTCTTCATTTCTACAAACCTGCAACTTCTCCTAAAGATTGAAACCTCTTAAAAACCCTATAACTTGGATTCTTAAGGGTTTTGTATATACATTTGGGTGAACTTAGATGAAATGTGAAATTTATTTTATTAATTGAGGACATTTAACCAAGTGATAAACCCATTAAAACATGTTAACAAACCTTCTCTCTATCTATAGACTTGTACGGGTCTTTCAAGCTTGAAAACTCATTGAAACGTGAGAATGGCTCCCATGAGCCTACACCTATGTCTCGATGGTATCGAATTAAAGAGAGGAGGTTATTTTACCCTCTTTAGGTCTTATAATTAGTAAATAAACACCAAAAACCTATTAAAACTCTATTTTTAACTTGTAGACCTATGTCTTTCCTTCAATTGCCTAAAACCTCATTAAACATGATTGAAAATGGCTCACTCCCTTAGAATTTTAACTCTTGTATGGATGGTTTTTGGATTTAATTAGAGTAATTTTTATTTATTTAATCCCTCTAATTATGAAAAAATCATCTCAAAACACTTAAAAACCTTTTCTCTTACCTGTAGACCTATGTGAGTCCTCTTTAAGCTTGAAACCTCATTAAAACTTAAAGAATGGATATAATAATCTTTTAAAATTTGTAATATAATTATATGAGAATATTTTCATCACAATAGACATAAAAAAATCCTCTAATTCACTTGATCATGCTTTAAAACATTAAAAATGAAATCTTGGGCTTGTAGGGTTTAAAAGGGTTTAGGAGTAGTCTATGATTTCCTTGGCCATTTTATGTGGTTTAAATATCCACCATATAGTATTATGACTTTTAATGGTAATAAATATACCCCTTTACATCCTCCATGGACCATTCTTTACGATTCAATAGGAGAAGTGAAATAAAAAATCAAAATGTGCCTTCTTTGAGCTTGTTTATAGGTTGTTTTAGATCCTTAAAGATGATTCATATCCCTAATTGATTTTTGTTACCTCATAACACCTTGAAATTATTATTAAGTACCGCATTATTTATATCAAATGGTTTTATTTCTCCATTAATCTCTTGATAAAAAGTATCATGTCCTTTAAGATAGCCTATAGGTGTATATTAAGGGGGTTTTAGTTGGTTTTTGCCTTGTTTTAAAGTTTGTGAGCCTAGTTATCTTTATTTAAGGCCTTTTAGGGATTTATTATGGTGTGAGGTATCCCAATTACCTTATTTTGTGTTTTAATACCATTTAAATTTTGTATAATTTCCTACCAAAACCTAGATTTTCATGAAAATCATCAGCTTTGGAAGGATTTTATGTCTATTTCTACCTGAAATGGCCATTAAGTAGGTTTATACACCTAGTAAATTTATGAGTAATTATATTCAATCTAATTTCAATGAATTAAAAATCATAAAACCTTTACAATTTTTCACTTAGGGCTAAAACCTACAACCTTCTAGGTCTACAACTTATATTCATGACTTATCTTCATGAGATTTCACCTAAAATCTACCATTTCTTCCATGGATGGACCCTATATTAATTATATAACATTAATATAATGTTTTTATATTATAACCTCCAAAACCATGGTGTTATCTTCCTTTTAACTTTGGATAAACCTATAAAACATGATTTAAATCTCATCCTTGAAGCTCTAGGATTTGAAAATAAGGGGAAACCTTGAATCTGGTGGTTTGGATTTAAATAATTATTAATAAAACCTACAAAAAATCCCTAAAAAAATGAATATTCCATTATACTCCTTGATATGATAACAATTTAAATATTATCAATTGCGCTCTCCATAATGAGAGGGCTAAAAACCACCAAAATCTAAGAAAAGATGGAAATCAAGAGGTTCAACACCTTTTATCCACTTTTTATGGGATAGAGATGGTCATGGAGGGGTTTTCAATCATTATATGACCTTTTAAACTTTTATAATTATTATCTCTATTAAAATTACTTTAATGATTTAAATGCACTTTTTTGGGACCTTTTGATGTGTTCATGACTTATCATGCTTCTCAAGGCTTATTTAAACCTTAATCTTCATTGGAAAAAACTATTAATACTCCTTTACCTTTATCATGATGCTTATTTTCATTGAGAATTCATGATTATGTCTATAAAAGTCTACCATGAAGACTTTTGGAATGGACTTCAACAAGATGACATGTTAGGATTTCCTATAAGACTAAGAATTAGGGAGAATTTTGAGTGTTTTTTGGACATGAAAAAAGGATTTATGATATTTAATACCTTATAAAAGACCTTGATACACATCCATATATTGAAAATCTTGTAAATAGACTCCAATAGTCCTAATACAAACTATGACTCCAATAGTTATTGCAATACTCATTCAATGAAGTAAGAGTACAAAGAACCTCAATGACTTATGAATACATGATCTTGAAATCAAATAATCATCATGAGATTATTTCAAGGAGATCATACTCAACTAGTTTTTACAAAAATACCCATCTCCAAGTGTGCAAGTGCTCTAGGGACTAAGGGTAGTTAGAATAACCAACATGGATCTCTACCCATAAGGGTAGAAAGGTTTTAGATACAAACACTAGTGAGTATCAGGTTTTTATTATGGTAATTTTAATTATTTTCTTGTAACACCAAAATGCTAGATATATCTATAAGTTCCAATATCATTTATAATATTTAATAATTTTGGCCAATATTGACTTTAGATTTTTTTTAGTGGCCTTAGCATGGCCATTAGCCTATGGATAATATAAAAAGGCTGAGTGGAGTGATATATATATATATATATATATATAGAGCTTAATAACCTCATAAATTTTTAAATGAAACATGTTTTCATGAATAATGACATGTGGGACCTCGAATAAACAAATTATTTGGTTTAATGATTGAACTAGTGATGGTCATTAATGACATAGTTTCTACCCACTTAGTAAAGTACTTAGTGGTTATGATAATGAAATGATGAACATATGAATAAGTAGGTGATATATTACCTACTAAATCTAAGATCCAAGTGTAAAAGGGCCATGGATTGATTATGGGATACAACACCCTAGTAGGAACATGTATCTCATGTGAAAAGTGTTGACATTTCATGCACTATGCACATACTCGATGGCATCATGGTCTAAGGTGGGCCATAAATATACTATCCTATATATTTTTTGAGTGGTCACATTTCCACCAAGTTTTCCATCACAAATTCCATTATGGAAATGAAATAGGACCCTTTCTTACCCCTCCCCATCACCACACCTTATTATCATATCATCAAAGTATTTTTAATAAAGAACTATATCTAGAATAACATACTTGGATGTGATAGTATGAAGGCATATTTTATATTGATAATTGGTACCTTTGGGATAAGTGTGACTAATTAGTTAGTTAATTTTATTCATATGCCAAGGAGAGGAAATAAGAGTAAGTTTTTCTATGTAGTAGATCAATTTATTAGGAAAGTCAGTATCAATGAGATCTATGACTTCTAAAGGAGATTCAACTAACAAATCAGTGATGATATATCTCTTAACATATTTTTGGTTGATTTAGGCTAACTTAAACTCACTCAAGACTTTGATAAAACACCCACATTTCCTAGAGAGGGATGGTTGGGTTAGAAAAGTACACAAGGTTTGAGATCTCATGATCACTCTTATTTCCTAATTAAGCATGTAATGTCATGACCACTTAGTTTCAAAAACTATATCTAAGAATTCCTTTTCTACTTGAGTGTACTATGTTTAATAATTGATAAGGGCATGGATAATGAAGTAAATGACACATCATTTTCTAGCATCATCCTCTTAGGTCAACATGTATGAGAGGGACACCTTAGTCACCCTAATGTAAAGTATTGAGGTCCTCTCCAAATTGGGTGATATAAGCATGGAGGGAGACATGAATAAGAATTTTACTACTTCAAATGCCTCTTGATAATCATTTATCCAAGTTAAGCCATTTGTATTCTTAAGTAAATTAATGATTATATGGATTGTATATGAAATTTTAATAATGAATCATTGAAAAACTCCCAAATTTCATAGAAATGTTTTAATTATTGATTAAGCCTAAGGGAAGCATATATAATATTTCACAAATCTTGGGAATTTCAATATCAATCCCATGCTGGGAGATGATATACCCTAAAATGTTTCACCCATGATCCTAAACACACATTTTTTAAGGTTAAGAGTAACACCACATTTTATCAAGTGTGTTAAGATGTTGCATATCACCTCTAGGTGACCAATTTTTTTCCATACCTTCACTAAAATATCATATATTTAAACCTCCACTATATCATGAATAATATCATGAGATATACGGTTCACATCCTTCTAGTATATTTCCCCAACATTTTGAGACTGAAAGGCATAATAAAATAAAAAATGGTCCTTGATTGTGTAGTGAATGAGTTTTTAGTCTGATCCTCTTAGAAATGTGATTCATATTGTATCCTTAGAATCCATTCATAATAGATATAAAATAATATCATGTTGTAGCATCAATATGACATCTATGGAAGGGAGGTGAAAGTCATATTTTAGACATGATTTTTTAATATCTTGATAATATTTACATATCCTAATCTTACCATTTATTTTGAGAAAAAGGATAATGTTGGGCATCCACTTGTAATAGTATACTTATTTGATAAATTTGACCATCAAAATATTTATAACTTCCTCTTTTACCATCAATAGGACTTTAGGCTTGATTGGCATAAGTTTGTATTTATTTGGATTTGTGTCTAGAATCATAACTAGGTTTTGTACAACCAATTTAGGCTTGATGCCAACCATATCATTTTAAGATAAGGTGAAAGATTTTAATATCTCAATGAGTAGTTGTTTTTATTCTTCTAATTCATATGTGGAGAGTGAAGACCTAAGATTGATAATTATGGGACTCTCCTTAGTCCCAATGTTAATGTCAATGATTTACTCAATAAGGGAGTAATTCCATCCTTTAACATGTCATGGATTGGGGGAGAATATAACTTCACCCTCCCTATTAAAAACATCATACTCATCATTATATGATAATTAATCCTCAATTTGGTAATAAGAATCATGATATTCATCCCGAAGAGTTGATGTGGGATAATAAGTGAGGGAGAAACCCATATTATGGTGGAAATATGGAAGGTATTAATAGGCTTTTAAGAAATAAATAATAGACTCATCATTCTCTACTAATTCAAAGATTAATGGTCTTTCATCTTTTCCAACATGGAAAATGGTTTGATCCCTAAAAGTCTTATATATAATAGACCATGTCCTAACCGAGATTATGAAATTGGATTCTAGTATAGTAAGATTAGGGATAATCATGAAGACTAAGTAGTCATGGAGTTAACAAGTTTATTTCTTTCCCTAGGGACTATATCTATAGTAATAAAATTATTTATTTTATTAATTTCACACACAGTGGTTTTATATAGCTAAATATATTTAACTTTAGTTTGATAAACCTTAGAGACTTGGTTGGAAACCAAATATGAGTCACCTTGGATCCTTAAGTTATTAACACCCAAATGGGTTTGAAATGTGCATGAAAAATAATAGGGATTCATATTTAACCCCATTAATTATACACTCAAAGTCTAGATTGAAACCATATGGCATAACTCATCCCTCAAACTAAGTTATAATAACTCTTTCCCATGCACCTAGATGATACTTTACCCCATCATAGTAGAGGATACTTTGATCATGTGTAGATGGAGTATCACTTGTAAATATTTCTTGGTCCTCTAATATCTCAACCATATGAATATCAAGCATATAATATAACCCATATTGAGGTTCTTAGTCTCAAGACTCATAAGAGTGATTAATTTTTCCTATTTTATAGAGAATAGAAGAGTCTATTGAAACTCAAAAGGTTGAATATTTTGATTTTATTTAAGGAAAGGAAACACTTCTGGGAACTCAAAAGGCTTACTTTTTAGATATGAATTGAGGTAGGTAAGTACTTATAACAAATAAAAAGGTTTCTTACTAATATTTGGATTTGGATAGGTAATTACCTTTGGTAACTCAAAAGGTTGATTACTAGGATATTTCTTTTGTGTGAGAAGTATGTTGGCATAGTTATGATGGCTTTTACATGTGGGAATTATGAAAACATAGTTATGATCTTGTTTCATGATATAAAATTTATGAACTTAATTATGTATCTTATAGTACTAATGGTAAGACATTGTTAATTCGATTTTCCTATTGTTATATGTGGGAAGGCTTATAATAACTTAGTGTGTGGCTCCCTATCCCACCACCCCCCCCCCCCTTAAAAATAGGGAGAGAAGGCCTCTCCTTAAGAATTCATGGATAAACATGAGATCTAATTTTAATTTCTATGGTACCTATTGTTAAGGTATTAATCTTCTCCTTAAGTATTAACACACCTAGGGGAGAAGGAATGGTTTGATTGTATGTTGGAAAACTCATAATATGATGTGAATTACAACTAGGCATAGGCTAAAGTAGAACAAATAAATTCTAAAAAGGAATAAAATTTAATGGATCATAAATTTTAAAATACTAATATGACATTGTCATAATGTGATAGAATATCATATCCAAATAGGCTTAGAAGTAATAAGAGTACAACATGAATTACAACTTGCCCTCATGTGTTTGATCATTGGGTGATTATGATTTTCGTCATAAGAAAGGTTTTTATGAATAGGGACCTCTTCATTATCTAATACCTCTAATCATGCAAAGATCTAGTAGACTAGATAAATCATCATAGGGTCCCTGGTTTTGAGACTCATAGACATTATAGTTTCCTAACCCTCACAAATCAAATCTAAGGAAAGTGGTATGTCTTTTTTTAAGATATTGATGATCTTAGTTGTATACATGGTGGAAACAACTAGATTGGTGATTGGCTCTTAACTAGTGACATTTTTAGTTGTCACTTCATCCTTATCTTAGATCTTATATTTTAGTAGATATTAATGGATTTTAGCCCTTTTTTAAGATAACCACTTTAGGATTTACAAGTTCAATAACATCGACTAACTACATGGGTTTTTTCCCCCATTAGTAGGTAGATAGAAATCAATGTGTATGCCAAGTTATTTATACATTGTTTCTTATAGCATATCAAAAGGTTTAGGATTCTCCCCAGGCTAAGAAAACCTTCCTAGGTGTATGAATCATATTTTTTAGAACAAGGTTGAAGAAATGTCCTTCATCTTATATATCTAAGGTCTTCTAAAAGTCAATTAAATAAAAAATAACCTTCAAAAAATAATACCATATAATCAGTGGGGGAGAGGGGATAATAATGAAGATGAAGAAAACACATAAAATCCTAATCTTCTCTATTTGATTGGGCCACCATCAATTCAAATCAGGTATCTAAGTCTCAAACAAATATGTTCTTTTGATTGATAAATAGATCTATTTCTTGTTAGATATGGGGTAAAAAGAGATGGAAACTCATGATAAATATAATACTTGGGAGGATTTGGAATATTTAATTTTTTTTCAATCCCTCAATCCTTTGAAAACTTGAATGGTGAGAAATAACTTTCAAGCCTAGATCTATTCCATGTGAGGAGGAAAATGTGGTTTTGGATCTACATAAGTCTGTGGGTTTAGATTCACTTATTCATGAAGTATTCAGGATTGGAAGAGATAGGGAACTCATATAAGAGTCCACTAAGCTCACTCAATCTATTTAATTTTTGGAGACTTGAGCTATGATTGGAAATTTTATAGGGAAGTGGCCATCCATTAGGGAAATCAAAGATTGGGTTTCTAAAAAAATGGGTAAGAATTTAGAATTTAAATTTTTACCAAAAAGTTTTCTTATAGTCATCTTCCCTTGTAGAGATAGTTTAGATTTAGTCCTTCAAAAATCCTTTTGGGTGATGCACAGATCTAGTCTTTGGCTCTAATCTTGGAAGCCCAACATTGATGTGATTTCAAAACACCCAAATAGATACCCCACTTGGGTTTGGCTCTATAGTCTTCTAGTGGAGTGTTAGAGTTGAGATTGTCTAATACCCCTAAGATATTTTCTTGGATCCTTTGTTAAAATTGACTTAAAAATAGGGGAGACATGTTTGGTCTCTTACTCTAGGATTTGTATTTTGATCAACATTTAGAAGGAGGTCCCAAAAAAATCGTCATCAAATCCTAAGGTAGAATGTGGAGTCAATATGAGGATTTTTAAAACATTAATTTCTAATGTTTTAAATGTAGAAGTACTGGTCATATTAAACAATAATGCCCAATAAAGGGTGATAGGTTACCCATGACAACCTTTCACTTGAACTAAAAATTGGGTCCTTCTTAAACAACTTTCTATCTTTGAAATTATAAGAATTGTTTGTCTACATAATAGAAGGATTTAGTGGAAAATAAAGGGATAAAAGTTTCTTTGGAGAATATTGTAAATAAAGGTATGCCTTCCTCTTCTAGGCCACAAGAAGGAAGCTTCACTCTCAGCATAGGTTTCTCCTCTAGTGACTGCATATCCCCAAAAAATAAGAATGTAAATATTCCTAAGATGAAATCCCTATTGAAAAAGTTAGGTAAGTCAGAGTCCTTATCCCCAAATACTATGATCAAAGGGTGTGATTTCATTTTTGAACAATTAAAAGTTATTAATAATATAATACAAAACTTTGATCATAGTATGGAAAAAGGAAATACCATTCCCAATAAGATTTAAAATTTGAAAGAGATAACCCTATGATAGAGGCCTTGATCAGTGACTTAGAAGTAGAAGAATCAGATTCAGAAGAGGAACAAAATTCAAGAGAATATTTATCCAATACACAAATTGAAAGCTCCTTACAGAAATGAAACTATGAAATAACTTTGAAGATAGGTGGGAAAGACAAGCATGCTCATGTTTTTGAGGATATTTCAATCGGTAAACAAGGTAATCTATCTAAATTTTTTAGGCCTGATAAGCGAGAGGTGAAATTCCTCCCACAAGGAGTATGAAAGTCATTTCTTGGAATGTTAGGGCCCTTAGTGCCCCTAACAAAAGACATTTGGTTAAGTGTCTACTTTTTTTTGAATGTCTTGATGTTTTAATAATTTAAGAAACCAAGTTATGCATTGATGAAGCAAAAATTTCAATACATTTTGGATGTAAAAATTAGAATAGTTCCTTTACAGAAGCTATTGGGGCTTTAAGTGGTTTAGTAATTATTTGGGTTCCTTATAAATTATAGATCGACATTATTAAAGCTAGTCCACACTATAAATTTTGTAAAGTCTCTTGCTTCAGGTCAGACATATATTTTTTCTTGTGTAATGTTTATGGAACTAATGATCCTTATAACAAATTAATTATTTATGCTAACTTGTCAAACTTGTTTGACTAGTTTGCTAATGATAAAAAAATTTGGGAGGAGATTTTGATGCTATTTTACTTCCCTCAGAAAAACTTGGGGGTAAATGCTTTAGAACTTCAAGTAATCTTGACTTCACTCAGTTCATTACCAATAATGAGCTTTTTGATTTACCTCCCAAAATGGGGTGTTTCACTTGGAGAAATAAAATGAATGGGGATCAAAATCTCTTGGGACATCTTGATATATTTCTTGTTTAAAACACTTGTATGTCTCAAAATTAGACATTAGAATATTTCATTCTTTCCTTTGTTGGCTCTGATCATTTTCCTATTATTTTATCCATCAATATATATGTCTCATCCACATTGTCCTTTCAAGTGGAAAAAATGTGGCTCAAATATTTCTATTTGGTTAGACTCACTAAAAATTAGTGGATGAATTGTCCTATTCAATCACAATATCCTATGTTTAACATGGCCTAAAAGCTCAAATTTATCAAGGGTCATCTTAGGCAATAGAACATTAGCTATTTCAAAAATATTTTCTAGGAAAAAGTAAGAGTGGAAGCTGACATGGAAAATATGAATCAAACCATTTTATAAGATGGCATGGATCAAGCTCTGTATATGAAATAAAAATCTCTTCTTGATGAATATAAATAACTACTCCAACATGAAGAATTTTTTGGAAATAAAAGTCCAAGATTGAATGGTTAAAAGAAGGGTATATAAACTCAACCTTTTCCATAAATTAGTTAAGATCAATACGAATTTCAATCATATCTCAAAAAATAAGATCATTAGCTGGTGAAATTTTGAGAAATTAGTAAGACATTGGTAATTAGGCAATCAATTTCTTCTTTGATCTCCTCAATAATGATATTTTCTCTGATTTGGAGGCCCAGAATCACAACTTAAAATTCATTCTAAGACTAGTCTTTCTAGAATAAAATGAAAGGCTATTGGCACCCTTTTCTCTTTAAGAAGTCAGAGATGTTTTTTTTCCATGAAAAAGGATAAGGCCCCTAACCCATATGGATTTCCAATTTATTTCTTTCAGTCTTTTTAGGATTTGGTGGGAGAGTAAAAACTATAGATGGTGGAAAAATATAGAAAGAGAAACAAGGTTTTTACTAATTTAAATGTAACCTTCATCTCCCTCATTCCTAAAGGTGACTCTCAAGAAATTTTTGGTGACTTCATGCCTATCTCTCTATGTAATACGGTCTATAAAATTATCACAAAAGCAATGCTGATAAGACTTAGGAAAATCTTGGTACTTTTGATTTTAGAGGAGCAAGCAAGTTTTATCCTTGGTAGAAATATTCAAGAATGAGTGATTATTACTCATGAAATTATACACACCCTTTTTTATCATTCATAGAAATGGCATTATGTTTAAACTTGACATCATTAAATCTTATGATAGGATAAATTGGCATTTTTTACTCAAGATCTTAGAAAAATTTGGGTTCAACAAACTTTAGTGTAATTTGGTCTTTAGCTGCATCTCCAATCTAAATACTTTATCCTAATAAATGGTAGTATAGTAGGCTTCTTCCAAGCCTCAAGAGGAATTCATAAAAGTGACCCTTTATCCCCCTTTATTCTCATTATGTTGGTTGAAGATTTAGGAAGAGTAGTGAAATCCACCAAAGCTTCATCCATGCTCCATGGTATTCAAGCTTCTAAAGGTATTGATAATATAGTGCATCAATATTTCATGGGTAATACCTTCTTATTTCTTCAAGAATTCATTAGGGAAGCCCAAAATTTAAAATCTATCCTTAATAGATATGAATCTAGTTCAAGCCATATGATCAATATTAGAAAATATGAATTTTTCTTCCTCAACTACTCTGAGCAAGTGCAACAATCAATCTATTTGATGTTAGTTTTCAATATAAACAAAATTTCCTCTAAATACTTAGGGGTACCTCTTTTATTTAGCCTCTCACACTTTATTCATTAGGAGGATTTGATCCAATCCTTTAAAAATTGCCTAGTCTCATGGTAAGGTTAATGGCTAACACTAGTAGGTCATATCATGCTCATTAAATCAGTCTTGATCACCCTTTAAATTTATTACTTCTCAATTCTATAACCTCCTAATCATATTTTTAAGTATTTGAATAAGATCATGAAAGACTTATTATAGTAAGGATCATAGAATCAAAGAAAAATGCCTCTTTTGAAATGGTAAAGGGTCTATAAAATCAAGAAAATAAGAGGTGTTGGAGTTAAGGATTTGAACTTCCAAAATAGGGTGCTTAAATAAAAATTGGGTTGGGGTTTGATCTCCAAACTTGAAGATTTATGGTCCAAGTTGATACAAATTAAATATTTATGTCTAGATGATGCTTAGAGCAAAAATTCTATTGCTAATCCCCCAAAAGGTTATCACTTTTGGAAATTTCTCCTAAAATGTAGATATATTATTACCGAGCATGTCTCTTAGATGATTAACAATGGAAGGACTACTAATTTTTGGGATGATTCATGGAATGGTCACAATCATATCATAGAGATTACACACTTTATCAATGCTAAATGGAATCTCACTATCACCTAAGGCACCTTAGTGTCCAACTATGTTGAATTGCAAGTTACATCTAGCATGCCTTTTTGGGGGTGGAAAAGCATGAATGATCTAAATATTCTAGTGGATCAATTTTCAAGTTTATCTAAATGCCTAAAAAATAATAATTTTTTTCTTAATGAAAAATAAGATAACCTATAATAGATTGGGGCTAAATCAGGAATTTACAAAGTTAATACTAGATATCAAATGGTTGATGCCACTAATGATTTAATGTCCTGTGTGTGCCATCTTTGTTGGGAAAAAATTGGGATCAATAAAGCTAGGGCTTTCACCTAACTTGTGGTTCATAGTCACATTTTAACTCAAGATAGACTCACTAAGATTGGTTTAATTATTCTATCTTGGTGTTGATTCTATAAAAATGATGTAGAAATGGAAAATCACCTACTTTTTGCTTACCCTTTCATAACTTGGTGCTAGATTAGGATATGTTACAAGTTGGATCGGTATTGGGCTTGGCCATCATCATTGTTCACTACTTTTTCCTCTTGGATTTATAGTAATTGAAAAAATTTCTCTTTGTTCTATGGTAAGTTAGCCCTATATTCTTGGTCTGGTTTCTCTAGAAAGAGATAAACCAATGCATCTATTAAGGGAAATAAAAGTCTCTCCCATTGATTTTAAAAGAAATCAAGGTTTTGATTTTTGAAGTCATTTCTTCTCAGGTTAAAATGATAAATGACCATCTTTCAACCTAGGATATGAGGATGAGGACAAAATAGAATCTTATATCTCTCTCCCCTATTAATGGGTCAACCATAGTGCTTGGGAAAAATGGTAGAAAAGAAAATTATGCTTGGAATCCACCACTGATAGGCTAGTTCAAAATTAATTTTGATGGGGCTTCCAGGGGAAACCTGGAGCTTCAAGGGCTAGATGTATTATTTGAGATTGTAGTAGATCTTGAATTTGAGCAATGTCCAAAAAAATCTAGGATGACACCAATAATGAAGCAGAGGCTCAAATACTTGCTAATCAATCCAATGTAATATTCTAAATTTGATTATGGAATTTTATTCATAGTTTATCATATCTACACTCCAAAAGAAGGTGACCATGTCCTAGCACTTAGAAAACATCTTTTCAAGCACCTAGGAGAAATAAGATATTTTATCCTTTATGGATTTCAACCATTATTTTTATGAAGCAAATTTGGTAGAAGATTTTCTTGCAGACTATAGAATTAATCAAGTTGAAGTTTATTAGGTCGATAATGTGGGGAACTCATGGGAATATTTCCCATCCCTCTCCCTAATTGATATGGGCTGATCTTCAATTACCTTTCCCCTTTTTGTATTTTTTTCCCTAAAAAGCAATCTCAAAAAAGTAGTAGTTTTAGAAGAGAGCCTTTTTGTTAGATTTTGGTTATCTTGGCAACATTCTTATTGGTGGTGAACATCCTAGCTATATCTCCCATCATTAATGATCATCAATTATTTATTGAAATCATAAATACAATGGTGGTTAATTGATTGTGTGAGCTAATGGTTGTACACAACATGAAGTAGTAGAGAGACTTCCATCTCACATCATGATTTCTCAATGTCCTCATTTATTTTTAACTAGTTGAAGGGAACATTTGATGTTACAATGCTATTTACAAAGCTTTCTCTATGTATGATATGGATCATCAATAACTTATTTGTACTTCTAATGGATAAGATCATAGAGATTATTATTACTACCTAATGCATCTATGGTATAAGAAAGGTAAAAGAGATGGCATTTGATGGCTCAATTTTGAGATCTCATTTGAAAAATATTTTTTGGATTCTATTAAAATAATTATTTGAAGCTATTTCATTGGTCCTAGGACTATATTTTATGGTGCAAGGTGTCCACTACCATGGTAGTTTTTAGGTAGTAGAATTCTTCACATAAAACTTGATGGAAGTGGTTTCAGATTAGTAGGTAGTGGAAAATGTGATTTCCTTCTACATGTGGCCTAAGCACCAATTTGGGCTAGTAAAATCATTATGCATGACTTATCCCCCCTTCCTAACTTGGTGTTTTCAAGAATGGATGGACTAGGTCTACTTCCTGTGATGGATTTTAGAGCTTTAGAAACATGTTCCATGGTTCTTATAAGTTTAATGGAGGAGATAAGGAAGAAGGTTAGCTCATAAGACCCTCTAGAAGGGAATTTCATATCCATGAAACCTATAGCTCAACTACAAAGCTTAATTCCATATATATCTCAATGGAGGGAGAGCCACCATGACAAGTCAAGAATTATATCTATCAATAAATTGGTGAAATGGGTTACTTATGGTCGGATGGTTTCCATACACTAGTTTAATAGGTCACTACATTTTAAAACTATGCTAGATAGTCCTATCTCCACCATCTTAGTGGCTCTTGAATTAATGTGTAAAGGCCTGAAGAAGCAACTTAAGGGTGGAGTTATGGGGGAAGTGGAATCAAATGTCTATAGGGGTAGAGAGATTATATTTCTAGATGATATTGATGATAAGGTGTAGGTATGAATTAATCTATTATGGTTGTATGTATCTTTTCTATTGTTTATCCCTTTTTGTTGGTCTTTTATGGGTTTTGTTTAGTTTTTATTTGTTTATGGTTCTAGGTTAATGTTTCCCTTGGTGTTGTCAAGGGTTTTATTAGGCCATTTTTTTGGCCATTTTTTGGTTTATTCTAGTTTTTAGTATTTACCTATTGGCTAGTCATTGTAATACTTTTCCTTTTGGCTTGGACCTAATAAAACCCCATATCTATATGAAAAAAGGTATTCCAAAGATCGTGTTATAGTTGGTATCTTTATCTATGACATGAAACTATATTAGCATCATATTTGGACCCAAAGTGACTAGGAACATAATGGTTCCTATGGAATTATATTATGGGCTATCATAACCCCACAATGTGTTATAGGTAGTGGAATAATTGGTTTCCCCATAGCCAATATTTTGAAGGAAATATTAGGGGAAAATATTCATGGTTGTTCCATCATCAAACATATATCTCTTTTCATACTTTTTATAAATCCAAACCTATTTAAACAAGGATAGATCCCCCTCCTTGCCATTATTCTATTTATAATGAATACTACACAAATAAAATAAATAGTAAGTACCTTGAGATTTTAGGCTAGGTAAAAATATATATAGATCAATGTGGTTAATATGATATTATTATGGAGGAGTAACATTGGATAAATAACCTAGTCTTAGGAGAATAAGGTTGATCAATGACTGGTCAAGTTATTGAGTAAATAAATAAATGAAATGTGGGATAGCATATTCATAAAATATGAGATCAAATAATAATTACCCATAAGTTTAGGGATAGATTTGATCTCTAGAATGTTTGAGGGATGAAAAGACATAAGCTCATACTCTATGGTGAAAGTAATGGTATTTGCCTCTTTTTCATCTTCTAACTCTACAAATCCTATCATTCTATTTTTTTCTTAGACTCCTAACAGAGGAGTGACATCAATATTAGAATTTATATATGTGTAATATTTCACATCATGGGTTCATGTCACTATGGATTGATTATGTTAAATTGGGTGGTTATGTAGGCTACCCTAATGTTGATTTTGGGTAACATGTACTTGGTGGTCAAGAAATGGGTTTTGTTAGATCTATATATTATAATTATGAGGGGTGACTAGGTCATTTTTAAGGGTCTAGGGGCTTGTACCAACATTCCCTAAGAACACGTCTACAAATATTTGCCTTTGATATTTAGGGAGCCTTTGGATGAATTTATTGTACTCTATATAGTTCTAAGTGTCATGAATGATAACTAAGTGGAATATAAAATATACATTTGGATCATATTCCCTAGGCCTCAGGTTTTATCCCTATTGACCAAAACCTTGTTTATTATTTCTTTAGTAAAAGGGTTGGTCCAGAGACTAGGGAAATTTCTCAACATGTTGTTGAGTTTGGAGCCCTTTAGGGCTATCAAATGACCTTAGGAGAATATTTTGGGGGCCTAAAGAGATCCAAAGATGTGGGAAGCATATATTTCCATACTCCACCTTTTTTGGAACCTTGCTCCACATGTGAGGGTAATATTCCTAGTATATTTATAATTTCTCTATTTCCATGTTTTATGGAGTTGGTTATTAGCTATCTATTTTCCATGTGAATTCCTTATTTTGAGGGAGCTATTTGTTTCATGGAAAATGTAATTCCTTCCTTGTTACAAGGAGATGGTTATGATCAAATGTTGTTAGACAATGTGATCTTGAAAGGCGGGGACCCTTAGTATGGTGTGTTCCTTCATGGGAGAGCTTTTGGATGAGATTGATGAGGTGGAAGTGAGTTATCTTGAGTGGATGATGCTTATATTAGATAATCATGATGTATTTGATCCTCCTTTCATGGATTTTCCTTCATATTATATATATACATGGTGTGGTGTATCCTTTAGAGGTTGATGTTTTGTTTGCAGGGTGTGGCTATGAGGATCAAAGTCAAAGTGCAGATGTTTTGCAAAGTGTAGGCATTTATTATAGGGTGTGGTTTAACAAATTGTGAGATACAAAATTGTGTAGGTTTAGGTGAAATTGAATCTATTTATGTTTAATTTTCTATAGGATATTTCTATATCTCTATGATAGTTCATTGTAGTCTTGGTATTTAGATTATTGATTTGTTTTATAACCTTCATTGGTGTATATAACCCACATTGGGTGAACAACATTAGATATATGTTATCTATGTTATTATCTTATTCTCTAATTTATTATTTCATAATAATAGTGAATTAAGGAATGTTTCCATGATGCATATTATTGCATAGATTTAGATCTAGTTTTTGGTAATAGCAAATCTAGTTTAAAAGTGTTTTATTCCTAACAACTGGTATTAGAGCCATTGGTTTTATGTTTTTTTGAAGTGGTAAATCATAGGAAGGATATTAGTTTGAGTGGGAACCATGGGAGAAGATATCATATTTAGAGTGGATAATTTTGATGGTAAGAATTTTGGTTTATGGAAAATGTAGATGGAAGATTACCTATATCAGAATGAGTTACATCTCCCCTTAGAGGGAAAAGTAGAACAACCTATAAGTATGAATGATGCAAAATGGTCATTAATTGATAGGAAGGCATTAAGATACATTCAGTTATGCATTTTATCCTATATTGCATTTAATATTTATAATGATAAAAACACAAAGGATCTCATGGATAAACTTGGAAAGTTATATGAGAAACCCTCTGTTTCTAATGAAATTTTTCTTATGAAAATATTGTTTAACATTAATATGTTTGAGAATGGTTCAATATCTAATCATATAAATGATTTTAATATGGTTTTAAGTATTCTCACTTTAGTTGGAATTAATTTTGATGATGAAGTTATAGCTTTGCTAATATTATATTCTTTACCTAATAGTTGGTATAGTTTGGTTATGGCTATGAGTAATGCAGTCCTTGCTAAGGGAAGCTTGAATTTTGAGGATGTTGTAGGTGTGATTATTAGTGAGGAGATGTGAAGGAAAATCATTGGTAAATAATATTTAGGTAATGTTTTATCCATTTATACTATATGGAGGCAAAAGTACAAGAGTAAAAGTAATCATGAAAAGTCAAAAGGTAGATCTAAGTCTAGATGTAGATCCAAGATGACATGTTGGCATTGTGGGAAGAGTGGGCACTATAAGAAGGATTGTTGGTCACTTTAGGATAATAATTACAATAAGGGGAAATGAATGAGGTAAATGTGAAATCAGGTAAATCATGTTAGGATGCATTAATTCTTTCTATGGATAGTTTCTCTGAGTCTTGGGTACTAGATTCAAGGGCTTCTTTTTATGCCACCCCACATAGGCATTATTTTACTGATTATGTTCAGGATAATATAGGACATGTTTATCTTAGTGATGATGAACCATGTGAGATAGTAGGTAAAGGTTATTTTTAGGTTAAGATGCAAAATGGGAACACATGGATCTTTAAAGTATATTAGACACTTGCCTATGTTAAGATGAAATTTGGTTTTAGTGGGGAAATTGGGTAGTGAGGGATGTTCAATATTGTTTACTATAGACTTGAAAGGTAAGAATGTTGGTAATTTATATTTGACTATTAGTGTTGATTTTATTTATTTATTTTTTGCATATGGAGATGTAATTATGTGGTAATATAGGCTTGGTCATATGAGCCATAAGGGCATGAAAATATTATTCCTAGATTAAAAGACATAGATCTAAAGTTTTGAGAAAATTGTGTGTATGAGAAATAGAAGTAGGTTAAGGTCCTATAGGTTGGACCCAAAAAAGAAAGAGCACAAGTTAAATCTGGTACACTCAGATGTACGGGGACCAACTCAAGTATCTTCTATTGGTGGATCTAATTATTATGTTATTTTTATAGATGATGCAATAAGGAAAGTTTGGGTTTATTGAATTAAAAATGTATATGATGGATTTAAAACTTTTAAGACTTGGAAATCCTTGATTAAGAGTGAAATAGGTCTCAATTTGAAATGTCTCATATCAGATAATGGAGATGAGTATTATAGTAACGATTTTTTTATTATTGTTCTAACAATGGAATGCATAGTCAAAGAATGGTTCTAAGAACTCCAAAATAGAATGGGGTATCTAAAAGGATGAATATAACAATAATAAAACATGCTAGGAACATGAGGTTACATGTAGGTTTGAGTTTATAGTTTTAGGTAGACGCAGTTAGCACAATAGTATAACTGATTAATAGAAGACCTTTTATACCTTTGGATGGAGGCAATCCTAAACAACTTGGTTCGATAAGAATGTTGATTATTATTTTCATAGAGCCTTTGAATGTGATGCTTTTTCTCTCATTAAGAAAGAGGATAAGACCAAATTAGAGGCTAAATTAGAGAAATGCACATTTGTTGGTTATGGTGAGGATGACTTTGGTTTCCATTTATGGAGAATTAAAGATAGGAAAATATTTTAGTCTAGATATGTAGTCATTAATGAAAAAGTCATGCATAAGGATCAATTTTAGTAATAGGATTAGGAATAGAAATAATACAAAGTATTGGATGAAATTGTGGATGGAAAGTTATCCAAAGATTTAGTTGAAGAACCTTCTATATAAGGACCTAAAACTCCTATGGTAAGAAGGTCTTCTAGGATAAGAAGAGCACCTAAATGTCTTTCTCCTTCTTTAAATTATTTATTACTCATTGATAATGGAGAAATATAGTGTTATGAGGAAGCAATGGAGGTGGATTATAGGATGAAATGGGAGAAAATTATGGATGAAGAGTATAGATATCTCATGGAGAACCAAACATGGGATTTGGTAAGGCTACCCAAGGGCAAGATTGCATTTCTAAATAATTGGATATTTAGAATAAAAGAAGAGGTTGATGGGAGAAAAAGGTATAAGGCCAAGATGGTGGTCAAGGGTTTTGTACAAAAATTAGGTATTGATTTTGATGAGATTTTCTCTCTTGTTATAAAAATGACTTCTATTACGACTATTATTGGTTTGGTTGAAGTTGAGGATTTTCACTTAGAACAATTAGATGTGAAAATTGATTTTCTTCATGGTGATTTAGATAAAGAGTTGTATATGAAGTAGTCATAGGGTTATGAGGTCAAAGGGAAGGAGAACTATGTGTGTAAAATAAAGAAGAGCTTATATGGCCTAAAACAAGATCCATGACAATGGTATAAGAAATTTGATTGTTTTATGTTGGAACAAAAATATCAAAGGTGTCATTATGACCATTGCATGTACATTAAATATTTTGATTATGGTTCCTTTATTATTTTATGCTTTTATGTCGATGACATGTAGTTGGAAGAAATAACATACATCATATTCATATGCTCAAGAAATAGCTTAATGACTCCTTTTATATGAAGAATTTAGGTGATGTAAAGCAAATCCTTAGTATGAGGATTTTTCATGATAAGGAGAGGAAGCTAGTTTTATCCCAATCAAACTAAGTGAATAATGTCTTGGAAAGTTTTATCATGTTGGATGGTAAATATATTGGTGCTCCTTTGGAAGGCAATTTTAGACTATCAAAGGAGTAGTGTCCTAAGATAGAAGATGAGAAAACCTTAAGATGTCCAAGGTACCTTACTCTTTGATATTTAGCATCTTGATGTATGCCATGGTTTGTACTCAGCTAGATATTGCCCAAGTAGTGGGAGTTGTGACAAGGTATATGAGTGATCCAAGTTATGAGCATTGGTAGGTAATGAAATGGATTATTTAGTTTTTGAGAGGAACCATGGATTTTGAATTATGTTATGGTAGATTAGGTACCACTTTACATGGTTATGTGGACTCAAATATGGTAGGGGATATTGATGGTAGGAGAAACATGATAGGTTATATATTTACTATTAGAGATACAATGGTTAGTTGGTTTTCTAGGATATAGAAGGTTATGGCTTTGTCAACCATAGAGGCAAAGTATGTTATTGGCACATAGGCTAGAAAGGAGATTATTTGGTTACATGAGATATTTTTATAGTTGGGGCATGATCTAAAAGTTGGGAGACTACACAGTGGTAGTTAGAGTGTTATTCATTTGGAAAAGAACTCTACTTTCCACTCAAGAATAAAACATATTCAGTTACATTATCACTTCATCAAGATGGATTTAGATGATAAATTGGTGAAGCTAGAGAAGATTCATACTAGATAGAATCCTATGGATATGATGACCAAGGTGGTCACATTGCACAAGTTGGGACTATATTCAGATTTGGTTAGCCTTAGTGGTCATGGAGTAGTGATAGATTATGATTAAGAGAAATAGTCTCAAAGTGGGAGATTGTTGAGTGTGGATCCCTTTGGGGATATCACATGACCTTAGGAGAATATTCTAGGGGCCTAGAGAGTTACAAGGATATGGGGAGCATAATTTTCCCTACTCCACCTTTTGTGGAACATTGTTCCACATGTGAGGGGAATATTCCTAATATATTTCTAATTTCTATGTTTCCATGTTTTATGGAGTTCATTATTAGTTGTCTATTTTCCATGTGACTTATTTGTTTTGAGGGAGTTATTTGTTACTTGGAAAATATAATTCCTTCCTTGTTACAAGGAGATGGTTGTGATCACATGTTGTTGGAAAATGTGCCCTTTAAAGGTGGAGACCCTTATTATGTCATGTTCCTTCATGGGAGAGATTTTGGATGAGCTTGATGAGGAGGAAGTGAGTTTTCTTAAGTGGATGATGCTTATATTAGATAAGAATGACACATTTGTTCCTAATTTCATGGATTTTCCTTCATATTTTATATATACAAGGTGTGGTGTGGCCTTTAGAGGTTGATGTTCTATTTATAGGGTGTGGCTTCGAGGATTAGAGTCAGTGAAAATATTCATTATAGGGTGTGGTTTATCAACTTATGAGATACAATATTGTGTAGGTGTAGGTGAAAGTGTAGCTATTTGTGAAATATTTTATATAGGAGATTTTTATATCTCTGTGAGTGTTCATTGTAGTCTTGGTATTTAGATTACTAATTTATTTGAGAACTTTCATTGGTGGATGTAGCCCACATTGGGTGAACCATGTTAGATTTGTGTTATCTATGTATTATCTTATTCTCTCATTTATGATTTCATAATAATGGTGAATTAAGGAATATTTTCATGATGCATTTCATTGAATAGCTTTAGATTTGGTTTATGGTAATAGTTAATCTAGTTTTAAAGTGTTTTATTCCTATCACATACTAATACTTGGTTTGATTTTGGTTTTGGTGATGCATGTTGCATGGTGGTGTTTAGTTGAAATCAAACACATGAAATATAGGTTTGGGGTTTTGGTTCCTATCACTAGTATTGTTTATCATTAGTTTTTTTCATGGGTTGATACTAATTATTGTTCATTAGGTTTAAATTTTTATTTTAGTTTACAACACTATTAGTGATAGTGTTCTTATTTTGATTAAGGATCTTAGGTCTTGGTTATTTTTATTATTTAGAATATAATTTTAAGACATACCTTTGTTTTAGTTTTGGGTAATTATACATTCATTGGTCTCTTAATTTTATTGACTACTATAATGGTTTCTTGGTAAATCTATAATGCACTCTCAATAAATTCTTTATAGGATCAATAGGGGAATTTTTGGAAATTATCCCTTGTCTCTTTGTTAAGGGAGTGGAGGAAGAGGTCACATAGATCCCATTGATCAATGTGATGTTCACTAGAAGATGAATATATAACCTACCACCATCTCATGATAGATGTCTAGTTGATTCATTGTGTTCTTATGTAATATAAATGAATTATCAAATGTTAGTCTTGAGAAACTTGTTCATATTGAATGACTTAATGACTTTGGCTATTGATTATTTCAAGTAATGAATATACCCCTTAGGGAAGTGGTAATACCAATCAAGAGATATTTATTTTAGGTTTTTGTGGAAAATTTTGGAAACAACACCATCTCAAGGTAGGAGTTCCTTGATAGTTATAATGTAAGCCTTGACATGTACATCTAGATCTCCTTCCCCTTTAAACTTGGGAAGGTCTAATAGGGGATGTGAGAGAATAAACCCTCCTATGTTTATATTGAGATAATCTTTAAGGCACTTGATTTAGGTCCCCGTGTTACTAAATTTAGTTATTGATGTAGTATTATTGGATTGGAAAGGTGGGATCGCATATGGGTTAGTTGGATAACCACTAGAATGGATAGAAAAAGTTTGATATGGTGAAGTAGAATAAGTTAAAAGATAGTTATCTTGTTGAGTATATTTGGAATATATATAGAAGTAGGGAGGAAAATTATTGGATGTAGGAGAATTAATGGCTTGTTAAGGTAAGGTATACATGGTTTGCACATGGCCTGAGGCTACATAAGGTGAATTATATCCCATTTATGGATGGGAGGTGTATGTGGGAGGCACATAACTCAAAGGGATAAAAAATGGTGATTTTTTGGTCACCACATTATTTTACAAAGGTAGAGATTAAATGTATACACCTCCCATTGGGGTTAGGTGAGATTTTGATAGGATGGAGGGACTTTAAAAGCATCTATGTTTGGGGGCCCATGAGTAAAAATGTCCCCAATGGGTTAGTTAGAGGTATATCATGGTGGGGGTATATGCTCCTATTATGTTGGAATTATGTATGTTTTTTTTTATAGTAATTGATGAGTCACCATTTGGATGGGAGAAGTATGAGGATGAGCTTTTGTAATAGAAATTGGGACCATCCCTTGACTTATATATTTTTAGTTATTTTCTAGGTCATGAATACAACCCGCTAAAGTGTTGATGATTTCATTTAGGACCATGATGGTGTTAGGACTGGGAATCTCTTATACAAGATGGGTATGAGTGAGGGGTTTTTTAGTGTAAAGATTTTAGTTTGGAGTACGAACATTAGGAGTAATAGTTTTGGTTTACAAAAATGGGTTAGATGCCTATTATCTCCTATTAATGGGATGTGTGGATGCTTGCATGTAGTTAACCTCATCCTCTAAGTGGCAGATCTTTCATAGATAATGATCACAATTATTAATGTTTTCCATGTTTAGGATTTTTAGGCTAATTGATGGTCTAGTGGATATGTGAGGAGTGATCTTACCTCCTCTAGTGAGGGTCATACTATTAGAGTTAGGATGATTACTAGTAGTTTTAAGTACATCTCATATCTCATGAATAGACACCCCACTCCTAGTTTGGGTGTTAGGATGAGAATAACTATAGAATTGGTAATCTACATTGGTGTAAAAGGTACGTTTTTTCTAACTCATCAATTAAGTCTCACTAGAGTTAAGTTATCTTATTCTTTATCCATCCAAGCTAAGATATCTACCTCTATCTTGTCTAGACATATTTTAGGGCTATATGAATACCCTCATAATAAATGGAAGGAGAAGGGAAAATAGAGAAGGGATAAATAATAAGAGGAAGAAATGGGTATAAAAATATGAAAATATTTAGAAATGGGCTCAAAAATTTGTGTACACATGAATATCACACGCTAAACTATGCACTCAAATCCCTGAGGTCAAAATGAATAAGTTGATGTATTTGATGGGTTATGAATAGGACTATGGATTAGGTTGGTTGTTATGTGGAATATGATTTGGAATGGGTGGTGGTAAAGGATTATTGTGATTGAACCAACATACATATACAACATCTCATTACTCATTGAGATCATCATTTTGTGTGGAAATAAAGATCCATGATCATTTAATGTCTAAGATTAGGAGGAATTGAAAATTATTAGGACCTAATAAATGAGGATGGTTAGGATAAATAATTATTGGGATGAGATCAAATCTATTAAGATAACTACATATAATCAATGTCATCCATAAATTTTAATTATGTATGATGATGTTAGACCCAAGGAGAATAAAATGGGGTGGAGGTGAGGATCTTGGCTTGAATAATGTTATATTATTGACCTCTATTCTATGGGAGGATGATGATTGGTGGATCATAATTTTGTTATTACTTTAAAGCATTGAGAGCACCAATGATGAGGTGTGGGATGGGTATATCATATAACAACTCTTTCCTAAGATAATTATTGATATCATATTCTATATTGACTATAGGACCAGATGTTATAACCCTAAAGAAAACACCTTCTCTAACAAGATCAGGTGTCTCAAGAAGTGTCATCTAAAGGAGACTAGGCAAGGTATAAGTTTATGAGATTGTACTGGTAATTGATTATTTTATTGCACTTGTTGTGTTTTTATAATAAAGGTTTCAATTAAGAGGATTAAATGGTTGTACAAAGATTTGACATTGTTTTTTTTGGTTTGTTGTGTTTTGAGGAATGTTTGATTTTTAATATGAAAGGTAATTACTCTCTAAATTTGAATGACTTGATGGAAAATAATGAAAATAAAAATGAAATTGTACAAATAAAATACTATTTTTTTAATTTTTCAATTGATTTTTAATGCATTAAAGATGAGAGAGATATCTAGTCTAGCTAAGCTAATGTTGATTTTTCTAACTTTTCTAGGTCCAACCTAGATGAAGTTATCATTTTTTTTATAGTTTTATGAATAAATTATGAATGTAATTTTATGAAAAATAAAACATATATAGACATGAAAATTATTCAATAATAGGTTTATATTCTAAACAATAAAATATTATTAAGCTCCTAACACTTCCTTTACTCATATGCAAGTTAAGAGAAACTTTTAATCTCCCTAGATTGGATGCACACTAGCTATGAGCAATGTTTTATTTCAAATAAAGTGATTGTTTAAATTCTAATTTTATATAATTGTGGGAAAAAAATAATTTTCCTAGTTTGTTTAAAATAAGATAAATCAGTATTGAGTCAAAACATTTTGTTTACCTAGGTTAATTCAGGGTTTTATAGTTGCTAGTGTGAGAGAGAGAGAGAATGAAAAAAGTTCATTTTAAAATTTAAATTTGATTATTTTAATGGATGAAAGTGTATATGTTTTATTTTTATATTAACTTATGATTTTGATGTAATATTTTAATGCATTATTTGTATCCTATTAATAAATATAATGAATACAATCAAACAAAGAGACTAGATACTTTTTTGTAGCAAATATTGTGAAAGGAAATGATCTTTTTCCTATTAAATTTTCTTTTTTTGGAATAAAAATATAATATAACATAATATTAATTTAATTTATATAATATAAATAAATTTAAAATAAATTTGCTCTAACCTAATCAAGGTAGATATTAACTAGAAGCATGTAGTATGTATTATTGTTATCCTTATTATGTTAGCTCCTTTATCCATGAAAATATCTAATAAACTATATAACAAGTAATATTAACCAATCATAATCAAAATAGACTGAATAATAAGAGAGACAAAATCCCAAATAAATATAAATTTATATATGGTTGGTTGAGTGCCTTGTTTGTAAAGACTAGGTTTTAAAATCAATGACACTTCCTTGCTTACAATGGTGTAGTCAATCACAAAAATAATAGAGTTAGAGATTAAAAATAATGGTATAAGTCTATGGTTGTGAAAATATTAAAAAAATATAGGCTCCAATGCAAATTTTCACATCTAATATCAAGCTAAAATTGGCTTACCTTTAGAAGATCAATGAAGGGTGCATGAAGTAGTTTAACTAAGTTGAACTAGGAGTAAAACTTAGGAGAGACTCAAAATGATTCAAACTATAAGATGGGGTGAGTTGGGATAGATTGGAGGCAAAATTAAGGATGAAAATTAAATAAATTCAAACTTAACATTTAAAAAAATCATAATTGAAAGAATATTGGGATCTAAATTTTTAATATGGGGAGAAGGTGATAGAACCACCCCCTTTTGTAATGGTGGTTATACAATCACTAATTATTGTAATATAACCACCACTAAAGTTAAAAAAATATCACCAATTTAATATGAAACTACCATATTAGATTATAATTTCCACTTTAATTCTAAAATATAGGTAGCAATTCTGTAATAGGGAGTAATTATTACATCATTATGAATGGTAGTTATGTTATGTGTATAAGGTTTTCAAAACTAAGATGTCAGAGGCTATAGAGGATATTACAACATAAAGGTCATTTATAAGTTTTTATAATTATTTTAAAAACCTAAGTTCCATACATATTTCTCAAGGAGTATCTTTGACCTTATTTTCCCTCTTATTTTAGCCTCCTTGTAGATTCTTTCAAGCTTCCAATGTAGGAAAAGCTCCTTCAAAACCATGAACATGTTTCATAATATTTTATCAGTATTGTGATTTTTATTTCATCCAAAAGTACCATATCAATAAATTTAAAAGTCTATTATTTAAATAATAAAAGTTTCAATCATTATCAACAACATCTACAGGCCTACGAACTTCCTAGAAGGCTTCCAAGACTATAACAAAGGAACACCAAAGATATTAAAAAATGTTTTCAATTTTCTTTGAGATAAATAGGATTTTGATATTTAAAACCTAAAAAACATGTATTAAATCATGTTTAACAAGTTTTTCATGATCTCAATAGATTCAAAACTGGTATGTAGGCAGAGTTACATAGTATTTAAGGTTTTATGAGACTATTATGTAGAGATTCAAGGTTTTCTTGACCTAAAAACTTTTAAACATGATGGTTTTAGGTAGAATATCATGGGTTTCCACCATGATCCAAACATGATTTAATATATTAATAATTTATCCAAAGTTTCAAGTATATAATGTTTGTTACCAAGATCTTAAGCATAGTTTGAGATTTCTATGACTGATGAAGAACAAATCAAAGGGATCTAAGCTCCTTCTAAGAATAATTAGATATATAAATAATTTCAAAATATTTTAAAACATATTACATATATATCTTATAATGTTTCTAAGTTTTTAGGTCTAGAAGGTGATAATACAAAGTCTCTATGATCTAAAGGAGCATTAACATGTTTAGAAGGCAAAGTTTCACAAGTTTCAGAACCCTGAGACCTTGTTAACATGACTAAAATGTAGATTTCACAGTTTTATACCATTACCCATTAAATAATCAATATATTAAGCATTAAATAGGGTTTTATATAGGTAAAATGGGTACTTAGAACCATAAATTATATGTTACAATCCTCCAAAGAAAGGAAATGAGATTTACAAGCTACCTAACAAGCCAAAAATGAAAATTTTCAAGTCTATAAAGGGTTACAAGATCATGATAAAGGATATAAAACATGAAACATAGGTTTATAAGGTTTTAAATACCATCCATGATTGGTTGAAGGTATTAAACAAATAAACATGAAGTTTGTAGGACAAAATGCCATGTTAACAAGGTTTACAAGGGAAAACAACCTATTTTTTATTACAATTCTCCTCATACATGGTGCTTGAAATGATTTGGAAAGGTTTTATTAAGCCTTAACACATAATTTTGTGATTTCCATGATTCATGAGGATGAATAAATCAGATGGATCTGCTAGGGATATTTCAAAATCCTGTAGGTAATCAATTACCATCCTAAAACCCTAAAATTGTAACTATGCATTTTGGCTATTTTTAGGCTTGGAGAAGCATGGGATAAGGTTGTATAATTATTCATAAGGTTTTAAATCCCTTATAATTAAAATTAAAATGTTTTTAATAAATGAAACATGAATTTAATATTTATAAGATGATTAAAAAATCTTTTGAGTCATCAAGACCTAACCAATAGGTCTACAACATACCTTTCAAGGATCCATGATTGATTAATAATGAAATAGAGGTTCCAAGATCTAAATTCCTAGTTAGAAAGACTAAATTAGGATGTGAAACATTATCATAGTGATATAATTCTAATGTAGAGGTTTAGAGCATGACATAAACATGATTTTAAGAGCTAATAGGTATGTTCCAAGTTTGCAATCATCTCTCACATGCCAAGATAGATTTAGAACGTTTCCATGATGATCAGAAGAATATAAAGGGTTTTATGATGGTAATGCCAAGTCAAATGGTTTTCATTATCTCAAGACTAAATGGATAGGTCTAAAACATGTTTCTAAGGTTCCATGATTGGTCAAGAGTTTTTTAAGCCCCAAAAATGCACCTATAGTTCTATAATTAATAGTTATAATAGTATTTTCAGGGTTTCACAGTCTCAAAACCTAGGTAATAGGTATGTGACATGGTTTATGAAGGATTCTTGACTATATTAATGAGAAGACAAGTTTTCATTGATCTAAGACACCTATAGGGCTGCAGCATAGTTTCAAGGTTTCAAGTCTACTCACATAGATATTTCAAAAGAGTTTTCATCATGATTTTAAAACATAGCTATAGATCTACATCAGAGTTGTAAGGTTTCCATATAGATATTAGCATGTTTCTAAGGTTTTAGAGCCCCTATAGAGACATTTTAAATCCTAAGCATATTCTAAGCTCCTCAAATAACTTCAACATGATTGTAATTAAGATATATAGAATATTTAAAACTTATTTTCAAATCTTAAAGTTCATACACCTTGCTCAAGGAGTATATTTGACCTTATTTTTCCTCTTATTTTTACCTCCTTGTGGATTTTTTCAAGCTTAAAATGTAGTAAAATCTCCTTAAAAACAATGAATGGTTTTCATAATAGTTTATTAGTCTTTTTATATTTACTACATCCAAATTTCCATATCAATAAGGTTACAATTATATAAAATAGAAAACAAAACTTTCAAGCATTATCAAGAACATCTACAAACTCAGACTTATTAGAAGGATTCCATGACTATATCAAAGGAATATCAAATATCTTAAGTAGTGTTTTCAATTTTCCATGAGATCAAGAGGGGTTTGAGATTTAAAACCTAACAAACATGTCTAGAAACATTATTTATAAGGTTTTCATGACCTCAAGACATTCAAAACTAGTCTACAAGTAGATTTACATAAAATTCAAGGCTATATGGGACTATTATGTAGATATTTAAGGTTTTCATCCCCTAAAAACCTTCAAACATGATTTTTTTATGTAGAATATAATGGGCTTCCACCATGATCCAAACATGATTTAATATCTTAATCATTTATCCAAATTTTAATGTCTATTATAGGTTTATAAGGTTTATTACCAAGATATTAAGCATAGGTCTAGATTTCCATGATTAATCAAGATTAAATTAGAGGGATCTAATCTCATTACAAAGATCATTAGATATAAAACTAATTTAAAGAGGTTTTCAAACATATTATATCAAGATCCTAGAATGTTTCTAAGGTTTCAAGTTTGTAGGGTGACAAGACAAAGTTTCTAGGATCTAAAAGATCATTAATAAATCTATAAGGTAGAGTTTCAAAAGTTTCAAAAGCCTAATATCTTGTTAACAATCTTTCAAGGTCAATTTCATGGGTTTCCACCATTACCCAAACATGAATCAAGATCTTAAGTAGGAAATAAGGTTTTAGAGAGGTTAAATGGGTCTTTAAGACCATCATTGATATATTGTAGTCATTCAAAGAAAGTAAATGAGGTCTACAAGCTACCTAACAAGGAAAAAAATTAATATTTCTAGGTTTATAGAAGGTTATAGGTCTTCATGAAGAGGTAACGGTCCCTAGTGAACTTCAAGAAGATCAAAGTGGGGGTCAATAAAGATCTGATCATTTATGGAAATTATACATCACTATTTATAATGAGTTTGATATCCTTAGACAAACATCAGCCCATATAGGGTAAAATAGAGATGCCACTGAGGTTGTTCTAACTTCAAGTAGAAACCAATAAAATCTTGATGAATGTATGGCTAAGGTGGTTGATCATTATGGATATCATACTCTTGAAGGTGTTGATCAAATCATGTCTTAAGAAGACCAAGAACATTATCCCAAGGAGCCATTAGAGGTTGAGGTTGTAGTTGTCTTCATAATTTAGGAGGTGATCACTTTGTTGAGTATCATAATTGATGTCAAAGGTGCATCTTGTCAAGGTTGATGTCAAAGGTGATTAAGGATAGTTGGTAATGTGTGGTGTAACAATATGCATAGAAGAGTTTAGTCATGAGCATAAGAGAAAGAAAAAAAATTAATAAAATTAATGTCTTATGTATTCATGATTGATATCATTGATAATGTCATCATGGAAGGTACAAGTCATTTATTTCAAGTGCATAAGAAGCATAGTCCTAACATGAAGAGGTATGTGCATGGTGAAATGAATAAACACAAGCATATGAAGGTTATATGACCTTTTTTGAGCATGTAAGGTATGGAATCATTAATTAGTGTTTCAAGGTGAGCCTATAAGGATAGGACCTTCAATCTAAATCAGTAGCTAGACCACTCTTATACCTTACTTGAACTAGTGAGGTATGTAGATCATATTTGAAGGTAAGTATGTACATGAGAGGATGGATAGAGGTGAGATAATTTATTTTAGGTATGATCACAAAGTTTAAGGTCAATATTTGAAATGAAATTTCATGAATCATTGCTTTAGGCCTTCTTGAGCTCACATAATAAGGTACTCAAACTCGAGAAGCACTTTCAGACATTCATTGGCATATGTAACCTCTACATGGGAGTTTGATCTATTTAGGATAAATGGGGAAGGGTCCTAAATAAGATATATAGGAATTAGTTTTGGATTCAAGTGGAAATCCTTTATAAACAATCATAACACCAAAACTTGTGTTAAACCTCCCCAAAACTCTAATAAGGACTTGATGTGAAAGATTTTGTTCAAATCAACTCTAGGCATCCCTAATTGGGGTATCCTACCATATGTAACATTGAATCTCATGGATGCATCCGTAATAATCTTGTGGCATCAAAATAGTCAATTTGGCCTATGAACCTATTAATTGGGTCACTTGCACACTTAAATCAAATCTTGAAAGAGCAAAAAGGCAACTAGAATTAAATAACAAGCTAAACCAAATTAAAAGCCCAGTTCAATTATCCATTTGAAATTAATGAATAACTAAAAATGTAAATTCAAAAATTCAAAATATCCTAGCCTTTCATCATTGCCTTTATGATTTATCAAGATCTTTGAAAATATACTAAAATATATATTTTAAATATGATAAGTTTGGTTTAGTTATGCATAAATAAACATGGAAATACTAGAGTTAAATATACAAAAATATTTTAAAATAATTGAATATATTATTTCATACCCACTTCTAATTAATAATCAATATGAGGCATTACACAAATATATGGGAATATTATTCTTATATTTATGGAGAATATCTCTCCACCAAATTCTCATGTAAATCCCTCTAATTATGAAAAATCCTATTTATGATATATTATTGTAACAATATATATATATATATATATATCAATATAATATATTCAAACCTATATCATAAAACTATTTATTTAAAAATATTCTAATTAAAAAAATAACCAATTATATTTACCTCTCAATAAATATCAACCTATAAATACTCAAACTCACTATTTACCTCTCTGTAAATACCCAAATTCACATAATGTGAAAACTAATCCCAACATTCCCCCCCCCCCTAGTTTTTACAAGGTATAATATATCTCATGTTTTTATTGTAGTGTACCACCTCTATGTGCTCATGATCTTATCTACATACATGTGCCATTACTCATCTCTTCCTTCACACTCATCTACAATTGGTTTTATAGGTTCACCAATAACCTTTCAAAATAGTTTTCATAGGCTCACCAATAACCTTAAAAAATTGTTTTATCAAGTTCACCACTAACCTCACAAAATGTTTTTTTAGGTTCACCACTAACCTTATAAAATGGTTTTCACAGGATAAACACTAACCTTTCATCATGATTGATATAATTCTTTTTATATCAACATTATCTAATGTAAATATACAAAAGGGATTGCATGATAATATCATTCACAAATGAATTAGTACAACTATTATTATTTATCACACATGCTAAAAATAAATATAACTACCACACCACACTAAAAACTTGAAATCCACATAACTAAAAATAATACACCACACAAAATGTCACCAAATAATTGGTGTGGCCCTATAATTTGTGAATGAAGAGAGGTTGTTGAAATACCTTTGTCCTCTATGTATCCTCCATCATCTAGTAGGATGGTTGCTTACTCAAGAATTGGTGAAACTAGTGACAACCTTTATGTCTTTAAAAATAGAACGTTTAGAAATTTCTCATGGTAAAACATGATATACATCTATATGGATTTCCCTATATGTAATAACTAGATTTGTATTGTGACTAGAAATCTTGGATGCCTTGTGACCCAATTTTTTAAAGATATCATTAATAAAATAATTTATTATACACATACCTTTGCTAGAAATATCAATCTCTGAGTTCACCTACTTTAGTACCTTAAATATGTAGATTTTTAAGTTATTGTCATGTTGTTCTACCTTATTATTTTTATTCTCTCTTTTACTCATAATGGTCAAAATATTATGTCGGTTTACACTGATAATGCATTTGTACAAATAATATGAAATTTTTTCCTAGTAATCACATAAATAGGACTCAATGACTTTTAAAATAACTATGACCTTAAAAACATGACTAATAATTTTGAAATTTGTAGGATTTTGAAATTAAAATAAATTAAAATATTAAAAGAATTTTGACATTTTTAAATTTTTTACATATTGAAAAATTGACCTATACTTAAGAAAAGACATTCAAATTAACTCATGTATACAGCCAAATTTATAACCTAAAAGGCTTAAATATAATGACTTACACTAATGAAAGTTATTACCAGAATATTTTATGTGGTTATGAAGAGTTGAATGGTAGGTGATCATAATTTGATCAAGATGTTCAATCGATGATTAGACTTTGTAACAAAAAACACTTAAAAACTAAAATGATGGCATTAATAGAACATGCACAAAGGTGCATGATAGACAAATAATGTGTGAGGATAGAGCATCGAGTCATGGATTTGAGGAGATTAATTGATACATAAAATCACAATCCTCAAGAATAAAAAAACATGGTATAAAATGACCAAAGCATAAACTATCTCAAAAAAAATGCAGGATCATATTTGATAAAGGTCTTATAAGGAGAAAATAGCACTATCAAGATCTATAGACTTGACAAATATACATAGAAATTATCGAGACAAACTTTATCCAATCAGGAAGAACTATGTATGTGTATGTAACCCTGAACATCAATCAAAAAAACTTGATGGTAATGTGAGTAAATAAAAATTCTAGTCAATAATTAATATTGTGTGAGCAATCCATCTACATATTTTATTGCATTTATAGTGTAGAGTATATTCTATGTTTAATTATAGAAGTCATATAGTCTATTATCCATGGCAAAAATCATTGAATCTAATCTGAACTAACCACCTATTGGTAATTTTCTTGTGCACTAAAATTATAAGGACAAATATAGATCTACATACAAATTTGGATCTATGTGAAACATGTGGATTCTTATTAGGTAGATAAATGAACTCACTCATGGTACATAGAATCTCATCATGGACATTTCTTTGATACCAAATGATATGTCTAGTTTAGTTTTGCATAAATAAACATGAAAAGACAAGAGCGGAATATATAAAAATATTTCTAAAATAATTTAATATATTATTTCATACTCACTTCTAATTAATAATCAATATGGGACATTACACAAATATATAGGAACATTATTCTTATATTTATGGAGAACATCTCTCCACTAAATTCTCACCCAAATCCTTCTTATTATGTAAACTCCTATTTACAATGTATTGTTATAAAAATATAAATAATATATCTAAATATAATATATTCAAACCTATATTGTAATATTGTTTATATAACAATATTGTGATTAACAAACTAACTACTTATATTTACCTCTCGATAAATTTTAACTTGTAAATACTAAAACTTATTATTTACCTCTCTATAAATACCCAAATTCACATAATGTGAAAAATAATCCCAACAAGAGACATATGATTATTCATTGAAAATCATTATTACTTGACAACTATTAAATATACTAGGGTTATATTTGACTCACCTTGGTTAGGTATGAATCCATTCCATGTTTAAAATCCACCTTAGCTCTCCTAGGGTTGGATTTAAATCCATTTGCTATAAATAAAAAACCATGCCAAGTGAATTCTAAGCTCTCATATGCCAAATTTATAATGAAAATTTGGAGAGAGACATAAGTTATTTTGTTTCAAGCAATGTTATAATGCCAAATTCTTGAGCCAAGCTACATCAATCCACATCAAATCCATATGATGATAAGAAGAGAAGGAGCCAAAAAAAATCATTTTCTAAAGAATATTTAATCCATAAGCTAAGAAAGGCACTCAAAAATGCATTTGAATCTCCCAAGTAAGGTAAAAGATTCATTATCTTTTATGTTTTAGTTGTGCTTTCATTTATCTTTTATTACTAAGCTCACCCCCCCCCCCCCCCCCGACAATTTTTTTGGCCTAGAATGTAAGTGTTAGTATGTTTTTATTTAGTTTTGTTTACTTGAACTAACATATTAATAAACTTCTTTCTTAGATTTCAATGATCACAATCTTCACCACTTTTATCCATAGTTATACAATATCCTCCATTTGTTCATGCCTACTGTTTAGGAGCCTAACATTACAAGATACCCTAGATGACTATGTTTGGTCCTTTTTATCTAACTTATCATAAGTTTGAATCTTGTTGATTTATATATCTAGGTTATACAACCTTCATTCTCCATTAAATTTTATCTCCAATTTAGTACTTATACAAACCATCAAGCTTTTATGTATAGGGTTAAAGATTCCATTGGACCTATTGGTATTCATCATATTTTAATCCTTTATTAAGCTTGATAATGTCTTCAAATGAGAGTTTTTCCTTTATTTTTGATGCTAATAACTCACTATAAGACTCAAAATTATGACATCTAAGGTTATATAAATCCTTCAAACTTGAAAGTCTTCCTGAATTCATACATAGGCCTATACATCCCTATTTAGGCTTTGCGAGCCTAATTAAAATCTTGCTCTCTTTTCAATGCCAATTATCACAAAATTAGAAAAGTATAAAAAACTCATTAATATATAATTTAATTATTCACAACCTTTTTGGGGCTTATATATCTCCATACTACATTCAACAAATTTTTTTTTTTATCATAGTTGTACACATAGGCTTGTGTGTGTGACCTTAGGTTTACCAGGCCTAAACAGATTCAATCCATATTTGCACCACTTTTATTTACCCTAAAACTTATTTGGATTTATAATTAAATTATAGGATAATTCCCATGTGATTTATTCTCCCTAAATACCTAATATTTAAAACCAAGTAGGCACCCTTCTTCTCAAAACTATAAAAGGCCTATAGGAGTACCTGACTGTGTGAATGTAGAGATTTAAATTATCCCTACTTGTAGGTCTATTTGATCATAATTTTTAGGTTTATATTTGGTTTAGTGATATTTTCACTCTAATTATTCACTCACATAAACCCAAACTCCACCATGAAACCTTGCATCATCTCTTTTCACTATTTGTGATAAAACACTCCTAGTTGTAGGTGTCCATATAGGCTTGATTGTGTATGATTGTTTGTGGCTAGTTTCATCTTGATTGGTCATAGACCTAAAGTGTAAAATACATATTCAAAATTTCATGATATATTTAGATCTATTAATTCCTTATAAAACTTTATCTATCTCAAGTACCATTGAGTTTGCATTTTCTTCATATAATCCAATAATGACTTATAGATGGTGGATTTGAGCTTGAGATCTGATTAGAGGTCAAGCATAAGTTATTAATGACATAGGTAATCCAACATTAGACTTAGAATTATCCAAGGCAATAGATCCTATATTTTTCTCATTATGACTTGAAATCCAATGCACACAAGTCTCTTTCATGTTTCAAGACCAACTTGAAGCCTTAAGCAAACCTATATGTGTTAGTGGGCTGAGTGACTACAAACTTGAGATGGATTACATTTATGTCACTTCACTAATTTATTCAAGACATTATTATTCTTTAGGTATTTCATGTATCTCATTACTCATCATAGATTCATTTAGCTCTATGAATCATCATTTCAAGTAAGAGTTATTGCATTGTATGTAAAAGGTAGACCTATAGGTCTACAAACCTATAGGTCTACCTTTTGGTCATTTTAGGCTAATTGGATATGCATGTTTGACAATTTTGGAATTGATAAAAAAATCTTGATATCCAAAACCTGTTTATAAGGTTTTATCCTTCAAATAGTATCGATGATCTAAAACTTGTCACCATTTTAGTCACTTCTATATAGGTAGGGTTATGACATAATCATTGGGTTACCAATTTGAAATATAATTAGAGGTTAATATGGGGTAACCAAAAATTATATATATATATATATATATATATATATATATAAATGTTGTTCATCATATTTATAAACTCATATATATATATAATTTTTGGTATATATATATATATATATATATATATATATATATATATATACCAAAAATTATATATATATATGAGTTTATAAATATGATGAACAACATTTTAATATAGCCTACAGGCATTGAACCTAACAAGAACTTCAAAACCTTGGTGTAAACATGTAATTTCAACTTATGAAGCTCTTTAATCAATATCCAATGCCACACGTGCCAAAATAAGACATAAATTATCATGTATGAATATTTTTAAAACTCTATGTGACCTTTACTATTTATCTCATGACACAAACCTTTTTAAACTGCCATTCCAAGGAGAAAAATGAGCCTTTGGGGTTTATAAGTAGTTTTAGACCATATTACCTTCTTAATGATTATTAATAAAGGAGGGGTGACTAATATGATAAAAATTTACATTTATTTGAACCTAATTAGTACCCCCTACATTGTAAAAAAAATTAGACCTTGAATCTCACCATATTGTATGGAATGAACACTAGAGATATGCCTTTGTGAGCTTGCCAAGGGAGCGATGGAGGTAAAGAAACAAATTTTTCATATTTAAGACCTAAAACTTAATTCTAAGATTTTATTTTTCATGTATAATCTTAAAATACACGTTTTAACTCTATTCATTTAGAAGTGAATCTCCCAAGTCTATACAATTACTTAGGATTGCCTTCTTAGAGTGATTTCCTATAAGACTAACATCATCTAACATTCCAGACATGTGTCACTATTAAATAACTCCTCTAAAAACTTTTAAAAAGGTTTTTGTATGGAAATTTTACTTTTACATTTGTGGTAAATAGTTATATTCATTTTCCTTTGCATAAAACTTTACCTTAAACTTTACAAATTACCTTAAACTCTCAAAACAAGTATGACATGTTTATAAAAAGTGATGAAGACAATAATATGAATTTGAGGGGCACATAATAACATTTAAAAATATTATACCCATCCTTTTTCTCACCATGACATGACTAAGATAGTATAAGACCAAAATAACCATTACCTTAATTTTATCAAATTAACCTTAACTTATGCTAATAATGTTTTATAAAGACCCTTTAAGGACCACATAATGCATAAAATGGTTATGGAAAAGATAATAATACATAAAATGGTGATTTTTTTTATATAGGGGTTGATATTTTGACCTTGGGAGTAAAAATTGGTCAACAAATTGGTGATTCATAGGAGTAGCATGCTTACAATGCTTACTAGACTAGTAGCCTTGTCCTTCTATTCGGAAATGGAGTTATATTCACTCAAAATTACACCTGATCAAACCTTGAGAAACACAAAAAAAATTAATTGACCTAAAAACACACAAAAAATAAGGAAAACACACAAATCAAAGGAAAGAAGACATCACACATGTGTTAGCTAAGCACTTCGAGAAAATAAGACATAATAAAGCAACTAGTATATCACTAACCTCAACATATCTTCCTCTTCCTATATCAAATGGGAAGCTTGTGATTATTTTGATACATGAGGTGAATAATAGCATGAGGAAATTTTTTTGTTGGACCTTTTTCCTATTGTCTTCATCCTCATGTTAATTTCTAATCCTCTTGGCATGGTTTCAAGTGAAGTAATAGCAACAAACCAATAACCTATGAACACATTATCATTTTGTAGTTCAATATCAACCCTATATTTTTTTCTTGATCTTGAAGAGAAATTAAAAATTTATCCCATTATAAATTTTTAGAATAGATTTAACCTCATCTAATGAAGCTCTATTTAGGCACTCTTCTTGGGCCTCCATGACATCTTGAGTGACATCATATTACTTATTAGATATTACAAGTTTATCAAGCTCTTCAAGGAGCTTTTGCATACTCAATCTAAGCTACATCATGGTCTTCAGTTGGTATTTCTTGATCAACCTTCTCATGAGCATGATCTTAAATAATAAATTTACCTTTTCAAATAGCTTCAATATCTTTAAGGGACTCAATGTATTGTTACCAATCTTATTTTGGATTTTCTCTTTATTCAATCTAAATAAAACCAACTTGAATAGAATATTCCTCCTTATCTTTAAGAGCTATAGGGTTTTCAATAATCTCAAGCCTCTCTATGTAGTCATGATGTGATTTATATTCAACCTATTCAATTTTAACTTATTTCTCATTAGGAACAATTTCAACTCCATCCAAAACTTCAAATTATACTATTTATTCAAGATCACATTCCTACTAATTTAAAAAAAATTCACATTCATCCAAGACCTAACCTTATTCAACTAATATGTCTTCTAATTCAATATCAATTGTAACATAATTTACAATTTTTAACCCATCTTCAAGATTCACTTTCAATTCATCTTTAAAAACTAAGTTTCCTCTTTCTTCCCCAAGTGGACTACCAATGAAAATTTCTTCCTCATAGACACTTGAGTTGTCTTCATGATTTTTAACTAGAGCTTGATCTTCTCCTTTTACCTCCCATAGGATAGGTTTTTCCTCATGAAGAGAGATAGTGTGCGGGAAAGGAATATGCCCATGATTTGGATTCAGAGTTTATGGATATTTATTTCAAATTGAGGTATTGGGAATGGTGGACTCTTCTATAAATCATTAGAGAGAGACCAAATTTACTTGTGGTATAAATTCCTCATTCTTATTAATAACCACTTCATTATTCTCATAGATTTCTTGAGGCTCCTTAACAGTTGAAAATTTATTTTCACACTTATCAACTAATATATCACTCTTGTCTTGAATTCCTTCTTGGATAGACCTCCATTATGTAAGAGCTTGAGGTCCTTGAGGAATGAAAAGTGGGGTTTAAATAAACATAAGGTCTTCTCTGGTTTTAATCTCTAAATCTTATCTTGATTCAATCTCTATGATTTTAAATTCCAAAGCTTCAATTTTCTTGTCTATATTCTCTTAGAATAACTCTTATTGAGGATGGTCAATGACTTCATGAGGATATGGAGTATAGTAAGGATGATAAGGAGTGAAAGAGGGTTCATGAAACACCTAATCAAACTAACTCTGTTGTCTTTCCTAAATATCCATCTTTTATAATTAAATTGTACACAACTCATTATTCTCTAATGAGTCATTATATATAACTTAAAATAACCCAATAACTTACTCAAATTCAAAAGTTTAAAAAACTTTTTTTGTGCACTCTAGTTCTTTGTTTTCCATCTCATCCATTCCATCTTGATAAGCTTAAAAAGCTGGTGGAGGAGGGGAAGTAAGATAACATGGTTGAAGACAAATCTATCAATATGCATCATCATAGACATATGGGAAAGGTATAGGCTAATCATAAGACTGATATGGATCATAATGAGGATAAGATTGATAATATTGATAGTAAAAAGGGTAACATGTTTGATAAGATTGTTAAGGTATACAATTAGGGTCATATGAAGGTTTATAGGGAGTAACATAAGATTGATATGAATCATCATAATTTTGGTAAGGCTTATTATAAGATTGATAAGGAGTATAGTTAGCTTGAGATGTCTCATCAACATGCACAAAATTGATATTTACTTCAAATTAAACCATAATAACCTCATTAAGATAGTAAATTAAAAATTAAACTTACTTTAAATAAGTGTCTAGGTTGTTATAACTAGTTGATTGAGTTTAGAGTCACCATTGATGGTTTGAATGCCTCTAAAGGCTGATATGTAGAAGTACAACACCAATAATCCTTCAACTACATTAGACCTTAGTCCCCTCGAGTGTGTCAAAACTATTATAACCAAAATTTTCACCCTTATATTATTGTTCAAACCTTCCAAATTTGGGATAACATGGAGTCAATCATAGGTTATGGGTGACCTTTAAGTGGATTTAATCTAAATGTTAAAAGGATAGCCCCCCTTATTATATCACTTAGGCTCATTCACTAATCTATCAAATTATTAGGAAAAGAGAGACAAAGCCTATTATAATGGAGGTGATGAACCAAATAAGTTGACCACTACCAACCAACTATATATGCATATCAACCATGAGACTAACCTAGACAAACACTACTCCTAACCTTCCTCTTTACATTATCACTTCATGAGAAAGTTGTGAAAGATGATTGGGCTAGGAGGACTAATCAAGAGGTCATAGAGTGACACTAATGAATATACAACTCATTAAACCTTCAAATATCACTTAGACACTTCAAATAACCTATAAAGAAGCTTTGAAATTGAATATGAATTCTAGAGAAGGATAGCATGCCAAAGAAGCTAAGATAATCACTTGCCAAGATCAACCAACGATGCATACACATTGAAACCAGTCAAATGAGATAAAACTAGGAATTAATCATTGATTAAGGGCTTGAAAATTGGTAGGTATTTTCCATACCCAAGTGCAGGATGGATTATAAAACCAAAATATGTAACATATATAGATAAATGAGGGGGGGGATAGAGAGAGAGAGAGAGAGAGAGAGAGAGAGAGAGAGAGAGAGAGAGAGAGAGAGAGAGAGAGAGAGAGAGAGAGAGAGAGAGAGAGAGAGAGAGAGAGAGAGGAGTAGATGATTGAGATTTACAAGTACATACAAGCATTAAAAACAATAAAGGAGATATGTAATAACCTAAAACAATCTACATGTACATGTTTTGTTCTTTTGAAGCTTCATCTTTTTCCAAATGGCATAGGAGTTTTAAACCTTGCTTGACACCTTGATCTTGTTCCTCAAAACTACCCTCTCCTTGACTTTAAAATGGACAAGTGGAGTTTTTAATCATCAAACCATCTTGAGTCACTTTTTCCCCTATTCTTGAAACTTTAGACTTATTAATAAACTTCTAAAATTGACATTTCAATGATGATTACACATCTTAAGTGTCTTGAAGTCCACTTGGCCTTATTACACCTATCCTTGCTTGTAAGTGTCAATTCTTAATTTTACCATTACCATTTAAATTTATCTCCATGTATGGCATCTTAATATCAAAATAAACCTAAAATAACTCATTTGGAAACCCCAAACACTCTCAAATACTTAATCTTATACCTACAACTCTCACTAATACTAAATTACTTGTAGCCTTGAAAACATGCAAACCTCATTATGTAGAGGAATATACAAATTATATTATAAATTGAAGATATTTTTTAGTACACATTATCCCCTTATATATGCATATCAAATTTCATGACCCAAATTCGAGTGGAAGTACACTTATTAGCCTATTTTATCTCTTTAATTAGGTCTCCATTAGCTCTCTAAGCCTAAAAAATAAGAATTTGATATTGACTTATCCCACATGTTTGAAATATACAAAAAGTGTTTGATTCACTTTCCCTATCCTATTTACATGCTCCATGTCAGTTTTGGGCTTTTTAGGCCTTGTGTAGGTATGTAAACCATGAAATGGCAAAAAAAACTAGTCTTTCACAAGCCTTCTTCACACTCCCTTCAATAACTAGACTTGTTTGAGAATTTAAAAAATTAAATGTATGAATTTTTATACCTAATTAGATATAAAACACCTCAATCCATCCTAACTAATGGGTTACATCTATCCATAATCTTTTATACCCTATTTTGAGCTCAAATCCTTGAAAAATCATGGCATTAACTAAATTCATATAGTTATAGGTACTATAAAATATCATATTTATGGTATTATTATAATTAATAATGATTTTTATATTGTTTCAATTTTAATAAAATAAGTTTTAGGTGCTTAAGAGATAAATCTCTCTCAATTGGTCAAATCCAGTCCTCTAGGCAGCCTATGAGTGCCTTGCACTCTTAAGGATTGTTCATAAAGCTTAGGCATTATATGAAAATTTAAATTATATGAATCATGAGTTAATAAGGGTATCATATTAATTATAATATCTTATCTATCATACATCTCTTCATGAAATGTGTGAGCAAGTATAGGAAATTCTTAAACTGATAGACTCTGCATTTGTGAGGTCAAGAGAGATATGAGTTTAAAAAATGAGAAACGGTGCTTTATTTTGGTCTACAAAACCTTTTTAAGGTATTTAAAACTAATTTTTACTTGTTCCAATGGTAATATTCACCCCTTTTCTCCATGTTCCTACTATATCCTCCATTTTCTCATGCCTAGGGTTTTGGAGCCTAACATTATAAGAGACCCTATATACACATAATATTTTAAAATTAATGACGCTTTTTATCTACACAGTGGGCATACCATTGGTTAATTTTAGGATTTTTGTCCCTTTTTCCACTTTTTATCTACACACTTGTCTCCTAAAAACCTTATCCCTAAGCTTGTTATTCTTTATTGCACCCTCCTCGAGTCATTTCCCACATGTTATCCTCCTTTTCCTCACCTTAGTATCCTATTTTTAGTCATTTTTACTAGGTTTATTGGGTCAACCCTGTATAGTTTTAGGTAATTTTCACTTAGGAACTAGTTTGGCTATTGGCTGACCTAGTTCATGACCTAGAGAATAATTATCCAAAATTGTGCTAGGTCAATTAGGTTGACCCTATTAGCCAATTATTTTGGAATGGTTTAGGTAAAAATACACCTATATATACAATATCATTTCACCATTATTTATAGAAGATAATAATAATTAATATATATTATGCATCTACTTATTAACCATTTTACTTGAGGAACAAGCTTAGGGTTCCATACTTTCTTTGGAGATACGGATCTTGTCTTGTGGATAAATATTCTGGATGCATTAATAGGTTGTGTAGCCTAGATCTGATTTTTATTTTTAATCCTTACATACCAAAACAACCTCTTGTGAATCACCTTGGCCAAGGGAAATATTGAGGCTTGGTGGGTTCATCTTCAAAGGTAAGTATTCCTAACTTTGTTCCTCTTTTGTAAGAGTAGATAGATATGCATTTTTACTTCTCTTCCATGCCATTAGGATTTTTTATACATTGATGTGAGTATATATCTCTTATGCATGTTTACTTTTATTATTTATAATACCTATTTTGTGCCACAAGATTTGGTGAGCACTAGATTATATTTACTTTACTTGTTATTAGTTTAGTGAGATATTAAACCACAGGAGTCCCTTATGGGTATTTCATTATTGTGCTTGACTTGAGGCTTTGGAACCCTCCATATCACTATGTATTGTGATAAGATATCCCTTAATTAGGTCTAGTGGATCCTCATATTGGTCATGTTCTTGCTTAACAAATGTGTCCCCAATTAGAAGTGTATGGTATGATTTATCTTCTCTCAGTTAGGATTGATTTATAGACATGATGCATTTATGATTGCATAAATTTTGGTGAACCTTATTAATTATTACTTGCATGCTTAAAATAGATGACATAGTCTAATTATGTGGTTTTTAAATATACCATTTAATTACACTATTTTCTCTTTTATGCACACACTACCAAATCAAAAAATATTAAAAATCATTTTAGCAATTGTCTACCCAAGGCCTACCTACTTGGATTTCATCACCAAGGGGGAAGCTGACTTGGTTTTCTAGCCAAGTATAAACATGTGGTTAATGTATATTATGGTTAAACACCTGACACCCTTATCACTATGGTGTATCAAGTGATGGGTTAAGCCCCAATATGAAGTAGGTACCATTGCCAATATAAATCCCTTTTAGCCCAAACATCCTAAAACTATCCTTAGATTGCTTTCTAGTTCCCTACAACCAAGTTCCTATCATATCTAAAAATTATATTCTAATAATATAATAACATTAAGGTTGACCACTTACTTAACTTTTACTTTCCAAGTTTATTGCTTGATCTTTGATTAGTTTTATTTATTATTGAAAAAAATTGCATTAGCCAGTGTTGGTACAAGGTTTTTTGCTTTGTGCCTCAATTAGATCATCCTCATTGATTCAATTGATTATGTGTTTCCCTTCATTTATTGCTTTCAAAAAGTACATGTAAATTTTTTATTGTTTTATTACATATTAATTCTTTTTGACACATTCATTTATAGACTACCTATTTTTACCCTACTCATTGTACTATGTTAACCCTATTGACTATGTATAGTTTCCAGCCTCTATTTTTTGTACTAAGTTGACTCTATTTACTCTCTACATTTTTTAGCCCTTGTGTTTATTACTAGGTCAACCTAGTTGAACCTATATAGTTTGTTGTCCCTTTCAATTTCCTTGATTTTTCATCTCTCTTAAATTTTTTAGTCTTTCTTTGTCATTATGAACTTTTTATTTAAATACAATACTAAATTGACTTCAATAGATATGATGATTTTTACCAACCCTCATAGGGTCTACCATAAGTAGAGTAGGGATCCTTTCCTAGATTAGAGTAATGTTCATATATCCACTTGTATAATAAACTATGGGACCCTTCATCATTCCTCTTTATAGTGTAATCCTCTAATCTCACTTGAAGATCAACTTGAATTAGAATATAACCCTGAAATGCTCTTATTTATCTCTAAATTTCCTCAACATCAAGGAAAGGATCCTTCTACCATTTACCATCTCATGATTAGTGGTCAAGTTGAAGATCCTAATTCACCTTCTCCCACATTCTCACATGGATTTAGGGGTACTATTTTATTTTATTCTCATCCTTTCCCTCTATTATGATCCCTTCTCACACCATGACTTCTTCTTATTTAACTTATTTCATCTCCATGCCTAGTTATCCACTAACATGGAGGTTTTATATCTAGTGGGCATCTCTTAAGACCCACTCTCGTTAATTCTTCCACTAGTGTGTCATTTTATACCGAAAGTAATCATACTTCTAGTGATTCTTCTTCTCTTCCCTTCACTAGTCCATCTTTAGCCACACAAGAGAAAATTTACACTATTTCCTCACATTCTAATGGTTCCTCTCAATCTCTTACCAATACAAATAGTGGTACCCAAGACACTCTTTCCAATGCTAATGCTTCAAATAATACTAATAGTGCCAATCAAACCCATCAACTTCTATTACAAATAATTAATCAAATGAATACTTTTCAATCTTATGATACAAATCAAATGATGAGAATGAAAAATCACCTTTTCCACCTTTAAACTCATCCTCAACCAATGCTTTAGGGCATTCATAATAAAAATGTTCCCCCACCTCCTCTTATATATTCCCATTTTAATCTCATCCTCCAACCTCCTCTTTTAAACAAGATGATTAAACATCTTCAAAATGAGCCTCTTAAAACTCAAATTTCTAATATTGATATAGGAGGTATCACCCACACCATTTTTTACAATGGATCAACTAATCCTACTCTTCATCTAAAAGCATTTAGAAATCTATATAAAGATTGGGTCAAATTGAATACCTTTGTCACTACCAAGATCTTAGCCAAAACTCTCATAGGTGATGCTTTATATTGGTATAAAAAACATAAAACTCATTCTATTACTAGTTTGGAATATTTATTGAATGCTCTAGTCCAAGAATTCAAAACTAGTGATCTTTTTGAAAATACTTTGGCCCATTTCATAAATTAGAATCAACTTGAAAATGAAACTACCCAAGTTTTTTTATAAAGTGGAAAACATTGTCCAACAAATGTGAACATAATATGGATGATGATAACCTTTTTTAATCTCTTTACCAATGACATTTTTCTCAAGTTTCAATATTATGTTCGCACTCTCTCTCCATGTACTTTGGAGGACACCATAGACTAAGAAAAATTTCAAGATTTTCTTATGAATTAATTCAAGTTAACCCAACCTTTTGTAGGTACTCATATCTTACTTAAGAACAAGAATCATAATTCTACCAATGATGGTGTCATAGACTGTTATGATACCATTCACACTATTCAAGCTATTGTTCTTAACCAATATTTGGAACTAACTACCCCTTCTCAACAATACACCAATCCTAATTTATATTTACCTAATACCATTGATATTCACAAACCTTTATCCTTTGTTGAATTACTAATATGTCTACCTAGGCCTCTTCCATGAGAACTTGATCCTACTCATCCTATGAAATCTTGGTATGATCCTAATAAGTTTTGTTGGCTTCCTGCTTGTTGGGGTCATTCTCATGAGACCTGTAGGTAACTTTGAAATTTATCAATGTATTTTCTTCTTGGTCCTAATTTTGATCATCACTATATCATTAAAAAGTGTCAATAAGTCTATGACATTGATTTTAAGGCTCATAACACACATACTAAATCTCAAGCCTTGAATAAAGATAATTCTCATTTGGCTATCTATAAAGACCTTATTCTAAATCACCAACCTAATCAAGATAACTAATACAAGCTCACCCTTCTTCTAATAATGTAGAAATTCTTATTGACCCAACTCCTAAATATAATGTGGTTAATATGACTAATATGCAAAAGGTAGTTAATTTCATTGATCCTCAACCTATCTACATCCCTCCATTATCTCTCACATTTTGTGTTATCTAATATTCTTATGTAACTCACTCAAATGAGTTGGGCAAGATGACCTTATCACTTTAGATAAACCAATTCCAAATCTTCCCTTGGATAACAATTCTCATTCTATTTATACCATCCTTCCATCTTATTTACTTGACAACAATGATAATCAATCTTCTATCAACACTTCTTCCACCAATTCTCAAAACCAACCTAAACTAACTATGATGCTAAGAATTTGATGATAGAAGGGATGTTAGATCAATTGTTAGTCTCAAAATGAAATCAAATTGACAAAAACACAGTAATAAAATCTTAACACCTCCATGCCTAGATCATAGGGGGAGCTTGGTGAACAAACAAAAAATGACAAAGGTCAACTAAAATGTAAAAAATCATACCTCTCTTACCTTTATTAAATGTTATAAATGATGTTATCATTATTTTTCTTGGATTTTTCTTCAAAGTTATTCATCAATGGAGTTTGGCTATCTCAATCTCCTCTTAGCACCATGTTCATGCTTGGCTTGATTTTGTCCTTATAATGCTATGCATCTGTTTCATGAATCAAATCTAGATTTATAACTCTACTATGTTTCAAGCTCTATAAATGAGAATCTCTAGGCTTGCATTTATAAGATTTGAAATTAACTTGGAATGGGTTAAATCTTAACCTTGGTTTTCTTAGTTAATACTAGTAGGGTTAAGAGGTGTCAAAAATCTTATGATTAGCATGAAATAGGTGTGCTTTGAGATATTTTAAATTTGAACAACACACAAAATGTAATGATTAGATTTTTAGGATATCTTAATTTTCCTTTTTGATAATTGATTTAATTGATCATGGATAAATTCAATTAGGATTTGGTTTAGGATTTGCAAGTTAATTAATATTTGTTAGGCATTTGGACATTTGTTTTAAGATTTGATTAATTCAATGTATGTATTTGCCTATTTTAATTGATTTATAGGCCAAATTGATTTAATTTCATGGTTATGAATCCAATTTTGAAACATTTATAAATTCTTGGGCTATATGTGCAAAGGTTGGCAAGAATTGGTATAAAGTCAGATATGGAGCCATTGGTGGCCAAATTTATATGTCTATAGTTTTCCCCTATTTGGGAAGGTGTTAAAAGTTTTAATCATAGTAATGTCTTCTCAATTAATACAAATATTCTGTGTTTATGATTTCAATAATGAATGATGAACTATAGCTTTCCCCTCGAGGGAGTGGTTGGAAAAAGGAGATATAAAATAGTCCCTTGAAAGAAAGAAGTTAGATGAGGGGACCAACCATATGAAAATGATAAGGTGATAACACAATGATTTTGAAAAATCAATCTAAATCACTGAGAATGTAATTGGGATGATGTAAAATGGTTTGCCCAAAGGTGGTTATAAGCATTGTACCCTGATTATGGTAAAATGGTTTAATAACATAATGATTTGCCCAAAAGTAGTTATAATCATTGAGAAGATGGAGCTTCCCCTAGTTAGGATAGAAAACAAGATAACAACATGCCCCAGGTGGGTATAAGAAAGTAAATGATTAGTGATAACATAATGATTTTCCTAAATTTAGTTATAATAATTGAGAATGCAAGTGGGATGGTGTATAATGATTTAAACATAGGGGTTATAATAATTAGACACTGATTATGGTAAACGTGATTAATAGTTGATGATTGAAAACATGATGATGATAAATTGATACAAAGGATAAATATGAATTTAGGAAACTTGATAATAGGGGGATGCTCATCTGAACTAACAAAGGTTGAAATTATTTTGTTATTTAATTACTCTGTGTGGAATATGATTCGGATCAGATTGGGATTATTTTTGGTGTTGGTGTTGAGGAGATGTCATTGATGTCATTGATGGTGTAGATATTTAGAAGCTAATTCTATATATATATATATATATATATATATCACATGATGGTAGGAATCATGATAGAACACCATGAGGACTTGGCCAAAATATGCATAAGGATTGACTCTTACAATCCAATACTCAAGGGAAAATAATACATATATGATAAAAACCATGATGATAATGATGATGTATGAATATGGATTGATTCAAAAATAAATGTGTGTAAGGAATCACCCAATGAAGACACATAGATTGAATCAAGGTAATAGTGCTCTAAGAAAACAAATAGGCACATAAAGAAATATAAATAAACAAAAACAAACAAAAAAACAAGATGATGCACATTGACCATAGAAAATAGGTGAGAACTTAAAAAACAAACATGATGGGGGAATAGAAGAAAATTAAGGGGGTAGAAAATCTATCTCCATATGTAATAGGTAAGTGGATGTTGCCTACATAGTTATGTGGATGATATATCCAACAAAAAATTCAAGCCAAATGTAGTTCTCCCAAGAAATGGGAATAAAATGATGACTGATGAAATAAACATGATGGAAGAATAGGATAAAACTCATAAAATGATGAGAGAATAGGATAAAAGGCCAAAAAAGATGGGGAAACTAGGGAAAAGGTGATTTTTTTGACATAGATAGGGTTCCCATAATCCTTAGGGAAATTAAGTGGTCAATGTTTTTGTTTTTTCTAAAAGGTTTTCAATTTTTTTTTAGAATTTTGAAGCATCTCAACTTGATTGAGAATGACAAGATACTATATGGTCCAAGCTCACAAAATGGAAAAAATTGAAACGATGCTTACAAAATGGTGAGATCATGATGTAAAAGGGGGACTAATCTGACCTCAACATGAATTGAGCATGACCCACATAGTTTCAAAATAGCCTTAGTTCATAGTAGTTCCACCTTACAGTCGAGGAATTTGACGAGTTTGGCATCCAATTCAAAAAAAAAGGCACAATTGATATGATGGTGTAGTATGGCATAGGCATGGATAATTTATATGTCAAGTCAAAATAAACAAATGTTTCCCCTAGTTTTCCCATAGGTCATTAAAAACTAGGATACAATGGATTATATCAATGATATTAATTTGACCATAAGTGGTTATAATTAGTATTAAGACCAGTGAACATTGATTTACCCTTTTCGGTAGATATAATCAGGATCACATAAATAAACATTATTAGAAGATAAATAATAAATTAAAGATGGAACTACCAAACTTCTGTCCTACTACTTAAAAATACTATCTCTATCTAGAATGCTTGAAATAACTACTAAAATTGATCTAATTATTCATGCTAAGAATGTGAAACCAATAGATGAACCAAGGTCAAATAGTCTAAGATAGGATGGATAAAAAAATTCTTAGGTTAATAAAATGGAATGGTATAATGGATAAGTGATAGGATAATGATTGGCTGGTAAAATGATAGGATGGTAGAATGGTATGGTATAAAGAATCATATTGATAAAATGGTAAAACATGAAATGGTCCTCATAGGAAATACATTGAATCAGTCAAGAATAATACCATTTGAAGTGTATAATGTTCATAGGCTCATCATGTTCATCCCCATCTATTATGGTGAGCTTGTATGTTCCTACACCATAATATAAAAAAAATGATGAAAGGACTAACCCAGTTGGGTTTGAACTTACTTTTATGCTTCCTTTTTGCCATGGTATTCTTTTGATTTTCTTTGAGAATAAGATCACCATGTTTGATTTGTCTATGTTTCACATGCCAATTATAGTGAGCATAGAGTTTATTTTGATAGTATTTTAGATTATTGATTACATCTATGAGTTTATCATAGAGTAACTCTATCTCTTACAAGAGAGATACTCAATAGTCATTGTCATCCAGAACATGCTTGCAAGAGATGCATAATGAAGGCAACTCAACCTTAATGGGAAGAATGGATTTAGTAACATAATCAAGTGAATATGGAGTGGCTCTTGTTGGGGTGTGGTAATTGGTGCACCCAAAGGGCATGTAATATCTAAAGGTTCCAATTATGACTGGCATCATTGACATTATTTTTAAGAATGTTGGCAATGGTTTTATTTGATGCTTCATCTTGGACATTACCATGAGGGTAATATGTTATGGATAAATTTTGAGTAGGGAAAATGTCCCAATAGCCATGCACCCTAAATTTACATATCAAATTAAGGTGTCATAACAACACATTAGATTTTTAAAAAATTACTCATTTTAATATATTGTCGTAACTACTTATAAGTAAGGTTTCAAGGTCTAAATCATTATACATTTTATGATATAATAAATTTTATCATGAGAGGTCATAAAATACTTTTTTAAACCTATGACCAAAATTTAACCTTTAGAATACCAATATCTATGCATTAGAGTATCAATACTTGAGTCTTACTTGTCAATATGTAATTGGTTACTTTTAAATTTATAGAGTAAATATTAAACAATTATTAGATAATACAAGCTTAGCTTTTAGTTCACTTTAATATTTATACACACCATATGTTTTATTAATGAAGCACAATTGTAAAAAAATTGTGTTCTACAATTGGAACATGTACCACTACTAGGACCTTTCCCCTAATATAATACTTGACACAAATATTTTTAACATCCTTGTTATTTAATGATATACCATTATTAGATATAATGTTGAAAGTGATACCACAGCAGTAGATGAGATGGTTGAAGATGAATTCTTAAGTTTGCTTTCTAGTCATGTAAGTGAGCGGTATAGCTTTAAAAAACTTAGTGAAATATTCTATGGTGATAAGGATATATTTATGGTAATTTGATGAGGTGGGGTTTATCTTCACAATGATGTAAAAGCCCCATGTAGAAAATGGCCATGGTTTTAGCATTGTTTTCAAAGTCTTGGTTGCGACATGAATCAGATTAGCATGCCATTGACACTTATCATATCTTTGACATATGCAACTACATCTATGTCTATTATTTACCAATAATAATTAGTATGAAAGACCATTTTAGATAGGACTGACCCATTAGTGTGTGTTCCACATACCCCTTTATAAACGTTCCATAATTCTAGTATAGATTCTATCAAAGGTAAACAATGAAGTAGAAATCCATCAAAATTGTGATGGTATAGGGTTGGTCTGAGTAAGGTATAACATTTGGCATTGTGGATGAAAGCTTTGGTTTATTTTTAAGATAAGCATAGTGGTAAAACATTGTCATGTAAATAAGCATATAGGTTTGAATACTTGGTAGATCTAGGACCAAAAATATATTAGATCATTTCAATAGTTGAAGGGTCATGAGTTAGCATTAGTAGATTCTCAATGAGAAACTAGTAGTCTTTTTCCATGTTTTCATGTCAAATGAGTGACCCAATGGTATCCATGGATTTTCTTATTTTATTTATTTCCCATTTTATATGTTTAAACTAGATGTTGACAATTTTTTCTTGAGAGTGTCGACCATGGCCTTATCTAGAACCAACTTGTCATCTTTAGTCTAAAATTTGTATGTGACTTGATTGATGATTAATTATGAGTCACCATAAAACTTTAAATGATGTATGCTCCATTGGAATAATTTTAAAATCCCTACAATGAGTGATTCATATGTTTCCATGTTTTTGGTACAAGGAAATTTGATTCTGAATTATTTAGGGATTAAACCCCCCTATAGAGTGATAAACAAAAGGCTTACCCTTGATCCATGTGTTGTGAATGACCCATAAAAATACAGATTCTAGTGATGCTCCTCAAGAGGTGTTGCAGTGATGGTCATGATGGATTAGTCAATAAATTGGAATGTTAATGGCTCTATGTCTACAAGTGGTGATTTAGTAAGCTGATCTACTAAAGGTTACCCCTTAATGGCTTTTTGGTTTACATACTCTACCTCAAACTCACTAAGAAGCATGATCCATTTGGCCATATGGCCTTGTAGCACTATTTTAAATAGTACATTCTTGAGTATATATACTTTTTAAATAGCCATGGTTTTATTTTTCAACATGTAATTTCATAATTTTTGAGCTATGAAAACCATGGCTAAAAAATATTTTTATATGGGAATATAATTATGTACATATTCTACCAGTGTACAACTTATATATTACATTACATGCTATTTTCCATTATCATTGTGTTAAGATAGAAGTGTCCCTAGGGCATTGTTGGTAGTTGACAGATATAAAAAGAATGGTTTTCCTAGTGTAGGAGGTAATAAAACTAATGGATTCACAAGATAGTCCTTTAGATATTGAAAATCTTTTTGATAATCGTCATCCCAAAAAATTGTTACACCCTTCTTCAAGAGGTGTGTAAATAAATGACACTTATCGACTAATTGATATATGAAGCATCTGATGGATTGGATCTTGACCTAAAAAATACAAAGCTACTTTATATTAATCAATGGTAATATCTCTATCATATCTCATACTTTGGCTAAATTGACTTTAATGCCCCTATGAGACACATTGAAGCCAAGAAATTTGCCGAAAGTAACTCCAAAAACACATTTCTTGGGGTTGAGTCTAAATTTGTATTCACGTAGTCGCTCAAATATCCTCCTCAATGCTACTAAGTGATCATCCTTGGTCTTTGATTTTCCTAGTATGTCATTGATGTAGTCTTCAATAATGCCATGCATCATATTGTGAAATATGACTATCATGGATCTTTGATAAGTGGCCCCTACATTCTTGAGTCCAAATGGCATAACCTGACAGTAGAATATTCCTTATAGAGTGGTGAATGCTATCTTATGTTGATCTTTTAGTATGATTCTGATTTGATTGTAACCTAGAAATTTATCCATTAGTGAAATTATCTCATTTCCCATTATGGAATCAACAATAATGTCAATTTTTGGAAATGGAGATTCATCCTTAAGGCAAGATTTTTTCATGTTTTAGAAATCAGTATAGATTCTAATTCCCTCTATATTTTAATTGACTAACATTACATTATAATTCTATTTAGAATAGTCAATTGCCTTGATACATCTCATTTTCAAGAGTTTTTCTAACTCTTTCTTGACTAATACAAAAATGTGAGGATGTATTTTGCATTATTTTTATTCACTAGTTTGGCATCAAGATGTAACACAAGTGATGAAAAACCAAGGTGGGGTCCAAACTAGGCATGTCAGAATAGGCCCATGTAAATATATAGACAAATTCTATTAATAGGGATATTAAGACTTCATGCTCTTCCTTAGTGAAAAATACACTTAATTTAATACATTTTGGGTCTGATAGAGTCTTGATGTTTACCTTTATTATGTCTTCCACTAGAAGGGTTGAAACATCTTCAAGGATAATAGTAAATGATTTGAATTGATTAATAATGTTAGAGTCCTCAGTTAGGACTAGCTCTTTGAGTTCTTCTAGACATGAGGAATTAGAATATCCCAAGGGGAGATATGGCCATGTGACAAAAATAGTTGGAAAATCTTATATGATTCAATTGAAGGCTTGTTGTTCTTCAAGACTAAATTCAAATCCATAGACATTTTCATCATTGTTAGTTTCTTGAATGAGTTGATCAAAATCATGATGTTCTTCAATACTAAACTCAGATTTGTATAAAATTTCATCATTAGTGGGATCCTAGTCTAAAATTGATTAAGGTTGAACACCCCCATCTAGTGGCACCTAAAATAGGTTTTCACCACTATACTTGCCTTTTTATTTACTTTTTTGTTGGTCATAAAGTGCCTTAAAGAGGTTTTCACTTTGGGACCTCAATGTTTTATTCAATTGTCTTTGGCTAAGGGTGTTTTCCCACTCTCCAAAATAGGATTTAGGATCTAATTTGATTGAGAAACCTGATTTATGATCTCCCAATAGAACATTGTCCCTAAAGATGAGTAAATCATATATGCTTCATTGTTTTGAAACTCATCAATTGAAAAATAAGATTCTTGTTGGTCATGATCTATCATTTAGGGATAATATAATGGGAGTGATTTATGATGAATGACTAGTCAGAGGGTAAAAATGACATGATTATCAAATAGGTTGGTTTGGGATAAGTCATCAAATTAACTATAATCATACTCTACTTCGCTATCATCATCATCATCACTAGTCATTGGTGATGGAACTCGAATAAGATATGTGGGGTTACCCCCAAGGAGTTTAAATCCAAGCGCATAGGTAATTTTGTACTTAGTCATAGAAATTAGCTCAAGTGTTCCTTGTTAATTTGACCCAGGGATACCTCCTTCATAGTATTTATTTGCCATGATCCTATTAGGAATAAGATACTTTACATTCTTGTAACAATTATCCAACTTGTCATTATATAACCATGATTCATATCCTTAGAGAGGGTCCTATTCTTGGATAGAGGATAGTATAAATATGATAGGTCCTAGACTATATAGTTTATCTTTGCCCTTTTGTTGCCATTCTAGATGAAATGGTTTGGTTTTAGGTCTTTTAAAGGACTTGGTGTTCTAAGAAAAAATTTCAATATGAAAGGTATCATGCATCATGTATTCTCCTAGGCCATTAGCTGAAATGAAAAATGATTGGAAGCTTCAAGAGGTGGTATTTTGGAAAGTGAATCAAGAGTATCAAGTTAAATGTAGTTAGACTCTAGTAAATCAAGGAGTATGTATTTTCCCTTATCCTATTTGGAAATTATATTTATACCAAAATGGTAGTTATAACTCTTAAACTCAACCTCTAGATGTTTGTAATGTTTGTATGGATGTAAATCTCCTGGTATAGAAACCTCTATTATTGAATGGGAAAACTTGATACATTGATGCAATGTTGATGGGACTGAATGAATCTCATGTAGCCAAGGTCTACCCAAAAGCATATTGTATGACAATTTAAGATCTATCACATGGAAAAGTGTATCATGGGCCAAAGGCCCTAGGATAGTTAGTACACTAATAGTGCATTGTGATTCTCATTCTTCATTATCATAGTCTTTGATGGTTATTGTTTCTAATTAAATATATTTTGTAGTGTACCTAAGAAGCTTGATGAGTTTTAGAGACACTATGTTTTGACCCAATCCATTGTTGACGAGGACATGTTTCATTTTTTGCCTCTTTATGTAAAGTTATATATATAATGGATTATTTTGTAGTGGGCCAAGGGATGACATATTGCTTTAGTTTAAAGTTTATTTTTGGGATGGAGTGAGATGTGCAACTAGAGCTTGAAATTTATCAAGGAATATGTCATTTGGAATTGTGGATTGACTAATGAACTCTGTAAAGATCTTTTTATGGATAGTTGATGTGCGTAATAAATACAAAATGGATATTTGTGATGGAATATTTTGTAATTGTTCCACAATGTCAAACAAATTTACTTAGATAGTGGTAAATGGCTTATTCTGAGGTAGAATGATTGGTTGGATGATAGGTGAAGTGGTAGATGGTTATAGGCCTGATATGGTAATCCATTTTTAGTGAGTTGTTATTACATAATTAGGATTAGGTATAAGACCACTATTTATTAAAAAAAATGGTGGTAGAGGGGGACCGGATGAGATAAGTCTCAATTATCAATGCACTTATGCGTGGTCATGGGATAATGATGAGTTATCAATATAAGGTCCTAACATGGGAATCCCTACTTATTGGTTTGCTTATGTGGGGTCCCAAGTCAAGGAAATATTACCAAAAGGGTTTATTTGATTTGGTATGATCATAGTAATAGTATTTTATGATTGATATTTGGTCTTGGATTGATTGAAATCATTGTAATGCAACCTCTTGCAATATGGACTAAGACTAAGTTATAGTCATAAGCAATTACATGGTATGTATATTGGTTATTGACATCATTATGACCTTGGTTTTGTCCATTGTATTGATGTTGTTGGTTTGTCTATTGGTTTTATTAAGTCTGTTGGTTTGGCATTGGTTTTTTATGTTATTATTATTGATGTTACATTGGCCACTATTGTTGTTATTGTTGTTTTTTTATTGTTGTTGTTATTGTTGTTGTTTATTGTTATGTTGGGAAAAAGGATTCTAATAAATGTTAAGTCTCTAATTAGAGGTGGAAGCTCCATGGTCCAGTGTGATCTCTCCATTTTCCAACATATTTTGAATTACATGTCTAATTTACACACAATGTTGTAAATTATGGCCATTGACCCTATGAAAATCATAGAATTATTTTGGCTTGTACCAGTTTGGCATGTTTGTACCCTCATGGAATTGTTATTTTAAAACATGATATCTAATAAATTTAGTTGTTGTGAGATTGCAAAAGAATAATTTTATGGCTTTTCATGGTTAGTAAAAGCATGAATAGTAGTCACATTTCTCCTTGGAGGGGGAGGGTTTTATAAAGTCATAGGTTGCTACATTTATTTCATTTGCTACACTAGTCTGGGTTATTATGCATGTTGTGGCTTCTAAAAAGGTTATTGGTTAAGAGTAAACTAGAATGGTGGTGTAGGCTGAGAAGATGATGTTTGCACCATTTGCACATGTTGTGACTCTGTGACTCTATTTCCTACAACATTTTTGTTGTGATTGAATTGCTTTGGTATATCATTAGTATTAGCTTGTCTTAGTTATGATGCTTGCACTTGGACTAGATGTTGGTTTTGACCACTATTCTAGTTTTGATTCTGTCCATTATTTTGATTAGATGAGGTTATTTTAATGATCCCTTTGTTGATAAGGGATATTTCAATCACTAAACCTTTGTCAATAATTTATTTAAATATATGTTCACATTACAACTCCAAATAGTAAGATATCTCACTATGTATATTTATGGTAAACACAATGGCTAATTACTTGTTGGGTAGACTATGGGTGAATTAGCTTGTAAGGGCTCTCCATCACTACATATAACTTGCAAAGCTTTCACCTAGTTTTTTCTTTACTGGTGTTAAGTTGACCAATGAAATATCATGCTCAAGATTGTAAGATGAGTGTTCCACAAAATTATCTAAAATACCATCAAAATCATAAAATGAAATCTTTGTTAACTTTAGGAACCATTCCAAGGCTTGTATAGCTAGACTTCTTGGAAATAACAATAATAAGTATATATGACTATAGGCCACTGGTTGGCATGCAATAAATAATTATGTTAGATGTGCTTTGGGGTTACCTTTCCCATTGTATTTATCAAACTTTGGTGGCTCATAACCTAAAGGAAATCATATCTACAAATAATCTATGTCAAAAGAGTAATAGCACACATCATCTAACTCAAACTTTTTGACTTATTTCCCAACTTGGATGGAGGCAATTACATCCTTCATTTGTTGAAGCTCTTATTTGAGGAAAATAGGATGATTATTGGCTGAAGGTGGAAGCTAAGCAATGACAAGTAGATTACTTTGACTAGGGTATGATGGATGTACTTTCTAGGGAAGTTGAATTATCTAGGAAATGGACCAGGAATATGCATGCATGGATTAGGGTGTGATTATTGAAATTACACATACTACAGTGTAATATTCTAGTTGGGAATATTAATGTTGGAATGGTGGAATATGACTATACTATGATTGTTGAGGTTGAATAGGGACATGTTGATGACTACTCAAACCTTACAAGTGAGGGGGAAATTTTGAACCAAGACCATGTCTCTAAACTTATGGCACATTCTGCATGAAATGTAATTATTACCTAATAGGTATTTGAGGAACATTAGAACCTCTTGGCTACATGAATCCCTATTGGGAAGTGGATGCATGTTGGATACTTATAATCTATCATTGACTAATATTTACACATTATTGGTTAGATATCATTTGGTTTTGGATCAACATATTAGTCTATGACTGAAGAGGTATGTTCACTACTACCTAGTGAGGTAGAACATTGGTTACCCCCTATTAAGGTGGTAATATGTTTTTCATTAGATTTGTTTATATATTTGATGGTACCTGCTGTTATGGAATATTACTAGTCACCTATTGGCATGGAGTAAGATTCATTACATTTTATTTTAGCATGGCCTTGATTGTAGGCTGACTACTTAATCCTTATTATTGGGTGATAGAAGAAGTAATTAGTTGAGGATTAAAGCTATTTGGTTGAGGTTGGGATGTAAAAAATCCTACTCCTTAGGTTTTTTAATCACTAATGGTGATGGTTAAAGTCACATTTGGTTGTTGACTATGTGCTTGTATGTTAACACCAATTTGGTTTGGATTGGACATTGCTTATGCATTGTCCACTATATTTTGCTCACTATTCTGCATAGAAGCAGAAAACACTTGCTCAATGGTTGGGGTATCAAACATGTTATTGAATAAAGTGTTTCATGTAAGTGGATCTAAACCTTAATTTTCTTAACCTACTAACTCAAATAACACTCTTATTGAATGGAGTGACTAAATAAGAGGTGAATTTAACATTGTCATACTGTTAAAGTTATGTGATAGGTTTTGATATGCCTTGTATGATGTCTGCATTTGCATGAATTGATCCTCCATGAGTCATCTTTGTGTGAAAATCATACACAAATCTAGATATGACATTGGTAATATGGCATTAGGTTTTATAGAAACTGCCTAATAATTATTCTAATAAGACATTTTATAAATCCCTCTTGGTAGATTTGGCAAATTATCATGCCCTACATCTACATCTTGATTAGGATCATAGGTTTATGGCATGGTCACATATTAGGGTTATTGTTAGGTGTTTTAAAAAACCATAGGTATGTTATCTAAATATTTATGTATCTTTTTTTCTCTTAATTTTTGTAAGGAGATGTGCTAAACAAATAATTAGGCAAAGGAACTTGAATCTATTCTCCTATTTGATTATTGTATGGTGGCTATGAATTTGTCTCCTAAATAACATCATCTTCATAAGGGTTTTGAATAAATTTTCATTATTTACTAACATTTCCATATCTTTAATTATACATAATTCCACTACATGTATAGTGATCCTTAGTTAAATCAAATGGCAAATGTTTCACAACAAAAAAGGATTGGAGTTATGTAAACTCTAAAAAATTGTCTTAAAAGACAAAGTGTTCAAACATGATATATCTTGGTCAAGGGTAGAGATAAATCTCTAAAACATATAATTTAAAGATTTTCTAGAAATAGTATAACCTCAAATGTCTAATTTTAAATGTTTTACATAAACAAGGTCAAGTAAAATGACCTAAAAATAAGATGCCAAAGTCTAAGGTCTAAACGTGTTCCAAATAGGTCTAAACTAGGAAAGGGAAATGTTGTTAGGTATTTTGTCCAAACTGAAGTCAAAATATAGGCTCAAACAAGATGCTTAAGACTTTTGGACAAATGGCATCAAAATCTAGGCTTGAAACAAAGGATAATAATGATTAATCTAACAAACATGGAATAATTTGGCAAAGATAGGGCAGATGATTCTAGGCATAAATGTGTTTTGATTGGTATAAAATACTAAAAAAAAAGGTACTTTGAAGAGAGATTAACTTTATCAAACAAAGCCATAAATAATAAAGTTTCCAAATTTGAGTAATCAATTAAATGAAGTTATGCAACCCAAAAGAGAAAGATCTTTATATCAACTCTATGAATTGAGGCCTAAACAGACATCAATCAATGTTTGAATCCAAACTTTGGAAAAGTTAATAAAAAAATCAACTAAGGTAAACTAGGATTTGATGAAAAATAATATAGGTAAATTTGAATAGCATGATTATGTTAAAAAAAGATCCAACAAGTCTAAAATGATTGGCTACAAATAATGATAATTTAGACAAGACAAGACAAGTCTTTTGAAATAATTTAGGCAGTGTAATGGTGTTAACACTCCCAAAGAGATGTCACAATGTTTATGTTTCAAATAATTAAAAAACACAAGACTTGGAATGATTTGGTTAGGATAACATTACCCATCTCAATCAAATCTCCACACTAAATGTTTTGAAACATGAAAGTTTTCTAAGTTAAGTCAAGGTTCCAAACGGATGGCATAAAACCTCCTCAAACAATGGAGTGATTTTGGACATAAGAGTCATTCATAACATGGTTTAATAATATAATTTTTAGTTATAACACACCAAAAAATAAATAATAAATTATAAAATAAAACTAATTATATCATTATAAATCCTATCAAGGTGTGGTAAAGTGGTGTTGACTAAAACCTACAAGTTTTTGACCATCTATATTGATCTCATGTGTACACACTTTCATGTATGAACACAAGAGAAGCATCAAATAAAATGAGTCTATGTTGATTAGATTATTATTAAAAGTTCTTATCCTTTTCACAACCACTACATCTATCACTTGCTTAATGTATTGTGATGTCCATATCAATCATACATCCTGAGATTAACTTGCCACTAATGGAGATGTTTTAACTACTCAAACCATCATCCTAGTTGGGAAATTCAAAGTTATATAGCATCTCATGGAGAGGGTTATAAACACTACTGGGAGATGAATCCATAGTTTAATTACTCCTTAAATAACTTGTGAGAGGTAATGACATCCCTTTCATAAGCCAAGATGCATGAAAATAAAAGAAAAGTAGCAATACTTTAGGGTTGTTTTTAGATCACCCAATATTATTAAAGTTTTATGGAGTGCTTAGGCAACATTATTTCTACACCTTGGACTAGGAACTAAATATAATATAAAGGAAATTTTGATCCTATGAGGTCCTTATAGAGGATGGGGTGAGAGAATACATGTGCTATTATTTTTGCAAAACAAACAATCAATAAATAAACATGGCATAAAAGTGAACTTGCTCAAAATAATTTAAACTATGTGATGTTAATTTCATTTAAAGGCACCAAAATGAAACACGTTGTGAATTTTGGTCCCTTGGCATTGACAAAAACTTTATGAAATATTGAATAATATCTAAGGCATTAAAAATGAACTAAATTCTTTTTAGACACCCAAAAGACAATGTGAGTAAGATTGATAACAATTTCAAGTTTGATTAGGTTCATTGTTATGTACCAATTGAAATTTTTTGATTGAGTTCATGGCCCTTTGTCATATGTAAAAATTTTAAATAACTTGAACAAACACAAACTAAGCACAAAACACAACCATATTTGTTTTAAGCACTTCAGTCTAAATTTTTGAGTTTAACCTAATTCATTTTAAACACTAATTAAAATGTTAAAACTATTTAACTATGAAAAATTATGTTTAATGTCTAATTTTACCCTAAAAAAATAAGAGAGTAACCCCATACTTTGAGGAAATTTCTTGATTGAGTAAATTAGGTTTGAATTTTAGCTCTCATGTTTTGATTTAATTACACACATTAACTGTCGATGGTCAAAGGTGACCACAGGTGGTTGTAAAGGAAGAATGACTGATGGTTATAAGGTAACCACCACCATTTAAGTAGAATAATTTATGTTTGACAAGTACCATTAACAAATACCTATGAACCTAAAGGTAAAACCTAAAAAACTAAATGCATTAGGTTAGGGGTTTTTAGGCCAAAGATCAAGAAAACCTACAAGGTAAACTTAAGTCTAGTGATTTAGATGACTTTGAAAATAAAAAATCAATAAATGAAATGATATAAACAATAAAAATGTAAGATTTAAACATGTTTCTCCCCTATAACCTAATTTTCAGTGGTTACACAAAATCATTAGTAGTTGGGTAGAATCATCGATAGTTAGGGCCTAACCATCAGTGGTTGGGTCTGATTATTGTCAATCTCTATGTATACTAGAGAATTTAAAGAAAATTAAATCCAGATAAAATAAATTTATAAAATAAAATTTAGAGATATCTAATTATCCAAATGAATATTTAAAAGATGCATAATTATCTCCTTTCTATGTGAGATGTGTTGGGTCCCACCAAACATACCATTTATGATGCTAGGAATTAAATGATGGAAGGGAAGTTAAATCAAGTGCTAGTCTCAAAATGAAATCAAATTGACCAAAACACACTAATAAAATATTAACACCTTCATGCCAAGATCATAGGGAGATATTGGTGAACACACAACAAATGACAAAGCTCAACTAAATGCAAGAAAGTATACCTTTCTTACCTATATTGAATGTTCCAAATGATGTGTTGATTGGATTGCTCAAATTATAATTCAAAGGTATTCATAAATGGAGCTTGGATATCTTCATCTCCTCTTGGTACCATGTTCATGCTTGGCTTGATATGGCTTGGCTTGATTTTGGAATTATAACACTATGCATTTGCTTTATGAATTGAATCCAACATTATAACTCTATTATGTTTCAAGCTCTCCAAATGAAGATTTATATGCTTGTATTTATAGGCTTTGAAATAAAATTGGAATGGGTTAAATCCTAACATTGGTTTTCTTATTTAACCCTAGTAGGGTTAAGAGCTGTCCAAAATCTCATGATTAGCATGGAATAAGTGTGTTTTGAGATATTTTGCATTTGGATAACTCACAAAAGGTAATGATTAGATTTTTAGGATATTTGTGGATATTTGAATTTTCCTTTTTGATAATTTATTTATTTTATCATAGATGAATTCAATTAGGATTTGGGTTAGGACTTATAAGTTAATTAACCTTTGTTAGGAATTTGGACATTTGTTGCAGCATTTGACTAATTCAATGTATGTATTTACCCAATTTAATTGATTTATGGGAAAATTTTATTTAATTACATGGTTATGAAGCCAATTTTCAAACATTTAAAAATTCTTGGACTAGATGTGCAAAAGTTGGCAAGAATTGTTATTAAGTTAGGTATGGATCCATTGGTAGATAGTTATAGATGTCTAAACTAAATACTTAACCTTCTCAACATAGTTTAAAACCTTATTCTAAACCTTATCCATCTTATCAGTACAAATTCCAATTCACTTTAGCTCCTTCTTTTGATGACCTCATTCATTACTATACACCTATTTCTAAAAACCTTCATATGGGTTATGATGAGTGGGATCCTATCATGGATCTCACTAATCTCACATCCCAAATTCAATTCCATGAGATTATGATGACCTCTCTACATCATAAAAACCATCTCATGTAAATATTATTTGAAATGAACATCCCTCATCTTGCTTTAGTAGGATGTGAATTAACCTTATTTGGATCCAAAGATAGTATATTAAAACAATGTGAAGAGATGTCTATCCATGTTGAAGAAACAATGGACACTTTTCTTTCCTTAAGATTTCTATCATTTCCATGATTCTTGATGAGATTATGCTTCATACAGATGATCTTCCTCTCTTTATTAGTGTAAAAATTGGTGATATCCAAGTCAATCATGCCTTGATTGATGAGGGTTATAGCACCTATGTTAGCTCCCTTGATTTCATCAAAACCCTTAGATATTCTAAATGCAATCTCAAGTCCACATGTAACACATGTCAAGGATATGATTGAAGGCAAATGCCTCATTTAGTTTGTGTGTGGTTTTCCATTACTATACCACCTATTACCATTTATGTAAAGGTGATTATATTTAACTTTACTCTTTCTTATAACACCTTTCTTGGTAGGTCATGGACTCATCATATGAAAGAAATTGATTTTTTCACCTACCAATGCATTAAATTCCTTCATTATGGAGCTATATATATAATTTAGGGTGAAAATAACCTTTATAATTTCAAATAATTATAATATCGTCGTGTCTTCAAGATTACTACTCTTGAACCATTACCCAGTGTTTTATTTTGTGAGTCTCAATGATTTAACTTTCCTATCAATTCCACTAGAGGTTACAATGGTCATCCTAAACTCATTAAGAATATTTACCCTAACCTCTTAGATTATAATGATGATGAACCTAATGATATCAACCTAAATATTAAAAATTTTGATCTCTCACCTCATCTCATCTCTTAACTTCTTACTTCTTTGCAGCCTCATTCTTGTAAACCACCATGTTATGATATCCTCATTATCTTGACTAAGACTCAACATTCCTTTCATCATACCTGCATAGATGAAAATTTCATCCCTAACTACATCATTGATCTTCATACAACTAATTATGATGATGTGTATTCCTTAGATGATCCATTCTTAGGTAGTCTTGTTTAAGCTCATGATGTTATAATTATATATTAATATTCTTCCTTATTTTAGTATTTTAATGCTTCTTCTCATATTTCATCATTTATTGTTCCTAATTCTAATATTTTTCCTTTTTATAATAGGTTAAAAATGGTGTAGATACCTTTAGTTTATGAATAACGATGTAGGAGTATGTTTATAGATCATGTTATGACTGGGCCTTAATAATTTACTAGGTTCCTTGAACCCTATAGATTGTTTATCCCTAAGAGGCATGTTACCCTCCTTAAACCTTCTATAGACCCCACCTCTCCCTTATTATATCCTACTTTGGAGCCTATCGCTACTCCCAATTTAGTTGAGTTTATTCCTACTCTTGATCCCATTGCTCCTTCCATCAAGCCTAGTATAATTCTTTCATCACCATTACCTTCCTTCAGTGATGGTTTGCTTCCTTGACCTAAAATGACTATATTTCCCACCAAATGGGATGATAATCCTTCCCAACCTCTTTCCACTTATATTACACCTTCTCCTATGAGTACCTCTACCAAGACTACTTGTAGGCATATTTATTTGTTCTAAAACATAGATAATCATTCCTCCATGCATTGCCACAAGTTACAATAATATATTGATACATCACATTATTTTACCCCTTAGTCCTCATACAATGCCATACCTACCCCAAAGGTATTAACTAATTATATTCCTAAGTATGGAGAGGTGTATTATATTTGGTGCCAATGCGGCACCCATCACACTAATCGGTAACACATCCTTCAGTAATATCTTAAAGATATCCTTATTGTTATTAATAAACCTTCTACCATTACTCCCATAGGTAATTCTCACAAGAAGGCTTATCCATATTATCCATGGTTCTATCCCCTCTTTTGGTTCCTTCATCGCCTTTTATTCCCCCACATGTGAATCCTTCGCCTATGGACCTTCCCTCACCTGTGGATCCTTCTCCACCTATGAGTCATTCACCTATGGATCATTCCCCACTAGTGATCCCTTATTATCCTATATATTCCCCTCCCATTCATTATTCTAAGCATCCCTTACCTGATATTCCTCCTCATCACAATCCATCAATCATTCTTACCTTTTCTATTAAGGAGATTACACGTGAAATATTTTCCTAGTTTTCATTGAAGATAGATGAGACATTAGCTATAGTTAAACTTAAAATTTATAGATATATATCTAATGTTTTTTATAATGTGTGTGGAAAAATATATTATTATTTATGAACACATTCATGGTGTTCTTAAATTTTCATTTTATATTAGACGTCTGCTCTAATCTTATCTTTATACATTTTTTATATTATTTGACATTGTGTCAAATTATTATTTATCTTACATGGTGACTTTGAATTTGCACTAAGTATTTCTTATATTCTCATTTATGTTTTCTTATGGATGTTTTCATTATCATTGCTTTCTTTTTATTCTTGATTTTCTTTCTTATAAACTCCCTTATTTTATTTTCATGATTGTTTTCTTTCTTATCTCTAAATTTTACATGGATAATTGTCATTATGACTTGGTTATACAAAATTAGTTCCCTTTAGTCCTTCCTTCTTTACCATGTGATGAGTTAGAAAACAATTATTCTAATTATAATCTCCTTTTACTAGTCCACTTTGAATCTCCTTTTTGCCTTTAATCCCTTTTTGAAAACTAATAATATACATGGTTGAGGATTGAGATAGCATGTTTGTTCATTGTTAAGCCTAAGTGTTCTAGTTAATCTTGTATTTGGTCACTTAGCTTCCTTTAGCCTATGCCTACAACTCATTCATGTGTATCACTCTATCTCTCATGATTAATCATTCAAGGTTTTTATGGAGGAGTAATATTAAAAAAGCCTAAAAAACATTCAAAGGCCAAATTATTTAACAAAAGGAAATGATACAAAAGTAAAACACATTCAAAATTCTTAAAACTCAAATCACACTAAAAGATGTGATTCAAATCACATTTTTCTTCTTCTAGTCAAATCTCAAACTCCATAGTTGGCCTCATGATAGAGCTAAGGTCCATTAGGTTACATTAGGATAGTAGATTACAAAAGGATAATAATAAAATATTTTAGTGCTACCTACTTTCTCATGCAAGTACCTAATATTCGTAGTAGACTGATGGCTTTGTAATGGGTCCTAAAGAATAGGGAACATGTCATGGGAAGGTAGGTCTATTTTACTTTTCTTGTACTAATATACCTTCATGAGTTGATCTTAGTAGCACATTTATTTACCTACATATATTTTTTGTCTATAGAGAACATGTTTCCTTTGTAAATTGATGTCCACTAGTCACTTAGTGTCTTCTCATGTCCTTAGTATGCCTCTTGTCTCCCAAGGTATTCTCATAATATGCCTTAGTTATGATTTTTACATTACCTTTTTCATGCCCTACATTCCTCATATTTCCTCTTGAGAAATATTATTTTGTTTATTGATCACTCCCCTGTGGATTCCATTTGCGAGTTTCATTGTAAGACCATGGATAAGACCTAGCCTTCCTCACAAATTACTATAATTTCACTTTTTATTACCAACATTATTTGTGTTTATGTAGGTTTTATGCACACTATAGCCATGAGGTAACCTCTAATGTTTTAGGATCTTTGTGGAGGTAAACTCCACTCTAGGGCATGAGTTATAGGTATTTAGTCTCTTACAACATGTTGATATAATAATAGGTAGTGTATGTAGGTTTTTGACAAGGTTTTTTAGATGGAGGCATGGTTCCTAAAGGATTGGGAAACTCTATGCAAATTACATGGGTGGATAGCTTCTAATCTAGAGTGGGTACGTCTCAAAACAAACTAAAAAAAGAGTAAGGAAAAAAATAAGAAAAAAAAAAACTTAATGAGTCTTAAGAATTACTTCTCTGGTTGGTTTCTAAACATACCTACATCTTCTCAAAATTAATACCTATCACTAGCAGCAAATGCTCACCAGCAACTAGATATATAAAAAGAGTCTAAGGGGATAGGGGTATAGGAAATATAATGGCCTCAAATAAAGGTTGCTCCTAATAGGGTAGTTATTACACATCCTTAATCAGAAGATTATGGCTCAGGCTACTAGATTATCTAAGATAGTTGTGGCACATACTTAGAAGATTACATCAAGAAAATACAAATGTACATTCAAAAATATATTTCAAAAAAACTTAATTTTCTCAATCAATAATCTACTAATCTCTAATAGCTATTTCACATATGAGATTTATATACTAATCAAGACAATTAGGAATTAATTCACATCATTTAACACACTAAAGATTGATTAAAATAAATAACCATTAAAAAATAGCAATTAATATCACGATATATGAAATAAATACTCAAAAAAACTTTTCTTGATGATTGAAATTGGCTTCTCTACTCTATATTTAAAAAAAATTGACCCTTTTAATGTGGGTGATATAATAATATTTTTATATCTTGGGGAGGGAAGGGTCACCTCATCCTCCAAGTCTTTGCATGATTTTTACATGAAGTAGTTAGAACATGTAGTTATAAATATGGTTTGAAACTAAATGGGAGCTATAAATAGAAAGAATTGACTTTACAAAAGAATTCAATACATACATGTACAAAATAATAAGTCAATTTTATAGAGGAAGCTAAAATAAAAACCATTGAAAAAATAGGCGTATGTCAGGATAGGGCTATGTTGGATGGAGTATTGTATGGGTTTTAGTTGGAGTAGAAGTTAAAGATGTGGATCTATTAATATAACCCTACTTATTATTCACTTCATTAACCTTGTAAACTTCTTTTATTGCCTTATGCTCCTACCGAATGATGTCTATGTTAAGTAGTGAAGGTTGGTGGAGTCTTTTTATTTGTCCAAGGAGTATTGCATGTTAATATTTAGGAAGTTAAAACTTACTTATAAATATATCCACCTCTATCACCTTCCTTATTACCTTGTTTAACTCTACTTTAATACTCTTCAGCACCAAGCCTTGAATGCTTCCCTTTAAATTATATGTCACCTCCTAGATAATGTTATCAAATTGGATTCTACTAACTAACTTGCTCATAGAATATTATACTTTAAATAAATTCAAATCATTAAAACTTTGAATGTGTTGGGCCTCATGTTCTTAATACTCCAAAATAATGGCTACAACCACCTTCAACCACTCCTTGACCCCTTCATGTCTAATAAATACTAGATTTAGGGAATTAGATGCCTCAAATATAGTCATTAGATCAAGGTAACTGTATAGTAAGTTACCTATATAGGCAACTAACATTTTGAGACTTATGTTATCATGGGCCAGGGAGCTATAGAGTTGATTAGCCTCACTCGTATGAGGTGCCATCTTAGCCTTCATAGGTTATATGGCCTCCAGGGAATGGTAGCATTTTAAGGTAGGCTCCTTTACTTTATCTTCTATACTTGTAAGAACATGCATAGTAATTTATTGTTATTTTAGCTATTCAATTTGTGCCAAAAGTTCCTACACTTCCTCTTCTAGCTCTTGATGAGCTAATTATATCCCTTTATGGATAGCTACTACTACATCCCTATGTACTTGAGCCAAGTTTGAGAGATTTTCATCATATATAGATTATCTTAGTTGCCTATTCTACCTATTTATGGTGGATAACACTAGCTATCTTTCTTCAAGGATGACACTAGCTCCTTTGTCATCTTTAAACTTCATCTTTTTGACCCTTTGGTTGGAGCTAGTGGGAATATTGAATAAGGTAGTTATGGAAAGTAACTCGATTATCTTGTAACTAGGACTTTGAAAATCTTGTTGCCTTAATTACATGGCCTAGGGTGGGATATTTCTATATGTATTGGAGGTTGTGACAACAAATTCCTATTTTAGCTCCTCTTCTTCTTCTCTTATTTACTTCTTGGCTACCCTTGTTAATACATCTGGAAAGGAAAGCCATATAATCTTGGACCAATCCACTTATCCAATTTAAGGAAGTGGATGGACTACCATAATGTGTGGCTTTGATTTCCTTCCCCTTCTTGTGATAGTTACAATGGTTTCCTCAATATAAGTGTAAGTAGGGAGTGAAAGGGAGAGTTTTATGGATTGAACATGTAATTGGGGTGTGGCCAAAGTAGTCTACACCTTATACGATGCTTTATTATTTTTGTTAGGTCTCATAACAATAGTACCAATAAGCACATAAGGGATGATTGTGTGAAATGATTTAGTGAAGGTGGTGGAAGGATCAATGGAAGGAGTGGATGAGGTGGAGGGGACTTATACAAAGGATATAGGTACATCAACAATAGAAATTGAGGATAAAGAAAAGGTAGGGAGGGCTAAGGTACCTTAAAGCTATAACTCAATGAAGGTACCCTAAAGATTGAGAGCCTTTGATTCTTCCAATTTAGCCTCCTCATCTAAGTCCTCTACCCATTCTTAAATGGTTGCTTTATCTCCTTGTGATTGCAAGCTGAGAGGTGGAATATGTAAGCTTATGTATACCTATGTTTTTAGGTTACCTATGATGGTCTTTGGTTTCCTAACATAAACTAAGGAAGCCTTCCCTTGAGTAGGAGAGTCATGGGAGGAAGGGACTATTTCTTGTGTAGTGACTACCCCAATTGATAAAACATGAGACATATTGGGGGTATTCATGAAAATTAGAGTGGTGTCAGAACCATACCTATCCTCTTCATTAGAGTCCAAAATAATGTGGAATACTTTGGATCCTCCTCTTCCTAAACTTGATTCTATAACCTTGAGCTCTTGCTTGACTATATTTAGCTTCAATTCCAAGGGTGTCCTTGAGAATAAGAAGCTCCTTGCTCATAATACTACCTATTCTAGAAGTTTAAATGTTTACACCTCTTAAAAATGGCTATTCATTTATCTAATTACTTATTGGAGATGTTGGGATCTGCTTGGACTATCCTTAAATGATATTCTTATAAACTAGATATATTTACATGCTTCAATACTTTCTCATCAATTTTAGGATTCAAAAAGAGAAAATCATAATAGTATGGTTGGTGTAAATAGGGGATGTTGTATCCATGAATGTGTTTTTAGATGTGCCCATGGGGGTCCTAATCTCTACATGTCATTGTGGGGAAACCATATTAGTTCTAATTTTTTGCAACATCACCAAGATGCTTCCTCATGGTGTATGTTATCCTACCAATGGTGATAATACTCCCAAAGAATAAATCCTTATTTTGTCTTGCTAAGTCTTCTTCTATGTTGTTCCATAGATGGAAAGCTATATCCTACTCTAATATCTTATTAATCACATGCTTGGGAAGACATAGGGGTGCTACCTTGTTTCCCTAAACCAATATGACTATGATGTCTAGATATAGGAAGTAATCAACCTTCCCAGTTAAGTTATTCGTAATGTTTCCTCCAATATGTGGCTTTAGGGAGCCATAGATAGCTTTCCATATTTAGGGATAAGCATCCTCATAAGTCCTGAACATGTGCCTCTAGTATGCATAGATATGCATGAATGGGTAATGGTCATATATTTTATTCTTAATGTAGTATATGGTTAGAGACCATAAATGACCTAGGTCTTTATAACATGTACCAATGATCACATCAACCAAATATGACATCATATATAAATATCCTATAGGGTTAGGATATCTATCCTTATTCAAAATTTGTTCCCTTATCTTGAAACTAACTATCTCCCCTATAACATAAGTAAAATCATGTGATAGCATCATATAAATCAAGGGCACCCAATCTATATTTAAATAATGAATGTTGGGTATACCATATAATCTATTTAGTAGATCCATACCTATGTAGATTTTAATCCTAAATTTATCAATTGGAAATGATACACTTGGCTTCTTCCCTTTCCACATCATGGTTTCATTAAGTAGTAGGCATGATTACAGTACTCCAAAGAGGCTCATTTCCATTTCAAACTACACTAGGATGTGCTTGTCAAAAAAGGAATCTAGTATGGTGAGAGATAAATACCTTTGAAAATAATCTTTGAAGATGCACATGACCACTTTATTACCACAATAATTAAAACAAATATGCATCTTGTGATATCTTGCCTATAAAAAATAAATCCCTGAGAAGGTCAATGCACGACATGACCTCTAGTTTAGTAGGTAGTGAAATCTAACCTTTGGTGTTTGTAAGCTAGTAATTCTATAACAAAAAACTTGTTTTATAGTATTGTTTCATCATCCAATAAAAAACCATCCATTGAATTGATAACATCCAAAATTTTGAGTAATTTCAATATTTATTCTCGAATACTCCTACGTTGAATACAGTGTCCTTGAACTATGTGGAATACTTAATCGAGAATGTAGAGGGAGGATTAGTTCCCCATGATGAATTTAATGAGGATTTCATGGATATGCATTCATGCTTTCTTTATTCAATATTCTACCTACTACATATATCCATATACCAATGTGATTGACCTAGCTATAGCTTACTTGTAATCTATTATATTCTCTTTCAAAATAGAAACTAGGGCTCTTGTGTGTTATTGGGAGATAAGGATACTTAAATCACAAGATATATTGAGTAAAAATGATGACTCTAATGGCTTCATATCACCTATATAATATCTTCTATTAAATACTAGTTCATGCAACATAAATGTGAAATGTTTACTTGACTATTTTAATTAAAATCTGTTAGCTCAAATTGGTGGGGGTCTTTACTAATGCTAAAAGTAAATATTTTACCTTATTTTGGATAAAGGTGAGACATGGTTAAAATTTAAGGCACTCAAATTAATATTGAGGGAAATATGTTTCGGTCAATTCCAATGGGCTATTTCTTTTAGGGAATTATTTCGGACAAAATGTCCATGATAATTTCTTTGAGGAAATATATCATCATGGTGACGGATCTAAAACACTAATTTTGAAGCATCAATTTTTGTAGTTAAAGGACATTTTCAATTTCCCTAAAGGGTAATTTTGATATGAAGGGTCCAATTCATAGGGCACTTTCATATGTGACACAAGTCCCAAAGGGTCTACTTTAGTATCCTTGAAGGGTACTTTTGATATCCTAAAGGGGTGTTTTTGTACATTTAAGGGGGAACTTAAAAAGTTATTAAGGGTATGTGCCTCTAACTTAGAGGGTATAATTCTCTTTAGTACCATGTTTGGAGGAAATTGAGTTGATAATAGAAGTTATAAAATAAAAGGTTCCAAAGGGTAAGTTCCCACACTGAAGGGTACTTTGGCATAAGTCTAAATGGTATGTCCAGGTGGTGAGAAAAGGGTAGGTTTAGGAGTTCTAAAAGGGAAGTGTCCTTTAGAATAATTTATTTAGAGATTTTGCATAAGACAAGAATGCTCAAAAAAAAAGTTTTGAAGAAATGACAAAAGGATCCCAAAATGGAATTTTTGAAGGAATAATCTAAAGGGTAATTCTAAATGTTTTGAAATTCCAAATGGTACTTTTCAAGAGATCCAAAGGGTGTGTGACCTAAAAGATAAGGTTAAATGGGAGTGGAAAGGTCAAATATGGAAAGGATAAAGGGACAATAATGAGGGTCCTGAAGGGTCTATGGGAAAGACTTTAAAGGATCAACTTCATGGCAATGAGTGTCTAATGGGTCTACTTCACAGAGGCTAAAAGGATTGGTTTGATTTCTTGAAGGGTATTGTCATATGATTAAGGGTCACTTATAAAATCTTGAATGGTAAGTTACATAAAGTAGGAAGGATAAGTGCATTGGGCACAAAGGGTAATGATTCTTTTAGGTGAAATGTTTGAAGGATCTGGCTAAGAAGGGCAAAGAGGGGACAAAATTTGAAAGGTAAAACACTGAAGGTACTTAATAACCTATAAATATGAATTTTAATCATGAATCAATCCTAAATTATGCCATGGAAGAATATTTAAATTAGAAACATGAAAGAGACTCCTAATTATATTTACATGACATACTTGCTTTCAAATTTCTTGGATCTATGTGTGAGATTCATTTAACCCTTGTTGTGATGAGTTTTTCTAAGGTTTTGATGTGGATATAGGTATTTTTATAGAATCTATTATATTTCAAAAAAATAAGGTAGGCTTAGGCATTGCTCATCTACCAACTAGGCATTCATAGCCCCAACAAAGGTACCTTGGGATCCTTTTCTTCTCACTTCACTATTTCCCCTTTACTAGATCATGATGCATGGTACATTGACCTTATTTCATTATGAAAGCCCTTTTTTGTAGATTTTATTTTGCTTTTCATCATCATTTTTTTATTTTATATATAGGAGAAGAAATAGAACCCTAATGATTTGGTAAAATTTTAAGATAGATCATTATTAGGGCATCCCCGCTAGCCGATTCTAGACATAGAATTATAATTTCCAGTAGGATTTAGGTTATGAGCATGTTTGATCTAGTGAAATAGGAAAACTTTCTAAATTCACATAAAACACTTTGAGAGAAAATTTTGCATGCCTAGCAAATGTATTCAAATATGACATCATTTAAAATAATGCATGATTACATACCTTTGTCCCAATACCTAAAGAATATCAAGGATACATCCCACTTGTGAGCTAGTCCAAGATACCACAACTTTAATTCCCCTCTTTCACTGGTTTTATACATCTGATGGTCTAAATTTCAAATTTGTCATAATAGAATAAACACAATTTTGGTTATCCAAGAAAGCACAAAATAACTAAACAAAAAAATGCCACAATCTAATCTAAGAAATAAAATATTGAAATTAGGAAAGACTAGTCTAGAAATCAAGGAATCTAATCTACTCCTAATCTAAACTTATCATGATCATCCTTAATAGTAATATCTATAGATGGAAAAACCTTGAAGTAATTCTTCAAAAACTATTCATTTCCTAGATATGTCAACTCATTGCCTTGAAGGTCTTTTAGTTGGAACGTGTTATCACCTATGATATCTAAAATCTAATAAGGTATGACCCATAATGGGGAAAACTTGTCATGTTGTCCTTTCTTTTCATGAGATTTATCCCATAGTAGCACTAGGTCCAAAATCCTAAATGCTTTAACTTTCACTCTTTTATCAAACCATCATTTAAAGAGGTCTTGATGTTTGTAATGCCTCATTCCTATAATTTTCCATCTCAATTATATTCAATAGTCTTGACTCATCTTTATCACTAGGCTCCATGTAGTCTTGAATGAACTGATAAGTGGGAAACTTTAATGTGATAGGTAAGACAAGCCTACATCCATACACTAGCAAGTAATGTGAGGCATCAAGATCTTGTTTGTGCCTTGTTCAGTCTAGCCAAAGAGCATACTTTAATACATTATGCCATTCTCTATGCTTATTTCCTACATATTTCTTGATTGCATCAATTATATTTTTATTCATTGACTCTACTAACTCATTTCCTTAAGGGTAATGGTTTGAAGCTAACTTGATGATGATTTGATTGTCATGTGCCTAATTAGTAAACTCTACTAGTATGAAATTAGGTCCATAGTCATAAACTAGATCAATGGGTGTGCCAAACTAAGTTATTATGTGTTCTTCCAAAAAATGAATTGCTTCTTGTACTCTACAATGTCTTGTAGTGATAGCTTTGATCCATCTAGTACAATAGTCTATGGCCATGAGTAAAAATTTATGGCCAGTTGAATAATTTTGATTGATCATGCTAATGAAGTCAAAACCCCATTGGGCAAATGGACTTCGTTCAATAATTGGTTATAGCGGCATGGTTAGGTGTAATTCTCTTTTATCCAAAATTTGACATTCATGGTAGGTCATAACATGTGTGTGAGCATATTTGAAAAGTGTCAGCCAATAATATCCCAACATCAAGATCTTGTGAACTATAATGTTCCTTGATGAATGGTCACTACCTATATTTTGATGCAAATTCTCTAGGATATCTATAGCTTCTTTTATAGCCACACATTTAAGATAGATTCCTCCATAGTTTCTTCTATAGAGGATTCCATTTTTAATCATGTACTAGGCACCCTTAATCCTCAAAGATCTTTTTATTTCTCTATTATATTTGGGGGGACATGTTATTGTTAGTACGTATTGAATTATCTATGTATACCATTCACCTGTAGATACTTGGGCTTGACATACCTCTTTAATAGTGATACAAAAATTTAGTTTAGTCATGAGATAAATAATTCCTTGTCCTCTAATAATATTTATAGGCTATATCTCTATGTCAACCTCTTGGAGATTGGCCATATATTTGCCTCAACACTCTCCCAAATCATTCTATGATATGCTGAGTTTGATAGCAAGATTAGGTACAATAGCAATGATTTTATTGCTCAAGATATAATAACAAATTTTTTTGATTAATTTGACAAGGGAAAAGATCTATTTGTTAATCATGGAATATCCAATCTCAACATATTTTGAATTGGTGCTCATAAAGGCAATGTGATTTTCTATCTCATCCTTCTTCTGAGTGATAACTAAAGTAATCGTATGTTTAAAAAAAAAAGAGTATAGATAGAAATCCGTTGTAAAGTTAGGATTGATTAAGACTGAATCCTATTATATAGCTTCTTTAATATCCTAAAAAGACTTTGTGGCCTTGTATGTCCACTCTATCATAGGATCTTTATTGAGCATGGCATTCAAGGGCTTGACAATTTCTACGAATCCTAAAATAAACTTCCTTACAAAGTTAATTTTCTCAAAAAAAGATTTTAGTTCCTTATTTCTATTATGAATTTGAATCTTCAAAATCACCTAAACCTTGTCTATAACAATAGTAATTCCATATTTTATGATTGTATGTCCTAATAGTTTGCCCTATGTAACTCCAAATATGTTTTTCTTTGTGTTTAGTGAAACAAAAAAAATCCTACATCACTCAAATATAGACTGAAGGTGGGCTACATCATCTCTTTTGTTCTTCAAAAATATCTTGAGATCATCCATGTAAATTATTATGCATTTTCCTATCAATCCCTTAAAGGCATAATCCATCATGCACTGAAAGGTAACCCCCACATTGATCAAGCTGAATGGCATCCTTTTATATACATAAGTCCCCCATTTTGTGTTAAACATAGTCTTCATTATATCTTATAATTTTACTATCACTTGATTGTAACCTAAAAATCCATCTAAGAATGAAATCATTTTAGAGCCATTCATAATTTATATTACCTCACCTAATGACAATAGTGGGTAATTGTCTTTTTTAGAGGCTTTGTTTAGATTTATAAAGTCAACACATAATTATATTTCACCATTATTCTTCCTTACTAGGATAAAATTGGCCATCCAAATAGATTGATGTATGGGTAAAATGATTTTGGAATTTATCAATTTCTCCACCTCTTTTTGAATAAGAGGTTCCAGAATCAGATTTACCAATTTTTGCCTCTATTTGAATGGTTTATGATCTTGCTTTAGAGGAATGCTATGAGTGATTACCTCTGATTTATGTAATTTTAAGTCCTCATATGTCGAAGCAATTACATCCTAATATTCATAAATTAATTTTTTCATTTTTTGTCTTTCCCCAAGAGTACAAATGAGGCCAGTGTTGATGTAACATGGATTATTCTCATCTCCTAGATTCTCTTTCCTAAAATTTTATTTGATAAATTAGGGATACCTGAGCTATTTTACCTAGGGATCCAAGTTAAATAACCTTTCCAAAGAGACTAAACCCATTGGTATCCTATTCTCTTTAAGCTAAAGGATACCTTCTTTGCCTGAATCTTCTTGATAAAAGTGATTGACATCCTTATTGTCAATGATTCGAGACTTAAAATCCATAAATTTCATCAAGAATTTGATGATATGATGGTCATCATCAAAGACCTAAAAGTTATTAACATTATATCAAATAGAGGGGAAAGGGATGAGTTCAATAGAAAACCTATTCACCTTGGATTCCTAAAACGGTTCCAAATTAGTAGTGGTGGTATCCAGTGAATCAACAACTTGATTTTGTTCTCTTAGGAGTGATACTATATTGACATCTTCAAATATTTTGATTATACTCCATGCTTAGTGTTTATACTAATTTAATTAAGATAATTTGCATTGGTATTTGTTCCTTATCTAATGAACAACTAGCTCAGAGTCTTTAAACACTTTTATTTGTTTCACATTGTTATTTAATGTAAACTAAAATCCTAAGATTAGAGATTTATAATTGGCTCTATTTTTGGTACAAGTAAAATGCAATCTATAGGTAGCCAATAGCTTTTTTCCTTGAGGAGTAATTAACTCAATTCATATACCTGATCCTTATTTAAACTTAGCTCCATCAAAATGCATCATCCAAAACTATTTTATCCTTTAGGTTCTATGTTCTATAATGAAATATGCATGGTAAAAGTGTAGATGCCTAATGAGGGAGAATAATATTTTACTTCTTTGTTCTTGACATTATATTTAGTGATGGAATACTTCATTCTAAGCTCCCTATCTATTTGGATCTAATTTTCAACTCCTCTCCACAGTAGCCAAATGTGTGAAAAATTTGTGGAAAGGTATCCATTAAGAATTTTGGACAAGTCTCTACTCAGTAATAATCCATAGCCTTATGGTATGTACACTACCAGGATATTGATATTCATTTGGACTCTTGGCTCTGATGCTAATTTAATATGTATGTTATTAAGTTCTCCCACTACTATCACTACTATCTTATCTAGTTGAGAAATTGATCTCTTTAAAGCACTAGGAGTAAGCTTAAGCCTTTTACATATAGAGGTAGGTATAACAATAGTAGATACCCCATAATCAACTAAATAATTATGGATGTTTTTACCAATTGCTCTGATGGTTAGTAGAAAGGGTGGTACCTTAGGCTTTCTCTTGTATATGATGTTGGTATTATCTAATTTTACATCTTTGGCTTTGTTTGGAACTACCCTAGACCTCTCCATATGATTATTTCCAATGTTCGATATCCATAGTAACTCCTTATGCTTTGTGAATTTAGCCAACTTGTGGAGTGTGATATTTGCCTTTAGTTTCTTTATATCTTCCATGATGTTGTATCCCCCTAATTTACATGGTTCATCCTTACTTGGCAATGAATCAGTCCCCTTTGGAGAAGAGGTTTTTATTTTCCTTTGGATTAGGTGTAATTTATGTGGTGTTTGGAGGAATTAAAGTAATAAAAGGTTGATTGTTACTTAAGTTATACACACCCTATGGAACTACTAGAAAACATGAGCTTCTTTTGAGTTATCCTTTGGTTCATTATCATCCTCTCCTAGAAAGGGAAATTTATGAGTCTCAAAGAACATAGTTGTGCTAGTCAAACTTGGATCCTAATGAAATTATGGTGGATTATTCATCTAATCTTGTCTAATTATTTCCCTTTGGAAGATATTGAATGTTGTATATAACTTGACATAGTCCAATTCACCATGCTGGGGTGTGTTGTGTATTCCACACTAATTTGGGAGAGTGGTCTCAACAATGATGATTTATAAAAGTTTTAATAGTCGATCTACATTATTTATATGCCTAATGAATGGCCTAATTTATCTTAGGAACCTAATATTTGGGTTGACCATCTAAGTATTGGTGTTTCCTAGCTTTTGTTGCATGTTCAAAAAAACATTACTCAATTTTTAAACCATCTTTTGGATAGAATCTAATTCAAATTCATGGATTCTATACATTTTAAAACATTCATAGGAAATGTAGTTTCCTATTGGTTTTTTAGGTAATTATTTTATATCACATGATTATTCAGGTAGCTAAAACTTGGTTGTGCCATCTATTTTAGTGTGGGTAGTATACACAACTAATTTTGAATGTAATATGGAACATTTTTCTTTACATGTGGTATTAGATTAAGATCTAGGGTTCCATTACTAAGGTTAAGGACTCTTGGTGTTTAAGGATTGAGTTTTCTATCAATATTTATGGATTATTTGAATGCCAACACCATGGTATTGGTAGCAAGTTCCCTCAATAATATGGTGGTGATGGGTCCAAAGCATTTTTGTACATCTCTAGTGCTAGTGGTAGTTGTGTTTTGTACCCTTAGGTCAACCAATTATACATCTTATACCATCTTTCATTGAAATCATGGATGGGTTCATTAGGTTCTCTCTTCATGCTAGTGAAGTGTTAATACACCAGTCTAGAATTAGTTGCCTACCCAAACTATGCAAGAAAATCCATATGAAAATCTCCCCAATTAGTGATATATTTATTGGTTAGATTCAAATATAAATCATAAGCAACATCCATTAAATTAAAGGGAAATAATCAACATGCAATGTATTCATCAAACTACATTCATTAAATTTAAAGTGGTTTTAGTAGATTTAATATGCTCTTCTATAGTCTTAGGTCTTGAGGGAGAAAATAATGGCAAATAATTTTTAAGGTTCTAGGGTAAATCATGAACCTCCTTAAGGATCACAATGGTAGATCCAACTAACCAAGGATATTTTTGGGCCATTGGTTGACTAGTAAACAAAGGGTTCCCTACATATAAAGAGTGCCTTAGTGGAGGTGGATTGTTTTGAGCTAGAATTGTTGGCACAAACTTGGGTCTCATGTGGCTTGCTAAAAGTGATACTAATAATATATCTTGAGAATTAGATCTTGTTACTCTCTTGTGTAACTCCAATATGACTCTATACAAGGGTTGACCTCTATTATTGGGAAGAAACTAAAATCCTTCTTTCTAGCATCAGTGAAATTGTTGATGTAGGTTTTATTCACACCACATCCATAACGAGATAACCTCTAATGTTTTAGGATCTCTATGGAGGTAAAATCCACTCTAGGTCATGAGTTGTAGGTATTTGGTCTATTACAAACTATTGATGGAATAATATATAGGACATGTAAGTTTCTAACAAGGTTTTTTGGATGGAGGCAAGGTTGTTAAAGGATTAGGAAACTCTATGAGAATTGGATGGGTGGATGGCTTCTAACCTAGAATGGGTAGGTCTCAAAGCAAACTCAAAAAAGGGGAAAAAAGGGTAAGGTATAACATAAGAAAAATAAAAATAAAAAAGTAATGAGTCTTAAAAATTAATTCTTTGGGTGGTTTCTAAATACACTGCATCTTCTCAAAACTAATACCCATCGCTAGCAACAAATGCTCACCAAGAACTAGATATAGAAAAAGAGTCTAAGGGGATGGGGGTATAGGAAATATAATGGCCTAAAACAAAGGTTTCTCCTATTAGGGTATCTATTTCACACCCTTAATCAAGAGATTATGGCTTAGGTTACTAGATAATCTAAGATAATTGTGACACATACTTAGAAGACTACACCAAGAAAACACAAATGCACATTTAAAAATATATTTCAACATGACTTAGTTTTCTCAATTAATAATCTACCAATCTCTAATATCTATTGGACATATGATATTTGTATATTAATAAAGACAATTAGGAATTCATTCACAACATTTAACACACTACAAATTAATTAAAATAAAAAACCATTGAAAAAATATGATTAATAACACAACATAGGAAAGAAATACTCAAAAACACTAATTGATGACCGAAATTGGCTTCTCTGCTCTATATCTAAAAATTTCTAATGCCTTTAATGTGGGTGATATAATAATATTTATAGATCTTGGGGAGGGGTCACCTCATCCTCCAAGTTTTTTCATGATGTTTACATGAAGAAAGTAGAAAATATAGTTCTAACTATAGTCTAAAACTAAATGGGATATATAAATATAAATAATTAACTTTAAAAAATAATTTAATGCATGCATGTAAAAAATAATAAGTCAATTTTATAGAGGAAGCTAAAACAAGAACCATTACAAAAATGAGGCATATGCCAAGCAAGGGTTGTGTTGGCTAGAGTGTTGAATGGGTTCTAGTTGCAATAGAAGTTGAAGATGTGGCTCCATTGATAGAAACCCACATCCTCTTTGCTTCCTTAACCTTGTAAACTTTTTATTTTGCCTCATGTTATTATTAAATGATGCCCAAGCTAAGCAGTGAAGTTCGATGTAGTGTCTCTATTTGTCCAAGGAGTATTGAATGTTTATCTCTAGTAAGTTGAAACTTACTTCTAAAGATCTCTACCTCTATCACCTTCCTTCTTATCTTACTTAAATCTTATTCAATACTCTCCACCACCAAGCATTTAATGATTTCCTTAAAATTATTTGGCATCCTAGAAAATATTATCAAAATTAATTCTACTAATTAAATTGCCCATATAATCTTTTGCTTTAAATAACTTTAAATCATTTCAAATTTGATAGAGTTGGGCCTCATGTGCCTAATAATCCAAAATCATGATTTTAACTACCTTAAACCACTCTTTGAACTCCTCATTCTAATTAATACTATATTTAGAGCATTAGATGCCTCAAATTTATTTTTTAGATCAAGGTGACTGTATAGTGAGTTACCTAAATAGGTCACTAGCATTTTGAGGGTTGTGTTATCCTAGGGAATGGAGCTATAGAATTGATTGGCTTAGCTAATATGAGGTACCATATTGGCCTTAATTAATTTCATGGCCTCCAAGGAGTGATATTATTTTGAGGTGGCCTCCCTTACTTGAGCTTCTATACTTTCAAGAATATGCATGGTATTTGACTATTCTTTTAGCTTCTACATTTGTGCTCATAGCCCCTGCACTTATTTTATCTCTTGATGAGCTAATTTTATCCCTTTTTGAATAGATACTACTTCATCCTTGTGTACTTGAGTTAGGTTTAAGAGATTTTCCTCATACACAAATTCTCTTGGCTATTTGTTTTATCCATTTATGAGGGATAACATTGGATGTCATTCTTCAAAGATGACACTAGCTCCTTGGTCATCTTTAAGCTTCCTCTTCTTGACCCTTTGGATGGAAGTAGTGGGAGGATGAAACAAGGTAGTTATGGAAAGTAACTCAATTATCTTGTAATTAGGCCTTTGTGAGTCTTTTGCCCTTAATTCCATGGCCTAGGATGGGATATTGCTAGGTGTATCAGAGGTTGTGATAACTTGTTCATGTTTTGGATCCTCCTCCTATTCTCTCCTTTACTTCTTGGTTTCCGTTGTTAATACGTTTGATAGGTAAGGGAATATAATCTTATACTATTCCACTCCAATTTGAGGAAGTGGATGGACTACCACAATTTGTGGCTTTGCCTTCCTTCCCTTATGCTAGTTATAGTGGTTTCCTTAATAGAAATGAAAGTGAGTAGTGGAACAGAGATTTGTGTGGATTGAACATATAATTAGGGTCTGGCCAAAGTGGTTTACACCTTCCTAGATGATTTATTTTTTATTTGAAGTCTCATAGTAGTAATACTAATAGGCACAAAAGGGATGATTGTGGGAAAAGATGTAGTGGGGATGGGGGAGCGATTAATGTAAAGAGTGGATGAGGTAGAGGGGAATTATATAGAGGATATGGTTGCATCAAAAATAAAAATTAAGGATAAATAAAAGGTAGGGAGCTGTGAGGTACCTTGAAGATATAGCTCAATGGGGGTATCCTAAAGACTAAGAGCCTTTGCTTCCTCTAATTAAACCTCCTCATCCAATTCCTTTGGCCAATCTTGAATGGTTACTTCATATCCTTGTGATTACAAGTTGGGAGGTGGCATAGGTAAGCCTATGGATACTTGTGTTATTGGGATACCTATGGGGGTCCTTGGTTTCCTAACATAAACCAAGGGAGCCTTACCTTGAGTAGGAGAGTCATAGGAGATTATAAAATAATGGGGGTTCCTTTCACTCCTCCTATTCCTACACTTGATTCTAGAATCTCAATCTCTTGCTTGACTATCTTCAGCTTCAATTCTAAGGGGGGTCCTTGAGAAGAAGAAGATCCTTACTCATAAGACTGTTTGATCTAAAAGTCTAAATGTTTTCACCCTTTATAAAGGGCTCTTCATTTGACCAATTCCTTGGTGGAGATGTTGGGCTCTACTTGGATTATCCTTAAATTATCTTCTTTTAGACCATTTATCTTTGCCTGCTCTAATACTTCCTCATCAATTTCAAGATTAAAAACTAGAAAATCATAATAGTATGGTTGGTGGCAATAGGGGATATTGTATCCATGAATGTGTTATTGGATGCACCCATGGGGGTCTCAATCTCTGTGTAGCATTATGGGGAAACCATATCATTTCTACTATATTACAACATCACCAAGATACTTCCTCATGGTCTATGTTATCCTATTAATGGTGATAAGACTCCCAAGGAAGAAAGCCTTTTTTTGTCTTGTCAAGTCTTCCTCTATAATATTCCATAGATGGAAAGATATATCTTAATTTTCTAGCTTATCAGACACATACTTGGGAAGATATAGGGGTGTCACCTTGTTGCCACAAACCAATAATATTGTGATGTCTATATACAAGAAGTAATCACCCTTCCTAGTCAAAATTTTCACAATTTTTCCTCTAATACATGGAATTCGGGAGCCATAAATAGCTTACCATATCTAGGGATACACATAATCACAAATTTTGACCATGTGCCTCTAGTAGGCATAGATGTTCATTAATGGGTAATGGTCACATATTCTATTCTTAATGTAGTCTATGTTTAGGGACCATAAATGACCTAGATCATTATAACATGTAACCATGACCACATTAACCAGATATGACATCATATATAAATATCTTATATAGGTAGGATGTCTATCCTTATGAAAAATTTATTCCCTTAGCTTGAAACTATCTCCCCCAGGGCATAAGCACAATCATGTGATATCATCATATAGGGCAAGGGTACCCAATCTGGATTTAAAACATGAATTTTGGGCATACCATATAATCTATTTAGCAGAGCCATACCTATGTGGATGACAATCCTAAATTTATTGATTAGTAATGATCTTCTTAGCTTCTTCCCTTTCCACATCATGATTTTATTGGGTAGAAGCCATGATTGTAGTGCTCCTTGGAGACTCATTTCCTTTTCAAACTACTCTAAGGTATGTTCATCAAAGCAAGCATCTAGTATGGTGAGATATAAATAACTTTGAAAATCATCTCCAAAGATGTACATGACCATTTTATTGCCATGAGAATGAAAAAAATATGCATCATGTCATATCTTTCTTGCAAAAAATAAATCCCTAAGAAGGCCAATGTACATAATGACCTCTAGTTTGGTGGTAATGAAATTCAACCTTTTGCATTTATAAGCTAGTAATTCTATGATGAACAAATTATTTTCTATCATTTTTTCATCATCCACTAAAATATCATCCACTGAATTGATAACATCCCAAAGCTATGAGTAATTTTGATATTTGTTGTCAAATACCTCTATGCCAAATACAATGTCTTTGACCTCTATGGAATCCTTAATTGAGAATACAGAGGGAGGATTAGTTCCCCAATATGACCTTGATGAGGATTCCATGGTTATGTGTTCATGTTTACTTTTCTCAATATGCTACTTTTTATGTATACCCATATACCAATGTGATTGATTTAGCTCTAGCTTGCTTGTAGTCTTTTGTATGGTCTTTCAAAATAGAAACTAGGGATCTTATGTGTTACTAATAGACAATGATACTTAGATCACAAGATAGCTTGAGTGAAAATGATGAATCCAATAGATGTGTATCACCTATATAAGATCATACATTAAATTTTAGTTTGTGTGACATATATATGCAATGTTTACTTGATACTTTCAATTCAAATTTGTTAGCTCAAGTTGGTAGGGGTTTTTATTAATGTTATTAGGAAATATTTTACCTTAGTTTGGAGAAAAGTGAGACATGGTTAAAATTTAAGTCACTCCAATTAATATCAAGGTAAATATGTTCAGGTCAATGTCGATGGACTATTTCTTTCAAGTAATTATTTTGCATAAAATGTATGTGATAATTTCTTCAAGGAAATATATCATCATGGTGAGGGATCCAAAAAAATAATTCTAAAGGGTTATTTTTCATGGTTAAATGACCTTTTAAATTTCCCTATAGGGTAATTTTGATTTGAAGGGTCCACTTCATAGGGCAGTTTCATCTGTGACACAAGTCTCAAAGGGTTTACTTTAGAATCCTTGAATGGTACTTATAATATCCCAAAGGGGTATTTACGTATAGTTAAGGTGGCACTTAAAAAGTTCTTAAGGGTATGTACCTCTAACTTGGAGGGTATAATTCTCTCAGGAACCATGTTTGGAAGAAATTAGGCTGATGATAAAAGTTAAGACAAAAGGTTTGAAAGGGTAAGTGGCCACACTGAAGTGTACTTTGCCATAAGTCTAATGGGTATGTCCTAGGGGAAAGTGAAGGGTAGGTTTAGGAGTTTTAAAATGGAAGTGTCCTTTATAAAAATTTATTTAGATATTTTTCATCAAACAAGATGTCCAAAACAAAAGTTCCAAAGAAATGACTAAAGGGTCCTAAAATGGTAATTCTAAATGTTCTGAAATGCCAAATGGTACTTTTCAAGAAACCTAAAGGGTATGTGCCCTATAAGACAAGGTAAAAGGGGAGTGGAAAAGTCAAATATGTAAAGGTAGAAGGCCTACATAGGAGGGTCATGATGGGTATGTGGGAAAGACCTTGAAGGATCAACTTTGTGGCAATGAATTTTTGAAGGGTCTACTTCATAGAGGCCAAAAGGACTGGTTTGATTTCTCGAAGGGTACTGCCATATGCTTAAGGGTCACTTCCAAAATATTTAAGGGTAGGTTACATAAAGTGGGAAGGATAGGTACATTAAGAATGAAGGATGAAAATTCTTTTAGATGAAATGTCTGAAGTAGTTGGCTATGAAGGGCAAAGAGGGGAAAAAATCTTGCTAAAGGTACTTTAATTTTTATGACAATCTGAAGGGTCTACTTCATGAGAAATTTGTCCATGAAAAATTATTGAAGGATCTACTTCAAAAATCCAAAGAATTAAATCCAAGTCCATAAATATATACAGTGTCAATGCTACCACACCAAAATCAAGACCATAATCAAAAAAGTGGGTCCCCATTTCCTATGGAATGAGGGGATGTTAGGTGCAACAATTTGTTACCCAATTTTCAAATTTATTCCACTTAATTGGTGTTCCCTTTGTGAGTTTTATTGTAAGATCATAGATAGCTCATCAAAAAAATTCCAATAATCCAAGTCATAATGAAAATTACATGTGTCAAATATGAGATATTATGTGATTGATCATGACATTACACATAATTGACATCATTATAGCTTTATTTAGTATGTTTTATGCTTACATCATTTGTATTTCACTTTTATCTTCTTATTTTTTGATTGCATCTAAGAATCCAGCCATTTTTTTAATTTTTTCATACTTCCTAGCTTGAATTAGTGTGAAAATTTTAAGACCAATTTTGCCAATTTTGTTTTTCTTTTATACTTCCCAATGTGATTTAGTATGATTGAATAACTTAATTGATTTTTTTTATACCATTTATCCTTCTACATGCTTTCCATTTAATTACCTTATTTTCATACTTCCCAACATGATTTAGTGTGATTTTACTTGTTTTAATTTAGCACCAATTTTTCTCTTGGTTTACAAACAAAATTTTACCATCTTGTTTTCTACCCTTTGGTTCTTTATACTTAGTCATTTTTTGTTATTACACATTTCCCAACTTGAAATAGTGTGTATTGCATTTTTGATTTCTTATATTTTACCAAACCTTTTTGTCTATTTATTTTTAACCATTCATGTGTCCTACATAATGCAAGAAAATAAAACACAACTCATATATTTTCTATAGCATATACAACAACTACTAGATACATGTGATAAATAAATATATCCAAGAATCCACAACAATAATAACAACACATACAATTAACATCCAAATACCCAAAATGACACACACACACATACATACATACATACATACATACATACATATATATATATATATATATGTATGTATGTATGTATGTATGTATGTATGTATATATGTGTATATATATATATTACATATATATATATACATGTATGTATGTATATATGTATATATATATATATATAATACATATATATATATACATATATACATATATACACATATATACATACATACATACATATATATATATATACACACACATATATATAATGAGTTTTAATATAATAATACAACCATATACACTGATCCACCTCTATGATTGGGCCCCATCATGTCCATATCATGGCATAGACATGATACCCATAGATTCCTCAATCTGACTCCTCTGAATAGAACATTGTTAAGAGGTTATTTGAGATCTTATTACTGATACATGCCCTTGTAGATGTGCCACATAAGATTATACCTATGCCAATTGGGATAGGGCCACTAAATGTGTTTCTCTCTCTTGATCTTGTACCTTGTCAATTGGGCTAGGGTTGCTAGATGTGTCACTCTCTCATGGGTTTGTACTAGAATCATCTATGTCATATCAGCTAAATGCATCACTCTCTCCTAAAAGCTAGGGCCTACCTATTGTTACTTCTCTTTCACCCAACCCAAATAATGGTTTCATCCCCTCTCTTCACACTTGAAACTACCTTTAGGCCTCTCTATCTTGTTTAAACCAATTCACATGAGCTAGGGCAAATGGTACCATAAGATATTCTAGTGTAGTAGGGTTATATGGTTTTAGGGCCTCATCTAGGATATCATGGATTTCTCTCCTCACTAGGGACCCCCCTCTAGTCTCTTCATCCTCTAAAACACATAAAAAATTCAAACTAGATAGATATTATATCACTAATATATCTCAAAATATTTCTATCTCTAGACTATCTCAAATAAATTTAAACAAAATTTACTCATTTTTTATTACTTGGTTATGTGTTAGATACCACTATATTTCCATATACATGACCACTGAGCATGGTCTCCCCATTAGTTTAACCTCCCATAACCTCATCTATCAGTCACCTTCCAAAACCAAATCCTAGAGTCACCACTCATGCCCATCTCAAGTTATGCCTAAGTGGTCTCTCTATCACCCATCTATATCCTAACACATATAATGGATCATATATGATGGTGATAATATTTGATCTCTCCTCCTCATGCTACATCCATCAACATCATATCCATGATGGCCATTACTCCTCCTTCTTTAGAGATGGTGGTGGTACCCCTGGTACTGCTACTTCCATATCCATCTCATCCTACTTTGTTTCCTATCATGTCTGACCTATCCATGGTCTCTAAAATCATCACCTAAGCTATAGCCTATTCATTAGTGGACTTAATCCTCTTCTCCCCCATATCTCTCTCACATGCTAGGCCCAATATGTGAGCACCACTAGTAGTGCCATTAGGTGAGGTTATCCCATCTATCCTAGTATATGTGCCACTAGATGTGGATCCATCTACTAGGTATAGTGCCCTGTCACCTATGTCCATGCCAAAATTGGTGCCACTATCTCTTAGCTAGGCCATATCATAGTGATGTGCCCATATAAATTCCATATAATATCTACTTGTCTCACCATCTATAGTTTGGGGATTTAGATCATAGCCCATGCTACCTGGTCCTATCTCCATCTCTAAAATTGAGGTAACCTATCATCAATCACATGGGGTAACCTAGCTGATTAATACATAATGAACCTCTCATATATCCATGCCATCAAAAATATAATTAGTCCCACATACTTATACACTCTAGAATGCACTTTATACATTTCATTCATGAGTTATACCCAAATGATAGATCCCAGGTCATATAACACCCTCTACTCTAAAATGATCTAACACAAGGATATCAAAAATAGTGGTACCTTGCCATATAACTTGTGACATAGTACCCATATTATCATAAGTCCTATCATAACCTTCTAGCTATCCAAAATCTGTGAGGTATATACATCAAACATACTCACCCTCAATCTAGGGTATATCTTTTTCAAGCTTGTCACCCATATGGCTAAGGCTCTCCTCTCCTCTTGAATATTTGGTACTCTTGTAACCATAGGTGTACCTACTATGGGTAGTCCTAGGATACCATACACATCCTCCAAGGTGATACCCACCTCTATGGTATTCCCCTCCACCTCCAACTTGAAAGTGCTAATCAATCATTCCTAGGCTCCTTAGAACATGACTAATAAATATAAACTCAAAGGAATCTTACACATATCTACTATACCTCCTAGGCCTAATCAGATCAATATGTCTCTATCCTCAATAGACAATAGCTCCAATAAGTCTAGAAGCCATGATGCATCCACTAACCACAAAAATATAGGTCATCCCTACAACCATAAAATATGTATTAGATCCTCTATATCATTCATAATAAAAATACATCCATTTTTAAATTTTAACTAAAACATGCATAAATTGCTCCAATTTATTTATTTTTTTGTCAATTTGACCTATTTTTAGCCTACTCGACCATTTTATCATTCAATTGGCCATTTTGGGCCCTTCTAGCACTCTTTTGCCCTATGATTTTTCTACTAGGTTGGTAGTAATGTACTAGGTCATCAATATGGAAAACAAACTATGCCAAAACATACCTACTAGGTTAATAGTGTGGATTTTACAAAGTTTGATCCTTTTAGGTCGACGAGGTTGACCTAGTTGTTTTTACCCATTGACCCCTTATATCTTGTAAAATAAAAGTTTTCTAGTTGTTATTTACCCAAACCCTTTAAACCCATTTCCCTAAATGGTTTTTCCAACCCTTCTCATCTAATTTACATTCATTTTGATTACTATAAATTCTTTAAATTACAAATTTCTAAAATATACTTAAATTCAATCAAAAATTCAAAAACAAGTTTCAAATTCTCAATTACCTACTTGTGTTGCACCTACTACCACCACTAGGGGTCCATCTTATCTAGTTTATCATCTCCTTGCCATCATTGCTCATTTAGTCTTTTAGATCTCTTTTTCTCTCCTTCACAAAGCAAAAACAACAAATTACTTACCTTTTACCTTACTTAAACTTACTTTTAAATAATCTTAATCTTTCAAATACTTTCTGTCAGATTCCTTATTTTACCTATATCTTTATTTATACTAATCCAATTTTTAAAATTTTAAAATTTATATAATCATGATTTCATAGAGAATATTTTACACTATTATATTCTTATCTTCCCAAAATTTTGATTTTTTTTTCTAAAATCTACATGTTCAACTAATATTATTCACATTGGACACCTTCACTTCTCTCGTAGTCTACTTCTTTATATACCACACTAAGGTAGGTAAAGGTATGTATTTTTAAATTATATCCTTTAATTTATCTTATTTTATACTTATTTCACTTTATTTATAATTAATTTTATGTGTTATCATGCTATATTTCTCAAGCACCATCCCATGTTGCACTCACATGACACCTGATGAGGTTTGAGTGGGGTATATATATACATTATATTTTCAAACTTTATCACTTATTGACACTTTATGTGTTTCAATAACCCATTAATCTATCTAATTTCATTCCTTAAGGGTCACATTAAAAACTGGGTGGGTAGACCACTAACACTTCACATGATTGTTGTTCCTTTTTTCACTTGTTATCTACACACTTGTCTCTTGAAAACCTTATCCCTAAGTTTGTTCTTATATATTTCACCCTAATCCAGTCATTCACCACATTTTATCCTCATTTTCCTCACCTTAATACCCTTTTTATTTATAATACATGGTTAATTAGGTTTACCATGTACATTTTTGATTGATTTTCACTTAGGAACTAGTTTGGCTATTGGCTGACCTAGGTCATGACCTAGTGAATAATTGTATGAAATTATGCTAGGTTGACTGGGTCAACCCTATCAACTGATATTTTTTGAAGGGTTTATGTACTAATTCATCTATACATAACATAAAATTTCACAATTATTTATAGAGGAGAATAATAAGTAAGATATATTATGCATCTGCTTATTAACCATTCTACTTGAGGAACAAGCTTAAGATTCCATAAATTCTTTGGAGATATAAATATTGTGTTTTGGAGAAGTCTTTTAGATGAATTAATAGGTATTTTAACCTAGAGATAACTTATATTTATCATCCTTACATACCACAATAAGCTCTTATGAAGTACCTTTTCCAAGGGAGAGATTGAGGCTCAACGGGTTCATCTTCAAGGTAGGTATTCTTAACTTCATTCCTCCTTTGTAAGAGTAGATAGATATGTATTTTTAATTATATTACATGTATTAGGATGTCATATACATTGATGTGAGTATATGTTCTCTATGAATGTTTACATTTATTTTTCATAACCCCAACTTTATGCCACAAGCTTTGGTGAGCACTAAATTATATTTACTTTACTTGTTATTAGTTTAGTGAGATACTAAAACATAAGACTCCATTAGGGTTATTGCATTATTGTGCTTGACTAGAGGCTTTAAAACCATCCCTAGCACCATGTATTATGATAAGAGATCCCCTAATTAGGTATATTAGATCATCATATTGGTCATGTTACCTCTTAACAAATGTGTCCACAATTGGAAGTGTATGGTATGATCTATATTCTCTAAGTTAGGATTGATTTATAGACATGATGCATTTTCTATTATATACAAACCCTAGCTAACTATGTTTGGTCCTTTTTGTCTAATTTCTAATGAGTTTTAATCTTTTTAAGGTCTATGTATAGGTCATACACCCTTGATTCTCCCATTACCTTTCATCTCCAATTTAGTACTTATACAAACAATCAAGATTTTTTATATACGTTTGAACATTCCATTGGGCTTGTTAGTGTTCATAAGAGTCTAATGCTTTATTAATCCTAAGAATATATTCAACTAAGAGTTTTTCCTTTATTTACATTGATAATAACTCACTATTATACTCCACCTTGTGACGTATAAGGTTCTATGCATCCTCCAAACATCAAAACTCCCCAAGTTCATACACAGGCCTATGTATGCCTATTTAGGCTTTATGAGTTTAATTAAACTCTTAATTTATTTTATTATAGTTGTCTCAACATTGTAAAAATATCAAAAACTCATGAATTTATAATTTAATTATTCATCACCTTTTTAGGTCCTATATATCTCCATCTTACCTTCAAAAAATAAACCTTTATCATAATTGTACACACATGCATGTGTGTGTGACCTTAGGCTTACCAAGCATAAATAAATTCAATTCATATTTGCACCACTTTTGTTTACCTTAAATATCATTTGGATTAATAATGGAATTAGTGTATCATTTCCATGTGATTTCTTCTCCCTACATACCTCATATTTCAAACCAAGTAGGCACCCTTCCTCTCAAAAATATATAGGCCTATATGAGCACCTAACTGTACAAATGTAGGGTTTTAAAGTAAACTTGCCTATAAGTTTGTTATAACATCATTTTTAGGTTTCTATTTTGTTTCATTTATATTTTCACTCTTCCTATTCACTCACCTAAACCCCAATTCCACCACAAAACCTTGCATCATCTCTTTTCACTATTTTTGCCAAAATACTCTTGGTTGTAGGTGTCCATCTAGGCTTGACTGTATATGACAATTTGTCACTATTTTCATCTTGATTGGTCATATACCTAGAGTTTAAAATACATATTGAATATTTTAGGATATATCTGGATATTTTCATCCCTTAACAAATTTTAGGCATTTCAAGTACCATTGAGTTCATTTTCTTCACAAAATCCAAGACTGGCCTATAGATGGTAGATTTGAGCTTGAGTTCTAATCAGAGGTCAAACATAGGTTATTAATGACATATTTAATCCTATATTTACATTAGAATTATCTAAGGGAAGATATACTACCTTATTCTCAATGTGATTCCAAATTTAATGCATACAAGTCTCTCTCATGTTTCAAGACCAACTTGAAGCCTTAACTAAGATTGTATGTGTTAGTTGGTTGAGTGACTAAAAACTTGAGATGGATTATGTTTATGTCACTTCCTTGATTTATTCAAGAATTTATTAGTCTTCATGGCTTCCATTTATCTCATTACTCATCATATCTTCATTCATCTCTTTGAATCATCTTTTCAATCAAGAGTTATTACATTGTATGCAAAAGGGAGAGCTACAAGTCTACAAACATGTAGGTATACATTTTGGTCATTTTAGGATCCTTGGATATGTATATTGGAACATTTTTTAATTTATAACAAACTTATAATATCCCAAACCTATTCATGACATTTAATATTTCAAACAACATTGATGATTCAACATTTGTCACCATTTTAGTGACCTCTATATAGGTAGGGTTATGACACAGTCCTTGTATTTTCAACTTGAAATATACTTAGAGGGAAATATGGGGTGAAAAAATTTGTTATAAATATATAAATTAAGTGACAAATATGATTAATAAAATTTGATTATCCCCTACAAGCATTAAAACCTATAAGAACTTCAAAACCTTGGTGTACACCTATAATTTTAACTTATGAAGCTTTTTTCTCAATCTCCAATGCCACACATGCCAAACTGAGACCCAAATAATCATGGATGAAGTTTTTTCAAACTATATAGGACCTTTACTATTTCTCTCATGCATGAAACATGTTTCAAATAACGATTCCAAGGATAAAAATGATTCTATGGGGTTTATAAGCAATTGTAGACCACCCTACCTTCTTAATGATTATTCATAAATGAAGGGTCACTAATATTATAAAAATTTCCATGTATTTAAATCTCATTAGTTCCCCCTTTGGAAAACATATTATACCTTGACTCTCACTATATTATATAGAATGAACACTTGAAATATGCTTTTGTGAGCTTGTCAAGGGAGTGATGGAGGTAAGCAATAAAATTTTGCATCTCTAAGAAAAAAATTTATTAAAAACTATTGATTTAGCCTACATAAGCTAAAAATACACCTCTAAACTATTTTCACCTAGAAGTGAGTCTTTCCATGTTTGTACAAGTGCTTAAAAATACCTTCTTGGAGCGATTTCCTATAATACTGACATCATCTAACATTCCTAACATGTGTGGAAACTAAATAAATCCTATAATAACTTTTAAAAATGTCATTTTATATTATTTCACTTTGAAATATGTGATAATTAGTTATATACACTTTACTTTGCATAAAAATTTACCTTAAACTTTGTAAATTACCTTAAACTCTCTAAACAAGTGTGGCATGCTTATAAAAGGTGATAAAGACCATAATATGACTTTGATTGGGACCTAATAACCTATGAAACCTCTTGTACCCTACTTTTTTCTCACCATGACATGATTAGGCTAGTAAAAGACTAAAATAACCATTACCTTAATTTTATAAAATTAACCTTAACTTATGTTAATAATGTCTTAAAAAGACCCTTTGAGGACCATACAAGGAATTTGGTTATGAAAAGGATAAAAATACATGACAAGGTGATATTTTTTCTATAATGGTTGAAATTTTGACCTTGGGGGTCAAATTTGGTCAACACTTCCTTTAGTTAAAGGGTATTTATGAGTACTACTTTTGGTCATTCTTGTGATGACCCTTTTGGAAGATTAAGTATAAACATAATTGATTGCAATAGGTCATTTTGTATTAGTATTAAAAATGATTCCCACATGGGTATATTCAAATTTTTTATGCATATGCTTAATAATATTTAACAAGGAAATACCAAACATATTGTTGTACTTTGGTAACATCACTACCTTCTTGTATGTATGTTGATTGAGAAGGGATTTTAGGTTGTTGTTAACTTCCTAAAGTATAATTATTATAGATTTATTTTACCTTTGGTACTAAATTAGGATCATCAACCTATTATAACACTATATTAAATGACACATATTACTTACCAATTACTGGTTCAAATTATACAACAATTTGTTTAGACCTAGTATTGACCACCATACTTGAAGAAATAACCTATTTCTTACCTTGAAATTGATTCACTCCATGATACTCATCCCCTTACCAATTTATAAGTTTATCATCACTTTTTACTATCTCTTAAATATCATGTTTTTGTGGTGATACCTTATCTTTTATTTCATGTTGTGGTGATATGCTTTGCACCATCAATGTTTGGTTGAGGACACCATTAGGATAAGTGGTTTGGTTATGGGGAAGATTATAGGGAAATCACCTTTCATAATCTTGTACTAAGTTTTTTTTGGATATGGAGTAAGGTTTTAAATGTGATATTACTACTAAGGTTAAAATATTAATAAGGTTTTATAGGATTAATTTAGCATTAGCCTCGAGGATTTACTTGATATGATAGCCTATTTGGCTAATAAGATCCTTAATATGGAGGCATGTTACTTTGATAATAATAATAAAGAATTTGATAGGGTCTATAATTATGAATTTTTTTCCTTTAGAGAGTAACCAAATTATTCCCAAAAGTCTGAAGAAGGATCTTAACCTCTTGCATGTCATTTCATGGGCTAGGTATAACTTTATTCATGCTTGGTGGTTAGCTAGTTGTCACTAGAATATGCACTAATGTGGGTGTTTAAGGTGTAAAAGTGGGTTGTATTTATATAAAAATTGAAATTGAAGGCATTGGTATAATATTTATAGCCTATATAATACTATTATCATCCCTAATGGCTACCTCATAAGCATCTAGTAATGTTCTACCACCTATTGATTAGATCATCACAAAGATATCACTATTTAAGGCTCTAAGATAATAGATAAAATCATACTCAGGTGTAGACCTTACCAATATTGGAATCCTATCCCATGTTATTTAAATTATGATACTAAAATATTCTATGTACTCATGTGCTTACCTCTTAATATTGGTTAGTTATTCAACCCAAGATTTATGATATGACTTGTCTTCAAATTATTTACATAGAGATTCTCCTAGCTCATCCAATGAGTTGATAGAATGATGTCATAATATCCTATACCATTGGAGATATTTTCATTTTAATGAGGAAGCTAAAATTCTAATAGCATTATTCTCTTTATTAACATTATGTATTAAACATATATTAGTAATATATTTAATGTACTCTACAAGTGTGGTAGTATCCCCTCTAGTGAAATAGGGAATACTCTTGAAGGTTGTAATGGGCATATATTCATATTGATCAAGATTTAGTGGGATTTATCAATTGAAAGGAACAAGATATTGATTTATAAGGACAACCATATAAGGGACTATAATGAATTCTAATCTTGGGCGAGGGAATCTACCAAATGGAGGCATGGATTGAGCTCTTTAAGAAGGTTGTCTAAGTTCCCTATATATTCTTATAGGATAAAAGGATCTTATATTCATTCTTCTTCCTGAGGATGTAAAAAATTCAATGAATTAGAAATTACATTTTGAATAAGATCTTATTACTCTTGGCATTAAATACTTAAGGATTGGTTTACTAGAGATAAAAAATGTTTAGAGTCACTAGGTGCTTATTTGATGTCTTCAACACTAAAGTTTAATAAGAGTAGCACAAAATTCTTAGATTAAATATTCTAAATAAATTTATTTGAGAAAAGGTTCCCACCAAGGATGCTAAAAACTATTATCATGTTGACTTTGCACTCTCTAATGATGTGTTTCATTTCTCCTTACCCAATCAACACAATGGGAATGCCCCAAGGCAATGGGTTACCTATGGTTGTAGTGAACCTATAGAGAGGGTTATCTTACCTATTACAACATTAACCATTAGTGTTTCTAAGTATATGTGTGGCCAACTTATCGTTTACATACCTCTTTTATATACTTGTTACATTTTTCTATGTTCTTAAATAGGTCGGCCTATGGAATAACCTTGGCTAAGTAGATTATATATAAGAGGTAGTGGTTAGTATTTATGGATAATGTAAGTATTATGATATTAGTGCATTATTTTAGAGGTTTCCCCCTCAAAGTGGCTTTGTTATATTATCTCGTATTATACTCTGCTATTAATTATTGTTGTGTGATCTCTCATATTTGCTTATTCTATGTGATATAAAATCATTCTATGCAAACATCTAAGTAATTTCATTACAAGTGGCATCAGATATTTTAATTTGTAAATTTTCCTATGGCATTTTTTTTGGATTTGGTGAGATGTGGCTTCTAGGAGCAGTGGGAGCGAAAAAACATAACTTGTAATTTGGGAAGAGTTAATTTATTTTGTCAGCGTAGTATTGCTCAAAATGTTTTTTTTAAATGTTAAAAAAAGTATGGGAAAAAAAATTCCTTTTACATAATTAAATTCATTGGATTCATCTTGATAAGATGATCACAATGGTTTACTCTATCAGTACACTTTTTTGGTGCCAAAAAATTTACCCTAGTGCACAAAATTAGTCATTGGATTCATCTTGACAAGGTGATCACAATGGTACCATCTCTTGGTACACTTTTTTTGGGGTAAAAACCCTCATAGGGTTTTTATATGGTACGTCCTATTACTTAGGGAAGAAAATGGGGGAAAGAAACTCTTAATACTCCTTTTATTGATGATATGGAATCTGGTACTTTAGATATGATGATTTCTTAGCTTTAGGTAGATATAAAGAACTTGGTGAGGCATAATGACTTTGTTGTAGTCTAAGATAATGTTTTAAGGATGCATAGAGAGATTAATGTGATTCAAAATGAATTAAATCATATCACTACATAATTGGCTGCCCTTACATCTCAATTTCAGCCCAACAACCTCCACTTTAGCATTCAAATCCTCCTTTCAACACCAACAACTCCCATGTTGGTATGCAACTAATATTTCCAAAAGTGGACATGCTTAAGTTTGATGGTAAGGATCCTCTCACTTGGATTACCCAAATTGAGAATTTATTTGAGTTGTATCAAACCCATAGTTCTCAAAAGGCGATAGTGGTATCTCTGTATCTAGAACCTAAGCAATTCATTGGGTATCACTAGTTATGTGTTCAAAAGAAAAAGAATGGTACTCCTATTACATGGTCTATTTTTACTAAGGAATTTTTGGCTCATTATCATAATAATTTCTCTAAGAACTATTTTAGTGAATTAGCCAAACTACGATAATCAAGAACTGTGAAGGATTATATTCATCAGTTTTAGAATCTCTTCTTATGGGTGAAAAATATCACTAAGGATAATTTAATTGATATATTTTTGGGTGGACTCAAAAATAGAATCTAATTCAAGGTTTTAATGTTTAACCTAGCATCTGTATCATAAGTTATCCCTAGGGTATGTATGGTAAAAGAAAAAGAGATGGTCAAAAGGAAAAATTTCACTACTAGTCATGATCACACCTTTATAGTACCATCATTTCCACATCCCACCAGATTAACAAAATGACAAATTGAGGAGAAGCAAGCCAAATGGTTATGTTATGGTTTCATATAAAATGGAGAAAATACAATCATTTTACTTAAAAGAAGTTGTTTTACATTGAAGGTGCCAATGACAATGAAGATGATGAAGTACATGGTAAGGATGTAGAAGGTTCTAAGGAATAATCTGAAGACTCTAAGCCTAATATTTATTTGCATGCCCTTTCAAGTATTAATACTCTCCAAACTCTTAAGGTGATGTGTTTCCTTAAGAAATAGAAGGTCACTATATTGATTGATTTTAGGAGCACACATAACTTCATCAATAGTAAGTTGGCTGCGCATTTGAACTGTTTCATTTATCTATCTCCAAAATTTTAGGTTATGATTGTAGATGGTCGTACTATCATCTATTTAAAAAAATATCATAGTATTATGTTAGTCATGGGAGACTACTTGTTGGATTCTCCTATGTTTGTGATTTCTATGAGTGGACCTGATATTTTTCTAGGAGCACAATGGCTCACCACTTAGGGCACTATTGAGATTAATTTATAATAATTATTCATGCATTCTCATTCTTAAGAAAGGACAATTGAGCTAAGGGTATTAAGGGATAAATATCTCTAACTTGTTATCTCCCATCAAATGACAAATATTCTTCATAATGGAGATAAAGTATTTATAGCTCACTTATTTTCCATGGAAGTATAGCCAACTCAGCCATCTCCACCTCTTGATCTACAACAAGTGATCGATACCTATTATATTATTTTTAGTGACATGTCAAAAGGAATTCCACCCAGTTACATGCATGATCATGCTATAAAACTTATTATTGGTAGTAAACCACCTAAAATTAGGCCATAAATGTATCCCTATGCCCACATAAGTGAAATTTAAAAGATGGTACATGAGATGTTAGATGTAGGAATCATTTACCATAGCCAAAGTGAATATTATTCACTAGTTTTCATGGTGAGAAAGAAAGATGACACTTGGAGGATGTGCCCTAACTATAGAGAACTCAACCAGTAAACTATCAAAGATAGGTTTCCTATTCTTGTCATTGATGATTTGATAGATGAATTGAATGGTTATTTTTATTTTGCCAAGTTAGATCTACGTTTTGGGTATCTTCAAATCTGAATCCATGATGAAGACATACCTAAAATAGCTTTCAAGACTCATTAGGGCCATTATGAGTTTTTGGTTATACCTTTTGGTCTAACAAATGCACCATCTACTTTTCAAAGTTTGATGAATACTATTTTTAGGAAATTTTTGGGGAAATTTGTTTTAGTATTATTTGATGATATCCTCATTTATAGTAAAAATTGGGAAGACCATTTGCAACATGTGAAATAGGTACTCTCCCTTTTAGAACAACATCAATTGTATGCAAAAAATTTCAAATTTACTTTTGGGGATTTTGAGATTAAATATTTGGGTCATATGGTTTGTTATGAAGGAGTGAAATTGGACACTAAAAATATCCAAGCGATGGTGTATTGGCCAATTTCTAAGACACTTAAGCAACTACAGGGTTTTTTGAGGCTAACTAGTTACTATCGTAGGTTTGCCAAAAATTATGGTAGTATTATAGTCCCACTCACCTCTTTATTGAATAAAGACTCCTTTTAGTGGATTGATGTAGTTACTTGGGTATTTAAATGATTTAAATTTTCTATGTGCACTACTCTAGTATTGGCCACTCTTGATTTTTCCAAGACTTTTGTGGTTGAATGTGATGCATCTAAGTATGGTATGGGTGTTGCACTCATGCAAGGAGGTAGGCCACTTTCATTTTAAAATTGTCAAATAAAAGGTAAAAATCAGCACAAGCCCATCTATGAAAAGAAAATAATGGCCATTTTGCATGTAGTCAAACAATGGAGACCTTATTTGATGGGTTATCACTTTTAGGTAAAGACTGATCATGATAGTCTCAAATATTTTTTAGAAAAATGGTTGTCATCTGAAGAATGATAAAAATGGGTAACAAATATATTAGGCTATGATTTTGAAATAGTATTAAAAAAAGGCAAGGACAATGTGGTGGAAGATGCACTATCTACAAAGGATGGATCAGTTGAGGCATTGTTATGTGTCATAACCATTTTGTAGGTAGATTGGCTAGATGAAGCATGATTAGAATGGGAACATGATAGTGCTACCCATGATTTGATTTAAAATCTTCAACAAGGTTTAGGTGGATTTGAAATATTCACATGGAAGGGAAATGTATTGTTTTATAAATATAGATTGTACCTATGTAAGGATTCTCTTCTTAAACAAAATATCGTTCAGGAACTTCATGCAACTCCAATTGGAGGGCATTCATGATTTTTGAAAACCTATCACAGAATCAAGTAAGATTTTTTTGGGAAAGAATCAAGGGGGATGCCCAGAAATATGTGGCTAAATGTATGATCTATCAACAAAATAAAGGTGAAACCATCAAAACCCCTAGTCTTTTACAACCTTTATCTATCCCTAGCCAACATTGGGAAGAGGTTTTTATGGATTTCATTACAGGGTTACCAAGATATGATGGTCAAAATGTTATCATGGTTGTTGTGGATCATCTCAGTAAGTATGCTCAATTTTGTTCTTTATCACAACCATTTATTTCTAGTATAGTAGTTGCTGCTTTTCTCAATATAGTTCATAAATTACATGGGACCCCTAAGATCATTGTCAGTGATAGAGATCCCATTTTCACTAGTAATTTTTAGACTAAGTAATTTACATGTTTGGGCCCCAATTTAGCTCATAGTTCATATTATCATTCTTAATCTAATGGATAAACTAAGGTATTCAACAAATGTCTATAAGGATATCTCCATTATTTTGTTTTTGATAAATAGGATAAATAGGTTTACTAGTTGCCTCTTGTTGAATGGTGGTATAATAATTTTATTCATAGTTCTTCCAAAATTTCTCCCTTTATGTCACCTTATGGATACCATCCTCCATCCATCACTTCAAACTTGAAGGTCCATCATAAGGTTCATGCAGTTGAATAACATATTCACCATCAATAAGATTTCCTTATAAGTTTGCATGGACATTTATCTATGGCCCATAATCACATGAAGCAATAAGAAGATCAAAATAGAAGTGAGAAACATTTTGACATTGGTGATTGGGTCCTTGTTCACTTGTAGCCATATAAGTAGATGTCTTTAAAGCAACAAAAAAAGGATAACAAGTTGTCCCCTAAGTATTATGGGCCTTATCAAATCTTGTATAAAATTGGTAGTGTGACCTACAAGTTAGAGTTTCCTTCATCCACTCACATAAATCTAGTATTTCATGTATCATGTCTGAAGAAAGTCATTAGACATAGAGTTTCCATTCAAACAAAATTACCAAAACTAGATGAGGAATTCAGAGTTATTTTTGATCTTGAGGTGATCCTTCACATGTGCACTAAGCAATTGATTTCCACAGTGATTATAGAGTACTTGATCAAATGGAAGAATCTACCATGTGAATATGCCACTTGGGAGGATGAATCATTTTTGTAATAACATCCAAAGTTGCCACAACGTTAAGGACAACATTATTTTTAAGGGGAGGGGCTTGATATGCCCTTGACCATTAGTGTGTCAAGGGATACGTGTGTCTGACTTGTGGCTTACATACCTCTTTTATATACCTATTACATTTCTCTATGTTCTTAGATAGGATGGCCTATGGAGTAACCTTGGCTAAGTAGACTATATATAGGAGGTAGTGGTTAGTCTTTATAGATCATGTTAAGTATTATGCTATTAGTGCATTATTGTGGAGGTTTCCCCCTCAAAATAGCTTTGTTATATTATCTAGTATTCTACTCTACTATCAATTATTGTTAAGTGATCTCTCATATTTACTTATTCTATGTGATATAAAATCATTTTGTGTGAACATCTACGTAATTTCACTACATTCCTCTGATGGATCACCTAAGATAACATTAAAATATTGTAACTTGCAATGAAAAGGGAGAGAGAGAATAACCAAAGGAATAAAAACCAAAAGGGAGTGATACACCAAAATATTATGGCATCCTATACTTGATTAAACATACATAGTGAACATAAAATAATTAATATACACAACTCAATCATGAAATTCTTAGCATCATTATTTCATAGAGAGGTACAAGTATATATGGAAACATTAGAAGGAGAAGCATTCATCACCACAACTAGTAATGCATAAACCATGATATACATAGACTATGACTAATAAAATATAGTTCACTTTCATAGAGGTGAATTATAATTGGACATAATTAAAGGTAAATAACACTTCACCATAAATAAAAAATCAATATTTCATAAGCTACACATAGAACGTAAGATATTGAGAGGGTACATATAGTTCTACTATTCATTCAAAGGCATAAAATCGAAGTACATGAACCAAGGATGGACCCTTTATTATCAAAATAATGCTACATAAATTATCCCATCCTTGATTCCTCTACTTGGATTTTATGCCTTTGTCATAATAGTGGAACTATTTTTCCCCTCTTAGTGGCTTACATTCTATGTGTATCTTATGAGTTGTTGATTCTCTCTTTTTGGTGAAGCGTTCTTTACATTTATTTGTGTCCAATTATAATTCACCTCAATGCAAGTGAAATCTCTTTTATAATTCATAACAAATTTATCTCATGGGTTATGTATTTTTATTTGTGGTGATGAATCCTTCTCCTTCTAATGCTTCCATAGATCATTGTACCTCTCTATGATTTATTAATGATAAGCTCATGATTGAGTTGTGTATGTTATTAATTATTTTATTTTCTATATGTATACTTAAATGAGTAGATTATGTAATAATATTTTGGTTTCTCACCCCCTTTTACTTTGAATTCCTTTTTTTATGATCTCTCTCTCTCTTTTCTTTACAAGTTGTAGTAGTTTAGTGTTAGCTTAGGTGATCCATCAAGGGAACTCAGCCATATCTAGAGGTTCAATCCAACCATATGTGACTCAAAGCCTTGTGGCATTCCCATTGCGTAAATTTGGTGAGGAGATTTGAACTCTCCAAAGGGTGAAAACTCAATGTGACAAATATTTATTTGAAATAAATCTTCCATGTGAGTTTCTACGTCTACTCATATATCTATGTTGAATTCAGGGAAGTTATTTTAATGCTATCTTATGATCTACACCTTACTAACACATAAGATATACATGGAGATGATGCCACAAATTATTGGTTTCATCAACCCATTCATTTAATCAACTCAATTGGTTGATATCATTAAAATCAAGTCTGGTCTCTAATGGTTATATGAAATAAGGTATGCAATTTATTGCTTTAAAGAATGATTTGGAGGGTTTTTATGGATAAACTAACTCTAAATTCTTAATATAATTTATCATTAATTAAAATATATCTAATAACTTTAAATAAATACACTTGTAGAACTAAACTATTGAAAAGTAACACTCTTTCTTGTTAAAAAACACTCTTGCTATCAAAGAAACTAATATTAAACAAACACACTATGTTTATAAAAGGAAACACTTTTAATATATGTGTTTAATTCAATTTTATTTAAATGAAATTATTTTGGAAAAGGAAATGTTGGAAAATTAAATTTAAATAAATATGCACATAGAAAGAATTATAGGATAACAAAATCACACTTTGTAATTGTTAGCAACCCAGATAACACAAAATATATCTAATAACTTTAAATAAATACACTTGTAGAACTAAACTATTGAAAAGTAACACTCTTTCTTGTTAAAAAACACTCTTGCTATCAAAGAAACTAATATTAAACAAACACACTATGTTTATAAAAGGAAACACTTTTAATATATGTGTTTAATTCAATTTTATTTAAATGAAATTATTTTGGAAAAGGAAATGTTGGAAAATTAAATTTAAATAAATATGCACATAGAAAGAATTATAGGTTAACAAAATCACACTTTGTAATTGTTAGCAACCGAGATAACACCCTGATGAAGGTTGATTGTTGATTTTTTAGGATATCCTTCACACATAGACTAACATTAGAATGGTCTAAGGTGTGGGACACCTACTCTTAGACCAAACCTCTAGTTTTGATAAGGCTAGCTCCTCTAATGTATCACTTATGATCTACTTAGTAGAACTTACTATGCTTTTTGGGATGAAAAAGGTTAGAAGGATAACTAAAGGGAAATTTAAGCTAGTGATGGTGATACACCTATATTTTTGGTTCATCCACTCTATTTGAGATCTTAAAAAACTGATAAGATAATAAAATAACTAAATCTACAACTCCAAATGACTTCTATGTAACATTATTTCACATACAGGTTTCATCAAGTGACCAAAACATGAGGAAAATAATGGAATAGGCCAAATTCAAGGCACTAACTAACCAATATATCCTTTATTATCTTAATGAATCAAAATCAAACACTATATATGACCTACATAAGATGGCATATTAGTAACTCGGTGAGATCAAGACCTATCAAGGGAGAAAATATTACCACATATTCAAACTAAACCAATATAACACACTGTACTAGAATATTGGAATCTAAAAATAGTAATTTTATTCATCTCAAAATTTTACAAAGCTCAATCTTGGAAAATTTTAATCATGCCCAAGAGAGGGATCCTAAAAATAGGCTTGAAAGCTTGAATATATTGAACAAAAGAATAGAGAAATCCAAGATATTAGCATAAAATAGAGAATAAGAAGACATATAGCCATAAAATTAGGTCAAATTTGATTTACAATATTTACTAAAATTCTTTAAGACATCTCTTTATCTTGAAAATATTTGCATGAGCTCCTTACATAAATGTTTTTGTCATTAGAAAGGGATCGTGGGCCATATTGACATATCAAAACTCCTTCTCCAGCATGCTATGCCACATCTTGGATAATTAACTTCACTTAAAATGAGTTAAATGTGTTTTAATGACCACTCTTACATGAATACCATAGAGCATGCATGTATTACTTAGTCAACTCAGCGTGATTGGTCTTTAAAATAAGTTAACTCCACTTAAGTCCTTTCCTTACATGAAATGGAATGTCAAGATTTAATTTTCATGGAATATCCACTTTAATTCTAATTATGAAGCATGAAAACTCAATATGAAATTTTTTAATAGCCTTCCAATGCTAGTTTCAATTCAATTATTTGACCAAATAGGCCTACTAGGCCAAGTAGGCCTAATAACCTACTTATTGCACTTGAAAACCATAAGAACTTGCATATAAACACTAGAACCTACAAATAAAATGATATTTATTCTTGTAAAAATCCTCTATATCATTAAATAGCTCATTTTTATGAAGAAACCCTTGTAACTTAGTCAACTTAGTTGATTAGGTCAATCTGTTTGAATTTCCTACAGAGTGGCTATTTTGAATGAGAAGATAAGGACACTTAAGGAATATTTTTTATCATATAATTATTTTCAGATGAATAACAAGTTCCAAAATTTGATCTCCATGTATTGGCTTTCCATGTAAACTATCTTGTACCTCATTATTTATGATTTTTTCTCTGAAAAACCTATTTTTCTCCATGATCCATACAAATATGTACAACAAATTATCAGTGTTGGGACCCTCTCTAGGTTTAATTTATGTTTTAATGGGTTTTAGGTTGATTCATTAGGGTTTTATTGGAATAAAATCAACTTTTCTCAAAATTGGTCATTATCAGGGTTTAGGAGGGTTTTGGAGGTGAAACTTTTTAACGATGGTTCATAAATTATAGTCCTCCAAACCCAATCTTATTTTCATAAATATTTATTATATATACCCCCTAAATTTCCTTGATTAAATGGTTTCCCATGCAAAATAAATGAAAATATACCCATGTAAAGAAATTTACTTGCAGAGTTTGCAAGCATTCTGGACATGCTTATGCTCTTAGTGATTGTTCATAAATAACATCCTCTCATCCAAACTTAATTTTTCATTAATTAAAATTTAATATGGTTACTCAAATAATTCTAATATATTTTTTCCAAACTCTTCATGTGGTGAAATATATGAGCACTTGATTAATGGGTTCAAATGGGTATCTTATCTACATAATTCAAATTTCCTCTAAAGGACCAATTTGAATTTATCTCCTACTATTATTTACTTTAATTCACCTTCATATGAAATGAAACATATCATAATAGCATTATATAGGTTTCACCTTGCTTGATGAGTCTAGAAATGCCTTTTGGTGCTATAGGTCTTCTAGGCATAAAACTAGCTTATATGCCTCATTTGGCCCAAATATGAGTTTGGAGCTATTTATAACCTATAGGATTATATGGGTATGTAAAAATTATATTTATCCATACAATTTCACCTTATATGGATTCTTTTTACTTCTTTAACATCATTTTGACTTAGAGGTTCTTAAGACTCCCTGTGGGGATGACTACATGTCTATGTGTTTGTATGTAGTTTTGATGAGAATATTTGGATAACATGAGCTTATATTATATATGTAATTTTTATATGAAACTTTCATGTTCTTTTCATCCTCCAAAAACTGTTTTATCTCTTAAAACACCCTTAAATCACCTTAAAACACTCTAAGAAGCCTACCTACTCCAAATTGATTGTGAATAGACATGTAGGGGACTATGTAAAACTAATGAGTGTTTACCCTCATAATTTTACCCCATAAACATTTTTTATTGGTAAATTATGTTAATATGGCCTTCTCCACCAAATTTCATGTCTAGATCATTCATAGTTTGGATTATAGGCTCTTTTTACTAAATGTTACCTTGAGTTACCTTTTTGGTCTAGTGAGACTAGGCATATGACTACATTTTATTTATTTTACACCTTGGATTGAGATATAACAAGGTTATTTTTATTTTCATATTCCATTACACTCATCTTTGAATTGATCTCACCCTTCATTAGTCAACTTTCAACCTCATGCCACTTATGTATGACCTTACTCTTTTAAGAACATTCATTATGATTATGTACAAATAGTGATGTAGGTGATGATGATGAGATTTGAGATGTTCAGTAGATATTTCACCATTATTTTTTGTTTATATGACCCTTCATATCACTTGATATCATCCTTATATCCTCTTTTTAGCCTTTTAACACCTCAAACTATGTCTTTAGGCCTCTAAAAAATCAAAATATGTATAACTATTATATCATCATGTTATTTATAGTACTTTGGTGGATTTATAAAGGTTTTTGAGATAAAAAACTTTCACTTTGAATTGGTCAAGTCATATCATGGGTTAATTTTATTTAAGGATCTTAGGTTTTAACTTTAAGGGCATGTGAATGTTTAATAGGAAATGCCATATATGGATGTAGGTGATTTCCTATATTGACTTTGACTATGAATCATTCAATGTTAACAACCTCATCATGTTTATCTCTTGATATCATATCACATTGTCTTCCTGAATCATCTTTGTTGAACATCAAACTTCTCTATAGACATTGTGTCCTCAAAGAGTCTTACCAACTTGGATAGGAGCATGTGTTCTTGAGACTGTAGGTGGACTTTGAGGTGGTTTATTGAGCATAGTAGGTATACATTTATTCCTTATTAAAATAATTGATTCATTTCATACCTCACCATCATCATGAAACCTCCATTTTCTCAATTGACTATCCAATTAGGCCACTATGCTTGAACATTCTTCATTCTTGGAAAAAGGCTTGCCTTCTATGGATTTAGGTGTAGATCTTTATGAGTTGACTTAAATTTAGCTTAATATTTTTATTTGAGACCATAATTTATTAGTTTACATCATTATATTTATCGTATGAAATAAATTATCATAAGACTAATCAAATTAATAACCTTACATGACTACTCCATACCATGCCACTATCTCTTCATCATGAAAACATACCAATTCTCCTACTTCTTAGCTTGACTGAGCATCAAATCAAGATTTTGTATGGATTGGGGTTATGGGGTGATAAGAGAGTTTGATATATATTATATGAACCTAACCTTCATACTTTAGATGACACATTAGTTCCACCACCTCTCTTGAACATTTATCTTCTTAGAAAACTCCTTCATAGCCTTATTCAATCCTTGGCTGAGTTTATTCTTGAAAAGGTGATTGTAAGACTCTTGTATAGACTATGTATTGAATTTAGGCCTTGAAACACCATTAAATATCTCTTATCAATATATTCAATGATATTACCTCTATTTAAAGTTATACTTGGGTTCAAATTTGTCATTATAATCTCCAACTTCTCCTTGTATACATGCTTATTTTTGCTCCATCCTCTATCTTAGTTATAGCTAATGATTGTCCTTGGAAGCTAAATATATGTCTTTCCTCCTTTTATAATCTCAACCTTATACATATGTTGTTATTGAGACACTTCACTGACGTTACCTATCTCATACTAACAGTGCATTTGGTAGATTCAAACTAGCCTTTAAGAGCCTAAAAATGTCTAAAAACTATCAAGTACATTTGATATTGTAGGTTATGACCTTAAGAATAGGAATGCAAATGTCTTAAGGGCATTTTTTGTCTTTGATCATGTTTGCTAAATTATTGATGGACTAGGATTAAAACCATAAAAATGTCTTAAGAACCTTGAATTGCTTGCCAACTCCATTGATACATGCATGCCATGATGTCAACCTTACAAGTGTATGTGTAGTACAATTGTAATGACTATACTGGTATAGACTGAGTATGAATTTGGCCTTAAGGAAAGTCAAAAATCATGATAGGTTCATTTTCCTTTAATATACTACCACTTTACAAGATACTTTGAGATAATAACCTAAATAAGACATATTTTAAACCCTCCTTTCATTGCACCTTCATGAGATACCCTTTCCTGTAGGTGACTATATGATGTCATATTTTTATAGACAAAGTATTAATTTGACATTGGAGACGTCATCAAACATGAACATGATATTATTCCCTTCATTATTATAAATTAAGAAAAGATTTTAATCTCCTCCATATTATATGCATGCCTTTAGTTCCCTCAAGGAAACATTTTCATGAAACATATCTTGATTATAGGTGTTTTGGATATAGATGGAGATTTTCTCAATCTTTAAGGTCACTAAGATTTGCATACCATCCTTGAATGACCATGGTTTTCAATAAAATTTGAATCTTTCTTGATAGTTTCTTATGAGATGAAGGTGAGTTTTAAGGTATTGAATATTATGGATGATGGAGAATGGGAAGGTGATGGAGTGAAAAATGGAGCCTTAAAATAGTGTAAAGTAGTAAGGATGAAGGTGAGTTAGATGATGTGACTAGAGGACCATATGAGTATTCCAAGACTATCTTTAAGGGCCAATATAAGCATGATTTCAGCCCATACCTAATATACCAATTTATAGGCCATTAGAAGAGGAAAACAAGGAGAAACTAAAACTTAGGAATATGCTAGGTACCTTAAATAATGCACAAAAACTTAACTTTTTCTAAAAAAGGACTTCTTGAGAACTCTTGAGAGAACATGGGTGGTTTTTGTTATGAATCTTGTAGAAATTCTGAAAAAAAATCTTGGAAAACACAATAACATGAAGGATATCACTTTAAACATGAAAATAATAAATCTTTGAAACTCTTTCTCTCTCATAGATCGTATAATTCTTCTTTAAAAGCATGTCAAACTGTAGATTATACTCCTTATCTTCTTGATATTTTTTTTAACCTCACATGTGTTAAAGGAAACTAAATACTACAATGTAAGGGTGAATCATGTTCCTAGTAATCTCTTCAAACTTGAATTTTCTTGATATGATGCTCTCATGAGGAGAATTTCCAAAAAACTGATTGTCTTCCTAGATGCAAGACTATATATATATGCCTTGACTTCAAATGGATGATTCATGAGGGAGAGATTATAAAATTTATAATCACTTGCTCTATTAGGAATATATCTAAGTTTATTTTATTTTTCCAAAATTATAGACCTTGATTTTCTCTCTCCTAGTTGTACCATCTACAAACTTGAAGAGCTCTCCTTATGTGAAAACTAGTAATATGAAGATATGAACTAGTTTTTGGCCTATTTTTCATATTACTACCATGAAATTATTTTGGGATACCTATAATTCCTTCTTCTTGCTTCAAACCTCTACTATATGAATGGTTGTATAATTTTGTACTTTTCCTTTCAAATATGCATGAAAATGGCTTTTCTTTGCCTTTTATTCACACTTAAGTCTTACACTACAAATTATAGTGAATGATAAGGATAAAATTAATTTTTTACATGTTTTAACACAAAAATTAACATTTTACATGATTTTGGGAGCCAAATCTGGCATGTGGGAGCTAAAAAATACCCTTTTGGCTTAAAATTACATTTAAAGACATTTTCAAAGTATAAAACTTTATGACTAAGGTAATTACATGTATTTTAATATATTTTAAGGTATGTTGGATAATTTAATTACCTTTTGACTCCAATTTTGACATTAAAAGGCTCAAAAATTACCAGCATACTGGTCAAAAGAACCTACTAGATTTCACATTAAAATGGCAATTTGAGACATTGCTTGAAGGATTGATGACTAGTTTGACTAGAAAATAGACTTTTTGGACTTTTTAACACCTCTTTTGACTATATAAATAATAATAATAAAATTAAAAAACAAATAAACTAAGAATTAAGGATAACTAAAATATAAAAATATAAAAATAGGACAAACACAATAGATAAGAAAATAGACTATTGCTTATGATATTCACTTATTAAAACATGACAAACAACCTAAATAACTAACCTAAAATGAAAATATTTCCTCTAGGGTCAAATTGAAATCTATTTTGTCCACCATGGAACCTTGAAACATGACTTTCATCTCTTGATATCTCTCTTTTGCATCTAAGAGCATTTAGACCTTCATAATCTCTTGGGGAAGCAACTAGTTGTTCTACTACCAATTTCAGGTGTATGAATTATAGATTTGAGTCCAAGACCTAGTCATAATCCTCCTAGATGCATGTACTTTTTAGGAACAATATCACTTTTTACTCATTCATGAGCAACTAATTATGATCATGTTAGGTAGCTTGATGTGTCTCTTGGGTCATGTTTGCAAGGATGGCCTCTAAGAAATATGGATCTGATTTCATGACTTCTTGATGCCATTTGAGTTCATATTCAACCTCCAAAAGTAGGCAAACATCTAAATATGAAGTTATAAATTGATAACCTTGTTTGAGAAACTCAAACAAGTCATCTCCTGAGAAAATGTATTCTTGGATTTGATTATTTAAAGAGTTGATTGCTTCATGTTTGATGCAACTACCTCTCTTAACCTTAAATGTATTACAATAAAGTAAATAATATATTTAATTAAAAACATTAAACCTATCCAATGATTGGATTTCACCAAGCTGAAGTAAAATTAGATTTTATTCACTATGATCACTAGGTTGTAATTCTTCTTTTTCTATTTTAGATTGGTCACTTGAAGTTGTTTCATTTTCAACATCCACTTGATGACTTGGCATGATCTCAAGATCTACTTTTTATTCATCTAATTTGGTTGATTTATACTTTAATTATATCACTTATACAAGCTCTTCTAGACTATCATAATGAATTGAAGCTTCTATGTGATCAAATAACTCATGAAAAACATCATGAACTTGTCCAATTGGGATATATTTCTCTTGTATCTCATCATTTACTTTTAGTTGATCTTATATCTCTATAATAACTTCTTTTACTTAATCTTCCTTTACACTCTGAGAGATTGGATTATGCTCTTCCTTGACATGGAGTGTGCCAATAGTGGTGTTCTCTTCATGTTAATGAAATACTCTTTCATATTCATATATATCAGCTATAACTTCTTCACATGCCTCATAAAGGAGAGATTATTTCTCAAAGAATGGCATGGTAGACCCATAAAAATACTCAAGAAGATGAGATGGATCCAATGGTGTTTCCATCGATGTTTGATTTTTCTCATGAGGATGCTCAACCTTAGCCACCATCACCTCCTCTTTCTGCTGAAAGTTTTCTTGAATGGATTTCATTGAAGGAAAGGCCTTGGGATATTAAGGAGGGAGGGATGGGGGATGAATGACAAGGACTTAAGGCTTATACCTAATTTCAACATTTAGATTTATGCTTGACTAATGCATTTGATTTCAGGATGGAAAATTGGGTTTAAGAGCATCTAGTATTGAAGGTATTATAATTTGAGGCATGATTGGGAAAATTTCTTGCTTATATGGGGTTCAATCCATGGATATTGACATGGGGTAATAAGAGTAGTGACTTTTGATATTGAGATTGGTTACCTATTTTTTCTTACTTGTAGGTTAATATTTCTTTGGCAATCATTTAGCTCACCCTCTTAATCTCCTCAATCTCATCATGAACATTTAGTGAGTTTTAGAAGGGTGGTTGATCTTGGAATTGATGTAGCTCATGTTGGGGGTAAGAAGGGTCATGAGGAGCATTATAAGGCTAGTATGAGCCACCATACTATTAATATGGACCATGGTAGGACTGATAAGGGTGTTAATGAGGTGGGTATGGATCATGTTGGAATTGTTGATGAGGAGATGAATGATAGAATTCCTCTCCTTAGGCTACCATAGCCTTAAAAACACATGAAAAAAATCCAAATTTTGAACAAAAATTTCCTTTTACCTTAAAGATAAAGACCATAGGAGTAATTTAAATTACTTATGAAGACCAATATGCTATAAATTATATACTCTAATTGTTGGATCTATGTCCCATTAGGCATGATAGAACTGTTAGAAACCTAGATAACACCCTAATGAAGGGTGATTATTGATTTCTTAGGAACTCCTTCACATGTGGACTAACATTGGAATGGTATAAGGTGTAATAAACCTACTCTTAGACTAAACCTCTAGTTTTGATGATGCTATCTCCTATGATGTATAACTTATGCTCTATGTACTAAAACCTACTATGCTTTTTGGGATGAAAAAGGTTAGAAGGATAACTAAAATGTAAATATAAGATATTTATGGTGATAAACCTATATTTTTGGTTCATCCACTCTATTTGAGTTCATAAAACACTATTAATATAAATAAATAATTGAATCTACAACTCCAAATGACTTATATGCAACAATATTTCACATAAGGGTTTCATCAAGTGACCAAAACATGAGGGAAATGATGGAATAGGGTTGATTCAAGGTAATAACCAACCAATATATCCACATTTATCTCAATGAATCAATATCAAATACTATATATGACCTGCATAAGATGGCATACTAGTAACTAGGTGAGATTAGGACCTACCAAGGGAAAAAACAATACCACATGTGCAAATCAAACTAATAGAATACATTATACCAAAATATTGGAATCTAAAAATAGTAATTTTATTCATCTCAAAAGATTAAAAATCTCAATCTTGGTAGAGTTTAATCATGCCAAGAGAGGGATCATGAAAATAGGCTTGAAATCCTGAATATATAAAATAAAAGAATAGAGAAAGCCAAGAGATTGGCAGAAGAGAGAAGAGGAAGAATATATCCATTAACTCAAGTCAAATTTGAGTTACAATAGTTATCAAAAGTCCTTAAGACATCTCTTTATCTTGAAAATCCTTGCATGAGCTTTTCTAGTGTTGGAAAAGGATGGTGAGCCATATTTACTTGTTAAGGCTCTTTCTCCAACATCCTACACCACATATTTGATAATTAAATCCACTTGAATTGAGTTTAATGTGTTTGAATGACCACTCTTGCATTAATACCATGCATCATAAAGGTATTACTTAGTCAACTCAAAGTGATTGGTCCTTATGACAAGTTAGCTTCACTTAAGCCCTTTCCTTGCTTGAGATGGAACTTCAATATTGAGTGTGCATGGAATATCCACTTTAATTCTAGTTATGAAGCATGAAAACATATTATGATCTTCTTTGACAACCTTCCAATGTTATTTTCACTTCAATTATTTGACCAAATAAGCCTGCTAGGCTAATTAGGCCTAATAACCTACTTCTTGCACTTGAAGACCATGATAAACTACATATAAATACTATAACATAAAAATACAATGAGATTTAGGCCTGTAACAATCCTCCATATCATGTAATAGCTACTTTTGATGAATAAACCCCTACAACTTAGTTAAACTAGTTGACTAGGTCAATCTACCTAAATTTATTATAGAGTGGCTATTTTTGATGAGGGAATAATGACACTTAAAGATAGAATTTTTATCATATAGTTATTTGGGGATGAATAAAAAGCTACAAAATTTGATCTTTATGGATTAGATTTCATGTAAACTATATTGTACCTCATCTTTTATGTTTTTTTCTCCCAAAAACTTATTTTCTACCAAATCCATACAATTCTATATAAAAAATTATCATTTATAGGACCTTATCTAAGTGTAATTTATTTTTTAATAGGTTTTGTGTTGATTAATTATGTTTTTATTTATATAAAATTGACTTTTCTCTAAATTGGTCATTATGAGGGTTTGGGAGGGCTTTGGAGGTGAACCTTCTTAACAATGGTTCATGAAGTACATTACTCAAAACCCAAACTTATTATCATGAATATTTAGTGTGTATACCCCCTCAAATTCCTTGAGAATATTTGGTTCCCATACAAAAATTATGAAAGTATACCTATTTAAAGAAATTTAGCATTAGGGTTTGCAAGCATTCTTGACATGCTTATGATCTTAGTGATTGTTAATAAATCACAAACCATAAAAAAACATAAATTATTCATTAATTATAAGATAATATGGGTTCTCAAATCATTCCAAGATCTTTTGGCCAAACTCTTCACATGGTAAAAGATATGAGCCCCTGATCAAGGGGTTCGAATATGTGTTTGACTATAAAATTCAAATTTCCTCTAAAGGACCAATGTGACCTTCCCTCATATTATTTGATTTAATTCAACTTCATAGGACCTGTAACATCTCATAATATAATTTTTTATGTGTCACCTTTCTTTATAGGTCTAAAAATGCTTTTGGTGGTATAGGCCTTCTAGGCCTTAAACTAGCTTATAAGCCTTAGTTGTAAAATTCTATGTTTTGAGATATTTATGACATTTATTATGATATTTGGCTGTAAAATTAATTTTAAACCATAAAATTTCACATTTTATGTCTTCCTTTTTCTTCCCAAAACTCATTTTGCCTTATAGCTTCTTAAGACTTCCTGTGGGGATGACTACCTATCTATGTGTTTGTATGTAATTTTGGTGAGCCTATTTTTATAAAATGATCTTATCATCTCTATGTAATTTTTATATGAAACTATCATGTTATTTTTATACTCCAAAAACTACTTGATCTCATAAAACACCCTCAAATCACCTTAAACACTCTAAGAAGCCTACCTACTCCAAATTGATTGTGAATAGACATGTAGGGGACTGTGTAAAAATAGTGAATGTTTACCCTCATAATTTGACCCCAAAAATATATTTATGGGTAAATTAATTCATTATTACATACTCCACTAAATTTCATGTCTAGATCATGCATATTTTGGCCAACAGACTCCTTTTACTAAAAGTTAACTTGAGTTATGTGTTTGGTCTAGTGAGACTAGGAATACGACTATATTTTACTTCTTTTCCACCTTTGTTTGAGATATATTAAGGTGAATTTTATTTTAATATTAAATTAAACTCTTATTTTCATTGATATCACCTTTCATTGGTCAACTTACAACCTCATGCCACTTATGTATGACCTTACTCTTTCAAGAACATTCATTATAACCATGTAGAAATAGTGTTGTAAGTGATGATGATGATGATGATGATGAGATTTTATATGTTTATTAGTTATTTCACCATGAATTGTTGTTTGTATGACCCTTCATATCACTTTAAAACATATTTATATGCTCTTTCTAGCCATTTGACACCTCAAATTATGTCTTTGGGCCTCTAAATAGTCAAAATCCATACAACTATTATACCTTCATATTATTGAAAATAATTTGGTGGATTGATAAAGGTTTTTAAGATATCAACCTTTCAATTTTACTTGGTAAATTCACATCATAAGTTACTTGTCTTTAAGGATCTTAGGTTTGAACTTTGAGGGCATGTGAATGTTTTATAGGAAATTCCATGTATGGTTGTAGGTGATTGCCTACAATTGACTTTGACTATGAATTATGTAATGTTAACTCCCTCATAATTTTGATCTCTTGATATCATATCAAATTGTCTTATTGAAGCATCCCTATTTAACATCAAACTTATCTATAGCCCTTGTGTCCTCAAATTGTCTTACCAACTTGGATAGGAGCTTATGTTCTTGAGACGATAGGTGGACATTGAGGTGGTTGACAAAGCACTATAGGTATACATTTAGTCATTATTAAAATAATTGATTAATTTATAGGCCATTTTATGAGGATAATAAGGTGAAACTAAAACCTAAGAATATGTTAGATACCTTAAATAATCCTTAAAACCTTAACTTTTGCTAAACAAGGACTTCTTGAGAACTCTTGAGAGTGCATGTGTGGTTTTTCTATGAATATTAGAGAATTTTTGAGAATTTTTATTCAAAAAACAATAAGAACATGAATATCCTTGAAAACATGAAACCAATAAATCTTTGAAACTCTTTCTCTCTCATAGACTATACAATTCTTCTTTAGAAACATGCCAAACTACAAATTGTATTCCTTGTCTTATTGATATTTCTTTGAACCTCACACATGTGAAAAAAATTTAAGAATACCATGTAAGGGTGAATCATGTTCCTAAGAATCTCTAAAAACTTGGATTTTATTGATATGATGCCCTAATGAGGAGAATTTATAGAAAATTAATTGCCTTCCTGGATGCAAGACTACAAATGTATGCCTTGACATAAAATGGATGATTCATGAGGGATAGGTGAAAAAATTTAGAACCACATAATCCAATATTAATCTCTCTAAGTCTATTTTCTTTGTCCAAAATTGTAGACATGGATTTTATCTCTCCTAGCCATACCATCTACAAAATTGAAGAGTTCTCTTTATGTACAAACTAGTAAGATAAAGGATATGAACTGATTTTGGCTTGTTCTGTATCTTCTTGAAATGAAATTCTTTTGGGAGACCAAAAATGATTTCCCCCTACTTCTTCAAACCTTTTCTATATATATGGTTGTATAATATCATACTTCCCCTGTCAAATATGCATGAAAATGGCTTTTTTTGCCTTCTATTCATACTTGAGTCTTCCACCACCAATTATAGTGCATTATAAGGACACCACAAGTCTTATTCATGTATTAAAACAAAAATAAACCTTTTACATCCTTTGGGGAGAAACATTTGGCATGTGGGAGCTAAAAAAGACCTTTTTTGTCTTAAAGTTACATTTAAAAACCTTTTAAAAGCATAAAACTTTACAACTAAGGTAATTACATATATTTGAAGGTATTTTGGATAATTTAATTACCTTTTGACTCCAATTTTTACATTTAAAGGCTAAAATTTTTCCCTTTTAGGAAAAAAACAAGTTTTAAACCACCTAGGATAGGCTTGTAGCTACCAAGAAAAGCTTTAGATTATAGGGTTTTGTATTTGGCCTTGACAAGCCAAACTACCAACAATAATACAAACACTCTTAAAATAATTAAACAATATCTATCATAAACATAAAGAAAAAATACTAAATATTAAACTTTCCTCCTTGGGTGAGTGGGCCCTTGATTTCCCTTGGCACAAGATTTAAATCACTCTTATACTCTTAAGAATATTTAAAGCTTAATTAATTCTGGAATAAATATTACAATCTATAAAAATCTCATACCTATTTCTCTTATCTACTACTAACATTCTCTTTCTCTAAAATTTCTCTTTCCAAATAGAAAAAATATGTTGTTTTAATAAAACATTCCTACTACTACTATTTAAAACAAATTAATAAGATAACTATTGAAATCTAACTTATTTTCAAACTAGAAAAGAGGTTACAACCATTTCTTACACTTCAAGTTGAAACAGTGTTAAAACTAGAGTAATAGTTTACATGAATTTAAAAAGTTAAAATATTATTGTGGTTATAACATATTCTAATCTGGTAACCCAAAACTCCCATAAAACCAATAGTGGTGTTCTTTAAAAAACATTAATCTAATTATAATGTTTAAAGATAGAATGTTATATATGGTATCTCAATGACCCATGACTGACTTGGAAAGGCTATGACCACTCTATGTAATATGTATACAATATTATATGATCGACAAAATGCATTCCATAAGCTTTTTTCATGACCAGAATGGTATTGTAAATCACTTAATATACAACTAAACTCACATGGAACTTATCAATTGTACTCTAGAGATTGACTATTATACTTTAGAGCTTGGCTATTAGACTCTAGAGCTTCACTGTTAAACTCTAGAGCTTGACTATTTGACTTTGAAGCTTCACTAATATACTTTGGAGCTTGTTTGTTCAACTTCAAAGTTGCATTATACGATTCTATCATGTGTTGAACTTTCCTTTAGGGGTTTGATTACTTGTTAAAAACTATAACATTTGATCATTATGAATTTATATAGCATGTACATGCAAAAATCAAAGCTAACCATTTAAGGCATTAGAACATAGTCATAAAAACAAATATCATCGACTCACACATGGTAAATAATATATAAGTACACATTATATACTTTAGACTAGAAATAAGCCATAAAGACATATCATATCTATTGGTTTCTATTTTTACACCTCGTATGCTTGGCTTTGCAAACTTAAGGAAAACAAGGATGAAAAAACTTATTAATATGTTGTTAGAGTTGGGGAAGGGTTTAGCATCAACAAAGAACCAAACATAGACAATGACTGAGAGACACCTACAAAGGGTATGGTTAACTCCGTACTACTTTTTCCTCTACCTAAACCAAGGTGAGAGAACCTATGGGGTAGCTTGTTCACATGGAGGTATTTTACACTTCAATCTCCATGGGGATTCTTGGCAAATTAGAGAAATATGACCAAACCATAACCAAGTTTTCACACTTCACCCATAAGGGTTATCACATGAAATGTATAAATGATTTAAGTCATACACAAGCTACTAGAGATAGATGAAAGGATGGCTAAAATCTTCATTTTATGAAGTATTCAACAACAAAAACTAGATAGGAAACTACAGCTTTAAGATTTTAAGCACAAAACTACAAATACATTCCAAATATGCAAGATCTCATGTATTTGTGTTGTAACATTTATTATATACAAATGGTGTGTTAAGTGTAGGGTAAGACAAGGTGGGTTGATTTAAACAAATATATGGATAGGTGCTAGATGAGAGAGGAGAAACTCATTGAACTATCATGTCACTTCCACAAACAAACATTTTAGAACCTTCAAAATAAATGGAATGAAACAATACTTTGTAGTTATTCAAAAGAATCATAAGAAAATATAAAAATAATAATTCAAAATTTATTTCTCACTGAATCCATGAGCCCAGGACTACCCCTAAAAATAATATTAGTACTTCATTTCAAAGTTTATAACTAAAAGGATTTTATAATCTCAACACATTTCCTAGATGACTATCATAAAAGGAAAGTGTAAGAGCACCAATATATTAAGAACTCAGAATAATGCATTATAGTTCAACAACAAGACATAACAAAAAAAAATAAGTATATTTCATTATCCATCTAAATCTCAAATACATATATCATGTAGTGTAAATTCTACATGTACACTATACAAGTCATCTTTTTAACAAGGGGACATTTCAATATGATCTCAAATCTTGTCAATGGTTTTACACAAGAAACCAGTTTGACACTAAAGAGATTACATAAGAAGAACTTGTCCAAAGTGATAGCTCTCTTCTCAAATTTTTTTGATTGATCTTCCTTTGTAAAGGAGAAAACCTCATTTAATTATACCATTTTATAAACAATACGTGGCATATCCCAATGAGATTCTCTAGTTGGAAAAATTCATTCATGGGCCTAGAGCAAATTGGTTACAATAAAAATGATTAATGGGATAATGCATGTGCTCTGATGAAAGAAACATGTTTGATATCTCACCTTAGTGGGATTCTCTCCACATGCCACATAAAACACACTCTAGCAAAGGACAAAATAAACCTTTGTCCACTTGCATAACCAATCCAAAACATCCCTTTCTCTAAATAATAAAGAATATTCCTATGAAGGACCTACCACTAATAGGCAAAGTACAATGATTAAGAGAAAACATAAAAGGAAGGAGGAGAAATAAATGCTACATCAACCAAGAATAAATATAAATGATTTGGTCATATTAATGAACCAACATTAATGATTGAGCCCTGCACCAACTTGTTCTTGTATACAATGAACTTATCAATCATTATGGTGAGAACTTTCTTATATGGGCCCACCTGGTATTTGAATATGAAATCATATTATTATAACTAGTTGGTAGTCCTCTGGAGTGCATTTGCTTCTTCTCAACCAATGAGTTTAACTGGTCACAAAAAATTTCAAGTAGCACCAACTCCCTTATTTTTTGGCTGCTGAAGCTTCCATGGGGTATATTGACAAGACTCTTTGAGGCATCTTCTATTAATTCCTTTGTCATGTCAACTATACCATCAAGCTTCACCATTCCCCTCAAGGTGGCCTCAATTTCCATCCTAACAGTCTTGAGAGACTGCTCTTCCCCTTTTATATCAAAGGAACCATCCTTAAGCATTACTAACCTATGTTTTATGGATAGTTAGAATTCTTTTGGCATTTTAGGATCATCTAAGGTCATGACCTTTTCTAAAATCAAGTTATCTTTTCCCGTATTACATAGTTCATCTACCTTGGGCCCAAGTTCATCCTAACTCTTGATATTAATCATAAATCAATGCTAAATATTCACATGCCTCTCATCTATCTATCTACTTATCAAGCCATTCCATGGCTATATGGATGACTTCCTTGGCTTGAGTTATCATGTCCTATTACTAATATTTCATTTCCCATCCTCTAGTCCTTAAATCCTCATTAAGGCTAAATTCAAGTGTATCCTAAGAGGGAATGAGTGTTATTGAAGCCTTGCTAATAGTTAGAGTCACTAACTTAGGCTTACTCAGTAACTTTTAAAAGTACTAGATCATCACTTGGTTATACATCTTAAGCTCTTCCATTAATGATTTATACTTGTCCATCTGATTAGCCACCATGATCACTAGAACCTTTGAGTTATGTTTGATCTCATTTCTTGAAGGCTCCCCTAGATCATATCTATACACTAAGTAAATTTAAAGGGGAATGTCCTTATTTGTAGTGCCTTATGGAGGGATGCATATTTCCTATGTTCTCTCCCCATCATCAATGAAAGTAGTTTAGGAGAGTGCCTTAGCCTTCTTGTGAGCTTTTTCCTTATATCCCTGAGCAATCCTCATCACATATATATCTCCCAATTTGATTTCAATGTTCCATTTATCCTTAATCTATTATTTGACCCATATCAAGGGCTTGGTCTAAAAACCCATTGGAGTTGTGGACCTTGAGGCCAGTCTAGGATCATTAAAAGGTGGTTTTAATAAAACATTGACCAGAGGGAGCTTGATGGGAGTCAAGTGTGAACCTAATATTATCTACTCTATATCCTCATCACTATCTAACTCAAGTTTATTCCTTTAAAATTATTTATCTCCCTCTTTATCTGGTTTAACTTATTCCAAGACCTCAATAACTATTTTATATTGTTTTCAGAACCCTAGTAGCAATCTATCAATGGCACTCTCTTATCTTGTGGGCTGTGAAGGTGGTCTTCCTTCCATATTATATTGTGTAATTAGTTGGATAATTTTGGAGGAGGATATAATGTCTTCCTTGTTACCTTTAAGTGGTTCTTCACCAATCATGGCCTCTATAGTTATACCATCTTGAATTGCTTCTTTATTCATGTCAGAGCGAAAAAGGGTACTCACTCTCAAGATTGATCGCCTATCTCCTTCAGCTATAGCCTCAAATTTTTTAACCTCTTGAACCTCCACCTTATCGCTACTAGTGGGAGCTTTCTCTTCTATCCTTAGCTCATTTTTAAGTTTTTATATGGGCCCTTGCATGATTTTTGTCTCACCCTTAGCCTCTTGTCTTGATGGCTAGGTGAACATATCTTGGATAAATGCTTATGTGTCCAAATAGATAGTTTCTTTCTTAAGTGGATCTTGGGCTTGCATGGCCACTTTGACACTTACTTGTGTCACATATTTGAAGGAAAAAGGGTCATTTAAGGCCAATACATTTTCTTCATCACCTTTGTCTTCTCCTCCCAAGGGTGCTTGTAAACCAAACAATCCCATTGTTGGAATTTTGATCAAAGTTTTGGCCTTTCCCTTAGAGTCTTTTGTCCTATCCTCATTAGGAGAGGAGTAAACACCTTTAGCCACTTTACTATCTCTATAATGGGACTATCATCATCCAAATATTCTTTATTACTCATATCCCTTAGTAATTAGGCATATGCAGACTTTTTTCCTTGGGATTCTATGGCTTCATGTTGAGAGGGTACATCTAGATGTATACCTCTTTCCTTTTCTTAGGGATTATAGGCAAAGGTTGTAGAGCCTTATTCACCCTTTTATCTTTTAGTTATTCTACTTGCTCCTCCCCTCCCCATTTATTTGTGCATATTTTTGGGGGTGAAAAGGGCTCTAGTGATTTCTCAATCTGATGGGCTGGTGCAATGGTTGGTCTGACTAATGAGGTAGGAGCTCCCTCAATAGTGATCAAAATGGGAGAATAACTTGCAATATGCACCTCCCTTGTGACAATTTGAGTCCAATGTTTAGCAAGGTTGGTCAATTTTTTGAAATATAGTCTAGACTTGGACTATGCTACTATAATCTCATCAGTATTGATCAGCTTGGTGAAACTGGTATCACTTGCCAACTTCTTCCCTTTGCCTTTGGTCTCTACTTGAGGGCCTAATAAATGTCTAGTGTAAGGGGGAAGAATCACCTTGAGATATTGTATATTTATAATCTCCCTAAGGTTAGGGGTGTCATGTGCACTGAGGTCCATACCTCAAGACTTTAACCACTTGAATATCCTTTTCATTATAGGATACACCCTCCATGTAATTGAATAATTTTTTGGGATTGTGAAGTCTACTTGGGTTATAGGTTGCATCTCTATATTCTCCTCAATGTATTTCAATGAAACTATAGCCTTGTCATCCACCATGTCCTTGGGGATGGGGATGATGCCATATGTAACAATCTCTTGAATGGTGAGCCTTAGGTAATCAATTTTCCTCACTTACTCTTCCATTATGCATTTTGACTAGATGTCCTCATAGTGTGCCTGGTGAATAACTACACCTATAGTGGTGTTAACCAACCAACTTATATTTTAGTTAGACTAAGGAGGCATCTTTTACATCTGAAACCACCCCATTTCTTGTTCTAACCCCTTTGCTCTAGTTAGAGTAGGACATGTATGATATATTATCTATATAGGGAACTTGAAAGGGTTGTTAATATTCTTTACCATAATCATCTCATGTGGGGAAACCATTTGACTACAAAATTTTATGAGTGCAACCTTGTCCTCAACATACCTAGGTAGCTTGTGAGGTGTCCCTATAAATTTTATTACTTGGATATATGTGAAGGTGCATAATTGAATGTACATTACACCAAACCTATTGATCACCTCCTTAGCCATCTTGGTCATTTTGTTTAAGCTCCTTGGATGGTAAAAGACACTTATCATAGAATTAAAAATAAATTATAGACCTTGGCTCAACTATTCCTAAAACCTTCCAAAGTCATTTTAGGATAAAACTCATAAATTTTAAGACCATAGGAATTCTTAGTGAGCTTAGAGAAATCTCTATTATGTACTAAGATATACATGAGATAAGAATACATGTAAAATGTACCATTAAATGCCTCCTTAGAAGAGATGGCCACTCGTAACTAAATTATTTGGATGTGTAGGTTGTTACTCATAATTGAGGCCTAATCTAGTTGATTCTCACCCTCCATCACACAAATAAGGATGGGAAACATCCATAGCTCAAACTTATCTACTGTGGGTATCCCAAAAAATCTATCAACCATGGTGATGACATATCATGGTAGCTCCTTAAACTCTATTAACTTAAGATTCCTAGTCAATCTAGAAACTATAGTTCTCTTTTTGGTGAGCCAATTTTTTTTTATAATATCCTAAATGATGGTATCATCTTGTCAACATATGCTTGACACTCTTCAATGGTTAAAACAATTCCCTTAGGTTGTAGTGGTATCCTGAGCATGGCACTAAGAGTTTAAGGAGTGAATGAGAAAAAACCAATTGGCTCCCATCAAGTATAATTATTGTATCCTCATGGTACACCTTTGTGCATGTAATGACCAACTCTGGATATGGGATTATTAGTGGAAAAGCTATTGTAAGAACCATATAACTCATACCCAAATTGGCTACCACCTTAGGGGGATCATGTCTCTGAAAAAGATTTGATAGGGAAATAAAATCTAAACCTTGGACATTAGTGTCCTTAATCCCATCAAGAATTGAGGTAATGCTACTTTTCAAAGGGATAGAAGAAGAATCCATTTTTAATTGACCAACATGACACTACCTTCCCTCAAGCAAAAGTATATCCTTTCTTGGTGGCTAAATCTATAATTCCCTCAAACTTCACTTCCAAATCACTAAGTCAATATCTTAGAGAATACTTACTTGCAACCATGTTGAAAATTATGCAACCTAAGCAAGAAATCACTTGAAAAAATGATAGCAGTTTCTATTCTCATCTCACATTGCTCTAGTTTGTAAATCACTTAAAAACACAAGTATGAGATCTAATTGTGAAAGATGGATTAAAATGAAGGAAAAAACATAGTTATAGTCATCCAATATTTGAAATTAGGGTTAAAAATTAAGCCTTGGTATGGAAAAACTAATCTTTAACTACTATATTAATAACCTTAAGCATCTTTCAAAAGAAAAGGAGGAAAAATTGATGGTGCCTCCCCTTCTAGATGCATAATTTTCCCTATGACACATGGCATCATATAAATGAAAATCCAATTTTACACTAATCAAGTCTTTGTGAACCTTATCACCTCCTCACCCCTCATTTTATTTAGTGAGGAGATACTACATGACCCAAATTTTCCTTTGGGATGAATAATTTTAATAGGTGTCAAAAATCTGGGTACTTAGGGTGCTGGCAACATTTACAATGTCTCACTTTTCTTTCTTCATTGGTGTCTTGGTGAAATATACTCTGGGCTCCCAAAAGAATTCCACATGTCATGATCTTATTTAAGCACCCCAATGTCCTAGTATTTAGGGAATCATTGGACCTCCTCCTCCTTTTGAGATGAGTCATTCCTCAAAAAGGGTGAAAAAACTAAAATCCTTGAGAGACTACCACATGTCCATCATAAATGCTCACTCAAGCCTTTGGTTATGTTTTACCTCTTTACCATTAACCAACCTAAGGAGGAGTGAAATATTCTTCCACGCTTTGAAGAGACTTCATTTATTTATGAGAGCATATGACCTGAAGGAATATTTAGGGGAATCCCTCAAGGAATCATCCTTGATATTGATTGGGGATTCCCTTCAAAATTCAAACATACCCTTTTGAATTATTGGAAAGGTCCCCCAAAATATCCAAAGTGCTATTTGGGACTTATGAAAATGCCCTCCATCTTTTGAAAGTGCCCCCTCAAGAAACTCAATGGTGTCCTGTGCCCTTTGAGTTGTCTTTTGGAAATGTTGAAAGTGTCCTTCCACCTATATAAATATCCTTTAGAAATTTTAAAAGTTTCCTTCAAGATTCTTGAAAATGACTTGTCTAAACTAAACAATTCCTTCAAGATTTTTGAATGGGCAAAATACTCGAAGGGCAAGTGCCCTTTAGATTTTTTTCATAGACAAAAAATTTCAAAATAAATAATACTTGGAACCCTTTTCTGAAACAAATAAAATTTTTGGGACTTTTGTAGTGGACAAAATGTCTAATGAAAATAAGTCTTTGGATTTTTTGTTTGAGACAAAAAGTTTGAAAAATCACTTTTGTTGAGCATTGTGATCATTACAAAAGGTTCAAAAAGTCTAAGGGATAAACACTTTCACCAAGAAAAGACAATACACAAAGGACTTAACCAATTTTTTATGATTAAATTGACCTTCCCAAGGAATTAATGAGGACAAAAGGACTTATACATTGACTTCAATACCCAACATGGTATAAATTTTAAGCATTCTCAATTGACAAGGGCCCAATTGCTTCAATGCAATCTTCGGCACTAATAATATCCATTTAGAAAAGGGATATTATTAGGGAATCACATGGTAATTTCCTGGTTATAATGACCCATATAATTAACTCATAATTAATATAAGGTTATAGTTGATGGTCTTATAAGATATTCATAACGAGATGCTTGATGTTGGATGATGGATAATTTGTGAAGGATGAGATGCAATGAGGCTTGGAAAGACTATCATGATAATTCATATTTTTCTTGAATACCCTATCTAAGGATGTAATAATATATATAGATTCTATTCTAAGAATCCTAAAGAAGAAGATCATTACTAGTACTTTATATGAATTCCTAATTAGAATAAACTACAGGATGTTTACAGTCTTCTCCATTTTATTTGTGTTGAGTCATGGATTAATTGGGGATGGTGGTGAAAATTTATTCATAAAAAATATGAAAATGGTGGTTTAAATTAAACTTTAACCCCATGTGTTCTGGGGCATACATGATGTAGTTCAAAGGATGTACATGTTCGTTGAAGGTGATTTTTGATATGTGGGTTTCTCAAATCTCCATTTTCATGTTGATCACCTAAAAAAATGAATTTAAATCTCTCTAGAAACATTCATAACTATTTTTTAGAGTTTGTATTTAATAATAATAAAAACCTTAATTTATTTATAGTGGCCTTTGTTCACCTTTTTTGGTCTTTTATAAATGTTTTTGCATGTAAAACCTTTCTCAAAAAACCTTCAAGTGTAAAACTAAACTCAAAATCCCACAAATACTTTAAAACTTACCCTTATCCATCCATGTGGTCTTTTAAAATATAAATTATTATTTTAAATGTTACCCCCTCCACATACCATTCATGGTATTTCCCTTTTCAAAAATCTAATTTTATAAACTTACCACATGGTGTTCTCATTTGGGAAATAAGGGTTGTTTTAGGTTTTTAATACATGGTTTTTTTAACCTTTTAAAAGTTATTTTCAACCAAAAGTAATGGTTTTCCCCATATTATTATTTTCAAAGGTGGTTTTAGGCTTAGATTTTGTGGCATTTTCTAGTAAAATGGATGGTTTTAAAGTGTGAAACCCATGGATCTGATTTTTATAAGTTGTTTCATGATCAAAGTCATGGTATTGGTTGTGAAAGCATGGTTTTGAATAAAAATAAATTTATGTAACCTTTAGAAAACTATTTTGTTTTATGGGGCCTTGAGTATCATGTTAATATGTATTTGACTCAGGATATGAAATAAATATTATAAAGTAAAGAATTTTATGGACCTATGCTTAGATTACATTCTTTTGGAAACCTAGTATGAAATATAGGTACAATGATATGAGAATGCTTCAGGTTTCCATTTATTTTTCAACATGTTGATAGATATTACATATTATATCAGCATGTCCCATAACCTAATACCCATTCCATCATTCCCTGAAACACAAACATTGTGTAAACACATCTCAAAATCTAACATCTTGCTTGATGCTCCTACAGATCTCATCATTAGTCCAAACATCATCAAAAATATATTATTCCACTTAAAACTTATAACATATATTTTAAAAATTTGTTTCTACCATTTCAAATATTCTAAACCATTTTATTTTCCCTCCACATGGGACTTGAATAGTCCAAAAATATGTGGTTTTAAGCCTTTTAATAGTGAATTAAAGGCATTCAAACCCACTATTTTCCTTTTGATATTTTTTTTACCATAAAACCTAGGGTTTCCCCTATAATTTTTGGTCTATGTAATTTTAATAAGTGGTTTAGCTTCCTAGTTCATGGTATTTTATATTTAGATGGGAGGTTTTGAGTAAAAACCATGCATTTTTAGGTTATTTAATAGAAGGTATTGAAGGATAGACATGGTTATCATTCCGTTCACCATTAGAAATACAAACATGTAAGAAAAATGTTCTTAAAAATATTTCCATATTGATGTAAATAATTTCAAATCTATTCAGGCAATTTTGAGAAAATAAAAGGTGGTTCTAACAAGCAAAGCATGGTATTGGCAATATTCATTTTAGAAGAACATTCAATCCTTGTTCAAATAGCTTGTAGGATATGAGATATATTATAGAATGATTTGACATCTATATCTAAATAAATCAACATTCATATTCCAAGCATGGTCAATACAAGGATTGTGTAACCTAAGCCCTTAACTGACATGTCTTAGATTTTTGCCTTTCGTTAGATACATGTCAAAAAACTGTGATTTGCTACTTGTCACTTATCTCATAGTAATATTAGGGAGATTACGACTATAAATACCAATAAAATGCATGCATTTATACATGAAAAACATTTAAAATTATGTTTATTATCAATATATGTATATAAAGGTAAATAAAAGGATAAACATCTAAAAATGGGGGCATCAAGTTTTTACAATTTAAGTGTTACAATTAAAACTAACTTTTTTGTGAACTCATAGGTATTAAATTTTTTAGTCTTAACATATTCAAATATCCATACTCAATGGTTATATGATTCACACCATGCCAAGGATAGTTCACCAATATATGAAATGTAGTAATTTAATGAATCTATAATGTTGTTGCTTCAACGCTAGTTTTCAAAGGAAAGAACTTGAGAATAATATTGAACATGTGTCTAGAAATCTATGCATCCAATGTTGAAATTATCCTTATAATGAATTTAAAATCATTCATTAAAACACATGGAATTTTTGATAATCCTCTATTACTACTTATGAAAATATATCCTGAATTTATATCATGAATGTGGAACAAACAATGAAGCCATAACTATATTATTTAGAGCATGCAAGTTTTTGAAAAGAAAATGTGGCATTAATGATATCTATATTTCCACCATTATTAGGTTAAAACATTCAATAAGTGAAAATGGAAACATATGTCATAGAATGAGAAGGTCCATATCATCCTTGGGGAAGAATAATAAGAATATCTCTCCATGATATTTTGTCTAAATCTACACTTGTGTCTCTTGAGTCATTCTAGCAATCTTGAATTATGTGATTTTGTAATAGTAAATTTGCACATTGTATGTCATAAACAAATTATAAATTTCTTTTTTAGGTTTTAAGTTGTGTAAATTTATGAAGTCACTTTTTAAAGTTGTGAACATTTGTCAATGCACTTTTATAAGTTTCAAATCATGCAAAAAAAAACTTATGCACTTTTGTAAGTTGTATAAATTGGTAATTTCTCTTTTATAAGTTGTGAAAATTGATCAACACATCTTTGAAAGTTTTATGTTGTGAGTTTTTGATAACACATTTTTAAAATCCCCTAAAATTTTTAAAAATATGGTTAAGAAGTGTAACTAACCATTTTAACCTATAAATATATTTTTAAGACTCGTTTACAAGGAGAAGTTTTGGTTCTAGTTTTAGAGCTAAGATATGGTTGGATTTTTTAGAACAAAGGGAATCTTAGTAAGGTGGAAGGAAGAATTTTGTATGTACATCCAAACTAAGGATCAATAAAGAAATAATTTGTAGGACTTTGTTCCATTTATCTTTATGGTGAATGATATATATGATTATGTCAATCCATTGTTATTCTTGTTTTGTAAATTTATTAAAAAGATATTGTTAGATAGTCAATGAATGTGAGATTTTTAAAGTATAATTTATTTTTGAATATAAATTAGGAATTTATACCATTGTGAATCCTTGGTGGGATTAAAAATAGAACTTATGTCTAATTTTATTTGGAAATACAAGGTTGTGTATATATTTATTTGTAATTATATCAAATATCATTGGTGTATGTATCTTATTATTATGTCCAGAATATGTCTTTCCCATTCCATTTATATTATATATGTTTATTTTATTACAATCTCAAATCTTGGATTATTTTGGTTAGTCTTTGTTTAACTACCTAAAATTATCCTCCTTCTCTAGGGTTATTTTAACATCTCTTTGTGTTTATCTAGATATAATCATCCCATTATCCCTTCTCCCTTTATTTTATATTTTTTTCCCTCCTTTCCATTATTCCCCTCTTTTCACTTTTTATCACATTTCTATGTTTTTTGGTTAAAAGTACAAAACCCCCATAGAAAACATTTTTTCCATAAATAGTTGTAAATAGCTTTGTTTATTGATTTTCTTTTTATTTTCAATAAAAGTATCTCCATTTGATAATAAGAGAGTGAATGTATCCCCACATGTTTTACTAATGAAATGAATTTTTCCTAATGATATTGACTTAAATTCCACATTTATCCCCCTGACAATTTTTTAAACCAATTTTTTTTGGTGACTCCATTAAAGATTAAGGTGTTTTATGCATATGATTTTTAGACATTTCAAGGAACCTAACTTTGAATGGAGGTTTTTGACTCCTTTGATATGAAGTACCTAGTGCCTACATATTTTTTATTAAATAAATGGTATTGGTTCATCCCAATCTGAATATTCCTTTATCCCATGGGGAAAATGTTTTGGGCCATTGGCCTTAGCCTAATACAATGAGTTACCTTCAATCTCAAGGAAGATATATTCAAAATAATTTAGACAAAATTGTCAAGATGTAGATAAACATGTCCTATATTTCAAATTGTCTTGTAGACTTTTGGGAGTTATGCATAAGGATGTTGTTATAATATTTTTTGTTGAAAATCTCAATGAAGCTACTTCTGAGTGATTATGACACCTGTAATAGGGATGCATTATGAATTAGGACTACTTAATGAAAAAATTCCTAGATAGATTTAAATTAGGTGTGTATGTATGTTCATTGTTCTAATATTTCTTATAAACCCAAAATCAATATGAGTAGATAAGAGAGTTCATTACATGATTCAACCAATTTTTGAGAATAATTCCTCAAGTGGGTCAACCAAGTCCAAATAATAAACTTGATGTATTCATTGGATATTTACATATAGAGATAAAATTCATCTTGATGAGGAATAAGATAAATTACTTGGAAGTTATGCAACAAGAAGTTACCAAAATTTTAGATGACTCGGTTTTATCTAGAACATTAACGAATGAAATTAAAAAATGTACTATAGTTATTTGAAATAGTAAGTAAGAATTAAACCTTGATATAATGAAGATCCCTCCACTTTCAAAAAATACAATTTGAAAACAAATTCTTGATCAAACATGTCGAAAATCTAGTAGAGAAAAATTAAAAGTAATTCATATCACATATGATTGATTAGTTTAAAAATTAGGAAAGAAGGTGAAAAATTGGAATAAATAACTATGGATCAAAGAACATATGAATAATTTAGCTTCCCCACTTAGAAAATAAGATAAATATTTTTTTGTTTCACAATATTTCTCAAACCTTACAGTCCTATGAGAAATGGGTTACTTTAAGAACAATTGATTGAACCATAAATAGAGAGAAGTAATAATGTAGAATATAATTTTATAATTTTTGAAAGTGAATATAGCATGGAACCAATTTTTTGTTAAGAAGAATATTCCTCTTGTAATAGAATGAAAGATTTAATGGTCAAAAGTGAAGATTATCTTAGGACTTCCTCTTCATGTCCCACTATAAAAGAGTTCTCTAAAGGATTTGAATCCAAAATAGTCAAACCTAAAAAGTTTAAAAATCACAACCATGCCAAGGTTGAAATCAAAGAAGATATGAAGGTAGAACAAAATGAATGGTGCCAAATATTCATTTCAATTGAAATGGAATATGTCAAGGTAAAATTAATTGATGACAATTATGATAATGAATCATTAAATGATTAATTTTTTTATGTGGTTGTAAATAATTTGGTAAATAATATATGCATTCAATTCATTTTAAAACATATCCTTATTATTGTTTTAGCTCAGAAAAAATATGCAACAAACTTATCTATGATTTATATCCTATGTCTGGGATAAATACATATAAATTCATTCAAGAAGATATTGAATATGTTAAGTATGGTTCAATATTGATCATATAGTATTGAAAATTTCACAATGATTTCATTCCAAAACTTGAAGACACTGTTGATTTGTATATTCATGACTATCTTAATATGCACAATGTTCATAAATTTATTTTCTTCCTACTTTCTTGGTCACTATTATTGAATGTCTTTATACCTTCTAATTTAAATCTATTATTGTGAAATTATAGGTACCTCTCCCATCCAATTAATTATTATGTATAGCCTTTTCATTTTCCAATGTTACCTGTAAATAGTTTTACCTTTCTTATTTTGGATTATTTCCTTTTCACATTTCTATTTTAGTGCATGTGTTATTTTTAAATAAATTTAGTAGGTTGTCTATTGTTCCTTCTTCTCCTTGTATTGCTTCTTTTTAATACACATTCTTGTTTTTTTATTTCCTACTTTGAGGTTCTTAGTGGATGAACATATTATTCACAAAGATGATAAAATAACTATTGCTTCATAATGGATGAAAGGATCACATTTTTATGGGATATACAATTATTTTCTGATGGATTAATGTTTGTATCCATATTTGTTTGAATGCCTATTTTAATTCTAAATGTGTTAGACCTAATCTTATTCTAGTTCTATAGTACAAATCTTCTTCAATTTTTTTAATGACATGTAGAATATAGCCTTGAAATATTTCAATTAAGTGGGCCTCTAAGATAAACATTTAAATATGTATTAATAAGAGAGGTTTTATAGTTATGTGAATTATTTTGTGTGTGTGTGTGTGTGTGTCTTTCTCTCTCTAAAATAGAATGGATAGGTTTTTCATGGATTTATTTCAATGAAAAGGTGGTAAACATTCATAATTTTCAAAATTAGGATATTTGATCCAAACACACTTACTTATTTATCATACAATTGGGGTAGGAGAACTGGTTGTCAGTTGGTCAGATCAAGATATTCAAATTTTCAAATCAAAATATTTGGCCCTACATCACATGTTCATTTTTCATATGATTGAGATATGTGAACTAGTTTTTAGTTGGTCGATTGGTACATTAAAATTTTTGATGGATAATTATTTTCAATAATATAAGAAAATAAGGTACTAGTCATGTAGGATTATAGAGTTATGTTGTATTTCATAAATAAATGTTGTCCCATATTCAAAGCCAATTATTATCATAAAAGTTTACATTTTTTGAAAACACCTACAATTACATTTTCATGATAAATTAAAGGTGTCTTAATGATAGGGATAATAATTTTTTTGTAAAATGGACACTAAATCTATAGCCTAATGGACTTGGATCAATTTGTTTAATGTTTCACTTATTGGATGTGAAGAGCTTAAGGTGAAGGAAGCTACATCAAATTATGAAATGTCCTTCAAGTTTATAAATGATGATCTATTTAGTTGTTTTTAGAGTAACATTATGCATGAATATGCATTTTAGGAGAATATTTTGTTATCCTTAATTTGGGATTTTTGAGTCATAAATTTGAGGGTGTTGAGGATATCTCAACAATTTTTATTTCCACATAACAAGGTGAGCATTTTGATTGAAACCTATGGTATGAAAATATTTCAAATTTAATGTTTCCTATTATGCCATGTAAGATTATTTTCATCATTGAAATCATCCTAAAAAGGGAGATAAATTCAAGGATACAACTTATAATATAGTGCATGAATATTGTTTTTACATGTGATATTTAGGTGATCTTTGAAGGGTAAAAGAGGATAGTAACTTCAATATCACTATTTAATTCTTCATATTTTAAATTTGGATAGAAAATAAGTTTATGAAGAATAATTTAGGGGATGTTTTGCATTTTTAAAAATTTGTGAAGGGTCATTGCATGTGATTTATAGAACACTCCTTGAAACTAAGTCTTGCACTTGAAGATAAGGTTATAGATGATGGTCTAATGAGATAATAATAATGTGATGCTTAATGGTGGATGATGGATAATTAATGAAGGATGATCTTTAATGAGGCTTGAGAAGACCATCATGATAATTTATTTGTCTTGCATACCATGGTAGAGGAGGTAATATTAAAAATGGATTCTAGTAGAAAAATCCCCAAGAAGAAGATCATTATTGGTACTTTAAAGGAATTCCTATTTAGAATAAATTAGAGGACATTTAAGGTCCTCTCCATTTTTTTTGTGTTTATCCATGGAGTAATTGGTGATGGTGGAAAAATTTGATTCAAAAACCTTAATAATGAACCTGAATACTATTAAGATAATAAAATTACTAATTGGCAAAGATTATGAAATAATAATTTGTATTGATTCATATTTAATAATTCAAATAATTAAAAACCATTCACAAATAAGCCTCAACTCAAAATTAAAGTTGACATGAAAAATTTAGAATTAAAATAAAAATAAAAATCACCCTTCTATTTTTGGTAGCTACTATTTTTAGTAAGTTTCACATCCAAGAGAATGCAACTCTAAAAATCTAAAAAAAAAAACCTAAACAATAAAGTTAACATATCAGATGAATATAAACTAAAGTTAAAGTTTAGTTACAAAAATAGACAATTTATAAATTTATAAAAATACCAAAAATAATATTAAATTATAATGTTAGACCCTTAAATGGTCACATATGACATCCAAAAAATATGAAAACCATCTCATAACTATAAGGTCGAGCTATGGCTACATTGAAATTTTATAGATGGTTTTTTTGGCATGAATATGGGCTGAAAAGGATCTATAAATCAAAATTTATGGCCTTTCGAAGTTTGACCTCTTTTTCTACATCATTCTCCTCTAGTTGAAAATAACTCAACTCCTACGAGTTTTTTTAATTGTACAACTACCATTTGTTTCTTATCAATCTTCTTCAGCTCCCATTTTGTAACCCAAGTTTTTTATTCTTATTTTAATCCTTACCATTGTACTAAATACATATCATAACTTCCTTGTCTTCGGTTTACTATATTTTTATCCATAACCTACACTATCTTTTATTTCTTCTTCTTTAACACCTATTTCTGGCAATATAATTATTCATATTATTCACCTTCACCATCTTCTCCATAGAAATAATATAAATCTAAAACACTAAATACTAGAGAGATAAAAATTATTTGGTAAACTCACCTCAAAAAGCATTGTCATTGATTTTTTTCACAATTCTATATGGTCCAATTTTTTTTACTTGAACTTGTTATATGTTCCTTTTAAAAATATCTCTTTCCTCAAGTAAACCATCACTAAATATCCTTATTAAAATATATTTGACATTCTTCTAACATCTACTACTGCTTTATACTTTTCATTGATTTCCTACAACTTTATTCATAATTATTCTTGTAAATGTTGTATATTTTATGTAAATGATTATGCATCATCACTAACTCATTCTATAATTGGTAACTATAGCAAATCTAAAACACTCATAGGATTTCTCCCATAAATAATTTGAAATTTTGATTTTACTATTGATATATTAACTAAACTCTTATATGTAAACTCAACTTGTGGTAAAGCTAAGTCACATTGCTTGCGCTTCTCTCCAATTATGCATCTTAATAGATTTCCCAAGCTCATATTTACAACTTATGTTTGTCCATATATTTGAGGATGGTATGCACTATTGAATAGTATCTTAGTCCCCATATTACTCCATAAAGTCTCCAAAAATGAATTACAAATTATGTGTCTCTATATGATGTAATATTTTTTTGAATACCATGTAATCTCATAATATCCTTAAAAAATAGTTCTGCAACTCTAGTGGCATCATTGGTTTTCTTACATGCAATAAAATGAACCATCTTATAAAACCTATCTACAACAAAAAAATGAATGATTACCTCTCTCTGTGTTTGTTAATCCCAACAGAAAATCCATGCACAAATTTGTATATGGTCCTCTTGGTACCTATAATGGCATGTAAAACCCTAAATTTTATGAATATCCTTTTTCCACATAACATATCCTACACCTTGGAACATATCTTGTCACATATCTCTTCATCTTTGGATAAAAATACTTATCCTTCACCAAAGTTATTGATTTTTTTACCAAAATTTCTATCCAAACCACAATTATGTAATTATATTATAATACTATCTCTTAGAGACCCAATTGGAATACATAATTGTTTCCCTTTGAAGAGATAACCATCCTATATAAGATATTCATCAAAAATAGTACTTATCTCACCTATTAATGGATTACTGCATTACTCAACTATCTTTCCAAAATATGGATTAGTATCATATACTTATTTAATAAATTAAAATCCAACTAACTCACTCACCATAGACTATAGTCATCATCCCTACTCAATTGTTCAAGGCATTAAATACCTAAATTTATTTTCCTAATTTGGGCTTTAACACAAAATTATAACCTTACAAGAAAGACACCCACTTTGTATGCCTACTATTTAGCTTATTTTGAGATTTCACATACTTTAAATCCTCATGATCAGTAAATAGGATAATCTCTTTATGCACTAGGGAATTCCTCTAATGTCTTAATGCTTATATAATGGCATAAAATTCAACATCATACATAGAATACTCTATTCTTACCTCATTCAATTTCTCACTAAAATATGTTATTGGATTCCCTTCTTAACTCAACACAACACTAATTCCCACAAAAGAAGAATCATAATCAACCTTAAACACTTTGTTAAAATTTGGTAATGCTAAAATAGGATTTTCTATAATATTATTTTTCAACAACTCAAAGCTTTTTGTTCCATCCCTTGTCCACGTAAATCATTTTCCTCTCATACAATTTGTTATTGGTGCAACAAAACTAAAAAAAATATTAATAACTTTTGTAAAAGTTTGTTAAAACATTGAAACTTCTTACTTTTATGATTCTCTATTGGATAGGGCAATCAACAATTGCCCTTACTTTTTCTTCATCCATTCTTACACCATCTACTAAAACTACAAATCCTAAAAATACTAAAATTTTCTACATAAACATGCACTTCTTCAAATTTACATAGATACTCTCTTTTATAAACAATTCTAATACCATTCTCAAATATTGTAAGTTCTCTCATTTAGTCTTACTAAATATTAAAATATCATCAAAATAAACCACCAGAAACTTACCACTATTTTTTTCATAGCACTGTGTTCATCACCCTCATAAATGTGTTAGATAAATTAGATAATCTGAATGGTATCACCATCCACTCATATAAACCATCTCTAGTCTTGAATGTTGTTTTCCATTCATCTCCTTCATGAATTTGAATATGATAGTATCCACTGCTTAGATCAATATTATTAAAATACTTTACTCCTAAAAGAACAACCATCATATCATCTAAATGAGGTATAATAAATTTATACTTGATTGAAATTCTATTTATTTCTCTAATATCTAGACACATCCTCCACCCTCAATATTTATTTGGAGTTAGCAATGTTGATGTTGGACATGGACTCATGCTCTCCCTTACTACTCCTTTCCTTACCAATTTAATAGCATATTTATTTAATTAAACATATTTTATTAGACTCATCTTATAAGCTACTTGATTGGGTAGATATTATCCTCAAATAAAATTAATATGATGTTTAATATCTCTATTCGGTGGTAAACAATATGATAACTCATCAGGTATAACATCTGTAGATTATTTAAAAACTACTTCTTTTGTTGGTATTTGTACCACTTCTATGTCTTCTTTCTTTGCTAATAATGTATATTAGTAATCTATTTTCTTCATGTATTTGATAAATTATTTTATAGTCAACATGATTTAAGCCTATCCTTCTTCTATAATAGATAACAAAATTACCTTCATACCACCTTTCAAGAAACTATATGTGTTCTTTTCTCTATCATGAATGACTTTTCTATCAAACTGCCATGTCCTTCCCAATAATACATGGCATGTATCCATTGGTGTAACATCACACCATATTAACCCCAATGTTTTATAGGGAATCTATAAAGTATTTCAAAGGATGGAAATTTTCCTTGAAGGTAATTTTTTATATGTGGGTTTCCTTAAGCTCCATTTTCATGTTGATCGCCTATAAAAAAGAATTTAAATCTCTCCAAAAACATTCATAAGTCTTTTTTAGATTTTTATTGAATAAATAAAATACTTAATTTATTTATCATGGCCTTTGTTCACCTTGTGTGGCCTTTTATAATTATTTTTACATGTAAAATCTTCCTAAAAAAATGCATAGTGCAAAATTAAACTCAAAATCCCGCAAAGCCTTTTAAACTTCCACTTATCCTACCATATGGTCTTCCAAAAGATAAGTCAAGAATTTAAAATTTTTTCCCAAATACCATTTGTGTTATTTCCATTTGTAAAAATATAATTTTATGGACTTACCATGTGGTTTTCTAGTTTTTTAAATAAGGGTTGCTTTAAGTTTTTAATATATATTTTTTTAATCTTTTGAAAAGTTGTTTTCAACCACAATTAGTGTTTTTCCCATATGAAGGTTTTCAAAGGCAATTTTGGGATCATAGTTTGTGTCATTATCCAATAAAAGGGGTGGTTTTAAATTGTAACAAGTGTGGATTTTATTTTGAAAAGTTTTTTCAGGATGAAATCCATAGTATTGGTTGTGCAAGCATGGTTTTGAATAAAAATAAATGTATGCAGCCTTTAAAAACTATTTTTATTTATACATAATTTAGTATTATGTTAATATGGATTTGACTTAGGATAATTAGGAAATATTTTTAAATAAATAAATTTATATATCTTTGCATGTATTGCATTCATTTGACAACCTAGTACAAAATATATTTACAATAATATGAGACATTCTTTAGGTTTTCATTTCTTGTTCAACACCTTGATAGAGCTTGCACCTTGAATAAACATGTCATGAAAATTGAGACCCATTATATCATGCCCCACAACATAAAATATATGTAAAAACATATAAAAATTTGGAATCCTACTTGATGCTATTAGGGATCCTGCCATCGGTCCATACATCATCAAAAATCTGCCATTCCACTTCAAACTTGTAACATATCCTTTGAAAATTTATTTCTATCATTTCAATGTTTCAAATTTATTTTGTTTTCCCTCCATGTTGGAATTGAATAATCCAAGGTGAAAATATGTGGTTTCAATCCTTTTGATAGTGATTTCAAGGCATTCAAGTCCATTGTTTGCTTTTCAATAGTTATTTTGACCATAAAACTTGTGGATTGCCCTTCAATTTGTGGTATATGGCCTTTTAAAAAGTGGTTTAACCTCAAAATTTATAGTATTATATATTTATAAAAGTGGTTTTGAGTAGAAAACCATTATTTTTGGGATGTTTAGTAGAAGGAATTGAAGGATAAACATGGTTACCATTCCATTTAGCATTGACAATCCTATAATGTATGGAAAATGTCCTTAAAAATATTTCCATATTGATGTAGATCATTTAAACTATCTTAAGGTAGTTAAATAAAATAAAAGGTGGTTACATCAAGTAAAATGTGGTATTGGAAATTTTCATTTTAATAAAACCTTCAAGCCTTTCTCAAATTGTCTATGAGTTTTGAGACCTATTATAACATGCTTTAGATTTTGAAGCTCACCCTAGCACCCTTAAAAATTTGAGAATGTTGTAGACAAGGAATGGAAGATAAGAACTTTTCTAACATGTCTCAGATCTCCACCTTTTTTTAGACATGTGTAAAACATATTCCATTTTCTACAAGTCACTTGTCTTATAGAAATCTTAGGGACGTATATTAATAGAAGCACAATACATATTTTTGGACATGACCATAATTTTAAAAGATTTTTATTAGTAATTAGATTATTTTAGAGTTAAATTAAAGGATAAACATATGAAAATTGGGGTGGAAATTTATTATAATATAAGTTTTTCAATTACAACTAACTTTTTTGTGAACTCAAAGGTATTAAAAAATTTAGTATTACCATATTCAACTTTCAATGCTTGATGGTGTTATGCATCAAACTATGCTATGGAAAATGCACCAAAATATGAACTATAGGAAGTGCATGAAGATGTAATGTTATTGATTTAATTATAGTATTCAAAGGAAATAACTTGGGAATAATATTGAATAGGTGTCCAAAAATGTATGTGTATACTGTTGAACCTACACTTAGAAGGAATGCAAAATTACTCATTGAAACAAATACACTATGAAATAATCCTTTGTTTTCAATTATAAAAATATATTTTGAGGTTATAGAATTGAACATGGAACAAATAAATAATCCATGATTGGAGTAGTCAAAGCATGCAAGTTTTTTAAAGGAAAATGTAGAATTCATGAAATTTGGATTTCCACCATTATTAGGTTACAACATTAAAAGTGTATAAATGGAAACAATTATCATAAAATTAGAAGGTATAAATCATCCTTGATAAAGAATAATAATAATAATAATAATAATAATAAGAAGAAGAAGAAGAATAACTCTCAATGAGATTTTGGTTGAATCTATACTTGTGTCTTTTTAGTCCTTCTCACAATCCTAAATTATGTTGTTTTGTAATAGCAAATTCTCACATTGAATGTCATGTGAAATTTTTTAGATAAGGGTAAAGGTTAGTTTTTTGGTATGGGTACATACCCTATTACAAGTGGGTCAAAACCTAGATAATCATAGAAAACAAGATGGAGTCAGCTTAAAAATAAAACCAACAGAGCTACAATAAAAGATACCAAAAAGAAGTGAAAGTAGCTTATAAAATAGAACACAGTAATAGTTATGAATCTTTTTGAGGTTATCTTTTAACTCATTCATGTTGTTATTCATGTTATAAAGCCTACTAGACAAGTTAGTATCTTTGTTCTTCCCAGAATGTTTTTGAATGCTACCTCTACCTCCCTTATCTAAAATAATAGAAATATCATTAATGATAGTAGCCTGAGTACCAATAATATTCACCATACTAGTAGTGATAGTATCAAAATAATTAAACTTACAAAAAAAGGTTATTAACATTTTCACCTAAATTATGAATCTGAATCTAAGTAGTTTTGATGTTATCCTCATTATAATCTACCTACTTACTCTTCTTTTTATAACTGTGATTAATATTATTTATCTCCTTTCTAACATCCATGGCCAAATTTTTGATATTATCCAGCTCATTGTATAAACTAAAGTTGTCATGATCAGAAGGGTTATTCAAGGAAAGAAGTCTTCGTATAGCATTAGCCTTGTCACAATCCAAAATGTTCCCTTATTTTAAGTGACTATAAATAATCTTTTGTTGGGGTCCTTGTTCACAGCATCATAAATGCCCCTTCCCCTCTTATGTTTAGAGGAATAAGGCAAGGGGTTCATAGGTGGATGGGTAATGGAAGGGGTTTTTTCTCAAGGTGGAGTTTAGGAATGGAGATGTGGGATAAAAATGACATTTTGGTGAGAGAGTTTGGCAAGCTTCCCCATTTGTATTTTTTGAAAAGAAGATTCAATAGAAGTAAGAAGAAAGAACATAAAACTCACCAAAATTTGATGCCTAAAGTGATTCAAGAAAACCAAATGGAAGTTTTTGATAGCATGGTGCCATCCATCTAGAGTCAATAATTACATGATGATCCTTGCAAGATCATCAAAAGGCTTAGGTAGAGAGGTCCTAAGATAACTTCCATGGTACAAATTTAGTTGTTCATCCCCCACTGTGAAAGTATCTAGTTCAAGATGCAATGGTTACTTTAAAATTTATATTGATTATTGATAAGCCATGTGATGAAAGAAATTAAACCTTTAGTAATGGAAACCTCTTTCCCTTTGATATTAACCTTCCTATCTTTCCAATTCCTAGCAAAATTTTGTGAAATGTGAGATCGCTAAGTCCCTTTTCTAGGTTTTAAGTTGTGTAAAACTATCAAGTCATTTTTCCAAGTTGAGTAAATTTGTCAACCCACTTTTTTCAAGTTTTAAGTCATATAAAAATCACCAATGCACTTTTTAAAGTCATGAAAATTGGTGATTTCACTTTTACAAGCTAAGAAAATTACTCAACACATTTTTTCAAGTAGTAAGTTGTCCATTTTTTATAACACATTTTTAAAATCCCATAAAAATGTATAAAAGGTGGTTATGTAGTGTACCTATTAGCTATCTAGATAGCACCCAATAGAGGTTAGATTTTTTCAAGTCTGACCTATACCTAGACTAGCATGGGAATGATCTAAGGCCATGGGATGCCTATATCTAGATCAGACCTTTAGGTTCTATAATGAGGCTAGTTACTTAGATATGATAGTTTAGAACTTTATTTATAAGACGTAAATAAGTTGGGGTGAAAAGAGTTAAGAGATTACATAAAATAAAACCTATTCTAACATATGGTGATGTAGTAAATGTTGAAAGATCCATTCTCAAGATCAAACTCATTAGCACACTAATAGATTATGATAATAAATAATACAATGTTTACTATGGTTTTTGAATAACAATACTTTACCTAAAGGTTATTTAGATGGACTTAGGTTAGAGGGTGATGAAGGTAAGGCTTGATTGAAAGAACTTACAGTCAACCATCCACTCTATACCTGAGATATCAATATTAAGACACACTAGATGACTTGCAAGGAGAGTTTATCAGACTTAGGTTAAACTTGGACCTACAAATGGAAAATTAAAATCACTTATGAATATGAAACAAATACAAAAAACTAAGTACAAATTTTTAAACAACTACAAAATTTTCTATTCATTTACTCTAAAAGGTGCATAATACAATTTTCTGGTAGAGTTTAGTAGTACCAGCTTGAGGGATGCTTAAAAATAGCACAGAGGATATATTTATAGAGAAAAGAAAAGAAAGAGAGATATTTTGTCATAGAAAAAGGAATAAAATGATTAAAACTCCATTTTGAACCATAGTTATAATTTCCTCTACATCTATGCTCATTCAAGTTTCTTGCTTGATCTAGGTCACTTCAACCCATTACACAGTTACATTATTCCTTCATTGACACTTCTTAATGGTTGAAATGGTGGGATAAAGTTATTTCAAGCTATGTTATAACATTAATGTAGTTACAACAATCAAATCAATTTGTTAGATTTTATCATGGTACTAAATATTCTTTAATGGTTTACCTAGGCATGTGAGAGTGAAGAGGAGGGTCCCTTTCATGTACCTAGTTTTGGTGATGATGCTATTGGATTTTATATGTTTGCCTTGATTTTCCAAACCATGTTCCACTTATTACTCATTATGAGGACTAAATCCTCATATATCGAAACTAATAGAGCCGTGTTATGTATAATTTAAGTGGAAATTTGTCAAGATATGACCATGTTGAAGGATGAGAAGCCCCCATCATACCTAATTTATCTTATCCTTCATGGGAATCTGAGTCTGGGTCTACTACAAATGAAAACCAATCCAAGTTATTTGTTTTTTATAGTTTCAATTGACAAAAAAAGTTCACCAAGTGCATATTATTAATTTGACAATAAGATGCCACCCCCTTGTTAGAGATTTGTCAATGATGTCATGCTAATGTCATGGAAGCATCCTAGTGAGTGGATGAAGTGCTTTAATATCTTAAATAATAATGATGAAATGTGTAATGTGCTTGTTCTAATGTGCTTTATGTTGGCTTGGTTGATCTTCAGTTTTGGTCTATATAGATATGTTTAAGGATGAGTATGGTGATTTGAGCATGTGAAAGAGGTCCTTAAGATATTATATATGCTTTGATATATTGTGTGCATAAGTGGGATTCATCTGTAAATCCATAGTTTTCATCTAAACACTTTGGGTCTAATGACAAAAATTATAAGTTGGCAATTTAATGACATCATCATTACCATGTGTGAATGAGTCAAGGGGAGCTAGTCATATGGTTATGATCACTTTAGACCCTATTTTTTATGCACTAGATCTCAAGTCATATATTGAAGCATGAGAAAAAATATGAGGGTAAAAAGTTACCTTCTAAGATATATTTCACTATTTTTTTCATAGCCAAATTTGCAATTGGCCAGAAAGAGCCAAGTAAGCATGTTGATGAGGTAAGTATTCATGTGTATGGATGGTTCAGGAGAATGTGATAATATGGGTTTGTTTAATTTTGTACCTAGTTTATTTTTGGAAATTTTATTATCATGTGATATAGCACATCAAAATTCATAAATGTATAAATTTGGGCTCCCAGGTATTTTGACTGTGTTTTCCCATAGCGAATTTTGCAATGTGATAAAAAGATCCAAGTGAGGGTTTTGATGGTGCTATATATTTCAAATGTGAGGGTGTCAAGAGAAACTGATCATATGGTTTTTTTCAATTTTTAGTATGGATCAATTGTGTTAAATTTGAGTTCATACACTAAATTATGATAGAAGATATGAAGGAGCAAAGTTGATTTCCCAAATAGATTTTGACATGGTTGGCTCTATGATAGAAGATTTTGAGAAGGTACTTAAATGATTTTATATCTCGCATGCACGAGGGTTCCAATAATAGTGTGTCACATGGTTAGATTCTCCTTTGTAGGGATATCATCTAGTTGAAATTTGAGATCCTATGATTAAGTGCAAAAGAAGTTATTGAGGTGCAAAAATGGCTACTCATTCATATTGAAAGGGTCCCCATACTTAGTCATTTTTAAAAGTGTTAAAGCTCAAGCAATATCATCAGTGTGTAATTTATCCAAGGATTTAAGAAGTAGTGATTTGAGTAAAGGTAGAGGATAAGGATCAAAATACAAGTGAGCATTTATATAGATGATCGAATAATGAGCGTTGATCATTAATAACCTGATTGATCCACAAAGATTGGCAATGTGTATTGAGTCAACATTTTGAGATGGCACAAGATGAGGTCAAAGTGAAAAAATTTTAACATCTAATCATTGGTGAGAGTATTTTATCTTAGAAAAGATTTCATGAGATTTATGTATTGTGTTTCAAGGTTAACTATGATCATTTGCATTTGAAAATTTGAATTTTTAAAGGAAAAACTAGTGTCTATTTATTGGACCATAACTTTCAATAGAATTCAAATTTGTTATTATAGTAAAAATCAAAGTGGTAGAGGACTCAAAAGCACATATGGATATATATATTATATTATATTAAAGTATATACAAACATAGATATTAAGCTCTAAAGTTGACTGTGTTTCTATATATGTTATGCAAATGACCCAAGAAGGATATTCAAGATTATGTAGTTATTGTTTTGATGCTTCATGGTGAATTGGATATTGGGGAGTGTTGTAAAATCTACGAGGATGATTTTTGATGTTTTTATAAGAGTTATAAATCTATATTAAGTATGAAAAATTCTTGAGAAGTTGACTATATGTTCATTAAATGGCATTCTTTTATATAAGGTCTCTATTTGAGTTGTTTGAGCATATGTTGAGGTGAAAAAAAGTAACTATGATCATTTGAGGATGTCCTAAGGGACATAAGGAGTGGACCTATTTGTTTTTAAGTGGTCTTGTGTTTTTTTAATCTTGGAGAAGTGTCAAAGAGTTGAATGGGTCTCCATAGGACCTAAAAGTGACTTAAGCCTATTTTAAAAGGGTATTGTACTTAAGTGTGACCCATATGATATGACTCAAGGATGAAGGCATGTTTTGTGCCCAAAATGAAATATTGTGATCTTTTTAATTCATGATTTCTCTATATATAGTGGAACCAAATGTGTTGGGTTCTAGACTTTAGAATTGAGAGTCTTGTATGAGAGAGATTGATCCAAAACTCAAAAGCTTTGGTTGAAAGATAATTCAAGAAATAAAAAAAACACAATAAAAAAAACGTTATCTTTGAGAAGATATTTTTTATTCATTAAATTTGTAGACCCAAACATATGCCTATCTTTGAGAAGAGATGTATAATTTCCATTTCAGGTTACATATTCATTTATACATGTTTTGAAGGTAGGATGAGGATGTGGAAGGTCACCAATATTGAGGGAGATTAATTTTTTTGACTTCCATGATTTACAATAATATAAAGTTCAAGGAATTACTATTTTTAGAAACTTACTATTTTTAGACTGCACTACTAAAATTGAAATTTAGGGAACTTATATTAGGTTTTTAGGGTAAAAATCCATCAATCAGATCTCAATTCCATCTCACCACATTCTCCTCATTCTTAGCTTTCCAACAGTTCAAATAGGGAGTCAAATGGAGCTATGGTGTAATAGTTATGGCTCCTAGAAAATCTGCCACCAATTAGGGTAGAACCAGCACCCAAATAGTCACCTAAAATGTTGCTAAGATCAGAGATTTGGGAGAGATTGAAGAAAGGATTGTGTGTGCTTTTTAGATCTAAGGATAGATAGTGTGCCTTTTGGTGGAGTTAATGAGTAGAATAGTTGGTTGACTATGTGTATGACCTATAGGTCATGTTTCTAATGATAGTATAGTGTTCTTTTAGTGTGAAGTTATGTGAAGAGATCTGAGTATGTAGACAAGGAATATTTGAGTGAAGAAGTAGAAAGAGTGTGGCATGACTATGTGAGAGGCTTGTTTAAGAAAGATAGAGAGTTTTTGCATTTTTTAGATAATCCAAAGATCCATCATTAGATGTTTAAGACATCAGTCCTAAGGTGGAAGTGTTATTATCAAAGGAGGGTCTAAAGGAGTTGGCCTTCCTTAGGAGTAGTTTTTCCTTGTAAAATAGTTTTTAAACTAAAAGTAGGTGGTATAAAGGAGATAATCATCTTAGGGGAAGGTGATCCTCATGAAACAAGTGTTTCACTAAATACCTTTGGTCAGGAGGACATGATCAAGATTTGTTGGTCTAAAGGAGTTGATTAGTCTATTATTTATAATCATCTTATAGGATAGTATTACATGTGTTTTAAGGATTGAAAGTGGATTTTATTCCCCAAGATGATTTCCCATGTAGGCCTTGTGTTGTGTATGTGATATTGCATTATGTTCATTGTTCACTTCTATGAATGATCTATATACTTTATGAATGCTTTTGTTGAATGATTAAGTAATTCCAATGGTTTGGAAATTAAATTGGATTATTTTCCATCACCGATTCACCCCCCATCTCAATGGATTGTACCTATAAAAATTGGTATCATAGTGAGGTCCTTTAGTAAAAATCTTTATAGCTTGAAGGTAATCTAAAGTACAATGTCTAGTCATAATGTGCAAGGTGGTTTCTCTAATAAGGAAGCATTGATGTTAAATGGATTCAATTATTATTTTTGGAGTGCCAAGATAATGACTTACATTATATCCATAGGGTTTTATGTTTGGAAATATGTTTTGGATGGTTATGTTGTTCCTACTATTCCTCCATCTAGTGTTACAAATAAGAAACTATTTGAGAATAAATTTAAGGTAATGAATGACATCACTTGTGGTCTTAAAAAAACTAAATTAACCAAAGTAATTCATTTCACATCTACCAAGGAAATATGGGATAAATTGAAGACTATTTTTGAATGAGATTCAAAAGTTAAGCTTGTAAAGTTACAGACTCACAGAAGGCAATTTGAAAGTCTCAAGATGAAAGAAGAGGATATAGTGGTATCCTTACTACAAAAAATTGATGAGGTTGTGAACATCATTAGAGGTATTAGAGATAATATTTAAGAGACTACTATTATTCAAAATGTATTAATGTCTCTATCCCCCAAGTTTGATCTGAAATTATTTGCTATAGTAGAGAGTCAAGATCTTACTCATTTGAAGATTGATCAATTTCATGGCACCCTTACTACATATGAGATGAGGAAGAATGATGACATACCTCCAAAGAAGGAAGCAACTTTCAAGACTAAAATATAGACAAAGAATAATTTCTAAGGTAATAAAATCAAGTAGGATGACATTCTTGATATAGATGAGGATGAACTAATTTATCTAGTTTCAAGGAAATTAAGAATAGGTTTAGGAAAGTATAAAGGTAATCTACCCCTAAAATGCTTCAATTGTGGTGAGACAAGACATTTTTATAATAAGTTCCCTCATAAGTATAAGAAGGATGACGTTGAAGAGCATGACCAAGGTCATGATATCAAGAGATCTTTTAAGTCTGATAAAAGGGAAAAGGGATTCAGAAGGTTTGATAACAAGAAGAGGAACTTCAAGGACAAGAAGAGTCTATAATCCAGAAGATTATATCTCATTAGAAGTGAGTGAAGATGGTGTCTCAATATATGATAATTAAGATGATTTTTTACTAAATATGAAGCTCTGTTCATGGTAGAAGAAGGAAGTTGCTCACATCAAAAGGTGCCTACTTGGAGTGACTTATATGATGATGAAGATGATGTGGACTATGATACTCCATTAATTAATGCTCATAAAGAACTAAAGATAGAGAATAATATCAATAAGTGGATGAAATATAAACTCAAGTAATTTGAGGATAAATTTAGTGTGTTTAAGGTAATAATCGATGAAGATTCCAAGGAGCATGAAGATATGGTCAAACATCTCAGTTTCCAGTTGTAAATTTTTTCTACAAGATTAAAATCTAAAGAAGATGAATGTGCAAGGTATGTAATTGAAAATGATTCATTAAAATTTGAGTTAAATAAGGTATCTAGTAAATTAATGTCATTCATGAGATTTGAAAAAAAATTAAGTGATCTAGATAAAATTATGAATTATCAAAATCATGCAAGTGATAAGACTATTCTTAGATACAAATAAGAACTAGAGACTGCAACTCAAGACAAGATGAAGACTAATGTGAACAAGGTGGATTAGTGTTTGAATATAAATGATTAGATAAGGAATGAAGGTGCTATCAGAATAAGGATAAATTATATAAACCAACCAAATGCCATAAGGTATGTAAATTTCAATGGTTATTATTATACTTGTAATCAGTTTGGGCATAGACCTAGAGAATGTAGAAGACCTACTAAGAATGAATTTGATTGGAGTTATGATGGGGTTAATCAGTAAAAATGTGTAAGTAAGGTTGAGTGCCTCAATTATCATTATGTTGGACACTTTGATAGTTTTTTTCCACTTAAGGCAAGACAAGATGAGTTTCCTTCAAGATATATTGAGTTATACAGTTGTTATGAACTAGGACACATTACAAGATATTGTCCAAATATGGAGAGGTAGAAAGAGATTTTTGTAAAAAGTTTGGTTTGCTTCAATTTTAAAAAAAGAGGTCACATGTCTATATTTTTTAAGCAAAGGCCTAAAGATAGAATAGGTTTTATCAGGATCCTAGAGTGCAAGAAACAAGAGAAGTTAATACATGGAAACCAAAGGTGGTAAGTATGAGTCATGATGAGACTTTAGGTCCAAGTAATATGTTTGCTATGGTAGAGAATGATTATAAAATTGAATATTCTCAAGAGGTCTCATTGTCTACTCATTTTTAGAATGAAGAGACTAAGCTCAAGAGGAATACCAAGGTACTAGTTGAGGCTAGTTCTAAGGTATGTATGGATCCAAGTGAGCATCTTGTTATTGCTAAACAAGTACCTAGTGATGAGGATCTAAACTTCAAGAAAGATTCTTCAAATGAAAAAGTATGTAATGAATCTATATTGTGTCCATGTATTTTTAATTAAATAATTGAAGAAAAGGAGAATGTTGTAGTGAATGAGAAAGTTATTTTTCCTAAGCCAAAGAAGAAGAAGAATAACTATAAGTATTAGATGACCAAGGAGGAGAAATAATATGAGGAGTTTTGGGCAACTCCTAGTTACAAACCATGGTAGATCTTTATGGTGTAGAGGAGGTCTCTATCTATGCTTCTTAAGATAATAATTTTAGTGGAAAATTGAGTTTGTATACTTAAAATGATAATGCCAATCAGAGAAGGTCTTTGATTAAGTGGGAGTAACAAAGTCATGACCTTGTTTTAGAGGTTTGTAAAGGAACTATAGTATAGATTCAGATTAAGTGGTTCTAGGTGGATTAATGAGATTTATGAAAATGTAAATAAGTGTTTTATTCTCAAAAAGGTCTATGAATTTCTTTATGGTTTTCTCTATATATTTTTTATGTCTAAATTTATGTATATGCCAATTGAGGATTTTTGAGTGCTCTTGGTTTTCTCTATTTTTGCTTCAAGGGAAAGTATGCATAAAATGGGTTATAGGTTGTATGGGTTATAAAAGTTATGTAATCTCAATTTTTTTTCTATAAATATGTGATGGGTATCTCTAGGTGTACAATAATTTTCATAGGTGGACGTTGATTGGAGGGTACTATGTTGACTTTGTGTATTATTAAGATTCTAAAGTTTTGGGCTCTACTATAAAAATGGTCTACCTTATGATTTGAGGTCTGAGGCTTCTAAATTTTTTGAATGGTCCAAATAGGTTTTCAAAATAGTCTTCACATAGATTTTAAGGTTTGTGGTTCTCAAGTTATTCTTGTTTATGTCAAAATGGAGGGCTAATTAGCTAGTAGTTTTGTGAAGGAAGTATGTAAAGAGGATGATATTAGTGATGAAAATTGGTGTGGTTGATGGGGAATATGATATTGATCCAAATATAAATTTTAAAGTCTTTAATATTTATCTAATGAAATTTTTTGGCTCTGCAAGTTTCAGGTAGGGCTACAAGAGCACTAGACATGCCTAGTAAGAAGAAGAGTGTTTTTGTTTAGTTTATACAAAATAGAAAAGCATTAATGTTTCAAGATGAGATCTCATGTTGGTCTAGAAAATTTTTCCTAATTGACGAATGGTATGATTTTATGTTTGTGGTCATGGAAGTATCTTGAGAAAGAAGGCTAGTAAGCTTATGTGGTGATTCTTCATGGTGTGTGGAGATCTAAAGATGCTAAAGTGATGCAATAGATCAAAAATATTGGGATGGGGGAGGTACATCTCATATGTATCTTGGTAATTTAAATCATATTTTAGTGTTTTTGTGTTCTTTCTTCATTATTTGTAGTGCTTGGTTGAAGAGAGTGTTGGCATGGAGCAAGAGGATGTTGTCAAGACAAGAAGAGGTTAGATCAAGGTAAGGGGGAGTTTGTATCATTTTTTTTAAGATGGTAATTTCCTATTTTGATATTATTTTTAGGTCCTCAATATTATATTGTGAGCACTTTTTCATTATGTCAAAAGGGGGGAAATTTTATATTATGTAAAGTTCCTATTGTGGGACTACTTTGAAGAGAGAGAAGGTGAGTTGTATATTGCTATATATGATGTTTGTTGACATCAATGAAAAAGGGGGATATTTTTGGATATTATTTTAGTGATGTCATGTTGAATTCATGGAGGTGTCTTGGTAAGTTTTTAGAGTTATTTAATAGCTTATGTGATTATGACAAAGTGTGTAATGTGCTTGTTCTAGTGTGCTCTATGTTGGCTTGGTTGATCTTCAGTTTTGGTCTTTATAGAGATATTTAGGAATGAGTATGGTGATTGGATCATGTGAAATAGGTACCTAAGATGATATATATTATTTGATATCTTATGTTCATAAGTGGAATCCATATAACACTCCATAGTTTTCATCTAGACACTTTGGGTCTAGTGATAGAAATTATGAGTTGGTAATTTGATGATGTCACCATTGCCATGTGTGAATGAGTCAAATGTATTTGGTCATATGGTTTTGATCACTATAGTCCTTAATTATTATGTGATATATCTCAATTCATGTATTTAAGTGTGATAAAAGATATGAGGGTACAAAGTTGGCTTCTAAGACAAATTTCACTATTTTTTTCATACTTAGCCAAATTTGCAGTTGGCTAGAAAGAGCCAAGTAAGCATGTTGATGAGATTAGTATTTACAAGTGTGGATAATTCAAGATAATGTGATCTTATGGGTTTGTTTAATCTTGGACCTAGTTTATTTTCACTAATTTTTAGTTCATGAAATGTAGTACATCAAAAGTTATGGATGTGAAAAGTTGGGTTTCTAGGCATTTTGACTATGTTTTCCCATACTTGGCCAATTTTGCAATGTTATAGAAAGATCCAAGTGATATTTTTTATGGTGTTTTATCTTTCACATGTGAAGGTTTAAATATAAAATGATCATATGGGTTTTATTTTTTATCATAGATCATTTTCACTAAATTTAAGTTCATGTATTGAAGTACAATAAAAGATATGAAGGAACAAAGTTGGTATCTTAGATAGATTTTGACATGGTTGGCTCTGTGATAGAAGTTTTTGAGAAGGAAATTTAATGACATTTTGTCTTGTATACACAAGGGTTCCAAGAGTAGTGTGTCACATGGTTAGATTCTTATTTTCTAGTATATCATCTGGTATAAATTTGAGATCTTGCAGGTAAGTGTAGATGAAGTTATTGAGGTGAAAAAATGGCTACTTATGCATATTAAAAGGGTCCCCATAGTCATTTTTGAAAGTGCTAAATCTTGAGAAAGATCAATGGTCTATAATTTCTCTAAGGAGTCAAGAAGTAGTGAGATGAAGATAGATGCATGATGTTTAAAGTCTGAGTAAAGGTATAGGATAAGGATCCAATGGTGAGTGGGCATTCATACAAAAGATCAAATGGTGATAATTGATCATTAATAACTTGATTGATCCACATAGATCGATGGAGTGCATTGAGTCATCATTTTGAGATGACAAGAGATGAGTTCAAAGTGATATAAGTTTAATGTTTGAGTATTGGCACCTATGCATTAAATATCGATCAGGATCAATGGAGCATATTTAATCTAATATGATAGTTCATGAGAATCAAGCATTGTATTCAAAGGTTAATTGTGACCCTTTGCATATAAATATTTAAATTTGTGAAGAAAAGACCAATGTCTATTTTTTGGACCATAGATTTCTATATACTTTTAATTTACAATTGTAGTAAAAAGTAAAGTGTAGAAGACTCCAAGGTACATCTATATATAAGGATTAGAAGATATGAAAGTATGTACAAACATAGATATTGAGCTCCAAATTTGACTGTGTTTTTGTATATTTGTACAAGTGACTTGAGAAGGATATTTGAGCTTATGTAGTTGTTGTTTTGATGTTTCATGGTAAATTGGCTATTAGGGAGTGTTGTAGACTCCATGAGGATGCTCTGTGAGTTTTTTGGAGGTGTGATCAATCTATCTTAAGTATGAACAATGCTTACGAAGTTGACTATATGTTCATTAAATGTTGTTCCTATATATAAGGTCTCTATTTGAGTTGTTTGAGCATATGTATAGGTGAGCTAAAGTGACTTTGATAATTTAAGAATGTCTTAGGGGACATAAGGAGTGGACCTATGTGTTTTTAAGTGGTCATATGTTATTTTTATGCTTGGAGAAGTGCCAAATTACTGAATGGGTCTCTATATGACCTAAAAGTGACTTAGGCCTATTTTGAAAGGCAATTATGCTTAAGTGTGACCCATATGAGATACCTTAAGTGTGAAGGCATGTTTTATGGTTGACATGAAATATTTTGATATTATTAATTCATGATTACTTGATATATAGTGGAATCAAATGTGTTGGGTTCTAGACTTTGAAAGTGGGAATCTTGTATGAGAGAGATTTTGAAGAGATTGAAGAAAGTCTTGTTTGTGCTTTGTAGGGCAAAGGATAGGTAGTGTTCCTATTGGTGGATTTAACGAGAAAAAAATTTATTTGAATGTGTGTATGACCTATAGGTCACGTTTATAATTAAAATATAGTGTTCTTATAGTGTAAAATTGTGCAAAGAGATATGAGAATATATATGAGGACTATTTGAGTGAAGGAGAGAGAGTGTGGCATGCCTATGTGAGAGGATTGTTTAAGGAAAAGAGAGAGAGTTTGTGAAATTGTCAAATAATCTAGATATCCATCATTAGGTATTGAAGACATCAGTCATAAGGTGGAAGTGTTTTTATCAAAGGAATGTCTAAAGGAGTTAGTCTTCCTTATGGGTAGTCGTTCCTTATAAAATAGTTTTTTAATAAAGGTAGGTGGTCTAAAGGAGTTTAAAATATTAGGGGTAGGTGATCCTTATGGAATAAGTGTTTCAATAAATACCTTTCATCAGGAAGAAATGATCAAGGTTTGTTGGCCTAAAGGAGTTGATCAATCTCTTATTTGTAATCATATTATAGGCTAGTAGTCCATGTGTTTAAAGGATTGAAAGTGGGTTTTATTCCCCAAGATGGTTTCCCACATAGACCTTGTATTTTTTATGTGATTTTTCATTATGTTCATTATTCACTACTATGAATGATCTATATGATTTATGAATGCTTGTGTTGAATGCTTACATAATTGTATAGGTTTATAAATTTAATTAGATTGTTTTCCATCACTGATTCAACCCCCTCTTAGTGGATTTTACCTATAACACCCCTTGGTATATATTAAATTTAAAATACCTATTTTACCACCATGGAGCTCTACTAGTAATGCTTGGTCTCGATAACCCCACTTTGGTAAAACTTGGATCCATCCTAGATTGCATTTGAGATTGGTTCCTTCATATTTACCTTACTCAAGTCAAAGAATGCCATATAAAATTTCATCAAAATGTCTTAGGATCACCTTTATTTGATTGGCCATTGAAAACAAACTCAGATCATCAACCTTTTGACTCATCTCACTTTATTGATCTTCTTGATCTGAATGAATGTGGTCCATTGGTCTTCTACCAAGACCCATATGCTTGTGCCACTTATCAACCACATGTCCATTATTAGGATATGCTAACTATTTCACATACTCATAAATTATTGATCTTAAATCCATGATTGAATGTAATCCATTGTTAACCTATCAATCATCGTTCACCATTAAATATTCTATATAATTGAACATTGATCATTGATCCTAGTTTTTAAAATCTAAATAGCTATTTTATGGGGATTAAAATTGGCATCTGTGCACCCATCAATTGACATATGTAGGGACATCAATGGCATGTACATGACCATCAATATTTAGACTCCAATGGATGACTATATTTTACATGAATGTCTCCATTTGCTTCCACTATATTTTCCCCATAACAAATAGTTATTTTAGACTTTATGTTAGGCATTTGTCTCAAAACATTTTCCATAAAATAATTCTATCTTGTTCTTTTTGTTTTAGGAACCTTATATTCGATATTTTTGTAAAGACATTTCCTTTAGGCTTTTGCTTAGGACACTTGTTGCAGATGAAATGTTTGAAAGAATTAGGTCTTATGGAAAATTATCTTGGATAATTTTTCCAACATAAATGCACTTATCTCCTTTTCCCATGGATAAAATGTCTGAAAAAATTTACTCTTCAAGATTTTTTATCAACCACTTCCTCAAAGGAATTTTGTCTGTGGGCTTTGTCTTAGACAAAATGTCCAAAAGAAAATTGACTTAGCTTTTGATAAGGACATTTTGTTTCAAATAATTTGTCTGACTAAAATATGTCTTGGGAAATATTATCTTGGATAATTTTTATATAAGACTTATCCTCAGTCTTTTGCCTTTGGGATAATTTCTTTGAAAGAAATACATTTTTAGGAAGAGTGCTATATAACTTTTTCTCCAAAATAAATACTAGGTCTTTGAAAAAATTTCTTCAAAAAAAATATTTGAAATAAATCCAAACACTTGGTAAAACTAAATAATTTTGAAAGAATTGAACTTAGACAAATAAAATCCTCAAATAATATGCCAAGTGTAAACTAGGATTTTAATCCTGCAGGCTCTCGAGACTTGTACTTGGACTTTGAATGCTCAAATGACTTTCCAATACTTTTGTAGCCTATCTTTGACCTTTGATATCCTTGATTTCACCATGAAAGCTACTTTAGAACCCTTCAATTATAATTCTAAACCTAATTCAAATCTATTTTATCATTCCTCAATTGGAACCCTGCTAGGCTTATTTCATGGTCTAGGAGAAGCTTGGTATGTGGGCTAAAATGGCAAACATTTAGGGTGACTTGGTTGGCTTGGTCATCCTATTAGTCATGGAACCTAGAATTTGATAAAGATTTTTCAATATGACAAACCAAATGAAATACTACTTACAAAAAGACTTTGCTTAATTTTTGGAAACACTTTTGGAGTAATTGGGAACCCACAAACAACAAGAAAGCAACAAAGCGGACCAAAACTAACAAAAAAACAAAAAATTGGAATGTAAAAAAAGAACTTGGAGGAAAATATAGACCTATCTACTTATGTACAAATAATATTAGCTCAAACTAATATTATAACTTAAGATACCCCTAATTGATAGGGATAGGAAGGTTCTCTCCATTCAATCTAGCAAGCTCAAATGCATTTCTTTCCTTGCAATTTACGATGACATAATGTCCACTGTAAAGGCTATCAAACTTGGAGTGTTTTCCTCATTTTTCATGGTACACATCCAATTTGAGGACTATGTCACCTTCCTATAATGTCTTTGATGAAGCTATTTTTTCAACTATCAAACTTGGAGTGTTTTCCTAGTTTTGCATGGTCCTCATCCCATTTGAGGACTATGTCACCTTGATGGAATGTATTTGATGAAGCTATTTTTTCAAAATATTTATTTACTTATTGTTAGTTATAACACATGTTATTCATGTCCTCATATTTTATATCTTCCAATTCTCTTAGTTCATTCATCTTAACCTCCATTGCATCACTTTCTAAGAGCTCTAATTGGTGTCCAAGTTTCAAAGTTGGGAGATCCAATGAGATAGGAAGCCTTATTTATCTCCCATAAACTAATAGATAAGGTGAATTAACAATTATATTCTTGGGGGTGATCATATCATCCCATAAATTAGTCTTCATCTTTTTATGCCAAGATCTCTAATTATCTTCCAATGTTTTTTTGATGATCTAAATTAAGTTCTTATTAGTGTACTCAGCTAGTCCATTACCCTGTGGATAGTAATTTGATGAGGATTTTATATAAATAAATTACTAAATATCCCACTAAAATACATTTTCACTATTTAATTACCAAGCATTTTTTATATTATAGTATAAGGTACTCCAAAATGGGTGACTAAACTCTCATATAACTCAAGCACAAAGTTCTCATTTACCTCCTTCAAAGGTATTACTTCCACCTACTTTGTGAAATAGTATGTATTTGTCAAGACCAATTTATGACTATAAATATATGGAGGATGTATCATGCAAATTAAATCTAAACCCCATTTCATGAAAGGCTACTCAAACTGAATAGGCTTCAATGGCATAACAACTAGTCTTTGTTTACCTATAAACATTACACACTTCCTAACCCATGCATGTGCATAATTAAATAAAAAAAAGAAAAAATTAACCATCTCTAATTATTTTTATAGATTTTTTATTGTCTAAAAATTGTCCTCTAGAAGGATTATCATGAAATTATTCAAAAAGATTATCAAATTGATTAGCTTCAACACACCTTAAAATCATACCTCCAATGTCCTTTTTGAATAGAACTCCATAAATAAGAATGTATGGTACTATTTTAATATTAAATTTACTCTCCTTTATGTATCTAATCCCATTGGATAATTATTTATTTGAAATAATTTATCAATGTCTTGTGTCCATCTAGATGGAGGAGTAGTTTCAACATCTTTTTGGGTGTCTTGAAGTGTCAAAACCATCTCCTTTTCTTCTTTCACATCTTATGAATGATATTCATACAATCCTTTAACTCAGACAAGATTTGTGACCTTAAATTTAATATCATATTACATACACTTAGTAACCCATCCATCTCTCTTTTCACTTAAGTCTCTATTGAGGATGAAATTCTTCACACTAGGATGAGCTACCATTAGTATAATCTTGCTATTTTAAACCAAATGTCTACATTTTTTCAAACCTATTATAATATAAAGAAAATGATTTTTAAAAAATTAATACCTCTCCTTATTTCCTTCCAAATATTGACTAAAAAAATAAATGGGTTACTCTAATCCTTTACTATTATGTTGCATAAGCATGGCTGAAATTGTACTAAATGTAGAAAAAACATACATAAAGAAATCCTTACTAAAATATGGATTAAGAAAAGTAGGATCTTGGTTAATTTATTGTTTTATGGATTTAAATATTCTCTTATACTCCTTACTCCAAATTAATTCTTGATGTTTCTTTAGAATTTGAGTGAGTGGTTTATCGATTCTAAAAATCTAAGAATAAATCTTCTAATGAAATTGATCTTGACTAATAATATTTGCAATCCTTTCTTATTTTTTTGTAAGGATAGAGTGAGTATTTATTCTATTCTCTCTATTTTTATATAAATACACTCTTTGGACACTACATGCCCAAGTAGTCTCCCCTCATGCTTTAAAAAGATACACTTCTTTGGATTCAATGAAACTCCAAATTGTTTTCATCTATCAAAAATAAATTTCAAGTGTGTTAGATGATCATTAGGGTCCTTTAAAAATATAGTAACTTCATCGAGATAAACTAAGACAATTTCACTCAAAATACCTTGCAATTCAATATCCATTTCCCTTTGGAAAGTGGCACCAACATTAGAGAGCCCAAAAGGCATCTTTTGATAGGCATAAGTACCACATTTGGTTGTGAAAGCTGTTTTATACTGATCTTGTTCATTCACCAATATATATTTTTAACCTAATTATATATTCAGTAAGGAGAACCTTTGTGAACTTGATACCCTTTGAAATATTTGATCCATAAAGGGAAGAGAATAGTGGTCTTTTAGTGACACTTTGTTCAAATCTCTAAAATCCACACATAGTCTTATCTCTCCATTTTTATTTCTCACTAGTACAAGGTTTTCTACCCATGTTGAGTGATTGATAATACATATTACACTTTACTCAATCAAACTAGTAAGCTCCTTTCTCATGATAATTTAAGCCGTAGGGTTGATGGGCCTTTACTTTGGTCTTAACAATTTTGCATCCTACTCAAGCTCAATAGTATGTTGTGCCATTCAGGGTTCAAACCCTTTCAAATCATGGTATTCCTAAGAAAATAAATCCTTTTACTCATTACATAATGAAATGAAAGCTACTCTTTTAGAATCATTGTTCACTTTACCCCACTTGAGTTGCTTACCTTTAGCTATGTGAACTTGATCATAGTGTTATTCCTTGGAAGAGATTATTATTTTGTCCTTTCTAAGTTGATAATATTCATTTAAAATGATCTCTACAGTTACTAAACCTATAGTCATATTTTTTGATCTTAATTACATAATCTAATCTTCATATTGGTGTTGCCATTTATTTTGATTCTTTGATCAAAAATTTACCTCATTCTGTAATAAATAGGCTATTTATTTATCACTATCAAAGACTTTCCAACTTACCTCATTGTGTGAAACTAAAGACCTTCATAAAAACTTAATTTGGGTCTGATATTTATTGTCATTAATCTGGTCCACTATATCATATTGTGCTCCTATGGTAGAAAGTTTATCTACATGTTGATTGGCTCCTCTAGGAATGGAGTGGATATCAAATTCTAGGAAATCTTCTATGAGGTCAAAAAATATATGTTTATAGGCCTTTAGGAGGGGGTTATTTTCTTCAATTAAAGCTATGACTTGTTTTACTACCAACACACTATCACCTTTCACTTGTAAAAGCTGAATACCTCTCTTTCTAGCCCACTAAATTCCATGAATAAGAGCTTCATATTTTGAAGTATTTGATGTACAACTAAACTAGAATCTAACTAAATAATAATAAATTTGATTTTGAGGTGAAACCAACATTTCACTAGCCCCACTCCCATTCTTTGATCTAGATCCATCAAAAAAATAGATTCCATACTCTCTCTTGATCATACTTTGAGTTGGTGAGACTAGGTAATGAGTCACCTTCTTCATGCATGCAGTAGACACCAAAACTATCTTCTTGAATACCTTTATATGGATCATACCCATAGTTATCAATAGGCCACTCATCCAAGAGTAGATTTGGTATTCCTTTAAGTGGATTATAATGTTCTTGATTAATAATACCCTCATCTTCATCTTAAATACTACAATTCATATTAGACATATTTGGCATATATGGTTCGAGGTGGAATATAGAAATAGGTTTTGATCTTATAGTGACTTTGGTTACATATTTGGTTCTAAAAACCATGTACAACCAATCTTAAGAAAGGTAACCTCCTATTTTATCAATAAAATATTTGGATAGGCATAATGCAAAGTATGGAGGCAAATTAATAACAACTATATCTTATGAAATGGTGAAATTTGGACAAGAAACAAGTAAAATCTTAATATCTTTGAGGATGCCCAAAATCTTAGTAGGATAACCATATAATTTTAGCACTCCCTTTTCATGAGGTTCATATTTGTGCCCTAGTTTGTTATATATATATTTAGGCATGGAAAAATTACTAGCTCCATTATCAATCATACAATTATGGATAAGATAATCTCTTATGCCAACTAACATGTAGAATGGAGGAGGCTTAGTCACCTTAAGATATTGAGGCTCAAAAATGATCTAGAGTTGGTTAAAAAAACACTTACTCTTTCATTTTTAGGTGGTCCATCAGAGATATTGAGATTTGAAAGTTCTTCTTGTAGATAATCTTTTTGTCTTGGGATTAGCAGTGTGTCCCACATTGAAATTGATATCAAAGTTTTCTTCATATGATCCATAATAATGAGTAGAGAAGTAACTATCCTTGACTATAATTTAAAAGTAAGAGAGGCTCTTATATTTTATGTGAACTAAGGGATGTAAGGCCCTTTCACATTCTTCCCCTTTGGATCTTGAACCTGGTAAGTTGATGTATTTTGAGGCATCTCATGAATGGTGGACTTTTGTGATGGCTGAGAAGGGGAAGGGGCTGCCCCATCAAGGCCTAGACACTAACCAATTTCCCTTTATTTATATATAGTATGGGTTGTAACTAAATTATCAAAATTAGGAATATTTTTATTTTTATTTGATGTTATGTGATCAAAAAATCCTCACCTTCTTAAATATTTACAAATGTAGTTTCAATGGGTACTTTACCATTCTCTCCTCATTGATTTGGCACTTATTCTTGGGTGAATTAAGGAAATTCTCCATGTAGTAGAGAGTCTTCCTTATTTGACTAGTCTTCATGTGGAGGAGGAAAAAAACTCTACTACCTATAAGACTGATATGAGCTCTCACTAGTTGGCACCATCACCATGTCATTTGTTAGATCTCATTGATGTTTCCATTTCCCTTATCAAGAATAGTTATTTTGAGTTGGAACAACATCTCTAGAATTTATTAGAGCATTAGGATTATATTTCCTTGACTAAGAATTCTACCCTTGTCCTTGATGATTAGATTGATAGGATGGCTTGTTATACTGATAATTCTATTTAGTATTATGATATGGCCTATATGGTAGAGCTTATTGTCTCTCCATTTCAACTAATTTGTTGTTATAAGCTTTGAGAAGACTCTCTATATTACCTAATTTATCAATTTTATCACCTTCTATTTGATAAAACTTTGTTGAATTTGGAAGTGGAACAATAGTTAGAGAAAGAGGGTGGATCTCTAGAAAGAGAGACATTGGTGGCCTTGGAGATAAGTTGTCTACTTGTATAAGGTAATTCTCAGCCTTGATTGCTACTTCAATATCCTTTGGTAGTGTTTTCCCTCTCATGGATTGATTCATCATAGCTACGTCTAAATTGAGAGCCTTCAAATAGTATAGAAAAACATAGTTGGACATATGCTTGATCACCATAGGAATTCTATCCCAAGTCTTCTATAACTTGTAATTGAAATCTACCATGAATTCATGATTGAATCTCTTGATTGTTTTAAGTTTCTCCACAAGTGAAAGGTGGTCACTTGTGTCTTCAATGTGATTACATAAGACCTCTCCAAATTCATCCTAGTTATTGATTGATGCAAGAGCCAATCCTTTGTACCATTGAAGTGTTTTCCCTTTGAAATAAGTTGATAACAACCTCATTACTACATTTTTTTGAGTCTCATTATGTTCTAAATAAAGTTTAGCAATATCTACAATATGTTCTATAGGAGTAACTATATTTTATCCTATAAAATAAGGAAGAGCCTTAAAATCTGATACTAGAATATCATCCCATTAAATAAGATTTAGAGGACTACCATCATTGAATGGCACAAAGGCTTACCTTCTAGGAACAACCATCTGAGGTATGGGATCTATAATAATGTTTGGATAAAAAATACTAGTTTGAACAAGAGGATTTTGTGCAATAATAGGGGGAAGAAGAGGTGTAGGTGTAGGATTTGACTGAGAGGATTTCTTCTTATTTAGTAATTGGAAAGATAGATTATAGATATACATCTCTTTCCATTTTATAGAGGATCTTGTGACAATTCTTGGGGGCATGAAAAATATATTCAAATATGGAAATGAAACTCTAGAATTTACTATTATGCTTAGATATGCAGATAAATGATTCAAATGATGTTAATAGGTGGTCCCACTGGGCATGACAAAACTATTATATATCTAGATAGCACCCAATAGAGGTCAGATTTGTTCAATTTTGACCCATACCTAGACTAATAATGGGAATGATCTAAGTTCATGGGATTCCTATATCTAGATTAGGCCTCTAGGTTTTTTAATGAAGTTAGTTCCTTAGATATAATAGTTTGGACCTTTCTTTCTAATACCTAAAAAATTTGGGGTGAAAAGAGTTAAGATATTGCATAAAATAAAACCTATTTTTACATATTATGATGCATTTAATGTTCAAAGATCCACTCTCAAGATTGAACTCATTAGCACACTAATAGACTAAGAAAATAACTAATACAATGTTTACTATGGTCTCTGAGTAACAATACATCACCTAGAGGTCAATTTGATGGACTTAGGTTAGATGGTGATGAAGGTAAGGCCTAATTGAAACAATCCACTCTATAACTGAGACATCAACATTAATACATGCTAGATGACATGCAAGGAGGGTTTATTAGCACTTAGGTTGAACTTGGACCTATAAGGGGAAATTGAAAACCAATTATGCATGTCAAACAAATATAAAACACTAAGCATGGATTAGTAACAAACTAAAAAATGTTCTATTCATTTACTCCAAAAGGTACAAAATACAATTTTTTGGTAGAGTCTAATAGTACCATCTTGAGGGATGATTAACAATATCTCAAAGGCTATATTTATAAAGAGAAGGAAATCAAGAGAAAATTTTTGGTGATAAAAAAGAAATCAAATGAGAACAAATCCATTTTGAACCATAGTTTTAACTACATCTATGCTCATTCTAGCTTCTTAATTGATCTAGGTCACTTTAATCCATTGAAAAGTTAAATTATTCCTTTATTGATGGTCCTTGATAGTTGTAATGGCAAGATCAAGTTGTTTTGAACTAAGTTCCCACATCAATGTAGTTACAAAAACCAAATCAATATGTTAGAGTTTGTCATGGTGATAAATACTCTTTACTAATTTGTCTAGGCATGAGAGAGTAGAGAGGAGGGTCTCTCTCATGTAGGTAGTTATGATGATAAATCTAGTAGAGTCTATGTGTCTACATTCATTTTCCACACCATTTTCCACTTGTTATTCATTATGAGGACCAGATCCTCATATATCAAAATTGACAGATCGATGCCATGCATAATTTGAGTGGTATTTTATCAATATATGACCATGTTAAAGGACAAAAATCCTCCACCATATCTCATTTATCTAATCCTACATGGTAATCTGATTCTGGGTCTACTAAAGATGAAAACCAATCCAAAATATTAATTTTCCTATAGTTCTAATTGACAAAACAAGTTCACTAGGTGCATGTTTTTGATTTGATAATAAGCTACCACCTTCTTGGTTTATATTAGGTTTAAAAGACCTATTTTACCCCCATATATCTATATTGACAGTGCTTGGTCTCGATGTTCCTACTGTAGTTCAACATGGATTCATCCTAGATTGAATTTATGCTTGGTTCCTTCAAATTTATTTTGTTCAAGTCAAAGAATTTCATATTAATTTTCATCAAAATGTCTTGAGCTTACCTTCATTTTATTGGCCATTAAAGACTAACTTAGATCATTGAAATTTTGACTCATCTCACTCCATTGATCTACTTTATGTGAATTAATGTGGTTTATTGATCCTCTGTCAAGACCCATACACTTATGCCACTTATCAACCATGCATCCATTCTCAGGATATATTAAATATTTATCCTAATCACATGTTTTTGATCTTGAATCTATGATTGAATGCAATCCATTGACTACCTGGGACCATTATCCCATCATTCACTACTTGCCATTGGATCTTCTATATGATTGAATGCCAATCATTGATATTGATTTTTGGAATTTAAATGTCAATTCCATGAGGCTTAAAATTGACATCTATGTACCCATAAATCTATGTCCATAGGGATGTCAATGACATCTATGCAACCATAAATATTTAGACCCCAATGGATGACTACTGATCTTTACTTTGATTATTGCACAAATGTCTCCATTTGATTCCCATGAATTTTCCCTACAATAAATAGTTCTTTCAGAATTTATGTTGGAAATTTGTCTTGGAACATTTTTTCCAAAAGAATTTTGCCTTGTACTTTTTGTTTTGAGCACCTTATCTTTTGTCTTTTTGCAAAGATATTTCCTCCAGGATTTTGCTTAGGACACTTACTACGGGTGAAATGTCTAAAAGAATTAGGTCTTCAAGAAAATTGTACTAGAAAATTTTTATGACACAAATGCACTGAGCTTCTTTTCCCACAGACAAAATGTCTGAAAGAATTTAGTCTTTAGGAATTTTTCTCAGCCACTTTCACCAAAGGAATTCTATCTATGGGATTTGTCTTAGAAAAAATGTCTAAAAGAAAACTAACTTAGCTTTTGATAAGGACCTTTTATTTTGAAAATTTTATCTAACTAGAATGTGTCTTCAGAAAGATTATCTCATACAATTTTTTTGAGATATTTATCCTTAGTCTTTCTCCTTTAGGAAAATTTCTCTAAAATAAATATGTTTTTAGAAAGAGTGTTGTGGAACTTTTTCTCTAAAATAAATACCAGGTCTTTAGGACTTTTGATTTAGACAAAATGTCTGAAATGACTCTAAACACTTACTCAAAATAAATAAGTCTGCAAGAATTGAACTTAGCCAAATAAAATTTTGAAACAATATTCCAAGTGTAAACTAGGATTTTGAGCCTATAGGCTCTTTCAGACTTGTGCTTTGACTTCAAATGCTCAAATGACTTTCCAATGCTTGTGAAACCTATCCTTGACCTTTGATCTACTTGGTTTCACCATGAGACCTACTTAAGAACCCTCCATTTGCCATTTTAGACTTATTTCAAAGCCATGTGATCTTTTTTCAATTAGGACCATGCTAGGCTTCTTTCATGGTCTAGGAAAATCTTGGTATGTGGGCCAAAATGGCCAACATTAACCACCAAATTTAACCTATAAATATATGTTTGGGTATCATTTATAAGGAGTGGTTCTATTTCTAGTTCTATAGCTAGGTTCTAGTTAAATTTTTATAGTAATTTTAAAAAAGTGGAAGGAAGGAGTCTGTATGTACATCCCCATGAAAGATCAATACAAAAATAATTTGAAAGACTTTGTACCTTTAATATTTCTTGTGAATGATATGCATGAGTATGTCATTCCATTTTGATTATTATTATTTAAATTTATTAAAATTATATTATTAGATAGTTAATGAATGTGAGTTTTTTAGTGTATAATTTATTTTTGAATCCACATTAGGAATTTGTATGGTTGTGAATCCTTGATGGGATTAGAAATAGAGATTATGTCTATTTTTATTGGGAAATAAAAGGTTGTATATATTTATTTGTAATGTTATTCAATCTTCTTGGTGTATGTATAATTTTATTATGTCTAAAATATATCTTTCCCATCCTATTTATATGATAAAATTTTCTTGTATTATAATCTCAAAGCTTGGGTTATTTTAGTGAATATTTATGTTTAACTACCTAGAATTATCCTTCTTCTTTGGGGTTATTTTATAAGATCTTTGTGTTTGTCTAGATAGAATTATTCTATTCTCCCTTCTTCCTTTATTTTATCTTTTTCCACTCACTTATATTATTTCCCTCTTTTCCCTTTATGTCACTTTTCCCTACTTTTTGGTTAAAAGTATGAAACTCCCATAGAAAACATTTTTCACTATAAATAGTTATAAATAACTTTATTTTTTAGATTTTTTTTTAATAAAGGTAGATCTATTGGATAATAGGAGAGGACATTTCCTGATTTATTTAACTAAAAAAATAAATTTGTCTCCATGTTATTGACTTAAAGTCCACATTTGTCCCCTTGAAATTTTTTTAGACAATAAATTTTTGGCAACTCTATTTGGGATTAAAGTTCTTTGTGCACATGATTTTTAGACATTTTAAGGAACCTCCCATGGAATCAAGGTTTTCTACTCTATTGAGATTAAGTAATTTATGCCTACATATTTATGATTAAATAAATGGTTTTGGTTCACCCCAACCCCAATGTTCCATGTGTCCCATGGGGAAAATGTTTTGGCCATTGGCATTAGCCTAATATAATCAGTTACGTTTAGGCCCAAGGAAGAGATTTCTAAAGTTTTATAGAGAAAAATATCAAGATGCAGATAACCATATCCTAAATTTCATAGTGTCTTAATTTTTTTTTAGAGTTATGCATGAGTATGTTACTATATGATGTTTTGTTGAAACTCTCACTAGAGCTATTTTTGAATGGTTTTGGCACCTAGAACATGATGTATTTTGAATTAGGACTCCTTGAAGAGTAATTTCATATATAGATTTTAATAATTTTTATGTGTGTGTGCATTATTATCATATTTATTCCAATTTTAAAATTATTAAAATTATAATATGAGAGGGTTTGTATCATGCTTAAAAAAATTATGAGATTAATTCCTCAAGTGGATTAACCAAGTCCCAAAAATCAGCTTCGTGTGTTCATTATCGCTTTACATATAGAGATCAATTTCATCTTACTAAGGAACAAGATAAATTACTTATAAGTTGTGTAATAAGAAGTGATAAAAATTGAATATGAATGGTTTTATCTATAACATTAAAGAATAAAATTTTAAAACATACTATAACTACTGGAAATAGTGAAGTAGTGAAACTTGATATAATAAAGAGACCTCAACATTTAGAAAAGAGATTTTGAAGTAGAATTACTAATCAAACATGTCAAAAATATATCAAAAAAGAAGAGAAAGTAATTATTATCAAATATGAATGTTTCAATTTCATAAATGTGGAAGAAGGTGAACAACTAGAAGAACTAATGTTTGATCAAATAACATATAAAGAACTTAGATTTCGCTTGGGAAAAGAAGATAAATATTTTCCTCTTTCATGAGATTTCTAAAACTTTATAAACATAAAATAAAATGGGTTATCTAAGAAACAAATTATTAAAAAATAAATAGAGAGATTCAATAATGCATAATTTTTAGTGTAGGTCTTTTTCCCACTAGGTTTTACCTACACAGTTGCATTATCTTACTTAGGACTCTAGAGGTCATTTGGGTTGCTTGGGAAGATTAGTCCCACATTCATTGAAATGTGTGGTATATTTACCTCTCCAACCTATATATATATACCTCTCTCCCTTCATATTTTTAAGTTATTTAATGTATAGTTAATGTAATATATTATGTATTATTTAAGCTAGTTAATTGTGAATTGTGATAACTTTGAGAACTATGAGAGATGTGAACTTCATCCCTTTATATTCATAATTCAAGATGATATAAAATATTTCATTATTTATTCTCATTCCTTTTCAATATTCTATGCATGATTTCATTTACTAGTAGTTTCATTGTGATGTGCACTTGCTCGACTCATGAGATCACTCCATCATATGAATTCATTGATCTGGTGATCCTCGATACAAATATTTTATGGTATCAAAGAACCAATATGTGTTCATGATTATCTATTGGGTTGGATTTAGAATAGTTCCTCAGATCTATTGAAAAGAGGCATTGAAATCTACTTTGACTTAGATAAATTAGATCTATTAAAGCATCCCTTCTTTTATCTTGGCATCATATTTTTAGCATTGAGATCTATAGCTTTAGCATTGGAGGATTATTTTTGGCATTATATATTTGAAGGAGAAAAAGATAGGCATTGAGTTACAAAGATCATTTTTTGTCTATGGTATTTTATTTTTTAGCAAAGCATTGAGATCTAGAGATCTAGGCATTGGAGAGAGGACAAGACTAGATCTGTAGGGAAGAAACTTGGACTTTGCCATTGATACAATCAGCTTGGAATTAAAAAAAGACTAGTATTTTTTATTTTTTTAAATAAATTGGTTAAGACATCAAACTTATATAAATGATACATTGAAATCTTAGCTCTGCATTTCATTGACATTCTATATTCTTTGTGTTTGATCTTTATTGTCTAGTATAGATTAGAGGAGAGAGGAGATTAGATGTGAAGATAAGACCACTCCATATCAACCAAGTATTGGTGGACTTAGGCATCATAATTTTTTATTTTTCAGACCTACATAAAGGTTTTGGAAAGGAGAGTGGCATCCTTTTCTAGATTTTGGTGTCTTGTTTAAAGTGGGAGATCAATGTATTATTTACTATATGGTCTACATCCTATCTAATATTGTAATCATTTGTTATTTGTTTTGTTATGTGGAGAGAAGTATATCTACCTTTGGATTGAGTTTTTCAACATGGCATGTGTCAACTATGGCATCATAACAAAGAATTGAGTCTTCTACACTATTTTTCTATGTCCTCTTTGTCATGTAGAGGAGCATGATAGTTTTATTTCTAATAAGAGTTCCATGAATTTTTCCTAGTAGATTTGGCTATCATAAAAATTATTAGATCCTACTCATTGATCCTAGGTTGAGGGTCAATTTAGATTAGGACAATATGCACCTACTCTTAGATCTATATTAGATTTGCTTGGCATTAGAGGAGAGTCATTAGAACTTATATATTTGACCATTTACTATGAAAGGCATTACACTTTTTTGTTTTACTTTTATGTTAGACTTGACAATAAGATAAATACATTAAAAATATAAGCTAGGAATTATTTTCCTCAAACTAGGCATCATTTTCCACAAATAAGTGGTTGGAATACAAGGTGGTGTCTTTAAGCTTCTCATTGGATCTTTTTATGTTGTGTTGGATCTACATAAGATATGTTATCTACTATGTTGGAGTCTTTGTTTAGATCTAAGCCAAAATACCATAATAAAACCTTCCTTTTCTCTTTACATAGTTGACACTTCATTTATTTTGCCTTTCTAGCTATAATTTTTTCTAAGAGAAATTCAAACTCACCTACATGCATCCAGAGGTAACCTAGAAGACTTGTTTTCACTTCATTTGGATTTTTTAAGTCCATGGTAAAATTCTAGTTCTAATGAGTGGTTGGAAGGCACATTTTATCTTTCCCAAGGGTACCTTTTTTAAGCTTCAAGTGTAAGTTTTTAGTCAATATGCTTATTTATGAGAAATTATATTATTAATATCTTGAAAATGGTAACTCAAAATTGAGTACCATATTTTTTAAAAGTGTTTATTTTTTATTTATCATGTATTGGGCCAATTTGTCTTGTAAAACACACTACTTTATAAAGTGCCAAAATTTGGGAGGGGGATACCTAATTATCTTAAGGAAGTTATTATGGGACCTACATTCTCTCATGCATACATTTAATTTTCATAACTATTACATGTACCCATTTAGTGACTACTTGCACAAATTGCTCTTGTCTTTTTGGATGCATTATCAGTAGAGCCTAACATCCATTTGAGCATGCATTGTTACTTATGCATAGATTTATCTCATTTGATTGGACTCATTTTTAGTGTAGTCTAAAGTCCATCTCTAGAGCATGCACTATTACTAATTTAGAGGAGGAGAGTTGTTTCATCTCTAGTTATCCTTATTAGAAAGGATAATTATGCTTTGTGGCATGCTTATATGAAACACTTGCTCACACACAAGAATTGTATTCCATTTTTAAATGGATAGATTATTTTACCTACTAATCCTATTCAATTTGATAAGTGGGATAATACTTGTGAAAAGGTTTTTTTAACTCTATTACTACATGTTTCCATGGATCTTCATTGTCATGTAGAACATACCAAGTGTCCATGCATTATTTCGAGTATACTACAAAGTTTTTTCAGAGATCCTACCAAGATTTATGTCACACCTCCTCCACTTCCTATTTTCTCTTATAATACTATTGTACTCTCTACTCATGATTTTGTTTCTTGTGATGATACATCCATTATGGATAGTGCTCTTCCTTCTATCGATCCCCCATTATAGGACAAGGTTTAGCTAGACCTTAGTTGTCACATTGTAGATTCTACATCTACTTTTGTGTAGAATATTTCTCTTTTAGAGCCTTCATAGACTTGCATTTTAGAGGAATTTTCTAGTGAGAGTTTACACATTGAGAGTGTCAATGACTCATATGTTTTTATAGACATTCATCTTGTAGATCTGAGTGCTTCATTTAAAGACTAGTCTTCAATTTTGATGATTATTGAGCCTTACTCTCCTCTTCCTATAAAAATTATTTTAGCAAAATTTCCATGTCTATCTTATTCTCTAGTTGTTCTCTCTCCTTCATTATATGATTATTCATTTCCATCTTCTATAGTTAGTCTTATGATATCTACTCATACTTTGGCATATTTGATCATTATCAAGGATATATTTGAGCATTTTATAGAATATACATCATGATTCCTACATACATTCCACTTAAGTGGGAATTCAATAGTTTGATAGCTCATGCTTTCTTTCTTCCAAAAGGAAAAGACAACATTTATTGTAGAGGAACCTATTACAATGTTCACCATGTGACATTCTATGCATACCTTCTCTATTTTCATTACAGAGGCACACATCCTTCATATTTTTTAGGATACTAGGATCATTGATATGTGCTTGGAATACTTATTATTTTAGAATCATATTTAAGGGGGCCTTCTAGCCTCTTCACTTCTTCTATCTCTATTTTGGGGGGGATTTTTTCCTACAAGTTTTTCTCATTTTCTCTATTTTATGAGGAATTACAATGGACATTAGTACCTTATCATGGCTTGTTGTCAGGACCCATTTTTTATATCATTACCAACCTAACTTGTGCTTATTGGGGCAGGGGGGTGGTGGTGCTGTAGTCCTTTTTCCCACTAGGTTTTGCCTACATGGTTATATTAGATTGCTTAGGGCTCTAGAGGTCATTTGGGTTACTTAGGAATATTAGTCCAACATTCAATAGAATGTGTGATATCTTTCCCTCCCTAACCTATATATACACCTCTCTCCCTTCATATTTGTAAGGTAGTTAATGTAGAGTTAATGCAATATATTTTGGATTATTTGAGCTACTTAGTTGTAAGTTGTGATAGTTTTGAGAGTTGTAAGATATATGAACTTTTTCCCTTTGTATTCATAATTTAGGATGATATATATTATTTAATTATTTTCTCTCATTCCTTTTCAATATTATATGCATGATTTAATTTACTAGTAATTTCATTGTGATATGCACTTGCTCAACTCGTGATATCACTCCATCATATGCATTTATTGATTCAGTTATCTTGGTTGTAACTCTTTTACAATGTGATTTTATAATTTTTAAATGTGAAGATAACATGGAACCAATTTTATATAAATAATATTCCTCTTGTATTAGAATGGATGACTCAATAGTCAAAAGTGAATATTATCTAACACTTCCTCTTCATGTTCCGATTTAGAAGATTTATCTAAATTATTTAAATCCAAACTAGTCAATCCTACACAAATTTGAAATCATAACCATTCCAAGTTTGAAATCAAAGAAGATATGAAGGTAGAAAAAAATGAATGGCTCCCAATATTAATTTCAAGTGAAATGGGATTTTTCAAGGAAAAATGAATTGATGAAGACAATTATGATGATGACTCATTCAATAATGATTTTTTTTCTATAGTAGGAAATAATATGTAAAATAATATCTACACTAAATTCATTCCTAAACATATCCCTATTGTTTTTATAACTTAGAAATAAATATGGAACACACTTCTCTTTAGTTCAAGTCCTATGATTGGGATAAATGCATATGAATTCATTCAAGAAGATATTGAAGACCTTCAGTACTTCTCAAGAATGCTCATGGAATATTATAAAGTTTATAATTATTCATATTATAACTTGATGACACCATTGATATATCTATTTATGATTATCTTAGTATACATGGTAAATGTAAGTTCATTCTCTTCCCACTTGTTTGGTCATTATCATTGAATGTGTTCAGACCTCATGATTAAAATACATTTTTTAATGAATTAATAGGTACTTATCTTAGATAGTTAATGGTTTTATATAGTCTTTTAACTATCCTCTGTTCCCTATAAATAGTTTTCATTTCCCCATTTTTGCTTATTTTCTTTTCCCATTTCTATTTTGGTGTGTGTGTGTTATTTTTCAATAAATGCAATAGGTTGTATATTATTCCTTCCTCTCCTTGTATTGGTTATTTTTCCTCTATAATATTTTAGTTTTATTTCATATTTTAAAACTCTCAGTGGACAAACACATCATTCAAAAATATGTCAAAATAATAATTGCTTCATCCATCATTGCTTCAAAATGCATGAAAGGATAACATTTTCAAGGGATATATAATTATTTTTTGATGGCTTAATGTCTACATCTATATTTTTTTAATGCATGTTTTAAATACAAATGAGTTTAACTTGATCCTATGTCATTTATATAGTGCAAATCTTCCTTAGTTTCTTAAATGACATGCAAAATAAAGCCATGAACTATTTCAGTTAAGTGGGTCTCCAAGACAAACATTTGATGATGTTTTCATAAGATAGATTTTGAAGTTATGAGAAAGGTGATATGAATATTTATCTCTCAAACAACATAATAGATAGGTTTTACATGGATTTATTCAAGTGAATAGGTGGAAAACATTCAAAATTTTCAAAATTAGGAGATCTAACTTGACAACATATGTTCATTTCTCATATGATTGGTATAGGTAAAGTAGTTGTCATTTATTTCTATTAGGATATACAAATTTTCAAAATAGAAGATTTGGCCCGATAATGGGTGTTCATTTATCATACTATTAAGATAGGTGATCTGGCTCTCAGTTGGACAAATCAAGATGTGAAAATGTGTGGTAAATATTTTTTTAGAGAATCTATATAAATAAGACACCAATCATCTATAATTATGGAGTTCTCTTGTATTCCATTCAAAAATGTAGTCCCCTAGTTAAATCCAATTGTTATCATGAAATTTTACATTTTGTGACAACACACCTAATTGCACATGTAATTAGAGGTTTTCAATGATAGTGAATTATTATTTTTTAAATGGACACGAATTCCTTATCCTAATGTAAAAGACTTGATTTGTTTATTGTTTTAGTTTTTGGATGTGAAGAGTTCAAGGTGAACTAAGTTTCATCAAAACTTGCACTATCCTTAGAGATTCTAAATGGTGAGATATTTAGTGGTTTATAGTGTAAAATTCAGTATGGGTTTTAATTTGAGGAAAATATTTGTATCATCCCTAATTTCAGATTTTTGAGTCATAAAGTCTGGGTATTGAAGATATCTCAACAATTTCTCTTTTGGAAGAACAAGGTGAGCATTTTGATTGCAACATAAGGTATGAAAATATTGTAGATTCATTGTTTCTTATTATGACATTGAATGACTCTTGTCATCATTAAAATCATTCTAAAAATGGATATAACCTCAAGGATGCATATTTTAGTATAGGGAATTAATATTATTATTAAATGTGATATATGGGTGATCTATCAAGAGTTAAAGAGGATAAATTCTATATCACTGTTTAATTCTTCATCTTTTGCATTTGGATAAAAAATAAGTTCATGAGAAATAATTTAGGGTACATTGTGGATTCTAATAAATTTGTGAAGGGTAATTACTTGTGATTCATTGGCCAATCCGTGTAACTAAGTCCCACACTTGAATACAAGGTTATAAATTATGGTCTAATGGGATAGTAAAAATGGGATGCTTGATGTCGGATGATGGAAAATTCATGAAGGATAAGATATAATGAAGATTTGGAAGATCGTCATGATAATTTTTCTTTTACTTGTATACATTGGTAATGGATATAACATTAAAGACAGATTCTATTATGATAACCCCAAAAAATAATATCATTATTGGTGCTTTAGAGTAACTCCTACTCAAAACAAACTAGAGGACGTTTATAGTCTTCTCTATTTTCTTTGTGTTGAGATGTAGAGTAATTTGGGATGGTGTTGAAAATTGATTGCAAAACCTTATAAAAATGGTAGTTCAAATTTTATTGACCCCTAAATGTTCTATGCAATCCATGAATTAGTTCAAAGAATGGATGGTTTCTTCGAAGGCAATTTGTGATATGTGGGTTTTTTGAAGCTCCATTTTCATGTTGATTTCCTATAAAAAGGAATTTATATCTCTTAAAAAATATTCATAAGTATTTTTTAGAATTTTTATTTCATTAATAAAATACTTAATTTATTTATAATGACCTTTTTTTCACCTTGTGTGGCATTTTCTAAATGTTTTTACATGTAAAATCTTCCTCAAAATACATGCATAGTGAAAAACTGAACTCAAAATCCCATAAAACCTTTCAAACACTCCCTTATCCCTCCATGTGATCTTCCAAAAAAATCAATATTTTAAATGTTTTCCCCTATACCATTCATGGTATTTCCCTTTGTAAAAATATAATTTTATAAACTTACCATGTGGTGTTCCCATTTTCGAAATAGGGGTTGTTTTAAGTTTTTAATACATGTTTTTTTAACATTTTAAAAAGTTGTTTTCATCCACAATTCATGCTGTTTAACATATGAATTTTTTAAAAGGTGATTTTTGGCTCATAGTTTGTGGTATTAGATAGTAAAAAGGGTGATTTTAAAGTGTGAAAAAAAAATGAATTTACTTTTGATAAGTTGTTTCATGAACAAAGCCATGGTATAATCTATACAAGCATGGTTTTGAATAAAAATAAATGTGTATGTGGTCTTCAAGAAACCATTTTGATTTATATGTCCTTGATAAACATGTTAATATGGATTTGACTCAAAATATGCATGATATATTTTTAAATAAAGCATTTTATGGACCTATGCACTAATTACATTCTTTTAAAAACAAAATATGAAATACATGTACAATTGTATGAGACATGCTTCAGGTTTCCATTTATTTTTCAACACCTTGATGGATATCTCACCTTGAATCAACATGTCACAAAAACTGAGACCCATTATATCATGCCTTGAAACTCAAAATATATATAAACACATCTTAGAATCTAATATCCTACATGATGCTCATGTAGATCCCACCATCGGCCCAAACATATTCAAAAAAATTCCGTTCCACTTAAAACTTGTAACATATACTTTGAAAAGTTGTCTCTACCATTTAAAATATTATAATCTATTTTATTTTCCCTCCATGTGGGACTTGAATAGTATAACATAAAAATAAGAGGTTTCAAACCTTTTGATAGTGGTTTTAAGGCATTTAAACATGTCATTTTCCACTCAAGAGTTGTTTTGACCATAAAACCCATGGTTTGCCCTTAAATTAATGGTATATGGAATTTTAAGAAGTGGGTTAGCCTCCTAGTTTATATTATTGGATATTTATAATGGTGGTTTTGAGCATAAAACCCACATTTTAAGGTTGTTTAGCTGAAGGTATTGAAGGATAAACATGGTTAAAATTCCATTTGGCATTGGAAAGCTAACCATGTTGGGAAAATGTCCTTAAAAATACATCAATATCAATGTAGATCATTTAGACTCTCTTAATTAAGTTTGATAAAATAACATATGTTTCCAACAAGTAAAATGTGGTATTGGTGGTATTAATTTTAGCAAAACTTTCAAGCCTTGTTCAAATAACCTACAAGATCCAAGACCTATTCTAACATGCTTTGGAACCTAAATATCACTCAATCACCCTTAATATTTCAAGCATAATCTAGACAAGGAGAGAAACATGAACCCATGTTTGGCATGTCTCATATCCCCACCTTTTTCTAGACACATGTTAAAATATGCCATTTGCTCCTAGTCACTTGTCTCATAGAAATCTCAAGGAGGTATATGAATAGTAATACAATACATTTTATTGGAAATGACCGTCATTTAAAAATATTTTTATCATTAATATATTTCTATAGAGGTAAATAAAAGGATACACATTTACAAATGGGGGCATCAAGTTGTTATGATCTAAGTTTTATAATTATAACTAACTTTTTTGAGAACTCGAAGGTATGAAAATTTTTAGTCTTACCATATTCATCTCTCCATACTCAATGGTGATATGCTTTAGACCATGCTGTGGATAGTGCACCAATAGATGAACTACATGAAGTGCATGAAGTTATACTAATTTTACTTCAAGTATTGTATTCAAAGGAAATAACTTGGGAATAATATTAAACATGTTTAAGAATCTATGCATCTAATGTTGAACCTACCCTTAAAAGGAATGTAAAATTCCTCATTGAAACACATGGAATTTTTTATAATCCTTTATTGATAGTTATGAAGAGATATCTTGAGGCTATAACATTGAATGTGGAAAAAAATTGAAGCCACAATTATAATATTCAAATAATGAAAATTTCAAAATAAAATTTGTCATTCATGATATCTAGATTTACATCATTATTAGGTTAAAACTTTGAATAAGTGAAAATGGAAATAATTTCCACATAAGGAGAAGGTTTACATCATCCTTAATTATTAATAAGAATAATATCTATCCATGAAATTATTTTTGAATCCAAACTTGTGTCTTTTGAGTCATTCTTGTAATTCCTAATCAAACTTTTTTGTAATAATACATTTGCACATTATATGTTATGTGAATTTGTTAATTCCCTTTTGTAGGTTTCAAGTTGTGTAAAATTTGAAAGTCACTTTTTCAAGTTGTGTGAATTTATCAATGTACTTTTTCAAGTTTAAAGTCATGTAAAAAACACAAATGCACTTTTACAAGTCATAAAAAATGGTTATTTCACTTTTACAAGTTATGAAAATTGCTCAACACATTTTTTCAAGTTTTAAGTTGTGAATTATTTCTAACACATTTTTACAAGCCTTTAAAAGTGAAAAAAATGTGGTTATTAAATGTAACCACCATTTTAACTGATAAATATATGTTTGGGGCTCATTTTTAAGGAGTGCTTTTGATTTTAGTTGTACAGTTGAGCTTTATTGTATTTTTTATAGTAGAAAGACTTTTATCAAGGTTCAAAAAAGGAGTCTATATGTAAAACCCTAAGAAATATTAACACAAAAATGATTTGTAGGAATTTTTTCCATGAATATTTTTATTGAATGATATGCATGAGTTTTCAAATCCCTTTTGATTCTTGTTCTTTCATTTTTAAAAAAATTTTATTGTTAGATTGTCAATCAATGTGGGAATTCAGTGTAGAATTTCTTGTTGAATCTGCATTAGGAATTTATACCATTGTGTGTAATGAAATTACTTAATAAATAAAGTATAATAACAATAATAGATCAAAATATAATTGAAATATAAAAGAATATATGAATAAAATAAAAGCCACTTTAAGGAGGAAACCTCCACAAGATTCAATAAGAGCATAATTTATAATGTGATGATAAAAAACTACCCACTACCTCCTATATATAGTATACCTAAGCCATGGTTACTCCATAGGGAAAACTTCTAACCAAATGAATGTATAAATAAATGTGATACAACATCAAATATAGATAATTAAGCCATAAATCCAATATTCCTATCTTAATACATGCAATAGGTTAAGGGCATAGCATGCCCTTCCCCTTCAAACTCAAGTTGTCCTCAACATTGAATTACTCTAAATGCTATTGCATAAAATCTTCACCCTCATAAGTTGTATCCTCACTGACTAGGTTCTTCCTCAATCTCTTTGGTTCTCAACCTCTTAGTATGTGTTTGTAGGATCTTCTCTGGCTCAAAAATAACTTTTTTGTATTCATCTAGTTCTAGTAGCTCTATCTAGGCTGAAAATTTCTATCCAATGACCTTATTCAAGTAGGAAACATGAAATACTAGGTATATATGAGATGAATGAGGTAACTCCAGATTTTAAGCCACACTTATTATTTTATATAGAACCTAATAAGGTCTATAATACTTAGGAGCATTATTTTTGTCCTTCTTGTATTACTTTAAGAACACTTGCTTTTAAGGATACAAATATACAAAGACTCAGTTGCCCATGTCAAAATTTCATTCGCTATAGTGTTTATCCGATTGATGATTCATCTTATTTTGTGACAAAAACAAATTTTGTTTGAAACCAATGAAAACCTCTTGTTGATGTTGAATGTGTTCTTCTGCATCTCAAACCTTGGTTTGCATCCTTAAGTAAGAAGTAATGGAAGGTGTATAGTAACTGTATAGTGATATAAATGGGGACATTTTATAATAGGTATGTAAAGATGTGTTATACCACCATTATACAAGTGGCATCCATTTAACCTAACATTCCTATTTATCTAATACAAAATAATGGAGATGCCCCTCTAAACATTTATTAACCACTTCTGTTTGTCCATCAGATTAGGGGTGGTAAGATGAGTTATTAGCTATCTATGTACCCAAATAGTAAAATAGTTTAGTATAAAAATTATTAGTGAAAATAGGTTCATGATCTCTTATAATTATTTTTTGGGTTCCATGTTATTTTAAAAATGCCTCTATAAAAATAGCCATTACTATACTTGTTGTAAATGGGTGTGAGAGGGAAAAAATGGGAATATTTTTTAAGCCTATCCAAAATTACCAAGATAAAATTATTAATTTTATAACAAGTCAACCTTATGATGAAATCCATGGAAACCTCCTCCCACCTTTGACTAGGAATTGATAAAAGTTGTAACATATCTAGGGACTTAATTATCTCACCTTTATTTTGTTGGCATATAAATAATTATTTCACAAAATTTTAACATCTCTATTAAGTCCTTCCAAAAATAATTCTCACTTGATTATGTGATAAGTTATAAATAACCTAGAGTCTCCCCTAATTGGATATGAATGAAACTCTATAAGAATCTTATGTTTTAGCTTTGAATCTTTGTGTAAGTATAACCTATCTTTATACCATAGGGAATTACCTTTCCATTAAAATTTTTAGAGGCTATATAAGCTTGTTATATATTCTTAATTATAACCTATGTATCTTTATCCTAATCCCACTATAACATGGATTCATCCACACAATCTACCTACAACATGGACATTGCACATAATAATTATTCTATGGATGTGTCTGATTTGGATAGTGAGTTTGATACTACATTATATTTACCCTTCTTGTATATGATTTCAAAATCATATCCCAAAATTTTTTACCCACTTTTTTTGTTCCTTAGATGATAATATTTGATCTAAAAATTATTTGAGACTATCATGTTCATTTTCACCTTAAAGTATCTACCCATCAGATAGGGCCTCCATTATTTAACTACATGAAGAATAATAGTCATTTATTTCTCATAAATAGGGTTTTGGAGTTTTTTACTTTGAATTAAGGACTATAAAATGAAAGGGGTCTTCCATAATACATTAGTATTATTCCTAATCTTCATATGGAAACATCACATTCAATAATGAACATCTTTGAGAAGTCTAGAGTATCCAAAACTGGGGTGGTTCACATAGCTACTTTTAGTTGCTCAAATGATTTATTGTATACATAATTATAGTGTAAGTCATCCTTATTTATTAATGAAATGATTTTGTATGATATGATTTCATAAATTTTCACAAATCTTCAGTAGTAACTTATTAGTACTAGGAACCCTAAAAGGTTTTTAAGAGTTTTGGTCATTATCTATTCCACCATATCTTTGATCTTTTGAGGATCAACATTGACACCTTTATGGGATAAAATTTGACCCATGTACTATACCTCTTGTACTATAAAATCACATTTGGATGGTTTCACATAACGTTTATGACACTCTAAAACTATCAACACCCATTTCACATGTTGCAAGTGTGCTTCTAATGTCTTATTGTAAACTAATATGTCGTCAAAGAAAACTAACACAAACTTCCTTAAAAAAAGCCTAAAAATAGTGTTCATCAAGGTCTCAAAGTTAGAAAGTGAATTTTTAAGACCAAAGGGCATTACCAGAAATCATAATGGTCCACACGAGTTCTAAAATAAATTTTATGAACATCTTCATCATTGATTCCAATTTGAAGGTACCCTAAACAAAGATCCAATTTCGTGAAATAAGCAACACCATTGAAAACATCAAGTAAATGATCAATTATTAGAATATGAAACCTATATTTTATGGTGTACTATTGATTTACATATAATATGGGCACATATTATATGTGTCATCCTTATTATAGACCATGACCATAGTGATGAATATACATTCTAGTTGTGCATGATGATCCCTGCCTCCAACATCTCATGGACCATATTTTTTATTTTAATTTTATAGACATATGGATATATATATGGTTTAATATTTGGTGTTTGAATCCTTTATTTTAGTTGAAGGGCATGATCATGTTCTATTTTTTTGGTATTCCTTTTTGGCATTGCCCCAAAAATAGATGGGTGGTTATTAAGAATCATTTCTAGATTAGGAAGTGTAGATGCCTTTGTGGGTTCAAATTTTATGCAACATAATCATGCTATAAATCCTTATTCCCCATTTTTATCATCTTTTTCATCTATTGTGAACTAATGAATTATGGATATTTTGCCCATAATATGCATAGTTAAATTTGCCTTCCTTCATAATGAAATCACATGAATAGCTCATGGAAGTTCATATTAATTTTACCCAAGGTTTTAAGCCATTATAATGTAAAAATAATATGTGCACCACCCATGGGAATAAAAAACATAAGATAATATAGATTATACTCACCCATAGCAAGATTAGTACTATGGCATTTCCCTAAAGAATTGATTATGGCACCATCTATAATCATGACCTAAAATTATGGTGTTGGGTAAATTAAATAGTTTAATTGAGTGGAAAACTTATGGTTGATTAATTTATGTGTGATTCCTAAGTCAATAAACACCATCACCTTTTATGTATTGAGGAAACCCACCACTTTAAGTGTTTGAGGAGTGACGATACACAAAAGTGCATGGCAATATATTTTAGGTTGGGAATATTTAGGTACCTCATCTATTTATTCCCCATCATCATTAGAGGCATAATTTTATTCATGTTATTCATTAGACCCCTCAATGTATAAAACCTTATTACCAACATGTCTATGCTTTTTCTAATTTTTTTTATCACAATTAAAACATAATCCTTTTATACTCTTATCTTCAATTTAATAGTATCTAAAGTGTTGATATGATATGATCTCTAAAGTGATTGAATGGCTTATTATTTTTGGCTATTAATTTTTCCTCAACCCTACATGCCATGATAGTATAATTGGAAGCCTTAAGTGGATTAAAAATGCATATCACATGTTGAATGTGGTCCTTGATGACACCCAAAAATAACTCATTCAAGTTATCATCAAAAATTATAACCACACATAAAGATAGGTTCTAAAAAATGATTAATATAATCCTTAACTAAGCTAATATATCACAATTTTTCTAATTGGCTGAAGTAATTATCTTTCACACTATTGATATAGTGTAATTGTAACTCCTCCATAAAAGCTAACTAGGTGACACTGAGAGTAATTTTTTTATTTTGAGCACACAACCATTGATACTAAATGAATTGTTCAAGTTTTATATGCAAGAATGTGATGGTAAAATTCTATCCACATGGGATCTAATGAAGATAAAAAAATATCCATTTGTTTGATTCAATTGAGTGGATCCTTTCCATCAAATTTGCACATATCTACCTTTGGCAATAAGTTTATTTATGGAAAGGTACTTAGATTTAGATTAGGCTGGAAGGGAGATCCACCCTAGTGGGTTTGTGTAATAGGGAGAATGGGATGATTTGGTTTATTATTATTCAAATCCATTATGATATTTTCCAAACTATACTCTATGGATTTTATATCAAATTGTGTGCCTTGCATATCACTTCAAATGCCTTGCACACTATAATCAAGTTAGCTCACATTGTGATCTATCTCATACAACCTTAGTAAAAAGGATCAATTAAATCCCCCTTACAAATCCATCTCTTCCTTGTGAGGTGTTTTAACTAGAGTTTTGGCAACCTTTCCTTGGCCCATAGTTTTTAGTCCTACCATAAAAGGACATGGTAATGTCGATCCTGATTGACACTTTTGACCCAAGTTTGACCAAGTGATTTTTTTTACTTATGTCAACCTTAAATAAAAAAATACAAAGAACATACCCAAGATAAATTTTTCTAAGCTTTATAAAAATGTAAAAAACATGAAAAAAATCCTTGAATTGTGCACTATAGAGTGAATTTATGTGAAAAAAAATAACTCACATAAAATTGACATCCAAATGCTAATACTTTTGTGTGATGTCCTTAACTGATTCCTCAAATTAAATTAAAAAATTATAAGAATTTTTTTATCGAATTGAAATATATAATCAAATATATAAAATTATGGTTTTACCTACAAGATTGCCTAAATCATGGCTCTGATACCACTTGTAATGAAATTACTTCAACAATAAAGTAGAATAAAAACAATAAATCACAAAATGACTAAAATATAGTATAATATATGAATAAAAAATAAGATACTTCAAGGGGACAACATCCAAAACATTTTATAAGATCAAAATTCACAATATGATGGTAAACAACTACCCACTACATCCTATATATAGTCTACCTAGGCCATAATTACTCCATAGGCTGACCTACTAGTCATATGAATGCATAGATAAATGTGATGTAACATAAAAGAAGGATAAGAAAGACATAATTTGGCTATTCCTATCCCAATACATGTGATAGGTTAGAGGCATATCATTTTGAACCCTTGGTGGGATTAAAATTAGAACTTATGTCTATTTTTATTTGGAAATATGAGGTTGTATATCTTTATTTGTAATGTTATCCAATCTCCTTAGTGTATGTATATTTTTCTTATGTCCATAATATGTCTTTCCCATAAAATTTATATAATAAATGTTTCCTATAATACAATCTAAAATATTGGATTATTCTGGTGAGCCTCTAATTTTAGATACCTAGAATTATCTTTCTTCTTATGTAGGGTTTTAACATCTCTCTATGTTAATCTAGATAAAATCATCACATTATCCCTTCTTATTTTATTTTATATTTTTCCATCCTTTATATTATTCCCCTCTTTTCCATATATCACCTTTCTATGATTTCTGGTTAAAGGTATTGTTGGGACCAATGTACCCCCCCCCCATTCTTTTAAGATTGGGACCCTTGAGAAATATTTATTATAAAACATGGACATTTCACCATGTTAGGGTATTTTGTAGAATTTTAAGATCATCCACTTTATTAAGAGATAGACTTATGTGGTTTTAATTTGGACTAACATTGCTCATGAATTTCATTTGACTATTAGTTGTAGGTTTCATGGCATGTATCCTTGAGAATTTTGTATTCCAAAACCCTGGTAAATCCTTGATTCAAATTTAAATAAAAGAGGAAACCAAATTAGTGGGAATAATTTTAAAATTCATTTATATACTTAGATATCAAATGTATATCTGAGGGTTAATCATGTTTTTAAACACAACTTGACTAGGAAATTTGACCACCATTCATTATTTCCCCCTTTTCTATGTTTCTTATGGCCTAACTAATGTTATCATGTAGGGTCCCTTTCAATGTTTCCCAACTTAGCTTAAGGTTCTAGTAATAAGGCCCCAACATATTTATTAATACAATCATAAACTTAGTCTTATCACCTTAATCCTAAGTCTTTTATATCCTCGTGGTCCTAAGTTAAATTCTCTTCATCTCATAAGATCATACGGTTGTCACCTTATCATGACATTTGATCGAATGAAGTGAAGATAACCATAAACTTTGGCTTAAATATCATTCATCTTGGATAATCTAATGATCCATGCTTACTCAAAAGAACCCAATTAGATGAAGTAAAGCATAATTGAAAAGTTAAAAGGATACATGGAGCCTAAAAGATGGACATGTGATACCATTACATTTGAGGACTAAAAAGAAAGGGGACCCACTTGACATGATAAACAATTGAAATCAAATCTCTAGATTAAGATCCCATGGCTGATGCTTTATTATGGCATTTGATCTAATGGAGTGAATGAACGCTAAGACCTTAAGAAGCCCTATAAAAGTGTCAAGTGGCATCATCACATTTGACCCTAAATATTAGAATAAACTTAAAATTAATGTTCATGCAACTATCATTTAAACATCCACAAAGACTAACTTGATTCCCATGTGACCATCAAATTTAAATCTATTAAAATGAAATTTTCACTGGCTTAAACTTGAAGTCTATGCAACCATAAACTAATGCATGTGAAGGTGTATTTGATGCTTTCAAGACCATCAATTTTAAACCAATGAATTTTTCTTACTCAATGTTTAAATAACATCCCAAAAACCTATTTTTTACTCTAAAGTGGCTCTTTAAGGTAAGGGACATGCTCAAAATAACCCCAAAATAGAAGGCCTCAATCCATAGAACATAAATATATGCAAGAAATATACCTAGCCTAAGTCTATGCTTTAACGATCCACATTGTATTCTACATAATGGACCTTGAATCACAGACTTAACCTATGTAAAATTCAAATATCATTTCATTTTGAACCTATTTTGAGCATGGTTTGTGACACATGGCATAAATATTTTAGCCTAATATTTTCATCATGTTTGCTAAACACAACACACAAATTAACCCAGAGTGCTTATACCTTGACCCCTTTTTAAATCATAATTTAGGTTTAAATTCCTTAGCTCAAGGTTTGTCCTATGCTTAATAAACACAAAACAAACCTTAGCCTAAGGGACATAAGCCTAAGTCATGAATTTTAATAGTATATTAACTTAATGTTCAAGAATTTTTGAAGATCAATGGTCTACATTTTATCATTGGATCTAATCCAATGACATGAAGATCCCTACAGACTTTTCAAGAAAACCTCAAGAACCCATGGACCCAACACATGGCTAATTATTATTTGACAAAGGACTAACATAAGATTTGGAACATGGGGAAGATGTGTGAGCATGCCAAATGTCATGACTGCAAGGCTTAAAACCTAGGAACCAATTAAAAGATAGGGGCCCGTATTATGATTAATGACTCATGTTAATCCAAGATTTTGATCTTATGATATGAAATAAAAAAATTATTTTAAATACCAATGGCTAGTGCTCAAATGGCATTTATGTAAAATGCTATGAAAGATCTAGACCAATGCCACATAAGCTCCATGCAAGTAGAAAAATACAAAACTGAAGATCTTATGGGCTTGAAAACACAAAGGTATAAAGGTATGGGTCCAAATCAAATCTATAACATGTATAAGCCAAATCCTAGATATATTCCACCATTAAAGCTCCAAAACCATAAAACCTGCATAAAAGGCAACCCAATTAGGCTTAATTTTCTATCAAAGTAAGCTTAATTGTGTTTCCAAGTGTAAAAGAGCTTCCATGGAAGTCATTTACAGTTCTATGTGATTAATTGGTAGAGACAAGGATCATGGTAGCCGACAGACATCAATTAAAGGAAGAGGTCGAGCTCCATTTGATGACAGATAGTGACGGTCTAATATTCAAGGATACATAATTGGATCTCACTGCATTAAACATCCATAACATTAGAAATTTGTCTAAGTTATTTTCATGGTATAAAAATTACATCCCATCTCAAAGGAAGAGAAAATAAATTCCACCACTAATAGGTGACACTATGACCTATTTATAATCTAGGTGGCTAGCCTCCATCATGCCATGGTAAAACTAGAGGTATTACACTACATTAATGTCCTTGCCCCCATTTTTGTTGATTTCAAGATTGATGGTGAATGGATTATTATGGAAGGTAACTCAAAATAGGTACCATACATTTCCCTTATTGCTTTTAAAAATTACTATAAGCTCCCTCTTCCCCATGTGGACCTTCCCAAGATGAGGTAATAGACCAATAACCATGACCTAAACTCCATCCTTAGACCCTATCTAAAACAAGGACCTCACATCTTTAGAACCCTTAATGGAAGAATCCATGTCATCCAATTCAGAGAAGGTATTAGGGTGATGATGACCATATTGAATAGATCTTTTGGTGCCCTTTCAACCACTTACATGAATAAGGTTTGGGTCTCATATGTGAACTTCTTAGTGGAATAAAAACATACCCCTATAATTGAATATTTGATTAGTATCTTCCTTGCTAAGCAATTCATCACCATCAAGAAAAACACCTCAAAGAAATTCTACATGATGTATTACCTACTTGATGCCCTTATTCCTTCAATCACCTTCCTTAAAATCAATAATTGGTCCCTAGAATTTAGGACAACCATCTCACACCACTATTCCAAGCTACACATCTTTAAATATAGGAATCACATGTAATTTATATATGAATATGTTTTCCTAGTAATAGTTAAATCCATCACAGGTTTTCCCATGCCTAGGATTCACCCCCTCATCAAAAAATATGTGGAGATGATTGGGGATGTGTGGTTTTTCCCATATTACATTGTCATTAGGATATAGGGAATCATTTCCCAACCTTATAGACAACCAATGCATGTCTTAAATAAGCTTGATGAGTAGTATATTACCTCCTAGCTCATCTTTGGCATTGACAAGGCTTGTAAGTAAAAAAGGAAGGGTCTATATTACCCCTTTCCCTTGGATATTGGGAAATTCATAATAAAATACTGGAAGCAAGTGGAAGTTATGGTTACACACAATAATTAATTAGGATTTTAGTTAGATGAACTCAAAATGTGGGATTTAAGGAATAAAGTAGGAGAACATCTAAATAAAAAAGATCAATATTGAGTATGTACAACAACTAGGTGTCTATGACACCATATACATTAGAGCACAACATCAATCTAGAGCATAGATTGACCAAGGATGACAAGCCATCTAAAGAAACTTGGAAGCTACATCCCTTGAAATACCACCTACTACCTACGCCATCTAGGACAACTGATGATCAACCTCGGGTAGAGCAATTGAAACATTCTTAACAATAGGTTGAGAAAATTTAGGATGATCAAGTTAAAGGAAAGGATAAATTTGGAGAGATAAGATTAGAAGGACCTGGAGAAGGAACCTTACCTTTAACCATGAAATAGAGGCCACCTTTCCCAGTCTAGTACATTGACATGAAAACCTTAGAGCTAAAAGAAACACTTGAGGGTGCCCTCAAGGAACTTGTAGAGTCCTATGGCATAGGTGGAGATGAGGACCCCTTAGGGGAAACAATAGGAAAAGAGTTTATTCCTTGGGAACCTCAAGAGAAGAGGAAGGTAGAATTGGCCTTGGTCCTAATAGAACTAATGAAAAAACCTAGATTGACCTTCACTCATCCCGCTAGAGAAGTCAATCTATTTAGTGATGAATTTCCAATTCATGGAACAATCATTTTTGAATGGTTAATCTATGGAAAATTTCAAAATATCCTATCTCTCTCCCATTCATAGGCCATGACAAGGGTTGGTGTGGATTTGTATGATGATATTAAGCCTTGGATAAAGGATATGATGAAGGAGCATGAAGAGAGAAGGATTTTAGTTCCCTAAGGACCATAAGGCTAAAATATGGATGTTACAAGAGCCTTTAATAGCTTAGGTATGGAGGTCCTTGAGCCTATTAAATATAAGGATCCAATTACAAAAGTGAACTTCAATCCTGAGACAATAGTCTTAGAAAGAATAATAACTAGGAAAACTATGGTTGGGATAAAAGAATTCACCTTTTAGAAGGTGGAGCCATTTATAAGATTAACCCCTATGAGAGGCCAAAAACTTGGTGAAGCTACCATATATGTGGAAGATGTGTAAATATTTATAGAAGCACAACCACAACAAGCCAAGGCTGGAGTCCAAGGTCTAAAATAAAAGATCTAGAATTTAGAAAGAGTAAAGGAGAATTTGCAAACACAGGCTATCTTATCAGTCCCAAAGGCCATGACCAAAATGCTGGATGAATCATTTTATGATATGTTTAAGTCATTAAAGTCAATGATGATGAATCATATTGAATTAGAGGACCAACATACATTATCCAAAGACCTAGTCACCCAATGGCAGGCCTTAGAGGACAAGATTACTTAGCTCCTCAACATTCAAGGAAAGAAGTAGATCATAAACTTTAGAACCATAATTATGTGACACCTAGGCATAATCTTGGTGATTATTATTGATAAGGTTTAAAGATTGAGTACCTATAATACCAAGGTAAAGAAGATTATAAAAGATGACACAGGGCTCATTACCAAAATTGAACAACTTCTTGGTACCATGATTGTCAATCCTGCACATCCTACTTCCATTGGCTTCATCAATCATGAAGAATTAAAGCATAGGGCCACTTTGGTGACTCAATAAATCCAAGTTAAAAATAAAGGTTAGTCTAGATAGGATAAAAACAAGAGCTTGGATATGATATTCAATGTAGGTGAGATTATCAATGAAGCTATAAACATCAAGGAGGCCTTGACTATAAATGATAAAGAATTTGATGAGCTAGTAGACCAAGTGGAGGAGTGTATCATGAAGCCTATTATGGATCTCAAGCTAGTTAATGAACAACATGAAAATTCCATGATCATCCTCTAACAACAAATAGGGTCCCCACCATCAAGTTAGAGCAATCTTATATTCTAATATAAATTAGGTAACATTTTATAATAGAATATTCCATTATAAAGGCATATGTTAGTTTGTTAGCATATTTTCCTCTATGTCAATATGATTTGGGAAAGCATGTGTATTATATAGCTTGTAAGGATAGTTGTCCTTACATTTGTATAACTATATTTTGTAACTAACTGATATACTACCTATTCTTCTTATAAATGAATGTATCACCATTGTAAAAAGAGATATTTTTGAGAAATTTTGTATACTTTAAGTAGTTAATAGAATCAAAGAATTCTACAAGGATTGTCCATTTTGATGTGTTAATTTCTAATGCAGTTTTTCTCTCAATTGTTAGTAGAGGCCTTGAATTTGAATAGTGTCTTTGAATTTTTAATAGCATTTTTTAATCACAAGGTTTGTAATTTGTGCCTATGTTATATTAGTTGAAAGATCTTATGTTTTTCTTCATTTCATTTTGATCTATACTAAGATGTGCAATGGCTATTTTATTAGAGTGGTAAATCCCTAAATTAGACCTAGTTCTTGTGATTTTTAAATGTTTTCCTCTAAAGTTTTCTTAATGTATAGTGAGATTTGAGCTTAGGCTATGTTGCATTGTATTTTTGTTAAATGCATATTAAGTTTCCATTAATACTTTGTCATAATGTTCAAGACTAAAATTGGTAATCACTTATTTCTTTTCTACCCTACCCTTCTCTTTATTTTATTACACCATGATCACTTTAGTTTTAGCCACATTATAAATATCCATTTAGATTAGTTTGTATATTAAAGTAGAAATGTAATTCACTAAGTATCAACAACGATTCACAAATAATGGGCGAAGGTGGCTCCCAACCACCAAAATTATATAAATATTGTAGAACAAGCATCTTACTCTACTGATATTTCACCACAGGCAACTAGAATGTCAACACTTACAACTCATGCTATAAATTTTCTAAATTCTAAAGTGAGAAGTGTTCTCTAAACACTAATGAAATCTATGGTACATTTAGAAGCATCAACAAGACAACTCCCATTGGTGCTAAAAAGAGGTCCAATTCTTTGAATCCTTACTAATATTACCCTTATTTCACCTAAATATTAGTATATATTTGTGTTTCAAGTAAATTCTTTGCTTTAATATATAAATATCATTAAAATTTTGTGTTTTTAGCACATATTTTTGCTTCCTTTAAAGTTCTTTGGGAATTAATGTTTTTTTTTGGTAAATTTGGCTTTCACTTTGAAAATCCATAGTATCTAAGGTTAGAACAGTTCATTTTGATCAAAGGTGGGCATATATTTCATAGATCTAGGTTAATTTATCTTAGACATGTAAGGATAGACCATATTTACCTAGTTGGACACATTTTATTTAATTTAGTCAAAGATTAACATCCTTTACAAATTTTCATACCACCTCTACAAAATAAGATCAATGTGTAGGTCTAGCTTTTATTCTTCATAAAATTTAACTTGACACATCATATTTTAGGTTGGATACTTGATTTAAATATGGAATTACTTAGGATCAAGACAAGATCACACTCAAAAATTAGAAAAACATTAATTAAACTTGAGGTTCATAGAAAGGCCAGACATGATAAAGGTACATGCAGGAGATCTAAGTCTCTTCCAACTTCACTGATTCAAGGTGCCTATGTATTCAACCATCATCCAAGTATGGAATGGTTAGGGGATTCCCTGATCAATGTGCTAGGGGTGGTTCATGGTCTTCCAAGGAACCTAGAGAAATATCTACCTGCATTTAGTCCAATAGGTGTAGTGACTATTGAGGAACATATTAAATCTTCTAAGGCTGATTTAAGATTGCTTAATGTTGTGCATGAAGATGTGGCATGTAGGTCATTTCCATTTACTTGTAAATATGTTCCTAATGATTGGTTCTTGAAATTCCCTAATAATTATATCACAAGTTGGAATGATTTAAATAATGTTTTTATTGATCAATTTGGTAAGATTATCAGTCCCTATGTTATTTACCATCAATTCACCACTATTAGAAGGGATGTCAGGGAGCCTATCAAGTCATTTAATGATAGATTTAAAAAAAACTATAGCAATACCATGGAACCCTACAAGCTTGATGATTTTCTAGCTTCAGAGATATACAAAGATGTAGTAGATCCTATGACCTATATGTTCCTAAAGAGGTATATCCTAGTTATAGCTTCATTAGCCCAAGCCTATTTTGAATTAGTAATAATTAATGATAAAATGCAACCCCAGGAGAAAATGGCTTATTAAATCTTGAATCTGAACCCACACCTACCTAGAATGAACTTATTCCCCAGTAATAACAAAAATCTCCTAGCCTTAAACCAACTCCCAAATCTAACCCAATTTCCATTAAGTCATGCAACTCCAAATCAAAATACAGTGTTATTAACTCATCCCACTAATGTATTTAAACCAAGTGATAAAATTTATTTGGTACCATATGCTAATAATAAGTAATTACATAATTTTAAAACTACAAAAATGAGAATAATCTAGATTGAAAATGGTTCAAAAATTAAGCACTGATTTCCTTCAGTTGCAAAAATAAGTAGACAATACCAAAGAGCACTCTGGTAGGAATTTATCATTTAAAAATATTAATATGCCAAGTAATATATTTTATAATGATATTTTTCACAATAATAAGGCTAATAAATTATCTTTTCATATTAATAATATGGACATTAATCTTACTGCATTAACTAACTATTGTAGGGTACATTACATAGCCAAGCATAGGTAAATTGACTATATAGAATTTTTCAAAGCCTTTAAGGCCTTACAAGAAGATTTTGATACATTACAAGTGGTCCCTAACAAATAAAGTGGTTTAATAACCTCTAGATCTAAGCCATTTGAGTAGGCCTTCATGGTGGACACCTTTGATTTCCACTTTTAAGAGGAAAATGAACCTGATGAGGTCCCTGAGGAGATCCAGGCCTTTCAATAGTTATTTAAGAAGACATATCCCTTCAAGAATACATATAATAGGAAACCTTTGAATACCTAAATTCCTCCAAACAAATTTGGAACTCCTCCTAACACCTCTTTAAGCAATAATCTAGAGCCACCAAAAGGGAGTACTTTTAAACCCAATGTTGAGATTCCTAGTTCTTCTAGAAAAATTGGTTATAACATAGTTGAGGACATGAAGAAAATAAAGGATAATATAAAATTTCTTGAACTCACACATATTATAGAGAAAATGGATCTCCTATATTTATTAGAAAAGCATAGTCCCTTTAAGACTGATCATGCCAATGTAATAGTTCATAAAATCAAAACTCAGTCTCCTCCTTTCTTACTCATTGTCAAGATGTTTGGTAATAACTTGCATAATTTCTTATTGTATTTAGGATAATATACTAATATCATTCATATAGGTATATGTAAGTAACTTGGTTTAACACCTATAAATTCTGACAGGGTTGTCACCCAATTAGATAAATCTAGGGTTAAAGTTGTAAGAGAATTATTAACTGTTCATATGCAATTAGCTTCTGAGCCTAGGGTGAAATAGTTCATTGATGTTCAAGTGGTTAAAATACCTAAAATTTATGGAATATTATTAATTAATGGGCCAAGGCCTTAAATGGTTACATGTCCACAAATTACTCACATTTATGGCTACCTTAGAAGGGTGTCCTCTATCAGATCAGAGTTGAGAGAGAACCAAGAATGAAGCATATGATAATTGAATATAATGTTTTGAATGAGAGGGTCTACATAATAGACTTAAACTTGGAGGTTTTCACCCTACAGGATAACAAGGTATGTGATACCAATAATGCTCATGTTATTCTTGGATTGTAGAAATTACACTTTGATAGTGTTAGGTGTAATGATGGATTAGGTGTTGGTATTATTTTAATTGACCCCATTGAAAAAATGTACCGTGATTCTTATGTACTCCAATTACCTTGTACTAAAAATCTCATTGAATATGAATCCCTTATTTGTGGTTTACAATTTTTTATAAAAAAACTAGGTCAAAGAACTACTAGTTTATGGGGATTTTGAACTAGTGGTTAATCAGGTCAGAAGTAAGTACTGATGTAAGCTCTCATACCTTAAAAGGTATAAGTTTAGAGTTTGGGATATAATTGAATCCTTTGATGCCTTTGGCATCAATTCCATCCTAAGGGAAGAGAATCAAGTAGTTGATTAATTAGCATCTGTTGCAACTAACATCATGCCCAATCAAGATTTCTCTAATTTTAGCATTGAACTGATCCCTCATCCTTCAGTGCCAAATAATGTTAACCACTTTCAAGTTTTTAATGATGATCAAAAGATATTAGATTTCATGACCAATTCTAGATCATTTAATGCTCGTATCATTGATGAAGCTGATGGAAGTACATCAATGGAAGATAAATTTAATGGTAAAGTCATTTAACTGAGTGACAACAAGATCCCAAAAGGAATGATTGCTTTAGAGAGACTATTTTATTAGGAAAAAATTATTGAGGCTTGTAAGGTTTCCAAGTTAAATGGGAATGACTATAATGATATTGATCTAAACCTTCATGATCATCCCTAACTAGTAAATATTGGGAAGCCCTACACAATTTTTTTAAAAAAAAGCTAAGGAAATTCTTGCCCAATATAAGGATGTCATAGCATGGTCTTATGATGACCTAAATATATTTGATCCAAGGGTCATCATAAATAATATACCTCTTAAAGAGAGATACAAACCCTTTAGGTAGAAATAAAGGATTATAAACCTGGTCCTAGAACCCATAATCTTCAAGGAGGTCAAAAGATTACTAGATGCTAGGATAGTCTTCCCCATCAAACACTCTACTTGGGTGGATAATTTGGTGCCATTAAAAAAGAAGAATGGTGAGATTAAGATTTGTATAGACTTGATAAATTTTATAAAATCATCAAAAAAGGTCAACTTACCCCTTCCTTCCTTATACCAAGTAATTTAAGTTGTTTCAGTATTAGCTATGATGTCCTTTCTTGATGGCTTTTCATGTTACAACAAAGTATTGGTTGATAGAGAGTATAAGATGAGAACAACCTTCACATCAAAGTGGGGAACCTATGCTTATAAGAGAATGCCCTTTGGACTAATCAATACAAGAGCCACCTTTTAAAGAGCTATGGACCATGCCTTCTAAGTCCTAATTGGTAAGTGAATTATCATATATATGGATGATCTAACATTTTTTTCTAAAAATAGGGAAGAACATTTCATGCATTTACATCAAGTTTTTGAAAGATGTATAAAGTATGGCATTTCTTTAAACCCTAAGAAGAGTATGTTTTATGTGACTGAAGGGAAATTATTATGTCATGTTATAAATAAGGATGTTATATCTATAGATCCTAAAAGAGTGGAGGCCATATCTAGAATATAACATCCAAATAGTAAAAAAGAGCTAAAGTCATTTTTTGGTAAGATAAATTTTGTAAGAAAGTTTATCTCTGGTTTTACAAAAATTATCAAACCAATGAATGAAATGCTAAAGAAAGATGCCAAATTCACATGGAATGAATATTCTAGGAAAACATTCCATGACATCGAGGAGCCCATCAATTAAGTTCCAGTCCTTATAATTCATGATTTTTCAAGGGACTTCTACCTCTATTCCTTTGCATCTAACCACACTATCATTGTGGTATTAAATCATAAAATTTAAGGGTGTGACCACCCAATTACTCTTATTACTACCAATTTTAATAATGATGAGGTAAATTATTCATTAATTGATAAATAGATGTATGCATTAGTCAAGGCAATTATAAATTTAGGCATTACATCCTTCCAAATAAGGTGCATGCCATCTTACCTGACCCTATCACCAAACTTATGTTAAGTCACAATGAATTGGGAGAATGTAAAGGTAAATGGATGTCAAACTTTTAGGAATATGACTTGGAGATGAAAATATAAAAAATGGTAATGTTCCAAGGTTTGATTCAAATGATTGCTAATACTAACCCTAGGATAAGTATTATATAGGTGGATAAACAAAACTTTAAAGCTAGTGAGTGGTATGACCCAATCATTCATTTGCTAATCAATTGTACTTGTACTATAAGTCTATTTAAGGATTAAGAGAGGGACCTGAGGCTAAATACAACCCACTAATTTATCAATAATGGAATATTCTATAGAAGGAACTTTGAAATAATCTACTTGAGATGTGTTTCACAAGAAGAAGCCATGCAAATCATGAGCACCTTTCATGAAAATCTAGGTAGTGAAAATCCATCATCGAAAACCATAGCCCAAAAAATTCTTAGATATGGATATTATTTTCCAACTATTTTTAAAGATTCTCACATACATGTGAGGGAATTCCATTCATGCCAAATTTTTAGCACCAAGGAGTCAAAGGTAGCAATGCCTCTACAACTAGTCATGATTAACAAACACTTCACTTAATGGGGGCTAGATTTTTTTGGTGTAATCAACCCTAAATCATTTGAAGGTGAAAAATATATCATTACTACCACTGAATATTGTACAAGGTGGACTAAATCTATAGCCAGCAAATAATGCAATACTAAATATGTGATCAACTTCTTAGAAGAAAACATGTGTACTAGGTTTGGAACCTCAATATCTCTAGTATGTGATAATGGATCTACCTTCATATCCATAGAGATGACCAAATGGGATTATGATAATGGAATCAATCTCGAGTTTTAATCCAAAAATTATCCCAAGGGAATATAGTCTTTGAGTCAACAAATAAGAACCTAATGAAGGTAATAAAGAAGTCGACTAAAGACAAACCTATGACTTGGTACAAGCTCCTTAAATTTACACTTTGGGCTGATAAGATAAGGATCAAGAAAGCCTTAATATCCTCACCATTCCTATTGGTGTATGGATAGGAACCCATCTTTCCAATCATTCTCAAGTTACCCACATACAAGTTTATGAAAGAATACATGGAGGATAGATAAGAGTTAGCTAATTCTAGATTATTGGATATAGTTCAGATGGAAGATGAAAGGAAGAAATCCTTTGCTTAATTTAGTAGATGTCAAACCATAGTCAAGATATGGTTTTATAAAAGGTCTAAAATCATGGTGTTTAGGAAAAGATACCTGGTTCTTCTTTAAGACAAGGCATATGAGCCTAAGGGTAAGCATGGTAAATTCACACTCTTGTGGATTGGGCCATATCAAATTGTGGAAACATTAGGAAACAACACCTTTAAACTCAAGGGCTTACAAGGAGTAGATTTCACACTACCCACTAATGGGTAGTATCTCAAACACTATTTCTTTACTATTCCTCCCAGGGTCTTCATGGAGTAAGTTGTGAGATGATTAGATTAGTGTAGGTAGGATAGTTAGTTTATTTCCATGTTATTTCCTTCTTGTCCCTTGTTTGTACATAAACATGTACATATTTTTTGTTTTCCTTTATTGTTGTCTTTATTTTTGTTGTGTGTTTCTTTCACATTTCTTGGTTCCTTGATTCTAATAAGTCCCTAGGGATAATATTGAGCTCATAAGTTATGAATTTTGCTTAAAATATACCCCCCAATTCATAAAATAAGGTAAGAACCCCATGAATAAGGAAATCATGGTTTTGAAACATAAATCATAATGTTGCAACATAGAGAAATTGAGCAAGACCAATGAAGAGACATGAGATCCCAACCATTGCCTTGACCTCAAACTAGTTTTAAGAAGACTTAAACTTGGGGAGTAGAGACTCAAATTATCAAGGTATAACCCAAACTAACACTTAATTAACATCCTTACCTGGGATAAGAATTAAAGCATAGATGATTTTTCAAAGATCAAATACTTGATCAAATCTTAAAACTTGGCTATCCTAGCTCCCAACCTTGTTGAAATCATAAATATCTAAGAAAATACAAAAATAGGATACAATGAAAAATCTAAAGATTTCAAGTAAAGGTGATTCTAGAAATCTCCATCAAGGTTATGGATGTCTAGTTGGTAGTGGAGTGAGGCCATGAGTGGAGCTAAAGTCATCTCTGTTGGGACTATAGATGCCTAGCTGGTAGTAAAGTAATGCCAAAGCCTTTTCTAAGTTAAAACATGGTTCATAATGAAAATTTTAGTATACTATAAGTCAATTTAAGTGATTGAGGACATGAAACTAGAAGCTTTTTCTTGAATTCCATGGTAAGCAATAAGTGGAATCAAAACACACACATAGTTTGGGTATGTCCTAGTATTTGACCTTAAGTCTATAAGTGAAAGGTTTTTTTTAGCCATAATATGATCTAGATTATGGTTTTGATCAAGTGAGGTTGATGACATAATCATTTATCTAAACCCAAAGTCTATAGGTTCTAACATATTACTATGTTTCCCCCATGAGTCACCTTTTGTTAGGACCAACATACCCCCCATTATTTTAAGATTAGGACCCTTGAAAAACCCTTATTATAAAACATGGAAATTTCAACATGTCAGGGTCTTTTATAGAATTTGAATATCATCCACTTTGTTAAAAGATATAATTATGTGGTTTTAGTCTAGACTAACATTACTAATGAAGTTCATTTGACTATTAGTTTTAGGTTTCATGGCATGTATCCTCGATAATTTCATATTTTAAAACCTTGGAAAACCCTCAATTTAAATTTAAATAAAGGTGGTAAACAAATTTGTGAGAACGATTTTAAAATTCATTGATAGACTTAGATATAAAATACATGTCTTAGGTTTAGTCATGTTTTTTAACAAAATTTGACTAATAAACCTGACCCCCTTCATTACTTCCCCATTTTCTAAGTTGTTTATGGCCTAATTAATATTATCATGTAGGGTCCCTTTCAATGTTTCCCAACTTAGCCTAAGGTTCTGGTACTAAGGCCCTGACGTATTTATTATTACAATCATGACCTTAGTATTGTTACTTTAAGCCTAAGTCTTTTATATCCTTGTGGTCCTGACTTAAATTCTTTGCATCTCATAGAATACTAAAGTTGTTGCCTTATCATGACATTTAATTAAAAAAAGTGAAGATAACTAAAAACTTTGGCTTAAATAGAATGCATCTTGGATAATCTGATGATCTACACTTATTCACAAGGACCCTATCAAATGGAGTGAAGTGTAATTTAAAAGTCAAAAGGATATAGGGAGCCTAAAAGATGGACATGAAAAAACATTACATTTGAGAACTAAAAGGAAAGGGAACCCACTTGACATGATATCTAATCAAATCAAGTCTTCAAATCAAGATCTCATGGCTATTGCTTTATAATGACATTTAATCCAATAAAGTGAATTAACACTAAGACCCAAGGAAGCCCCATAAAAGTGCTAAGTGGCATCCTCACATTTGACCCTAAATATTTTAATTAACTTAAAATTGACATTTGTGCAACCATAATTTAAATTTCTAAAAAGACTAATTTGAAACCTTCATGACCATCAAATTTAAGTCCATTAAAATGAATTTTTCACTAGAAAAACTTAACATCCACACAACTGTCAACTGACACATGCAAAGGTGTATTTGATGCTCGTGAGACCATCAATTTAAAACTAATGAAATTTTTTTACTTAGTGTTCAAATAATTTCCCAAAACCCTATTATTTACTCTAAAGTGGCTCGTCAAGTTGAGGGAAATGCTCAAAATATGCCCAAAATGGAAGGCCTTGATCTATAGAACACAAATATATGGAAGAAATATACCTAGCCTAAGTTTATGTATTAAGGATCCACCTTGATTTTTGCATAATGAACCTTAAATCGTAGACTTACCCTATGTAAAATTTATATTATAATTTCATATTGAACCTATTATGCTCATGGGTTATGACACATGGAATAAATATTTTAGCCTAATGTTTTCATTATGTTTGCCAAACACAATGCATACATTAACCTAGAGTGATTATACCTTGACCCTTTTAAAATCATAACTTAGGTTTATAGTCCTTAGCTTAAGGTTTTTCACATGCTTAATAAACATGAAAAAAACCTTATCCTAAGGTATATATACCTAAGTCACAACTTTTAAAATTATACTAACTTAGCATTCAAGCATTTTTTTAGATCAACAGTCTGTGCTTTGTCACTAGATTTGATCCCATGGTGAAAATATCTCCAGACACTTTTCAATAAAACCCTGATAACCCACAAACCCACAATGTGGATAATAATTATTCAATAAAGGACTTCCATAAGATTTGGAACATGGGGAAGATATGTGAGAATGTCAAGTGTCATGAATGTAAGGCTTAAAACCCAAGAACCAATTAAAAGACAAGGTCCCAAATAAATATTCATGGCTTATGCTAATCTAGGATTTTGATCCTACATCAAAAAATAAATAAATTATTTTAAATACCAATGAATAGTGTTCAAATGGAATTTATGAAAAATGTTGTGAAAGATCCAAACCAATGCCACATAAGCTCCACGCAAGCAAAAAAGTAAAAAACTAAAGATATTATGGGCTTGAAAACATAAAGGTATAAATTTATGGGTCCAAATCAAATTCAAAATATTTATAAGCCAAATCTTAGATATCTTATACCATTAAAGCTCTAGAACCCTAAACCTTGCATAAAAGGCAACCCAATTAGGCTCAATTTCCTATCAAAGTAAGCTTAATTATGTTCCCAAGTGTAAGAAAGCTTCTATGGAAATCATATATAGTTTAATGTGAGAAATTAGTAGAGACAAGGATCATGATAGATGATAGATAGTAATTAAAGGAAGAGGCCAAACTCTATTTGAAGATAGATACTAAGGGCCACATATTCAAGGATATAGAATTGGACCTCACTACATTAAACATCTAAGGCATCAAGAAATGGTCCAAGATATTCTTCATGGTAAAATAATTGCATCCCATCTCAAAGGAAGAGTATATAAATGCCACCACCAATAGATGTCATTATGACCTAGTTGTAATCTAGATGGCTATCCTCCATCATGCCATGGCAAAACTAAAGATATTACACTACATTGATGTCCTTGTCCCCATTTTTGTTAATTGCAATATTGATGGTGAATGGATTATTAGGGAAGGTAACTCAAAATAAGTAGCATACATTTCCCTTGTTTCTTTAAAAAAGTAATATAATATCCCTCTTCCCCATTTGGACCTTCTCGAGATGAGGGAATGAACCAATAACCATGATCTGGACTCCATCCTCAAACCCTGGCTAAACCAAGCACCTCAAATATTTAGATACCTTAATGGAAAAATCCTTGTCATCTAGTTTAGAAAAGGTATTAGGGTGATGATGAGCCTGTTGAATAGTGCTTTTGGTGCCCCTTTAACCACTTACATGAATAAGGTTTGGGTCTCATATGTGCTCTTCCTAGTGGAAGAAAAACTTACCCCTCTAATTAGAGATTTGATCAATATCTTCCTTGCCAATAAATTCATCACCATCAAGAGAAAGACCTCTAAGAAATTCTACATGATGTCTTACCTACTTGACACCCTTCTTGCTTCAGTCACCTTCCTCGACATTAGGAATTGGTCCCTAAAATTTAAGACAACCATCTCATACCACTATTACGAGATACACATCTTTAAATATAGGAATTAAATGTATTTTATCTATGAAAACATTTTCATAGAAATAGTTGAATCCATCATAGGTGTTCCCATGTCTAGGCTTCACTCCATCATCAAAAAGCGTGTGGAGATGATTGGGGACATGTGGTATTTCTAGATTGCATCATCATCAAGATAGAGGGAATCATTTCCCAACATTATAGAATACCATTTCATGTCTTTAATAATATTTTTAAGTAGGAGATTGCCTCCTAGCTCATCCTTGGCATTGATAAGTCTTGCAAGGAAAAAATAAAGGGTTTTATTTACCCCTTTCCCTTAGATATTGGGAAAATCATAATCAAATTTTATAAGTAGGTGGAATTTATGGTCACACACAATAGTTAATTTGGATTTAATCTAGATGGACTCAAAATGTTACATCCAAGTAACAAAGTGGGAGAACATCTAAAGGACAAAAATATCAAACTTGAGTATTTACACCAACTAGGTGTCCATGACACCATATACATCAAAACCATGAATTATAAGGAAGTTTTGGCTAGGATGTAAGGCCAAAACATTAAGATAGGGCACAAATTTTAATAAGGATGACAAACCATCTAGAGAAAAATGGAAGCTACATCTTTTGTAATGCCACCTACTACCTAGGCCATCTAGGATAGTTCATGAGCAACCTTTATGTAGAGAAACCAAAATAGTCACAACATTAGGTTGATAAAATTTAGGATGATCAAGGAAAAGGAAAGGAGAAGGTTGGTGAGATAAGATTAGAAGAAAGACCTAGAGAAGGACCCTTACCTTAAACCATGGAATAGAGGTCACCTTCCCCAATCTTGTACATTGACATGATAGCCTTAAAACTAGAAGAGACACTTGAGGGTGACCTCAAGGAACTTGTAAAGTCATATGGATTAGGTGGAGAGGAGGACCCCTCAATGGAAACAATAGGGAAAGAGGTGTTTCATGTGACACCTCAAGAAAAGAGGAAGGTATAATTGGCCTTGGTCCTAATAGAACCAAGGAAGAAACCTAGATTGACCTTCACTCATCCCACTAGTGAAGTTAATATCTTTAGTGATGAATTTACAATTAATGGACTAGTATTCCTAACTAGTTCATATATGGAAATTTGTAAAATATCCCATCTCTCTCTCACTCATGGGCCATGACAAGGGTTTTTGTGGATGTGCATGATGACATTAAGCCTTGTATAAAGGATATGATGAAGGAGTAGGAAGAAAAGGATTCTAGTTCCCCAAGGACTAGAAGGCCAAAATATGGATGCTATAGGAGCCTCTAATAGCTCTAGTATGGATGTCTCTATACCTCAAAAATTCAAAGAGATAATTAAAAAACTACACTTCAATCCTGAGATAGTAGGTCAAGAGAAAATAACAACTAGGACAACCATTATTGGGATAGAAGAATTCACCTTTCAAAAGGTGGAGCCATTTATAGGATTAACTCCTAGGGGAGGCCAAAAACTTGGTGAAGCTACCATCCATGTGAAATATGTGGAAATCTTGATAGAAACATAATCACAACAAGACAAGGCTAGAGTCTAGGGTTCAAAATAAAGGATCCAAAATTTAGAAAGAGAAAAGGAGAATTTGTAAACACATGATAACTTATTAGTCCCAAATTCCATGACAAAAATGATGAATGATCATTTTATGATATGTTTGAATCATTAAATTCAATGAATATGAGGTATAATGCATTAGAATACTATGATAAATTAGCCAAAGACCTGGTCACCCAATGGTAGGCCTTAGACGATAAGATTTCTCAGCTCCTCAACATTTAAGCAAAGAAGTAGATCATAAACTTTAGAACCATAAGTATGGGACACCTAGGCATAATCTTGGGGATTGTTATTGATAAGGTTCAAAGATTGATTACTTAGCATACCAAGGTAAAGAGGCTTCTAAAAGATGATAAAGGGCTCAATAGTAGATTTGAGAAACTTCTTGGGACCATGCTTGTCAATCTCACACAACCAACTACCCTTGGCCTCATCAGTGATAAAGATTTCAATCATAGGTCCACTTTGGTGACTCAATAAATCCAAGGGAAAATCAAAATCTTGTCTAGATAGGATAATAACAAGATTTTGGATATGAGATTTAGTCTAGGTGAGAGGATCAATGAAGCTAGAAGCATCAAGGAGGTCTTGGATAAAAATGATAAAGAATTTGATGAGCTAGCAAACCAAGAGGAGGAGTGCATCATGAAGCTTGTTGTTGATCTTGAGCTGGCTGATGAACAACATGAGAGGGCCATGAACATCCTCCAATAATAAATAGGGGCCCCAATAGAAAGTTAAATCAATATTTTATTCTAATATAACTTAGGTAACATTTTATAATATAGTATTCCATTGTAAAGGCATATGATAGTTTGTTAGCATATTTACCTCTAGGTTAGTATGATTTGGGAAAGAATATTTATTATAGAGCTTGTAAGGATAACTATCCTTACCTCTATATACCTATGTTTTGTAACTGACTTGTATACTACCTATTCTTCTTATAAAGGCATGTATCACCATTTCAAAAAGAGAGATATTTATAAGTAAATTTGTATACTTGAAGCAATTAATAGAATCAATTAATTATACAAGGATTGTCCATTTTGATGTGTTAATTACTAATGTATCTTTTCTCTCAATTTTTAGTAGAGGTCTTGAATCTGAATAGTGTCTTTAAATTTTAAATAACATTCTTAAATAATAGGGTTTCTAATTTAAGCCTATGATAGATTAGTTGAAAGATATTAATTTCTAATTCATTTCATTTTTCTCTATATTCAGATGTTAAATGGCTATTTGATTATAGTGGTAAATCCCTAAAGTAGACCTAGTTATTACTTTTGATTCTTAAATGTTTTCCTCTAAAGTTTACTTGATATATAGTGAGATTTGATCTTAGGCTATGTTTCATTATATATTTTTTAAATGTGTATTCAATTACCATTAATAATTTATCATAATGTTTAGCACTAAAATTGGCAATCACTTATTTCTTTTATGCCCTACCCTTCTCTTTGCTTTTTTTAACACCATGATCACTTTAGTTTTAACCACATTATAAATATCCATTTAGATTAGTCTATAGATTAAAGTAGGAACATAATTCATTAAGTATCAATAAGGATTCACAAATAATGGGCCATGGTGGCTCCCAACCACCAAAATTATATAAATATTATGGAATAATCATCTTACTCTACTGCTATTTCACCATAGGCAACCAGATTGTCAAAACCTACAACGCATACTCTGAATTTTATAAATTATAAAATGATAAGTGTTATTTAAACACTATGGGAACATGTGGTAAATTTATAAGCATCAACAGGTATGAAACCCCCATAGAAAACGTTTTCACTATAAATAGTTGTAAATAGATTTATTTATGGGTTTTCCTTTTGGTTCAAATAAAGGTGTTGACAATTTGGCCTCCTAAGCCAAATATCAACCCATATAATCTAAAAATTGATGTTGCATCAGTTCACATATCATACCAAGGTGTAAATGAGGTCTTATTATGTTTTTAGAGTCTATAACATGTAACTTACCTAATCAAACTTGAGACATGTTCATCAATGAAGTCTTTTTAAGCTTTTGGAGAAGTTAAGGCAAATTAGCAAATATTAAGGTACTTTTCAAAGTTTAAGGTATTATTGTCACATAGTAAAAGCATTAAGGTGATGATTTCCAAAAAAACATAGTGCTCCATAGTGAATAGTAGACTAAGAGATAAGCTAGTGAGATAAGCAACATTGTCTTTTCAAGATTTTAGAGAGATTAAGGTACTTTTGGAGATTTAAAGGTTCTATTATTTTTCCTTTCTTTTCTTATTGAAATGTTATAATGAAACCACCTTGGGAAATATCAAGTGAGAAGGATAGAAAACATGAAAAATAATTAATTTGGGTCATGTGACACTTGATAAAGATCATGTCATACTCTATTCTACCATATGATTGGTCAAAGTGTTAAGATACTTCAATTTCAATGTGAAAGTGGTAGTTACAATAGTATTAAATAGACTATCAAGATGAAATAACATCAATTTATATGTGATCACATTGGTAAATGGTGATAAAATACCACTAAAAATTATTCTAACCTTCATCAGACCAAAATCATGATCATTAAGAAGTTTTAGACCTTGTCAATGCAAAAATCATTCAACTTCTCCATAAGGTTATTGAAAAGCATAGAAAGGTCATTTTCATCTAGTTATTTCATGCATATGGAGAAGAACTAGGTCAAATGACATTAGGGGATATTTAACAACCCTATTCCCTTCCACTTCATGTCAATAGTCCAGTGTTTGAGGGGAAGAGCTTTATGAATCATACTTAAGAAGCTTGTAACCTCTAAAACCTCTGATCTCAATTTTCTTAGTTTTATAGGCACTTATGATCTTGTTATTATAAAATAATATTTACATGACTTCTTGAAAGGTATTATCAATCCTCTCAAACCATATCCCAATATCCATTTATCATGTGTAGGCATGGAATAGGTAAAATTCTCTATATTAGACAAGTTTTAAACCTAATCACAAAGGGTTTGATGTCTATGGAGGGTTCAAATGCATTTGGGTGTTCATTGGTAGAAAGTTTTTTAGTGATAAATATTTATTAATTCATGAATATTAAATTTTATGAAATCTATATTTGGTGGTTTTTTTGCAGTAGGAAATAACACTAGGTCACCAAAAATTTTGCATTGTAAATATGATTTAGAGGTCGACCTACCTATTATTGATAACTAATTCCATAATTTTGCTGATAAATCACCATGGTGTTGAAGGGTATTTTTCACTATTTTGTGAAAATATAATATACACCACATATATAATATATTCCATAGATGATAGATGATGTATATTTATTGTGGTATACTCTACCTAAACCAAGCTTCTGACACCTGCACACAAAATCATGCATTTAAACTACTCAAACTCCTCTACTCCTTGCAATCATTCTTATTTAATGGTTATATGGATTTGACTTATTGAATTCCCATGTATTTATTTATAGATTCCATACAAATCTCACATGTATTCAGACATCTCACACAACTCATTCTTTCATTTTCTTTCATTCACCTCACACTAATTCCCACACTAGTCTTTAAGTCAACTTTCTTGGGTTCATTAACTTGGAAATTTGGTTTTAAACTAATTTTAAATTTCCTCAGTCTCTATATAGGTTAATGTCATATAAAACATGTTTCATACATCCTATTTGTAACCAATTTATTCCTTAAACCCTTTATTTACAACTCCTCTACCATACACTCTTCTCACTCTTTGGAACAGGGTTTTTACTAGCCCTTTTTTGGGTTATTTCCTTTGGTACAGCCATGTACAAATTCAAAGTAATCATAAAAGGTTATTTTATGATACCATCTATCATCCTCATACCCTATACAAATTTCCATGCCTCATTTCTTCCTTTTGTCCCCTTTTTCATTCACTAATTAGTCTCTGTTTAGGCCTATCAGGCCACCATTTATCCTTTCCACACATAGTCAATTATAGTGGTATAGATTCATAAACTATAAATATATAAACCCAAAAATACTTTATCACAACATAGACACTTAATAATGACAAAGTCTCATTAGGATTTTATGGTTATAATTCTTAGAATACTAATTTTTGCTCCCAAACCCTAGAATAGGATTTCTTACAGTCAGAGTGACTCGAGAAGGTAAAATTGAGGATTTCATGATTGAAAAAGGGTTTCACATGAATTTGTTTGTTTTTAGAGCTATTTATCCTAATAACACAAATTTATAATGCATTTTTCCCCCTTCAAATATACTATTCATGTTTTCTAACAAAATTCTTACTTGACTGTGTTGTAATACCCAAAACATGATATACAAAGAGGGTTCCAAAAGATGTTCTATGGGCCTATGATAGTATTAAAAATATAAAAAATATTATTTAATGATTAAAAAACTTTATAAACCTATTATAATCCCAAAATTCCTCCTTTGATGTCTCTATTCACATTTTCTTCACAAGAATCTTGTTGACTATGTTACTCATCAAGTTTGTTAGACCTGTAAGGAGACGCTATGATGTCTTGGAATTATGACAAGATTTAAAACTTTTTGAGAGGAATAATAGAAACTATACACACTCAATTCATCCTTAAATCATAAATACCCATTTTTAGATACTCTATTTTATTCTTTTTACCAATCCTGGGTTATCTATATGTAATTTCTTAACTACTTACTAATATGTGTCAGTTTCCTCATTCAGATATGTGAACACAATTTAAGAGAAAACAAAGAAATAAAAAACACATAATATCAACCTACCAAAATTCTTATAATGTTCCAAAATTGTCTTAAATTAGTACTCTACCTATATTCAGTTTGTTCAATCAATCACCATTGCATACTTAGACAATGCAAGGTCTGTTAACAAATTTATTTTTAAATAAATAACTATGCATTCATATTCATGGGGTTATTTTAAATTATTATTTAAAATCCACCCATATATTCTTTCATAAAATGAGTGATTCAAAACACTAAGCCATAACCTATTCAAAATGGCTTCAAAATCCTATAACATACTCCTAACTACGTATGTAACTCCTTCTAGTACGTTACCTAACTACTAGCCTACTCACCAAATTAACTTACTATGTGATTCATGTGAGTATTTAGACACTTTATTTTAAATTAACCACCTAAAAACAACTTAATACCTCTGGACACAAACTATATGTCTCTTGCATTACACATGAAATTTAAAAATTCAAAAGAATGACTTTTGGTGGGAAAGTTCATTTCAACCATAATTCAAAAATTTTAAAGTTTTAAAACATTAAAATGACTCCTAATATCTTCTTATGACCTTGAACACCTCTTAAATAATCAAAACATTAAAAATAGAACACTGTTTACATTGGGTAGTGATTCTCCTGCATCATGCTACTGAGGAACAAGAAAAATGCTTTCCCATGAATGCTATAAAGATGTTGACTTTAAGGACCTTTGTAACATCCTGATCTAAGTGTAAATCCACCTAGATCCCATGGCCTATTTGAAATATATAGGCCTTTATGATTTTTTCTTATATTTATGATGGCTCCTCTTTGCCTCACTTCTCTCTTGCTTCTTCCTTTAAGATTATCTTCTTGTGTTTTGAATTTTCATCTTATCATATTTATCTTCTTAGTGTTCTCATGAAAACAACCTACACATGGAACACACAAATTATTGGGAAAAACCTCCTTTTTATCCTCTTAGATATCACACCCTTGTTCATTATTGTTTATTCTCTCTTTGCTTAGTTTTGATACTTGTGGGAGTATTGATGTAACTAAGGCCTCCTCTTCACTCTATTTGGCTTCCATCATGTAACTCTCATCTGATGCAACTATCATCTCTTAATTATCTCCCTTGTCACCATACAAATCATTATTCAAGGTTTATATCTCCCTCTCTATCTGTGTTAAGGTCAACATACTCCAATTTCTTAAAAATGAGGACCCTTGTTCAAAATTTAGCAAAGTTGTGTTATGAATTGAAAATTCCACTTGATCAGAGTTATTTATTTGAAGATCATCCACACCTAGTTCTTATATGGCTTAATTGACATGTTAGAATAATATTTATTTGACTTTATCTAGTATTTATAACATTTAACTCTTTTGTTTCCATGTTTTAGGTTTATTGGAGTCTCAATTATTGAACAGTGTTCAGGGTTTTATGACTAAATGATAATTTGACCCATTTTTACTAATCCTTAGTCTTTGATAGATTAGTTGAATTCATTTTTTAATATCCAAAAAACCTTAGTCTAATATGTTTTAGCCTAAGTCCTTTTGAAATAGATTTAAATTTACGTGGGATCAAATTTGTGCAAGAACATTTTATTATGTCTTAAGCTTAGTTACAATATTATCCTAAGTTTTAATTATGTTTATTAACATGACTAAAACCTTAGTCTAAAATTTTATCCTAAGTCTATATTCTCAAGCCCTGACCTAGTCTATTTTATTTTTTGTAGGGAGTAATTAAATGTTGGAGCATTTTTATTATGTTTTAAACTTAGTTTAAAAATTTTATCCTAAAGTTTTAATTGTGTTTATTAAAATGACCAAAACCTTAGTCTAAAACTTTATCCTAAGTTATACTTATGTTCCCAAGCCCTTATTTATTTTATTTTCATTACCCATAGGAATTCATTTATGTGAATGCACCAAGTGTCAAGATCTCAAGATTTCAAAAAAAAAAATGATGGTGATCAGATGATAGCCCAAGTCAAAATTTCAAAAAAAATTAAGATCAATGCGAGTGTGAAAAGTGTCATGATATTAGAGGTATCTCAAATATATAATGGTGAGCTAAGACTCAATAATTCAAGGAAGATTAGAATGAATTTGAGAATGACAAGTGTCACGAGAATTTAACCTAATTTTAAGGCAACATAGATTAATGACATGCATTTGATCATGAATCTAGATGATTAATGGTAAAAATGAAGGTAGACTTTACAAATAACCCAGAGTGAGCATGGTAGTGACATATGTCACAACTATAATGAATTGAATACAGATCAACCAATGGTGTTCAATCCCTCATATTAAAATCAATGGTGAGAGAGTTAACTTTTTAAAGGGCTCGGATTGAATGAAAAAAATTCATGTGGCATAAGAGAATCCATCCAAGATTATAAAGCACATAGGGAGCCCATGGAGCTGCTAGCTTGAAAGCAAAATAAATGACCCACAATGAAGCCAAGGCTAGAAAGATCCATAAAATATCAATGATGCAAATTTAATCAAACCTCAAGATTGTATGCGAAGGTGACATGTGTCCAAAAATGATAAATGGTCACATTTCAAAAATTAATGAGTATTATGACATGGTAATGCCACATATGAAAAAAAAGTCATATTCAAATATCTTGTGGACCCAAGAGGGTAAAGGTATAAATGTGTAATCTAAGTAAAATCTAAGTCATGAAGCTTATAGTTTGAACTCAATTACCACCATTAAAGCTCTGGGTAAACCTCCAAAAAACCTTGGAGTGTATAAATTGTCCCAATTATCTTTGGATTCACTATAATTGATCCAAGAAGGTTGAATTATTGTTTGAAATTAGATAATTCAATCAATATTATAACAATGGAGACCGATAATCATGTTTCAAAGGAAGATGTTGAGTTATATTTGATAATAGATGTTGAAGGTCAAGTGTTCAAGGACACTAAGTTTTTTGCCACTACTTGAAACATAGGGGACAATAATTGGTAAAAATTATTATAGATAATCAAAAACTAACTAGCCATTACCAAGGAAGAAGAGAATAATCTCTTGGCAAAGAGGCTATACGATGACATTGTAGAAATCCAAATGACTGGTCTACATTATGTAGTTACAAAACTAGAGGTACTACATTGCATTGATATTCTAGGTCTAATTTTTAAATAAGTTTAGATACACATAGGCATGTTAATTAATGAACACAATCAAATGAAAGTGGCTTACATTTATAATATTATATTTGAGTCCTATTATAAGATGCCCAAACCACAAATTAACTCAACCTATATCAATTCCTTAGCTAAAGAGCATAATTTAATGGACACCTTGGCTATATGGTTAGACTTTGGCAATCAATTCTTTTTAGAATTTAATAAGAATATCCTTATCAATTAGTATAGGAAAGGAGTTAGATTGATAATGATAATATTGAACAAGTTATGTGGGAGTGAAACCATAACATATGTAGATCTTTTGTGGGTGCCCATAGTCTACTTCATTATTGAAAAATTGATTGTTCTCCCATTGGATGAGATAATTAGCATCTCTTTGAGTAGGAAAATATATGCATATAGGCATAAGAATAAAACTCAACTCTACATGATGTCCTACCTCTTAAATGCCCTTTGTGAAACCACAAAGATTCCCAATCAAAAGGAATTGTCCCTAAATGGAACCCAGACTATCTCTTAGTGTTATTCCAAGCTAAACATCTTCAAATATATATATGAAATTTAATTTATATATGATTGTGTCTACCCAACATTGAGTGAGGATATTATTATAATTCTCAAGGAGAGAGTTATCCCTCTAATCAAGAAATCTATTAAAGAAATGGGGGATATCTAGTTGTATCTAGTTTATATAGTCATAAAGATTGAGGGGAATCAAAATTCTCCTCTCAAGCTACCTATCCATCTTCTTGATAAGTTAGCTAAGCAATACGTTGCATACCATCTATTCCATGGCATAAATGGCCTTTTTAATACCAAAAGAAACTATTGGAAAGACCATATTTATATAGTGGGATCACATTGAGGCAACATAAAATCATATATAATCTTTCAATCTAAAAATATATAAACTCAGATAATGGGACCCTTATGGAAGGGTTAAGGAGCATTTGAAAATAAGAGAGTTTCTAAATATGCCCTATGAATATCAGCCTTGGTCCTTTGATCCTATATACACCGAGGAATTTACTTACCTTGAAGTCACTAGAAGGTTGAAGTAACACAACTTAAAACCTAGTTCTATACTAGAGAGAAACCAAAAGGTGGATGATAGATGGCAATTGGGCCCTAGGAAATATCATATGATTAGTAGTGGATCTTCTAGATCCTAATGAGTTAGTACATAAATAGAACAAAATCCTAAAGAGTATAGGCCTAAGGAGAAAAGGCCAAATAATTTTTCTTCTTGTTCATCAATCCTTGAATCATATAAGGTAGTATAGAATGAATTACATTAAGAAGAAGTGCATATGATAGTTATAGATCCTTGATATTCTATTGAGGATGTATTAAAGATTATATCTATGACATACACATATTGAGATGAAGAGGAAGCAAGTGTTGAAGAGGCTAAAGAGGAGAAAGGGAAAGAAAAGGTATTGTACTTGGTTCTTATTGATACTCTAGAAATTAAATCTAATAAAATCATTATATCAAAGGCTAAGATACCAAAAGTGACACCACCTATTAAAGAGGTCAATTTAATTAGTGAAAAGAATTTATTATATGGACCAACAATTCTAGAATGGTTCATGTATGAACCAAGGTTGTAGAGAGTGCCTATTATGCATCATCCTTGAGCTATGGTGAAGGTCCCCACATCCTATCTAGATCAAGAAATGAAACCATGGATCATTTATCTATAGGAAGAGGAGGAAAGAAGACTAACTACACTAAGTGATTTATTAGCTCAGTCAGAAATGGAGGTCTCTATCCCACATGTGACCCAATTTATAGTTGGAGTCAAGCATGATATAGAGATTGCCAATTTACAAAGGGTGACTAAAAATAAGGACATCCAAGGTGATGAGGAGATGACATATCAAAGGGTATAAAATTTGATATATTTGGCTCAAAAGGAAGGATAAAAGCCTGGTGAAGATCCTATTTTTGAGGATAATTCCCTAAAATTAGCACAATCACATTTAGAATAGTTACAAGCTACAATCAAAGGCTTCAATCAACAAAAGAAAAACTTATAAGAATAATCTATCTTTTTAGCACTAGGAAACATGGTCAACTAGTTTGAAGCGACCATGAATGATCTATTCATATCCTTGAAGGCAATAAATTCCAAACAAGAGTTAGTGAACAAACATGGTACTTTGGCTACAAGCCAAGTTAACCAATGGTAGAGTTCAAGAAACAAGGTAAAATATTTGATCAAAATTTTGATATAAGTTCAAATTCCTAATTTCAAAACAATCATCTTGGCCCATATAAATATGGCCATGGTAATATTGGTACATAAGATCAAATCTTTAATCAAATGGTTTAGGGAAATGGGAGATCTTTCTAATGATCTCAAATAGTTAGAAAATAGGACAACGCATATATTGGGTAACCTAATCAAGGATCCTACTTCACTTATCCCCATTGGATTGATCACTATTGAGGAGTTCAAACATAAAGATACTCAATTTATGAAAGAGTTAAAGAACCAAAGCATAGGAAAAATAGGGACAAATAACAAGAGAATCATAGACATGACTTTATTAGCTGGAGAGAAGATTGGAGATGAAAATAACATCAAGGAAGATTTAGAGAGGGCTAAAAAATATCTCAAGGGCCTGATAGATCATGAAAGGGATCTTTACATGGAGCAAATTTTTGAACTCAAGCTAATTTATGGACAACATGATGAAGCAGTGAAGATCCTATAGTAGAGGAAAAATATTGCACAGTAAAAGAGTCTCACAGTCAAATTTATTGAATTAGGAATATTCTCTTTTATAGAAACATGTATATTTTAAAAAAGGAATATTCATTTTTATAAATACATTTGTAACTTTGTAAATTTCATTACTTATAATTCAATCCTTTTAGAAAGTATCTATTTTCTAGAATAATGTAGAAGGACAACTATCTTAAACACTTGTACAATTATCATTTGACATGATTGACCAACATACCCCCTTGGTATTCTATAAAAAGGGTATAGTCATTTTTAAAGAGGGGAGATTTTTTGAGAAAAACATTGTGTAAACATTGAGAAATTAATACAAGAAAATAATTTTGTAAATATTTTCCATTGTTTGTTTGTGTGTTTGCTATTATGACTACTCTCTAAACTATCTATTTAGATGTTCAGATTTAAAAGGTTTTCATTAATTTTCAATGTGCATATATGAATGCAGAGTTGTTAATTTGTGTTTATGTTAGGTTAATTAAAATATCTTAGGTTGATTTCATTTCCCTTACTTCTCTTGTAGATGTGTGAATGTAATTTTATTGTGAAGTAAAATTTTAAATTGAATATGATTTCTTATTTGCATTGTTCCACCTCTCCCTCAGACATTTGCCTAGTACATGGTAGGATATATTCTTTAGTTATTTCATGTCATGTATTGGTTTGAATATATGTCTTAATGAAATCTAAAATTTATCATAATGTCTAGACTAAAAATCAAAATACCTTCTTTCTACCATACCCTTACTTTTGCCTATGTTTTGATTAGTTCACATTATTTTATCTTTCATTATGAATGTACATGCTAGACTAGACTTTAGATCTTAGTTTTTTATCATTGTTCACTATACTTAGCTCAGATTATCTTCATGTTCATAGGTTAGCTTTTAGACCAAGGCTTCCCCTTAATAACTAGTTATATTATCATTTTGTAAAACAACTATATTGATCTCCCACTAATCCATAAAAGATAATAGGATTATCATAACCATCTACTCATGAAATGGGTTATTTGAATCCAAAAATGAGAAGAGTGTTTTTCAACACTCTATAAACCCTTTGATACACTTTCAAGCATCAACATGCATGTTTTACTAGTGCTAGAAAGAGGGCTTAGCTAAATCTTTACTAATTTGAAGTATCTTTGCTAATTTTGGTGAATTTTGTTTAAAGATCAATTAATCCTTTGCATGTTTGTATTTATTTTAGCCCAATTATGTAAAAATCATTGATATTCATGGTTTCATACTAGCATTGAAGCTTTTTTAGTTAAAGATAGATATTCTTTGAATATTTATGACAAATTGTGGTAAATATAGCTTAAGTTTTATGAATCTAACAAGTTTGATGTTAGTGATAACAATTTTGTTCAAATATTGATTGATTCTTTACAAATTTAGGTTTATTTGAACTTAGAAGTGTAAATATCATTCATAATCACAAGATTAGATACATATTTGAGATAATTAAGTTAAATATAGTTGTCCTTTAGCATTAATTGTATGAATTTGTGCAAAATATACGTAACATGTAATTCTGATCATTTTTCTTTGTAATGATAAGGTTTGCACATTGTATTTTAAACAAGATTCAAATCTCATAAACTAAAATTCCCACGGATTAGGACTAGGTCACATTTAGATACAAGAGTTACTCTTCTTTAATTTAAATTTCACAAGAGAGCAAGAACAAATATAGGTAAGCATAGAGTTTCAAAGTACCAACCTACTTCACTAGTACATGATACTCCTACATTCAACCCTTATCAAGGTATGGCCTAGTTAGGACGATCTTATATCAACATGTTAGTATAGTACATGATTTACCTTAAAATCTTGAGAATTATTTGCCTTATTTTAGTCCTTATGGTGTTTTGACTATGGAAGAACATATTAAGATCTTCAAGGTTGATTTAAGATTTTTCAATGTGGTTCATTAAAATGTTTCTTGTAGACTATTTCCATTTATTTTTAGAGATGCAACATATGAATGGTTTCTTAACCTTCCTAAGAAATTCATTTTTAGTTAGAACAATCTCAATGATTATTTCATTGATTAATTTGGTAAGATCATTAGTCCATGTTTCCTTTATCAATAATTCACCACAATTAAAATAGATTCAAATGAAACCATAAGAGCTTTTAATGCTAGATTCTATAATATATATATATATATAGTAGAATCATAACTCCTTATATAATTGATGTAGCCTTAGCTTTATATATCTATAAATATGTTGTAGACCCCATGACTTTTGTGTTTCTTAAAAGGTCTACAAATGTCATTGACACATTAGCCTTGGCCTATGTTAAATTTATGTTAATTAATGACCAGATACAACCCTAGGGTCAAATGTCATATGATATTCCAATTTGTTAATCCAAATTTTCCTATGTTGAATTTCATTCCCAATTCCAATCAAAACAATCATATTATAAACCAAATCCTAGTCCTAAACCAATTACCCTTGAGTCATGTTCATCCTAGTCAAAACATAAGATTCTTGAACAATGTTGTAAATGGATCTCATCCATAATATCAAAGAGATTTGGTACCAAAAACCGGTACTAGTAACACTTAAGTTCATAATTCTAAGGCACTAAAGAATGATAATGACTCCATCCTCAAAATTGTTCAAAAATTGAGCACCGAATTTATTCATCTACAAAATCAATTAAGTAATACTAGGGAAACTTCTAACAAGAAATTCTCTTATGAAAGGTTCAATAGACCTTCAAAAACATTTTAAAATAATAATAATAATAATGAGTCATCTATGAATAATAACATACCTAAAATAAACTTGTGTGATGTAGCTTTGGCTAATTATTATAGAGTTCATACCACTTCAAAGCATGGTGAACTGGATTACATTGAATTATGTAATGATTTTTAAGATTTTTAAGAAGAATTAGATACTTTTGAAGTTATATCTAAATAAATATAATGTTTCATGTACATTTTTTTCCTCAATTTCATCTAAGTCTAATGACACAAATCTTATGGTGGATACATTTGATTTTCCATTCCAAGATGAGAATGAGCCTGAAGATAATCTTTCAACAATATCTAAATAAGACTTATCCTCTAAGGAATAGAGAGGAAAATAAACCTTTGACAAGTTCAACTCTACCAAATAATGTTGATACTCCTCCTAACCCTAAAAGTGGCAATAATCATGAACCTCTAAAGGGAAGTACTTCTAGAAACAATGCTAATGCATCAATTTCTTCTTCTAGGGGTGGATACAAAATAGTTGAGATGTGAAAAAGATCAAATATTACATTAATTTACATGAGTTTACTCAAATCACTGAACAAAGAGACTTATTAGAATCTCTAAGCAAGAATCTTATAAAGTCACAAAAGGCTACAAATGCTAATTTTTTAATGTACAAGAATAAATTAGAGGCTCGACATTTCTTATTGATAATTAGAGATTTTGGTAAAAACTTACATAATTGTTTGTTATATTCAGGTGCTTCTACTAATATCCTACCAGTAGGTATTTATGAATAACTTGGTTTAAATCTAATTAAGTTTGATATAGTAGTTACTCAATTAGACAAATCAAGAGTCAAAGTAATTGGATAATTGTTGAATGTTCATATTTAACTTTCTTCTAAGCTAAGGATACAAAAATTCATATACATTTAAGTGGTGGACATTCTAGATGCATATGGGATGCTACTCGGTAGATATTGGAAAAAGGCCTTGAATGGTTACATGCCAACTGATTATTCTCATATGTGGATACCCTAGAGACTATTTCCCAATAAATTTAAAATAGAGAGGGATCCCAAGATGAAACACATGATTATTGAGTACAATGCTAAAAATGAAAAGGTTAACATGGTCAATTATGATTTAGGATTTTACACTTTTGATACTCATAAGGTATGTGACTCTATAAATTCTCATGCTATGCTTCGACTATGGAAATTATATTTTGATGGTTATAGATGTAACTTTAGATCAGGAGTAGGTACTGATTTAATCAATCCCATTGGGAAAGAGTATAATGGTTCCTTCAGACTTTAGTTTCCTTACACTAATAATTTGATTGAGTATGAATCACTTATTTTAGGATTACAATTTACTATCAAACATAAGGTCAAAGAACTTATATTTTTTGGTGATTCTAAACTAGTAGTTAATCAAGTTAGAAGCAAATATCAATAGAAATTGTCATATATTAAGAAATATAAGTTTAGAGTATGGGATTTGATTGAGTCATTTGATGCTTTTAACATTGTGTCAATTCTTAGAGAAGAGAACCAAGTTGTTGATGAACTAGCTTTAGTTAAACCAATATTATGCCCAATAAAGAAACATATTAGGGATATTTAGCATTGAATTGATTCCATATCCCTTAGTCCTTGACAATGTTAACCATTTTGTAGGTATTTAGTGATGATCAAAAGATCATAGATCTCATCAATAACTTAAGAACATTTGACTCCCACATCATATATGAGGTCAATGAAAATACTCTTGATGATGATAATGTTGATGACAAGATTATTCACTTGAATTAAAACAATATTTCCAAAGGCATGATTACCTTAGAGAGATTGTTTCACAAAGACAAACTAGCTGAAATTATCAAGATTCCCAAGGTGAGTGGGAAAGATTACAATGTAGTTGATTTAGGAACACAAGGTCAACCCCAACTAGTGAATCATATTGCAACTTGTACAATCATAGAATATAAAATAAATAATGATTTTTTGATAAAATATAAAGATGTTATAGCATGGTCCTATGAAGAATTATAGATCTTTGAATTTAGAGTCATTACTCATACCATACCATTGAAAGATGCTTGTAAACCTTTTAGGCAGAAACAAAGACTAGTTAACGTTATTCTAGAACCATTAATATACAAAAAGGTCAAGAAGTTAATTGATGAAAAAATAGTTATTTCCATTAGACATTCTACTTAGGTGGCCAATTTAGTGCTAGTTGGGAATAAAAATGGATAAATTAGATTGTGTATAGAATTTAGGATTTTGAATAGATCATCTAAAAAAGATAATTATCCTTTACCTTCTCTTGACCAAGTTACTAAAATTTTTAGTGGTTTTGCTATGATGTATTTTTATATGGGTTTTTAGGGTATAATAAAGTGCTTTTTAATAAAGAAAATAGAATAAAAATTGCATTTACAACTAAGTGGGGCACTTTTGCCTATAAAAGGATGCCCTTTAGACTAATCAATGTAGGATAAACTTTTTAAGGAGCTATGGAACATGCTTTATAAGTTCTCATAGGTAAGTTAACTATTATATACATGGATTATTTGAATATGTTTTCTAAAAATAGGGAAGATCACATCATGCACTTACAACAAGTATTTGAACATTGTAGAAGGTGTGAAATATATCTCAATCCCAAGAAGATTATTTTCTATATTACTGAAGGGAAGTTATTAAGACATGTTATAACCAAGGATGGGATTTCTATATATCCTAATAGATTTAATGCCATATCCAAAATATAATCCCCTGCCAGTAGAAAATAATTAAATTCTTTCATTTGGAAAATCAATTTTGTGAGAAAGTTCATTTTTGGTTTTGAAAATATTGTGAAGTTATTAACTGACATGTTGAAGAAAGATGCCAAAGTCATATGGAATAAAGAGACAAGAAAAGCTTTCAAGGACATTAAAAAAGAAATTGGATAGGCATTGGTGTTGATAAGTCTTGATTTCACTAAATATTTATATCTTTATTCCTTTGCTTTTGACCATATAATAGCTCTTGTTCTAACTTAGAAAATAGATAAATGTGATGATCCTATTGCATTTATGAGCAATAATTTTAATAATGTTGAGTTAAACTAATCTCTAATTGACAAATAAACATTTGATTTGGTTAAGTCATTTAATAAGTTTAGACACTATATTCTTAAGAATAAAGTGTATGCAATATTATCAAACCCTACCATTAATCTTATGCTTAGTCAATGTGAACTAGGAGAGAGAAGAGTTAAGTGGACGTCTATAATTTAAGAGTATGATCTTGAAATGAAAAGTACCAAGTTGGTAAGATTTCAAGGATTGATTTAATTAATTTCTAACACCAATCCTAAGTTAAGTGTCATGTAGGTGGATCAACAATAGTTTCAGCCCAATGATTGGTATGATTCAATTGTGCATTTGTTAATCAATGGTTCTTATACTATAGGATTGAGTAGGGAGAAAATAATATATTTGAGGCTCAAGGAAACACATTTATTGATCAAAGATGGAGTGATATATATAAATAACTATGAAGGTATACACTTAAGATGTGTTTCCAAGAAGAATCAACTGAGATCTTGAGTAATTTTCATGAAAATCTTAGAGGTGGACACCCTTATGGAAAGATAAAAACTCATAAGATCATGAGGGAGGGTTAATATTGGCCTAATATCTTTAAGGAATGATAATAAACATGTAAGAGAGTGTCATAAATGTCAGGTTTTCAACACTAAAGAATCAAAGGCAATAATTCCATTGAGGCCAGTTATGATGAATAAACCTTTTACTTAGTGGGGATTAGATTTTATGGGGGTGATCAACCCCAATTATTTAGATCAACATAAATATGTGCTCACTGCTACTTATTATTTCATAATATGGATAAAATTAGCGACAACTAAGTAATGTATAACTGAAGATGTGATCATTTCTTGGAAGAGAACAAATGCACAAGATTTGACACCCTAATATATCTAGTTTGTGATAATGGATTAGCATTTATATCCATTGAAATTACTAAGTGGACTTATGATAAAAACATAATTCTCAAGTTCTCATCAAATCATTACCCTCAAGGTAATGGAGTTTCAAATTCATCTAATAAGAACTTGATGAAGTCTATTAAAATGTCTATAGCTAATAAACTAAGAATATGACATAAACTAATCAAATATAATTTTTGGAAAGATAGGACTAGAGTGAAGCAAGATCTTAAGGCATCACCATTCCTTTTATTATATGGTCAAGAGACAATATTCCCCATTACACGCAAGTTTCCAACATATAGGTTCATGCAAGAGTACATGGAATAAGATCAAGAATTTTCAAATTCAAGGCTGTTAGACATCATATAAATGGAATATGCAAAAGAGAAAGATTTTACCAACTTCAACAGGAATCAAATCACAATCAAGAGATGATTTAAAAATAATTCAAATATTAAGGTGTTTAAACAAGGAGACCTAGTTCTTCTTTGGTACAAATCATCTAAACCAAAAGGAAATCATGGGAAATTCACTCCTTTATGGATTGGCCTATATCAGATTATTGAGACATTGGGAGATAACACCTTCATTGGGAGATAACACCTTTAAGCTCAAAGACTTGTAGGGAGTAGAGTTTATATTTCCAACTAATGGGAAATACCTCAAGCACTAGTTCTTTATTGTCCCACCACAAGTCTTCATGGAGTGATTTGTAAGACTAGTTAGAATTAGTATAGGTAGGCTTTGCTTTGTTTCCTTTCTTATTCTTTTTTGTGCATAATATTTGTATATATTTATTTGATTTTCATTTGCTTATTTAGTGTGTTTGCTTTCTATGCCTTTTTCCTTACTTTCAATAAGACTTATAGGTAATCTTTAGCTTAAAATTCATATAATTTATCAAAAGGAACTTCACAAGTTAGGAATGTAGGTGTGACTCTTGAACAATGGTTGATCATGGAATTTGACTGTTTGAACCTTATATTATAGTTTTGATAAATTGGTAAGGACCAATGAGTAGGTTAATTATTCTTTAAAATATTAAACTTTGTTATGATATAATTTTTATTCTAATAAGGATTGCGTATGTAGGATGAAATTTTGAATTATTACGACAAAGTAATGTTAGTACTTAAAGAACATTATTACCTAGGATGAAGTTTATAACCAAGGATGATTGTATGAAGATCAAACATTTGACCAGATCCTAAAACATGGCTAATTATAGTTCCCAACATTTGTTGGAAAGAAAAATATATTTGAAAAATACAAAAATAAGATTAGTATTATAAAATTCAAAATATTTTTGAGAAAAGGTGATTCTGGTAACCTCCACTAGGGCTATGGATGCCTAGATGGTATTTTAAAAAGGCCTAGAGTGGATCCAAATGCATCTCTCTCAGGGATATAGATGTGTGGATTGCAGAAAAGCAATGCCCAAACCTTCCCTAGTATAAAAGCATGATTCTTAAAGGATATTTAAATGTGTTATAAGTTAATGTTAACGATTAAGTTCATGAAATCTAGAAGTTATCCTCTAAATCCCATCGTAATCAGTAAGTGGAATCAAAGCACACACACAAAATTATTGAGTTTTGATGTTTTATCTTAATTTTATATGTGTAAGACTTGTTTTAATTATGAATTGATCTTAATAATGGTACTTGATCAAGTGGAATAAGTATCTTGGTTATTATTTTGAACCAGGAGTATCTGCATTATAATATATTGTTGTGTTTCCCTTAGAATTCACCATTTATTAAGTTCAACATACACCCATTTCTAAAAATTGAGGATCCTTGTTTCAAATTTTCCAAATTTGTACCATGAATTGAAAATTCCTCTTGATCAGAGTTCTTTATTTAAATATCATCCACACTTGATTCTCATTTATCTTAATTGACATGTTAGCATAATCTTCATTTTACTTTTTCTAATATTGCTAACATTTTACTCTTGTGTTTCCATGTTGAAGGTTTAATGGAGTTTCAATTGTGAGAATAGTGTTTAAGGTTTTATGCCTAAATAATAATTTGACCACTTTTACTAATCCTTAATCTTTGATTGATTAATTAAATTCATGTTTGAATATCCAAAAAACCTTAGTCTAATATGTTTTAGCCTAAGTCCTTTTGAAATATATTCAAATTTACATAAGATCAAATTTATGTGAGAACATTTTATTATGTCTTAAACTTAGTTTAAATTTTATCCTAAGTCTTAATAATGTCTATTAACATGACTAAAACCTTAGTAAAATTTTTTACCCTAAGTCTCTATATTCCCAAACCCTAACCTAGTCTATTTTATTATTCACAAGGACTAATTAAATGTGGGAGTATTTTTATTATGTTTTTAACTTATTTTAAAATTTTATCCTAAAGTTATAATCATGTTTATTAACATGGCCAAAACCTTATTTTAAAACTTTATCCTAACTTCTCTTTATATTCCCTATCTCTTAGTTTATTTTCATTTCTCATAGGAATGAATTAATGTAAAGGTGCCAAGTGTCAAGATCTTGGAAGCTCAAATGAAATATTAACAGTGAGCAGATGATAGCCCAAGTCAAAATGTCAAAATTTTCTAATATCAACACAAGTGTGACAAGTGTCCCAATCTCAGAGGCATCTCAAAGATCTAATGGGAAGTGAAGAGTCAATAAGTTAAGGAGGCTAAGAAGGAATGTGAGAGTGATAAGTGTCATGAGAGCATTCAACCTATTTTAAAGGCAAGAAAGATCAATGGTACAAATTTGATCTTGGATCTAGCCGATCAATAATGTAAATGAAGTTAGACTTTTCAAAGAACCCAGAGTGAATGCAATAATAACACATGTCATAATCATGATAAACTAAATAAATATTGACCAATGGCATTAAATCCCTTAGATTGAAATCAATGGAAAGTGAATATTTCAACTTTTCAAAGGGCCCAAATTGAATGAGAAGATTATATGTGGTGTAAGATCATCCAACTAAGCTTCTAAATCACACATAGAGTCCACATAACTACCAAGTGGTAAAATATTGAGAGATTGAAATGAAAATTAATAGCCCATAGTGAAGCCAAGGCTAAGAGACTCCATAAAAGATCAATGATATGAATTTAATCAAGCCTCAGGATTATAGGTAAAGGTGACACATGTCCAAAAATGATAAATGATCACATTTTAAAATTTATTGAGCAGTATGACATAGTCATCCCACATATGCAAAACATGCCATATTCAAAGATCTTATGGCCCCAAGAGGGAAAATGTATAAATATGCAATCTAAGGAAAATCTAAGTCAAAAATCTTATAGTTTAATTTTTATTACCTCCATTGAAGCTCTATGTAAACCTATGAAAAACCCTGGAGTTTATGAATTACCCCAATTGTCTCTAGATTCATTATAATATAGCTAAGAAGGTTTAATTATTTTTTGCAATTAGATAATTCAATCAATATTGTGATAATAGTCACCCACAAGCATGTTTCAAAGGAATATGTTGAGATATATTTGACAAATAGATGTTGAGGGTTGAGTGTTCAAGGACATCAATTTTATTTCCATTACTTTGAACACAAGAGACAATAATTGGTAAAAATTGTTCTCGATAATTAAAAACAAACTAGCCATTACCAGGGAAGAAGAGAAGAATCTCTTGGTAAAGAGGCTATATGATGATATTGTAAAAATCTTAATGACTGGTCTATAATATAAAGCTATAAAACCAGAGGTACTCCATTTCATTTATATTCTAGGTATAATTTTAAAAAAAATTAAGATAGACAAGGGCATGTTAATTAATAAACATAATCATAAGAAAGTGGCTTACATTTTTTATATTGCATTTTAGTCCTATTACAAGATGCCCAAACCCCAAATTAACCTATCCTCTATCAATTCCTTGGCCAAAGAGCACAATTTAATGGACACCATAGCTATGTTGCTAGACTTTGGAAATAAATTCTCTTTGAACCTTAATAAGAACATCCCTAACAATCAGTTTAGGCTAGAGGTTAAGATGATAATGATAATTTTGAAAAATTTATGTGGGAGTGAAACCACATTCATATGTAGATCCTTTGTGGGTGCCCATGGTCTACTTCATTATTTAAAAAGTTATTATTCCCTCACTAGGTGAGATAATTAACATCTCTTGGAGCAAAGAAATATATACAATTAGGAATAATAAAAAAACTCAATTTTATATGATGTCCTACTTTTTACATTTCCTTTGTGTAACCAAAAAGATTTTCAATCAAAGGAATGGTCCCCAAATGGAGCACAAACTATCTCTTAGTATTATTCCAAGTTTCACATTTTCAAATATAGAGATCACATTCAATTTATATGTGATTGTGTCTATCAATCATTGAGTGAGGCTATAACTATAATTCTCATGGAAAGAGTTATCCCTCTAATCAAGAAATATATTGAAGTAATGGAGGATATCTAGTTATATCTAGATTGTATAGTCATAAGGATTAAGGGGACACAAAATTATCCTCTCAAGCTACTTGTCCATGTTCCTAATAAGTTATCTAAGTAAGAGGTTTCATACCATCTATTCCATGGAATATATGGCCTTTTTAATACCAAAAGAAAGGGACTTATCCATAGACTCCCTATAACTATTAACAAGATGATATTCAGATAGTGGGATCACATTAAGGTAACATCAAAGCATATATCATCTTTCAATCTACAAATAGATGAGCTCAAACAATGGGACCCTTATGTAAGGGTTAAGGAGCATTTAAAAATCAAAGGGATTCTAAATGTACCCTATGAACATGAGCTTGGTGACTTTGATTCTATATACACCAAGGCATCTACTTCACTTGAAGTTACTAGAAGGTTGAAGGAACACAACCTAAAACTTGAGTCTATAATGGAGATAAAGCAAAATGTGGATGATAGATGGAAAATGGGACCTAAGTAATATCATTTGATTAGGAGTGGATCTTCTAGATCCCCATCAATCAGTATATAAATAAAACAAAAGCCTAAAGAGGATAGGCCTAGGGAGAAAATTCTAGATGAGATTACTTCTAGTTCATCAGTCCCTATAATATCTAAGGAAACATAGCATGAATTACATCATGAAGAAGTGTATATGATAGCTATATATCTTAAAGAGTATATTGAGAATATATGAAAGATGCTATCTAGGATATACACAATTTGAGATGAAGAAGAAGCAAGTGTTGACAAGGATAAAGAGGAAAAGGGAAAGAAAATGTATTGTACTTGGTTCTTATTGATACTCCAAAAAATAAAGCTAAGACAACCATTATCTCAAAGGATAAGAGACCTAAAGTGACACCACCTTTGGAAGAGGTCAATTTATTTAGTGAAGAGAATTTATTAAATGGACCACCAAATATAGAATGGTTCATTTATGAACCAAGGTTGGAGAGAGTGCCTACTATTCATCGTCCTTGGCCTATGGTGAAGTACACCAACATCCCTCTAGAGTAATAAATGAAACCATGGATCATTGCTCTACAGGAAGAGGAGGCAAAAAGACTAGTTACACTAAGTGATTATATAACTTAGTCACAAATGGAGGTCCCTATCCCACATGTGACCCAATCTATAGTTAGATTCAAGTATGATCCATAGACTATGATTTTGAAAATGGTGATTGAGAAGAAGGTCATCCAAGGTGGTGAGGAGATGACTTATTAAAGTGTAGATATTTTGACATTTGACTCAAAAGGAAGGATAAAATCTTGGTAAATATCCTATTTTTGAGGAAGATGTACTATAATTAACACAAGAACATTTAGAATAGTTGAAATCTACCATCAAATGCTTGAAATAGTATAAGAAAACTTATAACAATAATAATATATCTTGTTAGTGCCAAGAGACATGGTCAACTAGTTTGAAGCCACCTTGAATGATTTATTCATCTCCTTAAAGGCAATAAAGTCTAAGAAAGACTTGGTGAATAAATAGGGTAATTTTTATGACATGTAATTGCACCCTTATGGGGGTGTTATTAAATCTCCTCCACTCCCAATCACAATATGGGAACAACCTTAGGATGTGGGTTTCCTATGATGAAGTTTAACTTATAAATAAGGTTAGCTTCCTTCTAATGACTCACCTAAACTAATTTTTTCACAAGGAAAAAGGTTATAGAGGGGGAAATGGATCCTAAAAAGGCTAAAAGGTGATACACCAAATTAAAATGAGGCTCTCATATGCTTAAAACCACATTAGATCTACATAAGATAATGATATCTTACACAACCCCAAAATATATCCAATTGAATAAGTATTTCATAGACTAGGTTCATGAAGAAATGAATGCAAACAAAGAGGAGTTCTAAGAGTCACTAAGATATTACATAAATGGTAGAAAGAATACTAATCTAAACCTGAAGATAGCTTGAAAGCATCTTAAATGATGTAAACAAGAAGGATAATGGATATGGAAGAATATCTTTCACAAGGCCATCATGCATGACTCACTAAACATTAATCCAAGGTAATAGATAGGTAAAGAAAATCCTTTATTACTTTAAGAGTTAGTTCTTACATATTTTTGATAGGTTTTCACCTTATCAAAATGATCATATCTTGAAATATCTCAAAGATTCCCTTGATACTCCTAAAAATGAGTATCCTTACAAATGGGAAAGAATGGTTGATATATAGAAAAGGGGAAGAGAGAATAAAGGGAGCACGTTAACCAAGAAAAATCAATGAGATACCAGTTTTAATGAATGATCCAATTAGTCTTCAAGTTTTTCTCATTGGATAAGAGATCCACTAGAAGGCAAAGGTCTATTTTGAATGGTGGTAAGTACCTACTTTGTTGAGGATATAGCCATGTCAATAGATGAGACATTTATTCATAACTATATTTATACCCCTACTCCATCTGAGCATAGGTCTTTATTATAGACTAAAAACTAATCTAATTTATTGGTTTTCATATAGATATGATATCAATGAAAACCCATAGGCTGTATAGTCCTATCTCAACAAGTATTAGTCCATATTTGATCTCTATTAGGCCTAAAAAGATCTATTTTTGCCTCTAAATCTTGTGGAAGATGAGGAATCATTATATGCACTGATCTATCTTAAAATTAATGATCAAAGTCATGAAATAATTATTCAACCCCAAAATATGGGCTCTATAAGTTCTAATCCTTGAATCAAAGGTTGATACCATGCTTTAATGGTGATGGAGCTTCATCATTAACCATCCTTACTGTATGACTACATCTCATTATTAAGGATTCTTGAATTTTCTCTAATGGCAACATATTCCCTTTTAAACATTGCTCTAGTTTGACTTAATGTCACATTTGTTCACCATTAATGTCTTTGGCTTTCAAATTTTGATATTAACCACCAATATTGATTTGGGCCTTCTCAAATTATGCCATCTATCAACTCTTCATTTGTTCTACAGGATCTTGATAACTCTTTAACCTCTTGTTCACTATAGATTTTCTTTGGTATAAATAAACATGAGCCCAAGATATTATTCTAGATTAACATGGTTGAGACACTTGGTAGCTTCTCATCGACTCCCAATATCCACTAACCTTTTGACTCAATGCTCATTGTTGATCTACTTTATATAATTAAACATGCACCATCAATTAGTTTGGGCATGTTATCTCTATTAGTTTTTATGCACTATTAGATCTCTTCACATGCACCAAATATCTTGATACTTGTTAGCTCTACATTCATGCTGACCTTTTGACTTAATGCTCACTTTTGATCTATGATGTATAATCAAATATGCACCATATATCTATTTGGACCCACTAACATCATATATTTCTTGATCACCATTAGATCTTTGTCATAGCTCCTGAGATTTAGACACTTATCAGCTCTACATTAAACCTAGGAATATTTTAATTTAAATGGCTATTTCATGAAGATTTAACTTGATGTCCTCATGAATGTCTTACTCTCCAAGTCTAACTTTGAATTTTTATATCTTGAGATATCAATCTCATCAAGACATGAATTTTGTAGAGCATGATCTTGGAATGAATAAATTCATGTTAATATAATATTTTAGCCCTAAGAGGCCTCCCAAATATATAAAATGGACAATTGAGCTGACCAGTCCATTTATACATGATGTGTGATGACATTTTGGCTTTTTTTTCTTGTGCAAGAACTTCCAAGGCTCAAAATGAGCTTTTAAGACCTATGAAACCTAATTTATGCTCCCTGGGTACCATGAAACAACATGAGAACCCATTGAATCCTTTCTTTAGTAATCTTAGACCTATTTCCAAGTCATTGTTTCTCAAAGATCAGGAAATTACACTTTAATCTTGCTTAAAGTGTTTCAAAATCTTTGTAAGCAATATGAGATCTTTATGCCACTCATTCCATCTAGAACTCTGATAAACTCATCCATTTATACAAAATATTTGTATGTAGGCCAAAATTGGCCAACATTACTTTGGCTACAATCCAATTTAACTAATGGTAGAGTTTAAGCAACAAGGTAAAAGATTTGATCAACAATTTGATAGAACATCAAATTCCTAATTTCAAAATAGTTAGCTTAGACCATATAAATATGGTTATGGAAATATTGGTAGATAATATCAAAGGTTTAAAAAAATGGTTTAGGGAAATGGGAGATATTTAGAATTATCTTAAATAGTTAGAAAGTAGGATGATGAATATATTAGGAAACCTATTCAAAGATCCTACTTCACTCAACCTCATTAGCTTCATCATTGATGAGGAGTTAAAACATAGAGCTACTCAATTTATGTAGGAGGTAAAGAACCAAAGCACAGGTAAAATAGGGGAAGATAACAAGAGAATCATGGACATGATTTTATCATTTGGAGACAATATTGGAGAATTAAATAATATCAAGGAATTTTTAGAAAGGGATGACAAAGATCTCAGGGGCTGAGTAGATCAAGAAAGGGATATTTTCATGGAGCCCATTATCAACCTCAATATAATTGATGGATAACATGATGAATTAGTGAATATATTAAGTAGAGGTAAAAGACTACAAAAAAAAAAAGGAGTCTCACCATAAAATTGATTGACGTAGGAATATTCTCTTGTATAGGAACATGTATATTTTAAAAAGGGATATTCTTTTTTGTAAAAACATGTGCAACTTTATAAATCACATTGATTATAGGTTAGTCCTTTTAGAAAGTGTCTATTTTATAAAATGTTGTATAAGGAAAGCTATTCTAAACACTAGTACAATTAACATTTGACATGATTGACTGACATACCTCCTTGGTCTTCTAGAAAAGGGGTATTGTCATTTATAAGGAGGGGGAGTTTTTCAGCAAAACTTTGTGTAAAATATGAGTAATTAATAGAAGAAATTAATTTTATAAATATTTTCCATTATTTATTTGTATGTTTGATATTATAGCTACTCTCTCAGCTATCTATTTGGATGTTTAGATTTGAATGGTTTTCATTGATTCTTGATGTGCATATATGAATGCAGAGTTGTTAACTTTTTCTTATATTGGGGTAGTTAAAATATCTTAGGTTCATTTCATTTCCCTTGGTTCACTTGTAGATGTGATAATGCAATTTGATTTTGAAGAAAATATTTAAATTGATTTTGATTTATTATTTGCATTATTCCACCTTTCCCATTAACATTTGCCTGATATATGTTAGGATCCATGATTTATCAATTTCATGTCATGTATTGGTTTAAATATATTTCTTGATGAAATTTAAACTTTGTCATAATGTTTGGACTAAAAATTAGAACACCTTCTTTCTACCCTACCCTTCTTTTTGCATGTTTTTTGATCAATTCACTTTAGTTTAGCTTTCATAGTGAATATACATGATAGATTAGACTTTAGATCTTAGGTTTTGATAATTTCTCATTATACTTAGCTCAGATTATCTTCATGTTCACAATTTATCTTTTAGACCAAGGTTACCCCCCAACAACTAGTTATATTATCATTTTGTGAAACACCTATATTGTTTTGCCACTATACCACCAAAGATAATAAGATTATCATAACCAAATACACATGCAATGGGTTATTTATATCCATAAATGATAAGAGAGTTTCTAAACACTCCACAAACCCTATGATACACTTTTAGGCATCAATAAGCTATTTATCACTCTCATATCTAAACTTAAAATTAGATGTCTCTTTTCATTCTAGGCCTTCAACGAGGCTTTCAAAGTGGTATTCTTACTCCTCTTAGTCATTTCATTCACATGTTTGGAAAAAAAAATCATCATGTTTACTTGGTTTATCATTCAAACAAATCTTATGCATATCCTTCTTGAGTTGTTTGCAAGGCAACCTCTTCTTCTCTCTCTCTCTCTTCTCTCATGGTTTGCATTTTCTTTCTCTTTACCAGTAGTTTGATTGGCCATTTGAGTGGAATATTATTCATGATCCATATAAGACATGGGATATCAATCTTTCTCACCTTCTCTATCATGATTTTCATCAAGTATATTTATTTCTTTATCTCATGCATATCTTTTTGGAAGTCTTTTTTTTTTGTTTTTTGCTTCTCAATTCTCTTTCCTTTTGCTTTCTCAGTTGGTCTTTTATGTTAGGAATCTACCTCATCATTATATTCTCTCAATAAAGTCTCTTTCACATTGATCCATTCATTATCCTATATTTCTCCTTGGATCCAATCTTTTGAGCATTCATTTTTTTCTCTTTTCTTGAGCTTTTTAAGCTCTCTATCTCTTCTCAAGCCTTATTTGGCTATCACTCTACCTTGAACAACTTTCATTCACCTATAATATTAGTTATAAAACTTTTAGTCAGCCTATAATAATAAATTAAATTAAATTGATAAAATATACAAACTAAAAATTAAAAAAATACATTCAAACTATACAAACTCCTCTAAGCACATAAAATCATGCATTCAAACTACTCAAACTCATTTACTCCTTGAAATATTTTTTATATAATCATTATATGGATTTGAATTATTGAATTATCACATATTCATTTATACCTTCCATAAAAATCTCACATGTATTTATAAATCTCGCATAAATCATTCTCTTGCATTCACCTCACACTAATTCTCACACTAGTCTTTAAGTCAACTTTCTTGGATTCATTGATTTGGAAATTTGGATCAAAACTATTTGTCAATTTCATTATTATATATATAGGTTAATTTCATATATAACATGTTTCATATATCTTATTTTACTAAAATTCTAATCCTTAAACCCTTTATTTACAACTCCTCTACCATATAATCGTCTCACTCTTTAGAACATGGTTTCTACTAGCCCTTTTTTGGGATATTTCCTTTAGTATGGACATGTAAAAATTCAAATTAATCAACCAAGGGTATTTTAGTATAATATATATCATAATCCTATCCTCTACAAATTTTTATGCCTCATTTCTTCTTTTAGTCCCCTTTTTCATTCACTATTTAGTCTTTGTTTAGGCCTATTAGGCCACTATGTATCCTTTCCACACAAAGTCGATGATAGTGGTAAATATTCATACCATATAAATATATAAATCCAAAAATACTTTATCAAAAAATATAAATAACTAATGACAAACTTTCATTAGGATATAGAATACAAATTTGTGCTCCCAAACCCTAGAATAGGGTTTTTTTTACAGTAAAAGTGACTTGAGAAGGTAAAATTGAGGATTTCACACTTGAAAAAGGGTTTAACATGAATGTGTTTATTGTTGACCATTTTGGTCCTATAGGCCAAAATCAGTCCCCTTCTTCCCTTGAATGTTCTGAGTAGTTGAATTTGGGTTACACAAGTCTTTCAGGAGAAGATGAACCGGTTCAAAGAATGAAGATGAACCAGGGCAAAAGAAAGTCCAAAGGCACTTTTCAAAGGGGAGCATATAAGCAAAAGGAAGTAATTATTTTAGACTTTTGTCTGAAGGAATACTTTAGAGAATATAAAAGACCATCCAAACAAGTAAGGTAGAGGAAGTACCCTTTGAAAGGGTCATTTTCAACATTCTTGATGGGCACCTACCCTTCGAGAAGGAACAAGAATGAATTTGAGACATTTTCGTAGCACCCAGGTGCCCTCAAATTTTCTTGAAGGGCACTTTTTTGAAGGTAGTCAAAGGAAAAGACAAGAACATAATTCCTTCAAACTTTTGTCTAAAGGAATTCCTTCAGATAAAAAGTCTGAAGAAATTTGAAAAGGATACGAGCAAAAAAGTTTGAAGGAAAAAAAGTAAAAAAGACTAAGGCACGACTAAGGTAAAGGAAAGAAAGTTTTCTTTTAGACTTTTGTTCGAAGGATTTCCTTTGAAAAAAAGTTTGAATAAATTTGAGAAAATGCTCTGAAGGAAAGGAAGCGAGTGAGACAATTCTTTCAGACATTTTGTCCATGGGAAAAATGGCCGAGATAAAAGCCTGACTGAAGAGAAAAGACTCAAGGAAATAATTAAAAAAAAAACAAATGATGAAATCCTTCAGACAAAATGTCTAAAAGATGTGACTATCAAAAGGAGCCCAAAGGACCCCTAAGGGTAGGTACCCTTATGGGGGATTCTCAGCCAAGATGAAGGGACACTTCTCCAAAGCCGAAGGGACACTTCCCCTTTGGGAATGAACTAAGAGAGAAAGAGACAAAAGCCAACAAAAGAAAAAACTAGGAAAAGAAGATGCTGGGAAAAGACAAAAGTTAAGAATGAACTTAGTTACCTGCTAATGAAACAGCCCAAGGAGCCAGCAAGGCTGAGAAGATAGCCCTCGAGGGCTGAAGGAGACAAAAAGAGACAAATCCAAGAAGAGACAAGGTGCAAAAATAGACAAAATGGCCTAAGTGGCAAAGGGGAGGCAATTTATTCCTACAGTTAGAATAGTGCTTGCCAAGTGGTCATCAAGGGGTGCAAATAGTGAATGGCATGCCCTATTTTCTCCACTTCACATTTATAAGTAGACAAACTACATGAATATCTAAAAGTAGTCTTGTTTTAGAAAAATAGGCACAACCCATGTTTTCAAATGCCTAAAGTCAATGCAAGAGCCGACACAACATTATCTATCAAGCGGCTTCCTCTTCCCAAGGCTTGGAATGCACATGGGCCACTTATAAAAAAGGGCACCAAATTCTTTTCCAAAAAGTGCTAAATTCTTTCCTCTTCTATATATATATTGTAAATTTCTCATTTGAGAACTCTCTCTTAGCTCTTAAGGCGAAACTCTACCCAAAAAACCTCTGGGCTTGTAAGGCATAACTCTGCCAGATTTTTTACCTTGAATCAAGAATTAGCATTTTTACCTCCATTTGAACTTGCACTCACGCATATGTCTATGTTTTCATTTTGTGTTAAGTCATTTTATTTTATTCTTTCACAAAATGATTCCAACATGTCTAGTGCATTGTGAGTTTCTTCTTTTGCAGGTGTGTTAGAAGTGTCTCCAACAGGAATATAGGCGCATGTGAAAAGGTTGCCATAGAGTGTCTTAGGAGACCTCTAGTAGTTATTCCTCCCTGTACCTCTAGAAGACCCCTATCTCACTAATTTAGAGGAGTTTCCCATACCAAATGAAGTGTATGTCAGATTATTCTTAGTGAAAAGCATATGTTTGAGCTAAGTAGATCAACTTTTTTGGTGTATCACCTTTTATTTTAGGTTTAGGTTCTATTTTTTCAGCATCCTTCTCCCTTTTCACCCCCCCATTGTTAGAAATAGGAAATCCAGGACCTCAGAGATACATCAAAGGGATTTAGACCTTATCTAGAGACTCTCCCCCTAGTTTTTCCATACCCATAGGCAAGAGGGGAGTTTCCATTGTCGCGTGTGGAAGGCAGGAGCTTAGCCTCCTATCAAGGGTACAATCCACTGCATCAACAGTTTTTGGCATGCCCAGTGGGACCAAATAGGAAAAGTTTTGTCCAAAGAGTTAAAGAATTTTGGTGTGTTCTTCAACCAACCAGTCTTTGAAGGTTTTTTCATCAACACCAATGGTGACTTTGAGTTGAATCAGCTGGTTAAGCAGTTTTGGTGCCTTCAAGAAATCTTATTTTTGTATGTATAATCCCATTGGTAAGAATCATGGACTTTGTTTTCCTTTGTATAACTTTGATCAAGCTCAAAATGTTCATGGAATCACCCCAAATAGCTCTCTTAGTGGCCCTTCAACAATAAGGGAAGTAGCAGTAGAGTTTGAGAAGTAGGTGGTGGAAACAGATAGATTAGATGAGCAGTATAAATATCAACAAGAGCTTATGTATAAAGAGGAGTGTTTATTTAGGCAAGCTCAAGCCTTGCAATCCATGAAGGAGGAGGTAGCAAAATGGAAGAGTCCATTCATTCAAGGTAGTCAATCTTGTGTACCCCATCCTATTCTAAAGAAAGCCCCCTCTTATGCACCAAATCCTTTCTATCAGATATCACTTGCTCACTCTAGCTCATCTGATTCATTAATCACTCCTACTTTTAACCCCATGCACCTAGCCTTTAAACATCAAAGGGCATTAGAGTAACCTCTCATGGAAATAAATCTTCTCAATACCTTAGATTACAAATCCTCCTTTGAAGGGAATACCATGAACCAGCTCATCTCTCTTAAAATAACTCTTCCTATACATCAGCAGACCCTTCCTAACCTTCCCCAACTTCCTCAGGTCTCTCATTATGATCTCTAGATTTAAAGTTGGAAGAGGGAAAATCATGAACCTGTTCAGGACCTTGAAGAAAACAAAGTTGTTCCCTATTCACAAAAGGAAAATTCCAATCTTAAGGTCATGAGTTAGAATCAAATAGTGCAATCTTGGGGTAGGAAGGAGGAGGAGAAAGGTTTTGCTCAAAGAAGATGAAGCTTCTCCTACTCATCATGATGATGATTGTAACCTCCAAGAAAGGCTCTTCCAAGATGATATAGATAGGTGAATTGTAGAGTTAGAGTCCAGAGTGAGACTCCTTAGCCAACATGTGATGGATGGTTTAGACCAAACAGTAGATTCCATGTCTGAACACACCCCATCTACACACCTCCAAGAGAGATATTAGACCACATTTTATATAGATGAACTGCTAGTCAAATGGAAAGAGGAGAATCATTCGATTCTAGCTCAAGGACTACCTCCTCTTCCACATGGTTTTAACCATCAGCCTTCCACTTCACCCCTTCTCAAGGAGGAACCTATTTTGTAGGAGGTGAGTGAGGAAGAAAAGATCCAATTTGCAGCTATCTAGGAGGCTATCACAAGCAAAAATGATGAATAAATCATCATGAATTCTCCTATTGAAGACATCATCAACAATGGAGAAGACACAGGGCATGCATACATGTAGATGTTCCAACAATACAAGGAGGAATGTAATCATGGTGAGCTCTCTCCTCCTTTGTTTGATGAACTTCCCTATTGCTTCAATGAGGAGGATGACCATGCCATGGAGCCTAAGTTGGAGGAGGATTAGAAGGATGTCTTTGAATAGTTGGAGACTCTGATCCTTGAGTAAGAAAAGGAGAGGCCTATCCATCTTGAAGACAGCTTTGAAGAAGAGAGATTTGAACAAAAAAATGATGTTCTATGGGATGAGCAATCAGTTTGTGCTTCCAGTTTAGACATCACAATAGTCACCCTTCTTCAAGAAAGCCATGAAGGAGTAGAGGATGAGTTTGATAGGGTCTTCAATGAAGTAGAAGGGAATGGGTCAAACCATGATGCACTACAAAGGGACTGTGCATATCAAAGGGCTTATGGTGATGAGCTAGTAGCCATTGAGTTATTGATGAAACATGCCAGCATGAAGAGCCAACATTAGAAAATCTTCCAAGAACAAGAAGAGTACATATATGTTGAGAGCATGTTTGAATCTGATCTACTCAGATGCAAGCCAATTGAGGTGGAAAGCAAGAGGAGCAGGTCACCAAATCTCCATTCCATTTAGCCACTTGTCTGGAATCATAAGTTTCATTACCAAGGAGACTTAGAAAATTTTCCCTTTGATCCAGTAGGGAGGAAAATATACCTTGTTAGCTGTACATAGTAGTTTGCTTTCAATTTTCTTTCCTATTTTCCAATGTGTAGTTTGCACAAGTAGTGTTTTTAGACTTGTGTGTGTTTTCCTTTGTGTGTGGGGTAAAAGCTTCATGATTGATTCTTGGATCTATCAGGTCTATTTTAAAAAAATTCAAGTTTCATTCTGACTTTGTGCCTAATGGATTTTAAGGCAACTAGTTTCTAAGCATAGCAAGCATGCTTCCCCTAGGAGTCACCAATTTGTTGACCATTTTGCTCCTATAGGCCAAAATCAGTCCCCTTCTTCCCTTGAATGTTCTGAGCAGTCAAATTTAGGTTGCACAAGTCTTTCAAGAGAAGATGAAACAATTCAAAGAATGAATATGAACCAGGGCAAAAGAAATTCCAAAGGCACTTTTCAAAGGGGAGCCTATAAGCAAAAGGAAGTAATTCTTTTAGAATTTTGTCTGAAGGAATACTTTAGAGAATCCAAAAGACCATCCAAACAAGTAAGGCAGAGGAAGTACCCTTTAGAAGGGTCATTTTCAACATTCTCGAAGGGCACCTACCCTTCAAGAAGGAACATGAATGAAATTGGGACATTTTCATAGCACTCGGGTGCCCTCCAATTTTATTGAAGGGCACCTTTTTGAAGGTAGTCAAAGGAAAAGACAAGGACATAATTCCTTCAGACAAAAAGTTTGAAGAAATTCAGAAAGGCTATAAGAAAAAAAGTCTAAAGGAAAACAAGTAAAAAAGACTAAGGCAAGACTAAGGTAAAGGTAAGAATGTTTTCTTTCAAACTTTTGTCTAAAAGAATTCCTTCAGACAAAAAGTCTGAAGAAATTTGAAGAAAAGGCTCCGAAGGAAAGGAAGTGAGTGAGACAATTCTTGCAGACATTTTGTCCACAAGAAAAATGGATGAGACAAAAGCTTGACCAAAGAGAAAAGACCTGAGGAAATAAGCAAAAAAAACAAAGGAAGAAATCCTTTAAACAAAATGTCTGAAGGATGTGACTATCAAAAGGAGATTGAATAACCTCGAAGGGTAGGTACCCTTATGGGGCACTCTCGGCCAAGATGAAGGGGACACTTCTCCAAAGTTAAAGTGACACTTCCCCTTTGGGAATGAACTAAGAGAGAAAGAGAAAAAAGCCAACAAAAGACAAAACCATGAAAAGATGACATTGGGAAAAGACAAAAGCTAAGAATGAACTCAGTGACCTACTAATGAAAGAGCCCAAAGAGCTAGCAAGGCTGAGAAGATAGCCCCTGAGGACTGAAAGAGCTAGAAATAGATAAAGCCAAGAAGAGATAAGGTGCAAAAATGGACAAAACAACCTTGGTGGCAAAGGGGAGGTGAGTTATTATTGCAGTTGGAAAAATGCATGTCAAGTGGTCATCAAGGGGCACAAATAGTGAACCATGCACCCTCTTTTCTCCACTTCACATTTATAAGCAGACAAAATGCATGAATATCTAAAAGGAGTAGTCTTGTTTGTAGAAAAAGAGGTGTAGACCATGTTTTCAAATGCCTAAAGTCAAAGCAAGAGCCAACACAACATTATCTATCAAGAATCTTCCTCTTCCCAAGGCTCAGAACGCACATGGGCCACTTGTAAAAAAGGGTACCAAAGTCTTTTCTAGAAAGTGCCAGAGTCTTTCCTCTTCTCTATATATATTGTAAATTTCTAATTTGAGAACCTATCTCTAAGCCCATTAGGCAAAACTCTGCCCAAAAAACATTTGGGCTTGTAAGGCAGAACTCTGTCAGATTTTTTACCTTGAATCAAGAATTAGCATTTTTACCTCCATTTCAACTTTCACTCACGCATATGTCTATGTTTTCATTTTATGTTAAGTAATTTTATTTTATGCTTTCATATAATGATTCTAGCATGTCTAGTGCATTATGAGTTTCTTCTTTTGCAGGTCTGTCAGAAGTGTCTCCAACAAGAATATAGGTGCATGTGAATAAGTTTCCATAGAGTGTCTTAGGACACCTCTAGTATTTATTCCTCCCTGTACCTCCAAAATACCCCTAGCTCACTAATGTAGAGGAGTTTCCCATACCAAATGAAGTGTATGCCAACTTCTTCTTGGTGAAAAGTGTATGTTTGAGCTAAATAGACCAAATTTTTTGGTGTATCACCTTTTATTTTAGGTTTAGGTTCTATTTTTTTAGCATCCTTCTCCCTTTTCACCCCCTGCATTGTTATTAGTAGGAAATATAGGACCTTAGAGATACATCAAAGGAAACTAGCCCTTATTTAGAGACTCTCCCCCAAGTTTTCCCATACCCACAGGAAAGAGGGGAGTTTCCATTGTTGCGTGTGGAAGGTAGGAGCTCATCCTCCTATCAAGGGTGAAATCCACTATGTCAACATTTATTTTTTGATATCTTCATCCTCATTACAGAACTTTAAAATGTATTTGTTTCCCCCTTCAAATTTATTAATGTTTTATAATAAAATTCTTTCTTGATTGTGTTGTAAAACCTAGAATAGCGTATATTGAGAGGGTTTCAAAAGATGTTTTACAGTACTATGATGGTCTTAAACCTCTATAATATGTTTTTTAATGATAAAAAAACTTCCTAAATATCTTATAATCCCTAAATTCCTCCTTTGATGTCTCTATTCAATTTTTCTTCACAAGAATCATGTTGACAATGTTACTCATCAAGTTTGTTAGACCTGTAGGGAGATGTCATGATGCCTTAGACTTATGAAAAGTTTGAAAAATCTTTGAGAGGAATACAAAACCATATACACACTCAATTAATACTTCAATTATAAATACCCATTTTTGCATACTCTATTTTATTCTTTTTACCAAACCTGGGTTGTTTATATGCAATTTCTTAACTATTTACTAATCTATGTCAGTTTAGTCATTAAGATATGTGTAAACCATTTAAGAGAACACAAATAATTACCATTTAATATAAACTTAAAAAAATCTTATAAGGTTCCAAACTCATCTTATATTATTACTCTTCCTATATTCAATTTATTCAATCAATCACCATTACATACTCAAACAATGCAAGGTCTGCTAATAGATTTATTTTTAAATAAAAAACTATGTATTCATATTCTTGGTGTTATTTTACATTATTATTTCAACTCCACCACTCTATTCTCTCATATATTTAGTGATTCAAAACACCAATCCACCACCTATTCAAAAAGTCTTCAAAATCTTATAACCAACTCCTAACTACCTATATAATTCCTTTTAGTATGTTACCTAACTATTAGCCTACTCACAAAAATGACTTACTATGTGAGTCATGTGAGTATATAGTCTCTTTATTTTAACTTAACCACCTAAAAAAACATGAGACTTCTTGACACAAAGTGTATATCTCTTACATTACACATGAAATTTGAAAATTCAAAGGATTGAATTTTGTGAGAAAGTTCATTTAAAAAATAATTAATTTTTTATAAAGTTATAACACCTAAAAATGACTCTTAGGAACTTATTCTAACCTTTTTTACCTCCTAAATACTTAAAAAATGAAAAATAGAACATTATTTACATTGGGTAGTGATGTTCCTACATTAATCAAGATCATAAAATTGACATAGCCCCAACATATATGTATGTTACCTAACACTCAAGATGATGACCACATGGAACTGATAGTAACCACATGATATTTATGATGATAATAGATTATAGACAACCATCATAGGACCAATATGGTGGCTAAATATCTATATTATAGCCGTAGGGCCTAGACAGAAAATAGAATTAGAAGGCATCCATAGGTTTTGAACAACATCCATCAGAGATAGATGGAAACCAAAAGGGTATGATGGCATCCAAATTTTCTAGATAATGTTGACTAGGAATCAATGATAACTAGATAGAATATATGGTTCCAATTGGGTATTTTCACCATCCATAGGGTCTATCCAGTGACTAAATAAATTGGATGGCATCCAGAGGGTTTAGACACCATCCTTAGGGTCCATATGACAAATATATAGACTAGATGATGTTCATAGGGTCTAGATGCCATCCAAAAGGTATGGATGATGATTAGATAGAATAAACAATATCCATAGGGTTTGTATGTCATTTATAGGGTCTATATGGTGACTAAATAGAATAGACACCATCCACAAGGTTTGGATATCATCCATAGAATTTGGACACTACCTAGAGGGTCTGGATGGCATCCATAGAGTTTAGATGGTGTCTACAAGATCTAGACAACATACATAGGTACTATTCAACACCCATATAGTCTAGACATCATTTATAGGTGTTTCATGTAAATTTTCATATTAATTTCTTGGGAAGAGAGAAAATAAACTTGATACGGGTGTGGCTGAAAAACTTGTTTAGTTATGCAGATGTTAAATCATAAGATTATGAATAGCTCCTATTTGGCTTGGGAAGAAGACTTATAGATAAAAAAAAGCACTAAAGTAAACTTATTTGTTACACAGATAGTTGGGTGGATTGCTTAGAAATACCTAGATCTCAAAAGGGAGAGCTTCCTTAGGGAATATCAATCCACATGTTTTAAACACTTAAATAGGTAAAAATAGAAATAAATTACTTGCATTAATTAAAGAAGATTATTATAACTAAAAACAAGAATGCTCACTAAGAAAATAGACTATAAATTATCAAATTATTGATAAAATAATTGACACTAATACTAAGGGGTCAGGGTATACTTCATAAAATCTGAAAGGGTCTATGAGTGGTCAAAATCATAGAAAATTGGATTTGATTGTGTGTAGGTAGGTGAAAATAGGTTGCTAATTTTGGTGCCATAGGTGACTATCAATGGTTGGGGTGACCATAAGTGATTATGCCTGACCATTAGTGATTGAGGTCTGATCATTAGTGCTTGACTATGAAATTATAGGTTTGACAAATAAGTGAATGAATAGATGCCATAGATGGATTTTGAGAGTTGGGCAAGTGCTAGGTTGATTAAAAAATGTAATTAAAACATGTGACTATTGATAAACAAGTGTGTCTCTTACTAGAAGTTTACTGGGTGGGTGGTTGATGAAGTTAGCCTATTAATGGAATCTGGCTTGATTCTAATAGAGTAACTATACTTGAGAGCTTAGTTGAGAGGTGAAAATAAGTTGGCTTCCAATAAGATGGCTGATAATGATTGATAATGTCGATGACATTGATTGACTTGATTGACCTATAAAATAAAACTCCTAAATGTTTGAGTTTCTAATAATTATTATAGATGGATTTAACCTACTAGGCCTCTTTCTCTTATAGGCTCAAGCAAGAGATGGAAGTGAAGGTATAACTATGCCATTTAAATATCATTCATCCATGCAAAGGATCACAACACAAATTAGGCTAGTTTATATTTAGGAAAGGGTCGATGAAGCTTTCATGCTCTTGGTAAAAAGGTGGATCCTGACCATCAATGGTCAAGGGTTCCTAAGGCTGATCATTGATGGTCAGGGTCCATAGGAAAAGGGTCCTAAAGTTTAGGGTTATTCATATTGGTGAAACTAAGTGTAAATAGGTTTGGTAAGGCTAGATGGGTATAGGTTGTTCCTAAAGGGGTCTGAGGTGGGTCTAGAGGTATTTTTGACATTTAAAAGTGTAGGTGTGTAGATTTTTGGTCTCTATCTTTTACCCCTTTTTATTATACAGCTTGTATGAATGAGCTACAAAACAAAAATGGAGTATGGGTCAAGGGTCTGGTTGCCCTGAGAGTGGGAGGAGGTGTTCTCCCTCAAACTAGGAGTCGATGAGGTAAAGTTAAAGTGAGAAAGGGTTTGATAAGTGGTAGATGATTAGTTATGAGTTGGTGAAATCAATTTGAACATATGAGATGCAAACATGCACACAAAATATGACAAAAAGGTATGATAGCAAAGATCATGCATAGACTGAAATTGCTAATAATGGTAAAAATAAGGATTAGTGTTAAGAACACAAGTGATTAGTGTATTATGTGACCACATTTAGGCATAGTAGTTGGATATACTTGTTAGTATTTGAAGCAGGGTTAAGTGTTTCTAGTGGGTATCCAAGGTAGGAAGTGATCCTAGGGAAAAACACAAATGGGTCAAGTGTCATGGGTGTCTAAGGTAGGAAGTGCTCTCGATGAGACATAAGTAGGTTGGTATGTGCAAGGTGGTTCATAAGTCAAAAAGGGGTCAACATGGAAATGTTGTCACTATGGTCAAAGGATAAGGCAATAAGTATCACAAAATTACATGTTAGATGGGCCAAAAAAGACTGATGATGAGGTGGTTGGGTTAGTGGGAGAAGGTCATCTCAAAAAGTACTCAAAACCTAGGTTTGGTATGATAAGAATTGGTAGGATTTAGGTAAAAAGTATAATAATGTTTTTTTAGGGTTTCCTAACAATCGATGGTTAAGGCTCTTAGAAGGTGACCATCAATGATAAACTTGACTATCAATGTTCAAGAGAAACCCTAAAATTCTAGATTGTCAAAAGTAAAAAAATAAAAGTGACTTTTGGCATTGTTACTATCATGCTTTGTTGAATTTGACTCTAGCAATTTCATTATTGTGTGAAGAAGGTGATTGTTAAGGTGGTTGTTTCTCATTGGCCAGAGATATGTGGGTGGACTAGTGGGCTTAAGATGTAGGGAACATGAGGGCATGGTTGGGTAGTTATTCATGGTCTTAGAACATGGAGGAGGTCATAGAATGAGGTAAGGGTTGTATTTTCATTGATAGTGTAGGTTAAATTTAGTTAGTTAGATGTGTTTGGAGGGGGAAAGTCTGGACTCTATTTTCTATTTTGTATGCCCTAGGTAGTGTTTTTGGGGTTTTAGGGCAAACTTGTGGGTAGAATGACAAATTAATAGGGTGGGTGAATGACTTAGGTTGCTTGTTAGTTTGTTAAGGTGCCTAAGTTTGTGTTTGGTATTTTTGTTAGGTTTTGTTATGAGGGTTTTGGGTGTTTTGGCCATAAAATGCCCACAAGTGACCATTGATAGTCAAGTCTAGTTATCAATGGTTGACACCCTATGAATGAAGGGTCCCCAACCATTAGAGATTATCATGACCATTGATGGTTAGGTAGGATAGGTTAGAGTGTTTAGGGTTGGGTTAAGTGTTGAGGTTTAAAGTTAGGTGAATGTAAGGGTAATAGACCTAGATTAGGGTAAAATGCATAGGTCAATGGGTTTTTTTATTAGTTATGGCAATGGGTAAGGTGATATTCATAATAAGATTATGGTTAGGGTATATTTAGAAGATATAGTATTAAATACTAGTTTTAGGGATTGAGCTAAGTATATGGTTTTATATAGGATAGGGAGTAGATCGAGATGCATGACTACATGCCATGTATCTTCTCTATGATTCATGAGGGATAACTATCGAGGACTGGGTACACATGGAGGAGGTAGGGCTAGGGGTGATGAGGAACTACCAGCATGTACCTAGGGATGCATCCATGATCATAACACTCATTGAGAGATGGGATCCTGTTATGAATACCTTCTACCTGTTGAATAGGTAGATGACTATTCTCTTTGAGGATATACAGAAGATCACTCAACTCCCACTACATGGCAAGGAGATATAATAGATAGAGTAGGAGGATTAGGATGGTTTGGTTGAGTATTTGTATGGGGATGATAATGACTAGGTCTGGTGGCATTCTATAGGGTTTATCTACATAGTGTTATATGAGAAAACTCTAGAGGAGAGGAGATTGATGATGATGATAATGATTACTATTACATGCTTTGGGATCTTAGATTCAAGTAATGGGAGGTTTCCTTGTGTATTTTTAGGTGTATTGGTAGATTTTTTACTTGAGAGGACAATATTTGGTTAGGTCCTAGTTTTGTTGGTTTAAATTTATAGGGGGTTGTGGGTATTTGAATACCATAAGAGATATGGTATCAGTGTGGGCCTAGTTCTTCATTATTGGGCTTATGATCACATATATATTTTTAGACTAATGAGATTGTCATGGGCAAGGTATACATAAATTGAGTTCCCTATTAGATTCATGAGATGGAGAGATGATGTGGCTATGTCAGGGGTAGGAGGTGGCACTCATGATGTTGAGTGGTTCAGGGGTGCCCTAGGTGCATTGGTAGATATGGACATTACCTAGAGACCATATCTACAATTTCCCATTTATCTAGGCTATAGGAGGTAGACCCTTGCCATGTAGAGTTATAGGTTTATAGTGGGCCATTGAAATGGTGAGGTTGAGTTGATTCTATTTGACCAAGTACAACATCATTTTGGCTTGATACAGGGTGTACCAAGCCCATATCCGTAGTATAGGAGGTAAGACTCAAAGGTTTAATTAGCAGTTCCCTAACCCACTTGATAGTTCTAGATGGTGGTTTTGAGGAGCTTCCTATTAGGGACCCTATGGATGATGTATGGTACATAGATGGTCATGTCTTGGTACCAACCAGTCTATGTAATGAAATATGTGGGTGGAGATGATAGAAGGGTCATACCTATGGCTATAGGTCTAAATAGCTAGGATGGATAGGTAGGGGTAGTATTGGCTATGGCCTAAGCTCAAATATAGGCTTTCTAGGGATAGGTGGCTGCACTATAGATCTAGATCACTATATTATAGTGTTAGCTTACCACCATTATAGGTAAGAGGGACCAAGCACATGCATCCCTTAGTTATTTAGGAGAGGGACCTACTTAGATAAAGGGCTAAAGCAGCTATAATAGTCAGAGGGCTACCCAGGATAGTGGTAAGGGCATGATACCTAGCCAATATAGAGGAGATTAGAGACTATGAGGTGATGGTATTAGACAAACTACCCTAGGTTATGAGGAATGTATAGAGCTAGTTTGGTCAGTGGGCCATCGATAGCTACTCTAAGTCAATGGGATTTGATAGTAGGTTAGGTAGGGGTCCCAATGGCTTCACCACTAGGTATAGGTATAGGTGGGGCTAGAAGTAGTGGTGGTCCATGAATAGGTTTAGATATGTGTTTTCTTGATGATAGCAATAGATGCATTGATATTTTTATACAGACCTACATGCTGATGCAGTGAGATGTATTTATTTTTTTGAGAGAGAGATGATACATTGTTACATGTATTAGTTTAGATTATTTGATGTATCTAATGTATGGTTTATGGTATTATATATGATGTATGTGCATGGTTCATGTGATGTTCATGTATATGGTTTATGCTTTATGGTTACATGTGTATGCTTTATGAGATGCTTGACTTAGTATCTTAGGAATTTGATGCTAGATTATAATGATCTGATTCTATTCATGCATATGATAGGATATTATATTGATGGATGTATGGTATACAAGAATTTAATGGTTTTGTTTATGGTTATATGGATGTGTTTGATATGAGTTGATGTCATAAAATGAATTATGTTAATGCCTTGGAAAAATGGATAGATTGGTATATGTTATAGTTCATGATGGCTCATTTGTTGATGTGGTTTATGCTTATGATGGTGTAATTATATGCTAATATGATCATATGAGGTGATAATGGTAAATGGATATAATGATGCCTATAAGTCTACTTGTATTGTGTTTGGATCATTGATAGATAGATAATATTGCTTATTGACGTAGTTCTTGAAGTTCACACTTTTGATGTGATATTTTTTGTTCATGATCATAGAGGTAGAATTTGAATATGGTTAAATATGAAAATACATGAAGTAGGTAACAAACTAGATGTGTAGGAAAGTGATAAGAATCATGAGATGTATATCTACATGAACTGATGAAAAATAAGAAAAAGAACATAATGCCTTTTCATTGGTCTGGATAAAAATGAAACCCAAAGTTGGATTGTCTTAGTGAAGATAAGACTTTTATATGATTTTAATTAACATGCGTAGGTTGATAAATAGGTATCTTGACCACATTGTGTCAAGTAAGCTCATAGTCCCATGCATATGATATGTGAAGGGAGAATGGGTGAAACTAGAACCATTAGTGAGATTAGCATGCCTTTTTTGTAGGTTTTTGAAGAGGTGATATAAACAAGTCTATGTTCATATATAAATTGTAGAATGATCAAGGTGGGAAATATAATGAGGAGAGTTGATTGTGGATTTCTAAGATTATTGATTTATGAGCCGATTGTGGCTTTCAATATTCTTATGTTTTTGCTTGGGGGTATTTGCTATTTTGAATTTGCTTTAGGGTTGGGGAAGTTGATCGATGTATGAAGCTTCCAAGAAATTTTTATCTTTTAAAAATTATTTATTCATCCATCCTTAAAGGGAGTGTTCTAAGTTTATGTTCTTATTTCAAATGCTTTTGATAGTTATCCTTCAAGGGAGTGGTTGACCTTATACTTGGCAATCTCAAATGATTTTTCAATAGCTACTCTTCAAGGGAGCAGTCTATGAATGTTAATAATGATCCATAGTTTGTTTATAACTTTTGATATTATTTTTTCTTGATATATACTTGATTATACATGCTCAAAGGATTACCTTTATAAAGTTAAAACTAGGTTGACACAAAGGTCCAGTCAGTGAAAATGGGGTATAGGTGACAATGACCATAGGAAATAATCTCAAAGGGATGGTAAGTATAATGAGAAGCATGCCATGGATAGAGACATGGTACCCATAGTTCAATATTAGGCAATAATTGTGATAGATAATCACATGATTTAGTTTCAGTCAGTTGCCCCTAAAAATAAGGAAGTGAATGTGGTTATAGAGGATGAGCTTAAGTTAGAGAAATGATGATTGTGATACTTATATAACAATAGAAGGGATGAAAATATGGAGCATTGAGAGGCCTAGGTTCTAGTTTGCCTTTGAGAGAGGATAAACAATAAGCTCTTGATCCATATTTATGGGTTATAATGTAGGGTCCAAGCCAATTGAAAGAAAATTTGCCCCTTTTGATTTTATTCATATGAGTTACATGTTTATTTTCTTTGAGAAAAAGATCTCTAATATTGAATTATTTAACTTTTATGTGTTTATTATATGCACATTTGATTCATTCTTGATAGATATAGAGATGGGAAATAGTGGCTAAATGACACACATCAAGTAGCTCAAATTGAGCTAAAAGTTCCTGATGATAATCATTTTTTGAAATAAGATGGTGTAGAGAATGTGAAGAGAAGGTATTTTTACTTCAAGAGGTAATACATCCTTAGATATAAATATGAGATAAAAAGGTGTAGCACCTATAGGGGTTTGAATGCTAATATGATATGCCTATAAGGTGAAAGGGATGTGCAAGTGTCAATCCTGACCCAAGGCATTAACCATTTTAGTAAGCATGTTGTTAAGGATTTTGTTAGAGGCTTTGGATATTCCATTTATTCATGTGAAATAAGGTGATGAAAAGCTAAGTTTAATACCAAATATGTCATAAAGGTGCTGGACTTGTTTGTTTTTGAAGGATTTTCCATTACCAGTGATGATCTTATGGGGAACACTAAAAAATAGACGATATGGTGGGTGATAAATTTAATAATACTTTTAGCTTTTGTCAAGAAAATATTAATATATTCTACTAATTTGGTAAAATATTCAATCATGATAATGATATAATGATGTCATTGTGAAGAGTGGGGGTTGATTTCATCGATAAGGTCTAGACCCCATTGTGAAAAGGGTTAAAAGTTCATAGAAATATGAAGACTATTATTAGGTATGTGATTTAAATTATCATGTTTTTGATACTTGAAACATATTTTCACATAATCATAGTAGTCTTGGTTAAGTTTGGGATAGTAATAGCCTAGGTAGAGGATGCACTTAGCCATAGTGAGTCTACTAAAGTGGCCCCCACACATACCCTCATGTGTCTCCTTGATAACATGAGAGGCTTTTGAAACATTAATGAAAATAAATATGAGGCCATAAAAACCATCTTTGTAAATAATTCCTCCCATAATGGTGTAATAGGAGGTGCTCTGAATAAATGCCTAATGGGCATTCCTAGAGAACTATGCCAAGGTGAAGCTAGTCGAAGGTTTACTAATACCAAAGTTTAGGTAGAATCTTTTCCACACTAAATATGGTTGGAGTGTCTCATTTGGTGTATAAAGGTTTGTTGAGGTGATGGATAATGATTGAAATCTTGGAGTCTGAGGGTGATGATGGGATATGAGAGGGAAGAGAAGCTATGGTGTCGGCAAACTTTTTGGTGGATTATAGGGTGGTTTGAATATGGTATTTTTAAATGATGTGAAGAGTTATGTGAATAAATATTTGTATAGTTGTAAAATATCATTATTACATTGGTAAATTCCATGGAATTGATTGACCACAAGTTAGGAGACACAAAATATGTTGATCATTATAACTCCTAAAGCTAACGTGGTTTGGAGACCTATTACTAGGGATTCATATTTGGCCACATTATTGGTACATTAAAATTCAATTTTAAAAGATAAATTAATTGGTTCACCAATAAGGGGGATAAGGATGATACTAGCTCTCCCACCCTGTTGACATTTGGAACCATAAAAAAACATGGTTACATGATTGGTAAAATCCACTTGAGATAGACTTGTGATTGACCTGTTTAAAAATTCAAGAGGGGGAGGTTGGGTGTTTTTTAGGGGTGCATAAGCTTATTTTTTGGTAATGAATTTCCCATTGATTAATTTTTAATGGATTAACTTAAGGTCAAACTCAGCTAAAAGCATGAACCACTTAGCCATACACTAGTTTTGGTATGGTTTGGAGTGCATGTTTTTGAGTGGGTCAATATTAGTTATGACAAAAGTTTTGTGGTTAAGAAGGTAGTGGTAAAGTTTGGTAGCCATGAAGACTAGAGCCAAACATAGTTTTTTGGTATGTGTGTACTAAGTCTTATACTCGATAAGTGTGTGGATAATGTAATATATGTCTTTCTCTTTGTGATGTTCATCCTAATGGGCAAGCATTACCGTTAGGGAATGGTCAGTGGAAGAGATATAAAGGTAGAAAGGTTGGTCATCCTTAGGAGGTGTGAGGATAGGTGGAGATAAAAGGTACTCTTTGAGTGCATCAAAGGCCTTTTGACAATTAACATTCCACTTAAAAAATATGTCCTTTTTCAAGAGGTGGTGGAAGGGTTGAAACTGATCAAGGAGATAGGAGATAAAATGGTAAATGGATTAGAGCTTCCCCTAAAAACTATAGAGTTTTTTAAGATTGGTTAGAGGTAGAATCTCAAGGATGACTTTAATTTTGGTTAGATAAACCTTGATTCCTTGAATGGAAATGATGAAGCCTAGAAGTCTGCCTTAAAAGACCCCCAAAGAACATTTCTTGGGATTGAGGTAGACATGATAATGGATAAGTATTTCAAAGATAATCTTGAGAATGGCTAAGTGGTCTTTATGAAGTTTGGACTTCCTGAGAAGGTCATCAACATAGTCTTCGATGATTTTATGGATAAGGTCATAAAAGATGTAGGTCATGACACATTGGTAGGTTACACTAGCATTGTTAAGACTAAAGGGCATGACTCTATAATAGATAGTCCCCCATGGGGTGATAAAGGAAATTTTGTGTTTATCTTTAGGGGCAAACAAAATCTGATTATAACCCAAGAATCTATCCATAAATTAAAACATCTTGTGGCCTATTTTGAGATCAACAAGTTGGTCGATGCTAGTTAGAGGAAAGTCATCCTTTAGGTAGACAACATTGAGGTCATAAAATTCCACATAGATACATAGTCCCCCTATGGTTTTAGTGACATGAACAATGTTTGAAACCCATTAAGGATATTCAATGGGTTAAATGAAGTTGATATAAAGGAGGTGTTAGAGCTCTTCTTTGATAAGGAGAGATATACAAGGATGCATGTGATAGATTTTCTATCTAATAGGCTTGGCATCACAATGAGTCACAATGTTGTGGGTGGTAATGGTTGGGTCAATACTAGGCATGTTGATATATGACTAGGTGAATGCAATACCGTGGTCATGGAGGAAGGTAGAGAAGTTCTATAGTTCCTCTAGGGTGAGAGAATGGCAAAGTTTGATGACATGGGGGTTATTAAAAGTGATTATGTCAATATCTATGGTTAGCTTACTCAAAACGATTGAGGTCTCTAGAGGTAAGGATTTTTGGATGAAGGAATCAGGTGCACCAAGGTAGGTAAGAATAAAATCATTATCTTAGCACTAGATAATGTGAATGGTAGGAGAGTCTTCTCCCACTATTTTAGGATGGATTAAAGGGATGGATATGGGTGCTCCTTCCTTTTGATAAGTTAGGGGGGAAAGGGTAATCATGTTGATGAGAAAAAAAGTTAAGTGGGATGATGTCCTCATCCTCACACTTAGGTGGAGGGGGTGTTGGTGAGGAAGAGGTCTCTTATTTACTAATGGTGAGGAAGGTAGTTTGGATTTATTCTAATTGGGTATACTAAAGCCAAGGTCATATTTTTCATGAGGCTTGTAGGTCTCAATTGAGATTAATGTGTGTGGGCCATGTTCATACCATCCTAATCCTAATATTTTCCAAGAAAACTTGTGGAGGTATAACTTTGATAAGTTTGGGTTGTCCAAGTAAAAGAAGTTAGATATGAATGGTTGAGGTGGATAGGGAGTGGAAATAATGTTAAGTGGCTTGTCAGTTCCCCCATAGATAAAGTGGGTTTGATAACTCAACGGCCCCAAGGGGGTAATGGATCCAACGTTGGGGTCATAACCTAGTTGGTGGTTGAGTTTTTCTTATTTTTGGGGAGTTTTGAAGGCATCAAGGGTGAGGAGGTGGTATTATCCAAGGGTAAGGCATTGAAAGGTGTGTTCTAAAGGATTAGTGATGGGTATCTAGTTTATGGAGATAGATGCATTGGTGGATGCCTCAATGGAAGGGGAATTAATGGCTTTGGTTTCCATGGGTGAGGGTTTGGTGGTGGTTATTTGTAGTGCTTTAGATGGAGGTAGGAGAATGTCATTAGGTCAATAGGTCATATTACATGTTGTAAAATGGATAAGGTTATCTTGTATGGTAATAACTTGACCTTTGTGTTTAAAATTGACACAATGATGGAGAGTGGAAGGTATAAAACCCATGTCTTGGATCCAAGGTTTCCCTAGTAAAACATTGTATTAGAATTCACCTTTGACCACATAAAATAGTTTAAGGAGCATGCGATGTCCTAGCCAAATATCAATGATGAAAATTCTAAAGTTAGTCATCATAGTGTCATTAAAGGATCTAAGGATGGCTAAATTTTTAGACATGACATTGTTTAGTATCTTAAGTTACTCATAGACATGGGAATAAATGATGTTGATATTGGCTCTCCCATCGATCATAACTCATTTGATACATATTTGGCTAATGTGGGCTGTAATTAAAAAAAAGTGATCTAGGTCCTCAAGATAGATAGAAGGTATCTTTGAGTCCTTGAAGGTAACAAGGGTGGAGAGTTAGAGAGTAGCTACAAAGGCCTTTATAGGTTGGGAGTCTCTTGATCTAACCTCAATAGTTTGCATAACCTCTATCATGTCTTGATGATGGTGGGGTGAGGTAGAAATGATGTCAAAGAGGCTCATCTTAACTAGGGTTTAGTGAAGTTATTTAAGAATGACTCTCTTGATGGATTCAGAGGGGTTAGCCTCTAAGGTGCCTAAGATGGTAACTTTGGGCTCAGATTCAAATGTGAAAGTTTGGATCTAGTTTGGTTTAGATTGAGTTGGTGGGTATGTCCTTAGATTGGACACTTTAGCCTTCCCTTTATTCTTTTTTTGTGATTGTGTGAACACATTAATGGTATGGATAGAGGGTCAAGGTAGGATATGAGGTTGGCTAGATTCTTCATCAATTTGAGGTGAGAGTGGGGGAATAGGAATGTGTTGGTGACTAGATATTGGGTGTATTGGTGGAGGAATATATGGAAGTTCATCTAATAAAATATTATCCTTATCATATATTTGGTGGATAATGTCCTAGAGAGATTTGAAATTCTCTATGCCATGCCTAGGTGTCATGTGATAGGAGTAGATTTGATGGTCATTGTAATAGGCCATCTTTGAATAGAGAAGATCGAAAGGTCTAATAAGAGGTAATGTGAGGTATGAGGTATACAATAATATTTTAAGAATGGGTGTATAAGATTCAACTAAAGGTAAGAAAGGTTTAGGGATCATGGTTTGGGTTGGTCATATGGGCATGTTAGTGGAAATAGGTTTGGTGAGAGATGGTTTGGCTAAGGTGGTGTTTTTAGTTGATGGATTTGGTTTATATATGTTGGTAGTTGGGGTGGTCAAGTTTGATGGTATAACTATTGGTAATCTAGGAAGGACCAACACATTAGATAATAAGTGGGTTGGCATACTTAACAATGGGTGACATACGTTAAAGTGGGTTACTTTTTAAGTAAAGTGTAAGGGTGAGGACATAAGATAGAGGGAAAGGTAGAGGGAGGTAGAGCCTTAGTCATGCGACCCTTGAATGTTTTCATCCCCTTGGTTGGTGTGGGTCAAGACTTGGGAATGGACTTGGGTGAGGTTAATTCCACTTTCACAGATGGGTGAACTAACTCTGATTAGGGAAGGAACCAAGAGTTTTAAAAGGTTTGATTGGTGGTGTGGTCATTAGAGAGGTAGCTATGTTGGTTGATAGAGAAGGTGAGGGGTTGGTATAAGTTCTGATTGGTTTGAGAGGTGATGGGGAAATTATGGATTGGTCAGTTAGAGGCATGATATAAGGTTTAGGTTTGTTGATGTAGTGAAGTCCTAACTATTTCTAGAAAGTGGTTTGATTCATGTCTAGTTTGTAACCATACCTAACTTTTGAATTAGTTTCAAAAAATGTTTGTATACTAGTCTGGCATCTAGGATAGCAGGTGTTGAGGAGACACCTATGCATTGAGGAGGAGGGTTGATAGCCTCATTCTTTTCCTCAATAAATGGATGTATGTTTAGGCTAGGTGGCCTCTCTATGAGGGGTGTTTGGGAAAAAATTACTCCCCTGGGCATGATGTCTATAGTTGTGGCTTGGTCTATAGTTAGGGGAGATGGTGGGCTAGGAATGGTTTTTTGTTTGGGTTCGCTATCCAAATGGGTTTTTGATGATTCTAAAGCCTTTATGAGTGAATCTAAGGGAAAAATAAACTCCTTAGTTTGGGCCTTTAAAGTAAGGGAAAGTGAATATACCACCTTAGTAGATGAAGTGGGGGAAAACTAGGTAGGTTGGATGATAGGTGTATCAAGGACCATATTGACCATGTTAGCATCATGAGAATATTCAGCTTATGTGTCCTTAGCTTTGATAAGGGCATGGTGAGGAAAATGTTTCCTGAAGATGTCAAGATCTTGATTTTTTGGGGCATTAGGATTATCCAACATGAGTTCCCCTTTGCCAATAAGACTCTAAACAACATTCTTAAAAGTATTACATCGACTAGCGTCATGTGTAATTACCTGATGAAAATCACATAGGTCATTCTCATTATACTAAGTAGGTAATATATAAGAAGAATCAAACTATTGGGGAGGTTTAATGGGTGGAAGTTGTATAAGGTTAGATTTTAGTAGCTTCTCTAGACCCAAGGTATAAGATTCTCCAAGTGGAGTGAATTATTTTTGGTTACTTTGATTTGGGTTCCTTGTGTTTTGGTTGGAGGTAATGGTTGAATTTTTTTGATTAACATTGGGTGGAGGCATGGTTTTTAAGGATGATGACATTCATGGTTCTCCTAGTCTTGGTTTTGGTATTGGCTTGGTTACCTAGTTTAGAGGAAGAGATTTCATTAGTCTTGAAGGTAGATTTCTTGTTTTGTAACTTCAATTTACCCTCATCCTTGGCTTGATTTTCTAGTTTATGTGCCATGGTAAAAAATTCATCAAAATTTCTAAAGATTTGGACACATAGTGTAGAAAATATATGTTTGGCACAGGATCAAGAAATTTTTTTATAAGTTTAGGTTGAGGTAAGGAAAAGGAAAGATAATTAATCAATCTTCTCCAATGAGCGATGAAATTGGAAATAGACTCATCATCAAATTACATGATAGAATAGAGACTAGTGATAGAGACCTTGGAAATGTTTTTGGAAAAATGATCTAAGAATACTTATGTTAGTTGGGTGAAATAAAAGATGGAATGTTTGGTGAGGTCACTATACCGGTTGAGTATTGTGCTAGATAAATACATGGGGAAGGTTCAAAGGAAAAGGTCATCATCATAAGAAATGATGTAACATGCATGCCTAAAATCCTTATGGTGTTGTTGGGGGTCTTACTTGCTTTGAAATTTGGTAAATTTTGGAAGCTCTCATTAAGGAAGGCAAGGTCTGATCGAGATAGAAGGATGACTAGGTTTGTTGCAAATATGATCATAGGATAGGATGTTATGAGCCCCTGAAATGGGTGAATTAAGGTTGGTCATCTTGTCCATGAGCATTTTCATTAGGTTAGTTTGAGGTGGTGCACCAAAGGATTTTAAGGTTGATATTGTGGTTGAGGTTGGGCAACATATTGGTAATTATTTGGTAGTTGAGAGGTTGGGTAGGGTAGGTGGATGATGGTGGTTGGGTAGTGGTAACATATAATTATAGGTTAGGTATATATCCTAGATTGGTTGTAATGGGTAACTGTTGAGGAGTCCTAATGGATTGGGCATGGGTGGTAATTGGGTTGGTGACAAGAGGTGAGTTAGTAACCTTTGTGCCAATGGGTGGTGAAATATAAGGGATAGATACCCATAAACTTGGTAAAGGGGTATTGATCAATGAATTACATTTGATATAGGGGAGGTTGGTAGTGCTAGTGGTGGGTGTTCCAACAACAAGTAAAGTATGATGGGTTAATGGTCATGTTGTCCCCAAGGTAGATGATTCATTGGTAGGGTTAAAAGGTGTAAGGGTAGCGGTTGGCTAGATAGGTTGGTTTTTAACTATGGCATCAAAGGGGTCAGTAGATGAACATGTTTAGGTGGTCTAATTTTGGGTGGTGATCATGGAAATAGGGACGCCCTTCATAAGGTGGGATGGCATGCCATAAGGAGGATCCTAAGGTTGAGTTCAAATTGGGATATGATGAGAGGAGGTGTTAAGATAGTGTTGAAGGGAAACTAGATTATAATTTTAAAAAGTGGTAAAATCCATATCTCCTTTAGGAAATACCCAAGGAAAATTAGGGATTCCCAATGGATGAGGTTAATCTTCTACTTTAGTGACATACTCCATAGATGAGGAGGTAGAAGAGGTTGATTTAAGTGATGGGTTTTTCTCTACTAGGTCTTTTTGTTGCTGGTGAGTGAGAACCATACAAGAAAAAGGGGAGAGAAAATAAGAAAAAACTCACCACTCAAACAAGAATAAGTAATAAAATGATCAAGGCAATCAAGACACACACTATGAAGTACATTAAGCCTAGAGGTTGGTTTTAATCTTGATTTTGGCTTATGTCTTAGTTTGTGTGATAGAAGCTAACTTGTATATTAGGTACTATAGAAGCAATCTATGGTTGGTTTCAGTTTGTTTAGGTGCTCAAAATAATCTATATTTAAATAAATACATGTCTTGGTATTGGGGCCTACCCCCTTACTTCATATTCCCATAATGATAAGGGTGTTTGGTGCTTAGCCAATATATATTGATATCTAGAGTTTATACTCAACTAGAGAGCTAAGTTGGTTTTCCCCTTGTTAATGATCTCCAAATAGGATTTTTGAGAATGGGTAAGGTGAATACTAGGTTATTAAATCCTAGTCAGGCCTTATCTAAAATTATTTTGATGTTTGATTGATGAAATTGGTCTAGATGGTGTGTGCAACAAAATTGATGCTACAATAAGATTACTATGCTTTAATTCAAAGTGAACTAATGTTAAAATCGAGTAATGGATACACCTAATTTTAAACCTAAAAGAAATTTTAGTTTCAATAATGAGCATAGATAGAGAGAAGAGCATACAAATGCATAAAAAACATGAGTAAAGACTCTAGGTCCTATTAGGCATGCCAAAATATTTCATATAAATTTTCACTTTAAGTTCTAGGGAAGAGAGAAAAGAAACTCAATATGGGTGTGGTTGAAAAACCTATTTGGTTGTACATTAATTGAATCAGAAGATTGTGAAGAGATCCTCTTTAGGTTGGGAGGAAGACTTGTAGATAATAAATCACTAAAGAAAACTTGTTTGTTAGACAAATATTTGGGTGGATTGCCCAGTGATAGCTAGATCTCATAAGTAAAAGATTTATTAGGGGCTATCAATCTTCATATTTTAAATAGTTAAGTCAAAAAAAATTGGAAATAAGGTACTTACATCAATTAAAGAAGATTACTAAAACTAAACACAAGAATGCTCGCTAAGAAAATAGACTAAAAATGATCAAATTAGTGATAAACTAATTAATACTAGTACTAAGGAATTGGGGTATACTTTAAATTTTTTGAAAGGGCTCTGTGAGTGGTTACAAACACAAAAAACTAGATTTGATTGGGTCTAGGTGGGTGAAAATAGGTTGCTAGTTTTGGTGCCATAGGTAACCATCGATGGTTGGGGTGACCATTAGTGGTTATGCCTGACCATTGATGGTTGAGGTTTGACTATCAGTGGTTAACTATGGATTTCTAGGTTTGACAAATAGGTGAATGACAAGATCCCACATATGGATTTTGAGAGTTTATAATGTGTTAGGTTGATTATAAAATGGAATTATGACTATTGACAAACATGTATGTGTCTTACCAGAAGTCATTTGGGTGGGTGGTTGATGTAGTTAGCTTATTAGTGGAATCTAGCTTGATTCAAGTAGAGTAATGATACCTAATAGCCTAGTTGAGAGGTGACAAAAAGTCAACTCATAATAAGATAGATGATAATGCTTGATAACACTAATGATATTGATTGACCTGATTAACTTGTAAAATAAAACTCATAAATGTCTGACCTCTTGATAATTATTGCATATGGATTTAACCTCTTAGGTCTTTTTCTCTTATAGGCACAAGTAAGAGGTGGAAGTGAAGGTGTAACTAGGCCATATAAATATAATTCATCCATGTAAAGGCTCACAACATAAATTAGACCAATTTATATTTAGAAGAGAGTTGGTGAGGCTTACATGCTCTTGGTGAAAAGGTAGATCCTAGTCATCGATAGTTAGGGGTTCCTAAGGCTGACTGTCGATGATCACCCTAACTGTCAATGGTTAAGGTCTACAAGAAAAGGGTCCTAAGGTTTAGGGTTATTTAGTCTAGTGAAAATAAGTGTAGATAGGTTTGGTAAGGCTAGATGGGTGTAGGTTGGTCCCAAGGGGGGATTAGGTAGGTCTAAAGGTGTTTTTGAAATTCAAAAGTGTAGGTGTGTAGATTTTTAATGTCTATAATAGGGACTGGGTGATGTCGAAAGGTACTTGGTAGTAAATATATACTATAGACAAAGGCCACACAAAAAGTATGACTAATTACATAATACCTAAGTGGTAGGTCATATCGTGTCTTGAATAAAAATGTTTTTTGCAATTTGATATGGTGATAATGGTAAGAAACATCAGTCTACACCCACTCAAAATATAGGTACTAAATGATTTAAAATTTTTATTTATTTATTTATAATAACTATTATTTAAAATTTGAAAGATAGATGCAAAATTTTTATGCATGTAGATCCATCCACTGATAGTGGTTTTCCAAATGAAATATTTAATCATGATATCACTTTACCATTTAAATATATTATTGATGATGAAACTACTTGAATACATTCCTAAATATGGCATGGCTATAGTGAAGGACAAACTAGATGATATGATATAGAAATTAAAATAAATTTCTAGATCTCATAGAATAGTAACTCTTATCAAATAAAAATAAAAAATTTCTTACAAGTAAGATGAGACTTGAAGAAATTTAATATGATGAGATCAATCCAACGGAATACACTTATACTCAACAAACACAAACTTTAGCTAATAAAAGTACATTGAAGTTTGTGCAAATAAAGAGAAGCAGTTAGACAATTGGAAGGTTTTTTAAGTTTTGACTGGGCATAAAATTTTCCTTTCACTAAACCAATAGATCCATAAAATAGTAATGATACCCCAACTGATTGTAAATGTATAATATGTTCTTGGAAATTAGGAAAGGACCAAAAAACTCAACTTAAGTTGGACACAATTGAGAAATATTGTGGCAAAGTTTAAATGTTAGTTCAACAAGATGGAAAAATTAAACAAATTCATAGATGGAAATATGCCAATAAATTCATGCATGTTAGATATGTAGCAGAGTATAAAAATAACAAAATACGTATAAAACATCTAGTTGAGAAAGGAGGAATAATTATAGCTCAAATAGGAAAAGTTATTTAGTCTAATCAACATGCCAAAAATATATAGTTCTCAATGATCTACCACATTCTAAATAAAGGTGTACCTATATCTAAATTTTTAGATTATAAAAATTTGTTTTGAAATAATGGAATTCATAAAATTTCAAAATCACATTGGTTAGATGACAGTGCTTACGACATGAAAAAATGCCTTGTGATGATTGAGAAGGAATATTTGAAAGAAAAAGTTTAAAATATAAGCTTTATCTCATTGTCCATTGATGAGGTCATAGCAATTGATGACATAACATGGGTTTATATCCATGTTTACACTTTTGAGAACAATTAAAAGATAACTCATCTATTATTTATACATTAAATGGTTTAAAATTACAATAGACAAAACCTTTTAAATTTAGTTATTTATAATTTGAGGGATATTGATAAGATGGATGATTATGTTAGAGATAAAAAGTTGGTATATGTTGGAGCTAATGGTGAAGCAATAATGTAGGGGAATAAAAATGGTTTTTGTGTTCGAATACAGACAAAAAAATTTCATATATGATTTAAATTCATTTCATGATGCTTAGAATGAATCTTTCATATTAAATTGTAAGCACATTTGAAAATGTCACAAAAGTGGAAGAACTTATCCGTGATTTGCACACTTATATGTCAAAAAGTTTGAAAAGATTTTTATAGTTTCAAATTTTTTTAATTGGGGTTACCAATGGTAAAAATATTATAAAATATATTGATACAAGATGGATTTCCATGTATGATCTTTCATGCAATTTTATTGACTAATATCAATCATTGATAAGTTTTATGTTTAAATATTGTATGTAAGTCGACAAGTCAAAGTATTTTTTATACCATGTAACTAATTTGGAAATGATTTTGACACTATGTGGTACTCTCCTAAATGTTATATTAATTTTTTTTTTATGAAACATGCTCAAGAGAGATCCATATATATTGTATACTTCATAAATTTGAAAAAATAGGTTTGTCAATCTCTTGATGTCTTATACTTGGGGAAAAATAGTTTTAAAGTAATTGTTTTTGCTAGTTGGAAAACTCTAACATATATTAAGGATCCAAAATCCTATTTTAAATTCAATATTAATAATCATCTTTGTATATTTGATAATGGAAAGGAAATACCACTACACACATTCTAAAAATAAGTTGATATAGTAGGATCAAAAATTGAAGAAGTCCTTGTAACACGTATTCTTTACAAAACTATTATATTTGAAACATTGATAAAATTAAGAAAGATAAAGGATAAATTGCTTAAGAAAATTGGATAATGATTTCAAAGGGATGAGTTTCTTGAATCCATGGTAGTGGTGAATCCCATATTTTGGAGAGTAGAGGATGGCAAATAATGAATCTATAATTTATTTCTTAGATACATGGGAACTCTCATTAATCATTTTTATAAGTCTTTAGATATCAATGGAGTTGAAATTCAAGGTATTTTACTAAATGATGTAATGGTAACATAGTACACCCATTTTGAGATCAAAATGATTAACCGATATAAGTGTCTAAATGAGCCACCTAAAAATGGTTCTATTACAAGGATATGGAAAAAAATATATCCCAGTACTATCCTATAGAAATTTATTAGTGAATATTTTTTATTGTATTAACTCTGCGAAACAATGATTTTAGGATTTATGGAAGATGAAAAAGTCTTTAGTGCATTATATTTTTTTAAATCAAAACTTCATAACATATTGGAAAAAAATATAGAGACATGTTTGAGATTGTATGTTTCACATTATCCAGTGGATGCATTTTCCTATGATAAAGCGCTTCAAATATGGAATTCACACAGTCAAAGAAGATGAGTTAATAATATATAAAATGACACAACTAATATAGATATTGATACTATATATTTTTTAGATACAATACATACAAATGACAATTATGAAGAATAGGCTACTCAAAAACTATTTCAGCTACCTGAATTTTAATATATGTTTTAACTTATAATTTTGTAATTGATGTGCTATATTATCATTTTTATCATAAATAACTGAAACATTATTATTATATAAATTTTAATACTTCATAAATTATGTTATTATATTATTTTAAAATATTTTTGTTTTATATTACAAGTGTTTAAAATTCAAGATTTATTAAACAATATATTTAGGCTATATGTATGGAAAATATTTATTTTACACTTTTTTTTCTATATGAAGTGATTGTTTCATGTGGTTGTGAATATTATACATTGATGAATTTTGATCTTATAACTATACATCTTAAGTACTATATTTTTAATATAATAGAAAACTTATCATGGATAAAATGCACTAAATAAAGTAGGAAAATAGACTTGCATTTAAAATTTCAAGTTTCATTTACAATATAAATTATTTTGTGTCAACATAACATATATAGAAAACATTAAAATTATATGTAAACAATTTAACTAATTTGAATATTCCATTTTCATTAAAGATAAAGATACATGTAGTGAATAAACATCATTCAATATGAGGATTTCCATTTTGTTGTTGAGAAGTGGATGATGATACCTCAAATTCCACTTTCCTTGAATTATATTTCAAGACACCTTATTGAATAATATCCTCAACTTTAGCATTAATATTTTTAAGTATTATCCTTTATTTATGTATTACATATCCTATCGATAGTATAGAGGGATTCACATTTGTTTTATCCTTCAGAAGAACTTTTGAATCCATGCCATGTTCTTCGATGATCCTCCTCAACATATTATTCTATATATTTACTAAGATTTTTTTTTCTTCCATTTAATTAATGGATTTAAGCTTTTCCATGATTTTTATAAATGAATATTAGGTACTTGTGCTTCATTCTTTAGGTTGTCATATTTTGACTGCAATTCAGAAAGTAAAGTGGGTTAGATAAAAATTACAAAAATGTGATTAAATTTTGTAAAAAAGTTATTACTTACCATATATTTATCTCTCTCTACATTGGAAATGCAATAAATGTTTTGATCTCTTGGCCATTTTTTGTAATATGCATGTTATTTTCCATTAAAATTTTCCAATTTATTTATCATAACATATAAAACATTATTATCATAGGTATTTTCCACTATTATTGATCCTGATTTAGCTGGATTCACTAAGATGTAAATTTTGGAAGGATTATTTTGAACCAAAGAATATAAATAATATATTTATGAATGGTTATGATAACACTCATTAATTTTATTTACCAAATCCTTTGCCAAAATCTCCCATTATTTATATACTTTCAAATTAGTTTGTACTATGCCATCTATCAAAGTGAAAGAATTATCTACAATAAGATTATTCAATCAAAAGGATGCTGATTTGTCAAAATATCTCTCCTCATCATTGCATTGCTCAGGTGGTGAACTAGATAAGCCACATTTGACTATTTTTTTAGGAGTCTAGAATTGAGATCTATGAATAATATTATGCATAATAAATTTGTCTAGAGGCATGAAATCAATACCCTCAAGGAAATCATCATCAAGATTAATATTTAAAAAAAATTTAGTGTCATATATTATAGTAGACACTCCACTAATAAAAAAATTGGAGAATTCCAATGTTTTTATATGTATTATTCCCTTACTACCTGTTGGCATTGATAAATTCTCCCCCTAGTCTGTATAGTGTGGGGTGGTGGTGGTGGCGGCATATTACTTCTTCAAAAATATTTCCTTGCAATAGGAAATGTCATAAAAAATCAATAAATAAACTTCATAAAAATTTAAACTAAGTTAAAAAGTTAAATTGAAGGTCAAAAATGTTAGACTTAGGATCCATACTTTGACTTACCAATATGTT